>JASVER010000016.1:9211375-9335565 GCA_030449065.1 Oceanodroma leucorhoa
GCGCCCTCCTCCTCCTCCTCCTGCCGCCGCCGCTCGGGCGGCCGCGCGGCCCGGCCGCGAGCGCGGCGCCGAGCCACCGCGGTAGCGCTTGGGCAGCAGCGCAGGGCGGAGGGGCAGCATCCCCCCGCGGTGCGTAGCGCCGAGCGCCGCCGCCGCTGACCGGCGCGGGAGCTGGCACCCGTCAGGGCTGAGCTGCTCCCGCCGCAGGCTCCCGTCTCCGGGAACGTCAGCCGGGGACGAGCTGCGTTTGTGAACCACCAGCCCCCGCAGGAGGGTGTACGGGGGGCGGGGGGCGCACTCGGAGGAGCCGGCACGAGCGCGCTCGCCCCTGCGAGGAGGGCGCTCGAAGCCGGCCCCGCCGCTGCGCGGACGCGCCGAGCCAGCTGCGCGCCGGGCGGCGCCGCCGCGGGGCCGCGTCCCGCTCCCGCCGTTACGGCCGGGCGAAGGCGGAGCGTGGCCCTCCCCGCCTGGAAAGACCCTCGTCCCGCCGGCGCCGGGGCGGCGCGCACGCCCGCTCGCACGCGCGCAGCCGGGCTCCGTGGCCGCGCGCGGGCCCCGCTCCGGCGAACAAAGCGCAAAGCCGCTCCCCGGTGGGAGCCCCGGCCCCCGGCGGGGGCGCGCCCGCCCGCTCCCCGGACCTCGGGCTGCTCCCCGTCCCTCGCCCTGCGCCCGGACGCGGCTCCAAAGGCGCTCAGGGGCCCCCAAGCAGCCCGAGGGGCGTTCGGAAGCACCGCCGCCCCCGCCCGTGCTCACACACGCTTATTGTCAGCTCTTAACAATACAACCGACATGGACAAGGCATCAGCGCTCGTTTTCCAAACACGGCAGTTCCAAAAGCAGATGTCTACGCACTTCACAGCTCTGCCAGAGTCCTATTTTTCAAAATACAATCATTGCTGTCCTCCCCAATTATGGACCAGTCACCAACAGCCTCGTTACTGACCCCATCGTCCTCCTGCCGTTTCTGTCAGAAGCCACTCGACTAAGATGATCGAACTCGCTCAGTTCAGTACGTAGCCACCAGCCTGAACACAGTTGATCTTTAATGTGAGTTTAAGGCCCAGGGAAGCAAATGACTGAACTCACACTTCTTTCAAGGCAAACAATTGGAAATTTGCACAAAAACTAAGTTTGCAAAGCACGGCTTCCCTCCCAGCCAGGTTTCTACACAGACCAGCATTTTATCAAAGATACAACTAGAAAAAAACTGAACACTGCCTTTTCTTACAAAGAGCATGCTTTTAAGAATACCGATACCTGCAATTTATTGTAAACATTTGTTAACAACTCTAGGCATGCAACAGACAAGCAACATTCAAAATTTTGCAAAGTTTGGCCTTACACCGGCTGCTTCAACTTCCACAGCAGAGTGTTACAACAGATGAAGCCCATATGTACTCAACCATACACATTTTAAAAGCATTTTTTTGGGGTTGGCTCTTTTTAACAGAGAAAAATGAGCAAAATTATCTCAACTATATGTCAATTTCAATGTGCCAACAGCATTAGGACAAAAATTAGTACTAAAACAGTGACATTCTGAAAATTTTCAAATGTACCAGATACAGTGATGCACAAAACCAGGTGTGGCTTTTAGAGTATTACTCGTAATAACAAGCCATTACCAAAGCCAGTGCAATAAATGTTTCAGTTTCACATTTAGCTGAAACCCAAGTGTCTCTTTGAACATCCCAGACCCATCTGCTGGCAACCTAAAGGAAAGAAAAGAAAAAGCTATTTGTGAATCTATAAGCAGCACAGGTTTTATATTTTTTAAAAGAACACACAACATTATATAAATACTGATATATTTGCATTACGAGAGTTACAAGTAGTAACAACAACTGCAAAATTACAGTGAAAATGAACAAGTCCTTTTGATGCTAAAATACATGCTCTTGCTTCACAGTAAAGCTTCCACCCCAGTAGATCCAAAAATCTCTACACCAAAATCTCAGTTCTCTCTCATTCACTTGTTAGCACTTCAGCATGCTGTAACAGCACCCCTTCAAAAGCAACATGAAGAGACATTACTTTTGGGAACATGTACAACTAAGAAGTCACGTCCCCCTCTCCTCCACCTCCAGCTTACTTCAGTCTACTTGTGACCATTTACTGGGCTCTCAGTTTTTTTGATAAAACTGTTTTCAAAGCTAAAATGTGTGAATTGACTGCTGGAATAAACAGATTCCTCGGGAGAAAAAGGTTAAACTTGGACCATTTCAGTAATCTGTTTTAACCTACAGCTCCTCAGTCAAACCTGCCACCTTCAGAGGCAGTGTACTGTGAGACAGCACCAGAAAAGTAGGTAGATGCAGGCCCCCCACAGACTGGCTTCATGACTGAAACTGAGAACCCTTCAAACATTGTTTCAAGTAAACCACTAAAACCAGGTATGGTTTCATCAGGTTTTAAGAGCTGATGATGAACACTCCCAAATAGAAGTGCTCTCTGACACCCGGCAAGATACCTATAAGTGTTCTGAATGCCAATGGGAGCTTGCAATACATATAAATCTATATACAACACAGGGAAGTCTAGAATACTTTTCTTTTGGGTGTGCCAAGTTCAGATCACTAATGTTAATTGTGACGACCCAACTGGAGATCAAAATACATTGGAAAAAGAAAAAGAAAATTCACTGCAGCCATGCAATTGTACTGGCACAGCACACAGTGGAAATAACTGGTTGACAAGGAAAAGCAGCATGCGCTGCTTACCACTGTTACTGAACACAAAAAGAAGACACCCTTCACAGGGTTAGGCAGAATCACAGCAGTACCTTAAACTGTCACCTGGCATACTACTCCCCGTAAAGAACCCAAAGGCTTCAAGACCACCTCAAACTAGTTAAGCTGCTGAATGCGGATGAACACATGCAGAGATAACACACAGTTCTAAAAATTATTTTCAATTTGCAAAAGATATTATGAATAATATGCTTGCTCACATTTATTGCCTGACCTGCCTTTTCCACAATTAGTACTGATACCACGTACTTATAACGGTCAAAGTCCAATTCCTTCACAGCCTTTAATATTTCTTCTGAGATTGAAGCACACAAGGCGGGACTAGAAACTCCATCGTATTTGGCTTGTTGAAGTTTATTCTATCAAAAACAATTTTGAAAGATCTTAGTTTTCATCCTGGTAGTCTTTTGCAAAAAAACTTTTACAGTCATGTCCATTACAAGAACATTAGAAGAACTAATGAGTAGAATAGTGAATATAGATGATGCTCTCAAACAGCAAAGGCTGCACTATTTTTAATCTAAAATGTTTCATCTACTTTTTGAAAGTGACAAACATGTCCAGCCAATCTCCATTTAACAAACAGGAGTGTATTCTTCTCCATCATTTGGGCTCAGTTCACTCAAAAACAGTGCTACAAATACCTGTTCCAAATATCCAAGGCATGTCTTCCAGTCAGAGTTACAAGAGTTGGTTACAACTATTCAAGGTATCACTAACAGCTACATATTATCTCAACAGTGTGTTCTCCTTAATTTTTGCTTAATTTTTGTACGTGGCAGTCAGATTGTCAAGGACACCAAGTATATTTTATGCAGGTCACGTGATATTAGGAGACTTAATTGAAGGAGCAAAATTCCACAAATTCAAGGTCAGGATCTTTGGATAACTGGATATTTTGCAGATTAGAGTACTTTGAACTGTGCTATAGCTCAATTTGATTTAGAAATGGGTAAGAGTTTAAGAAGCTTCAGCTCCATCTTAACAGCACATACTCAGTGTTGACCCTGCCTGTAGAGGGCCTTCTACACTTTGCAAAACAGAGCACATTCACATCACATTTGTGCGCCAAAACTCAAAGTCTGCAAAGATTTATGCATATGTTTAAGTTTATGCAACTTACACTGTTCCATTAATACAATCTTCGCAAGACAAGCTACTTTTGCAATACAATTAAACAATTAATTTTAAAAAATACTATACCGTTAATATCGCTTGAGCTTTGTCTCTTACTAAATAATCCCGAAATTTATGATGTGACTCCAGTCTGTATGTATTAGCATATCTTATCTTTGCCCTATTAGCTTTGAATGCCAATAGCTTAGCTTTCATTGAATCACTAAAACACTCTTCTTCCATTGGAGCCATACCTAAAGCTTCGTAATTTGATTGTTTCCTTTTTCCTTTCATCTGTGCAAAATAATAAAAAAAGTCCACATCACATGTCAATATTTCAGCATTTAACAGACTCTAAATAACACTTCATGCTGTACAGTTAAGAGGAAAAAAAAACAGTCTAGGAACATGGTACAAAAAACGCAGTAAAGCTAGAAAATGGGTATCTTCTTCTGGCTGTTTTGACACTACGGTTTTGACTGAAAAAAAGAGAACAGTGGTTAACTTCCGCTCAATTTTAACTTCTTTTCCACTGAAATCCAAATGAAGTTTGCATTTAAACTCAGTCAGACACACCATACTAGCATCCTGAATCCAATCCATTTTCCAAGTAAAAACACACAGATATTAACATATGTGTCCAAGACTCTTAACCACAACTGCACGCTTTTCATTCAAACACTCTACACAAACTCCAAAATATATGCTTGGTTCATTTACTACATAATTTTACTTGTCCTCATTCCTTGTGAAGCTACTAAACAAATGCCTTACGTATTAGTGACTTAATTTGCTCATTAATAAAAAAAATGGAAAAAATATGCTCCAATTTGCAAGCTTTGAAATTTCGCTTGGAACTTAAAAACAGTAGTACTTCTTTTTATTTGACATTAGAACTCTGAAGATCCAAGTTTTTTCCCCATCCAGGTTGTGTACTATCATTCTCTTCAACACACATAACAAAATTTGGCTCTCTATGAATGCAAGCAGCAAGTCTGATGATGCACACAAAAGATGTCACCTGCTGTCCTCCATGGCTGGCTTAAAACAGAACTGTAAAATGATAACAAAACAAGACAGAGACAGAAAAGCACATGGAACCAATGAGATCATAAGAAATGCTGCAGACAGTGGTATTCCATACCAGCTACCTCCTAACTGACCACTTTCAAGTTTTGCTGACTCTTCAGCCCCCTGCTCCACCTCCTGACTACAGATAGGTGAGAGAAAATCATCAGTTCCTTCTCAGAAGAGCAGAAAAGAGCACGAAGTTTGATATAACACCACAGTGCAAGGCTTACACTAACAAGTATAGAAAAAAATCATACACTTATGAATAATATAAAAGTCTAGTAAGAATTATTTAAAAAGATACACTAC
Source organism: Oceanodroma leucorhoa (assembly GCA_030449065.1). Lineage (NCBI taxonomy): Eukaryota > Metazoa > Chordata > Aves > Procellariiformes > Oceanodroma > Oceanodroma leucorhoa. Next base: position 9,216,622 of record JASVER010000016.1, read on the forward strand.
TCAGGGGCTCACAAATCTTGCAGTCAGAGGAGTTTGAGAATAAGGGAAGCAATGCAGTTTGTTTTCTACAAAATCACTTGCACATTAGCCCTGTCAACACTGTGGACATTACCTACATATCTTCTCTAGTTCCTTACTGTTAGATAATTCTGTTAAAAAGCAGTGATGTTGGCAGCCCTAGTGCAAATTGGCTGTAGGTGTTTGTTGATGCCATGCCAACAATGCAAACTCTGAATAGTACTTAAATTACACTAAAAATGCAAGGAGCAAACACATTTGCACCTAGGCTGTGGACTCTCATTATCTCCCAGACGAAGCTCAGATCTATAAAGACTATAGCCCCTACCTGCTCATCACAGGTCCCCTAACAGATTAAAAACCTCAAGTCTGCCATCTGTGCGGCTCAAATCAGCATCCCAATCCATGTCAGTGGAAATGAACCTGCGAAGAAGGTCACAACCCAAACAGCAATTCTTTGCTAACGTGGTTCAGCGTGAGTCCCAACATCTTCAGCCTCTACCATTACAGACGGAAGAAAATTCATGTCTATAGCACATGACTTCTAACAATGCTGTTACTTACAAGTTTAATTGCTATTATTAGTGAAAGAAGTTTTCATAAGCACTTCCTCATGTGCAAGAAGACATTTACTAATGAGGCAACCAAAAATCTTATTGATATCTCTACACAAACAGTTAATAAATAAACCTACTTTTGTATTTCACAACACAAATACTGCGATTGCAAGTTTTAGCACAATGTTGCAAYTACACTTCTATATAATATTTACATCCTTCATGAAAGAATCTCTCAAGAATTCAAGACCCAACTTTGCATTTGACTATATAAAAGCCTGTTCTTATGTTACTGGACCCTACGTTGGCTTAACCTTGGGCATATGGAAGTAAGTATGCTGAGAGAAGAAAGCATTTGCTATTTRAAAGAAATGTTGTTTGTTAGTAAGTCTGTTTTAACAACAAATAGTTGCTTTAACGTTAAAGAATCAGTTCTTGTTTATTTCTTCAAAAGAGGGCACACCTTCTCCTAACTTAAAGAACTTACGGTAGCACCCCAAGTTGGAAAGACTGCACCACCAAAGGGAGGACCATGCTTGCCTTCTTTTCACCTTCACAAGACTTAACAACTTTGCCCCCCAATGCCGAGGGTGGCACACCAGCTGCAAGCTGGATGTGAATGTGACATCGGACCAAGCAGAAAGGGGACGAGCTATCCCAAACTGGATGTAAAATAGATAGGAACAGCCTTTCCAAYGGAAGTTTTCACAAGATCACACTCACCTTTTAATCACGCACCAAGCCTCACGTTCTTCCACACGCTGTGCCGTCCCTCTTAAGGACCCAAGCCCCATCCCTCCCCCATTCCCTCGCCAGCGAGGGCCACGGTGGAGCAGGAGACCCGCGCCACCGCCCCACCGCCCCCCCCCCAGCCGTTGTGGCCCTTACCGCCGCCCTCACACCCGCTCCCTTCCCACACAGCTGGCCGGCACCGGCCTCCGGCAGCTAACCCCCCCGGGGCTGCCCTCCCGCCCCCGCCCGGGCGGCCGCTCACGCTGTCCTTATCCAACAGGCCCTGGCGCCGCYTTCCTCCCTCCGGGGCGGCGGCGGAGAGCTTCGGCATCTTGGAGCCCTTCTCCATGGCCTTCCCCGAGGGGAGGCAGGCGGGCGCAGCCCCCCCCTCCTCCCGCTCCCGGCAACGAGCCGCGGGGAGACRCCGCCCTCGCGCTCCGCGGCGTGGCGCAGCCCCGTGCCAGGGCGGGGCTCTTCCCGCGCGAGCCAGGCGTGACGCCGCGCGTTAGCACAGCGTCGTGACGTAGGAGCGGGCGGGCCTAGGAGTACCGGAGGTAATGGCGACAGGGCGCCATGGCGGGGAGGGGCGGCGCGGCGGCTTCCGAGAGCGAGAGGGGGGCTCGGGGGCGTTGGGCTGGGGGTTACCGCCGCCCTCGCCCCCGCGGGCCTGCGCGGCTCCCTACGGCTCCTGCCGGCCCCGGGGAAATGCTGGTGCTGCGGGGCGGCGGCAGCCTTGCCTCGGCAGCCTTGCCTCTGCGGCGCGGCGCGGCGCTGCCACCGGTGGGAACCCGGGAGTTGGCCACGTACTGTCCCTGAAAGCGTCAGCTGCCTGCGCCTTGTCTGGTCTGTTCTAGACGGTAAAAGGTGGCTGTGGTGGTTCAAGTTTTGCTCTGGCCTTCTGTCTCAGTGAAACGTGAGGTGCCTCAAAATAAGAGGAAGGACTGGATTATATGTTTTATGAACATTTTAGATTATTTTTTTAATAGCGGGTAGGATACCTCTGATGGCACTAATACCAGTTCATTATAGAAACTGTTGTACTTGCTCTGTGCTGTTACCCATATAAATACGTTGTCTCTCCTTGAAGCGGTGAATTCAGAAATTATGTACTCTGAGGGTCAATTCCACCACCTAATTAAAGAGGATTTTTTTTTTAACTTAACTTTAATGAAATATTTTTATATTTGTTGTAAGCTTCATTTTCAAACAATTTCTCGTCTGTCTTTTCTGTTTGGTTAATGAGAAAGCGTGACTTTTACTAAATCAGAAACGTATTCCTCTTTGTTAGCGTGAGCAGTTTTATCTTTGCAAATTCTTTAATTTGAATGTGTCCTTCTGAATCAGTCTGTCTTTCTGTTTAGACTAATATGGAAATGACACTTATGCTTAGATTGTTCTACCGTTACTACCAGTTCATGCAGAATTCACACGTTCCCCCCGACAATGATATTGCTGGTCATAAGGACTAAAGGTCTTGGTTTTACTTGAAGTAGCATCAGTTTCCCTCCAAGCTCAGAGATTAGGCAGAACATATATATAAACTGAGATCTTTTGCTTCAGTCTGTCTTGGCATCAGTTTAGTAGATACAACCATTCACAAATATACCATCCTGGCATTATGCAAATAGAGCAACTCTTCCCCTCCTCCTTCCCCTCAGTTTTCCACAAGGTGGTTCTGCTCGGAGAGTTCCTTTCATCATATGCATAGATGAAAGCTGCATTGCAAAACTTAACAACTTGTTCACAGATGCTGTACTACTATCTGTATATCTGTGCTTATGGGTATGCTTTAATAATAATTTTCTTTGTTTTCATGTACTTTCTTAATGCAAGGACTTTTTTTTTTTCTAGATGGCATYTTCAGACTCAGTCACTACTTGTCTTTCTCCACCTGTGCATTATGTGATTTGTGAACTTGGATTTGAGAAAAAAGTCACCTATGATATTAGTAATATTTTGTCTGAAAATGGTGAAGTATGTTGGCAAGCTGTTACTGAGCATGTGTGTTACCTTGAATCAGGTTGGTGTTTACCTGCTGTAGTAGTGATACATTTAAGACTGATGCAGAATCTCAGTACAGTTCATAGCAATCCTAGCTTAGTTACAACATTTTATTACAGTACAGCATTAGCTTTGCTGCTGATTAGAGTACATATAGCTCATATCTACAAGGAGCTTTAAATTTTTCATCCAYGTTTAGTATTTGGTTATTGCTGGCTCCTAAGATTCATGTAATCTGTGCTACATAAGTAGCTTATCCTTTGTTTACTCATTCATCTTAGTTCCCAACTTCATGTGCCTGTTCTGCTACTCTCCTACCTCATAATTGCTTTCTTCTGTGTTCTTTATATTCCTTTTGCAGTAAATTTAAAACACTCTGGTGCCATCAGTATTCTTAGGGTTGCTTCTGTTTTTGTTTCCCCAACTTTAGCTTGTGCAGAAGTACTGTTTGGTTTCCCTTCTATATGTACAACAGTTTATAATTGTTTTTTAACCAAAACAAAGTATTTATGCCCTGATGAACTCATTGAATTTTAATTTGCCAAACTGCATCATGCAAGCTCTGTTAACAATTTCCAGAGATGGTAAAAATGATACATTTTTCTGCCTCAAGCAATATCTTTCAGTAAATCAGAAGAATTTATTTTCCTGTAAAAGTGTCCCACCAAAGAGGAGCAGTGATACTACTCTGTAAGGTACCACATCCATCTGCATTCTTTAAAGGGTGTAAGTGGTGCAACTTGACTGAGCCCTCTGAGCCTGCACTAGCTTCCAGCTTGGTTATGTGGAATATATGTACTCTAGTAGGTTCTTCCCATTTGAACAAAACCAGAACATAATAATCCTCTTTACTTCCGTATTTTCTTGCATTAAGGTTTCTTTTTTTATTTGGTGAAGGTACTCGTTGTTACCTGGTTTCACGCTGTACTTGTACTTTTCTATATCTTATCTGTGTAGTCTTTTGGACAGTAAATTGTAGTGTATTAGTCATGATAAAATAGGCTGCATAAAATTCTCTGTGCTAAAAATGTACACAAGCTGTAGCAGGTTTTACTCGTTGTGAGTTTTAAAATATTGGACCTTTGGAAAGTTTAATACTCTAATCACCTTCTGTTTTTCAATTGAAGATCAAAGCGTGGATTATATCAAAAGCATACGATCATTAGGACCTGTATGTGAATCTGTTAATTTGCACTTCAAATCTCTGACCAAGGAGCAGTTTGTAATTCAGTATGCATTATGGTTCCGCTGGACAAACTACACAGAGGTATGGAAAAGTCTGTGGATAATTTGTATTTTGGCACATTAATCCTTTGTGGAAGTTTAATATAAGAACACACAAGAGATATCAAAGAACCAAAATGCTTAGAATTTGTAACTAATTGTCCTTCTCTGATATGTAGTTGCTTCTAATTTTCCTGACGTTGTAATTAGATTTTATATAAATTATCACAAAGAGACCATGAGGTGCTTTGGACCTGTTCTAACCTAAGATGGTAGGATTTTGTTTTTCTAATAATCTGTGCTTAATACCAGGTTTTACTGTGTAGAGTTACTGTTAATAATTTTTTTAGATGTAAGGAACTACGTACATTGCAGCTAAAAATACAAGAGGTGCTCTGGGGCGGTTTTTTCCCAGGCATCTACAGTTTTATCTCCTTGGCATGGTTTTCTTTCTACATTTGCATAGCAACTGTCACAGAGGAATATTTAGGTTTCTGTTTGCTTTTGACAATTTGCTTTTTCCTTCTGAATATTTAACACAACATTCTTCTTCTCCCTGATCATACAGTTATTTCTTGAAGTATTTRATGTTCTACAATATGCACAAACTACAGAAGTTGCTCTTGGTTTAATGAAACTAACATCGTGCTTGGAGCGAGCCTTGGGTGATGTAAGTGCCAGCATGAGAAGTCTATTGCAGATTTGGTTTTATAAGATGGGAATGAGCTCTTGGATTTAATTGCACGCTGAAAAAGTGAGATTACCCTGTACTGTAGTAGTACACAAGTAGCCCAGCTGCATTTTGAGTTGGAGAGATGTTATTTTCTGGATCCAGTTGTGCTAATGGAAACATCTTCTGGGGCTCCTTCACCTGTGCTGGTGGAGTTGCTTGTGTGAGTGCTGTTACTAAACGATTTAATGAAAAAAGAGCAAAGTTTGCTTAATCACTGTATATATAGTAGGTCTTTGTTACTCTGATTTATTTAACTGAAACAGGGAGAAACATACCTTCCACAGAAGATCTGATGGTGTAGTAACTTCTGTGAAGAGAGGCAGGCGCATGCRGCTGGAAGTGGGCTGCTAGATAACTTCTTTCCTCAGAGCTCTGTTTGCAGAGTGTACATCTGTTTAAATGCTTCTACATGAGTCTTGTGCTGCAAAAACATCTAGAAGTCAGCTAACAACTTAAATTCTAGACCTAACTGATCAGCTGGATAGATCTGGGATCCATCTTATAGTTCTGAACATTAGTCTTGTTAACACATTCCCTCTTTCCTTTACCCTGTAGTAGTTAGTAAAGGTATGTACTCTTGTTAGGTTTAGAGAGTAATAATACTGCAGGAGTTCCATAACCAGCATGAGGCAAGGAGTCCATAGGTGAAATGACTTAGACTTAGGAATTCTGACTGGTATTAAGAAACTTGTATTGTGAGTCCTTTCTGACAGAATGTGAATTAGGCTATGGTTCAACATTTGGTGGTAGCACTGCTTAAGTTTGTTTAATCAATCTTCACAGCCATCTGCCTTGTTTGCTGGTATTCTGTACGTTATGTGAGTGCAAGTGTTTGAAGGCCTAGTAGCAAGCTAGATTGATGAACTGGCCCAGGTACCTTTCCCCCTTTTTCCCTTACCCCCCTTTTTGTTTTTCAGGTGGATCAGTTTCTTGATCTGCTTCACTGCATGACCACACAAACAGATGCCACCACTACTTATGGGCATGCAGGTTAGGGAGAAGGGAGCAGCAGCTGTTTTAACAGGCTATGCTGCTGGGGTATAGTACCCACAGATAAGATAAAATAGCTCGTTGTTAAATCTCTATGAGGAGCTCCAAAGAAAGAAATGCCAGAGAAAGAACAATGGGCTAATTCACACCTAGACAAACCATTTTGCCCAAATATGGGGGGTGGTAAATTTTGAAGTAATGAAAAATTACCAAAGATTGGAAAAAAATGTCAGGGAGAATGCGTAGAATGGAAGTCTTCATAGCAGTTGAGACTAGAGATGCTAAGATTGCCCAACTAGGATAAAATCTAGTTTAAGGAACGGCCAGAATCAGAAGACAAACCACTAGTCTCCTTCCTTTAACAATAACAGACCCTATAGATTTCTAGGGTAAGAATGAAGTATGGTATCCTGGGTAGACTTTATTCCCTTAATTGTGTGTTCTTGTTGTGCTTTACTTTTTTTTTTTTTGGAAGAGAAGAGCAGTACGTGTACAGACACTGAAACGCCTAACTGTAGGAACATTAAGTAGCATATGCACTCTTTCCTGGTATGTTCTGTAAATTTTAATTTGTCATGAAATTACAGAATTTAAAGCCTTTTTAAGGATTTGGTGGGTTTTGTTTGATTAGTGTTTTTACAATAATGAAAATGGTTACTGGGTGAAATAGTCAAGTTGAATGTTTGAAATGCAAAGAAGTATACTGAATTACTGCTGTTATCTGTTTTGCTTTTTTTCAATAGGTGTATTTACTGATTGGTAAAGATTGCCCTTTTCTTCTAAGAGACTTGCTTGCTTCTGAGCAGCTTGCAGTTGTCTTTGGACAAGCTGTAGTAAGTGCATAGTTTAGAAATAAGTAATAAATACTGAGCTGGTTTTCTTCTTGCCAAATGGCAGGTTTCCAAGCGTAGCCTTTGCTTACACTGAAGAAGAGTTTGCAAATTCTGTAATATATTAGAAAAATTTTCATTTTATACATGTTAAAGTCTGGGGTATATATGGCAAAAATAGTGAATACTGTAAATGGAAATATTTTTTAAGGCAAGCTCATAAGTTCTTATTTGCTTTTCTACATGAAAAACCTGCATCATATGTGAAATTTCACGTATCTGTCAAGGGGGTGAGCAAGCTGCAGAGTTGTCTGCCTCTTTCTGAGTTGCACTACTTGAAAATACACCTCCTGCACTGGGTGTTTCTGATAGGCTGTGTTCCCCTTCACCACCACTGTAGTAAGATGCTTTATAACATTTACCACACTAGAATTTTTCAAAATAGAGGAAACTAATTTGTTCATCCCCATGTGCAAAAAAATAATAAAAACAAAATTCTGATGATATTTACACCTTGTGTAAACGGAGTAGGTGGTCTTTATGAGAGAGTTTTACAAATGTAAATTCTTTGTTAGGACAAAATATTGGATGTGAACTGCAGATGCTTGTATTGTTAGCCAGACTAGTAGTGTTATGAGGATTGTTTCTTGAATTTTGATGACATGTGGAATAGTTCAATTCTTACAGTTAAAAAATAAAAACAAAGTTTCCCCTTTTGTTTGATAGTGATCTGAGAATACAGCTTTGAATGCAAATTCTGTATTTTATGTTAATTTGTATTAAGTTATTGTGGATTTATACTACGAGAAGTAAGAGCTAAACTTGATCTCATTTGTTTGCCTGTCATAACTGTTTGGAATGTCTAATAACTGATTTTGTTCTCCCTGTATTACATTCTATAGCATGTACAAGTAAGCTGAAAGATTTCCTCTCAGAGAATACTGGGAATTGCAAATAGTGAGTTGCTGTTACTGTGACAAGCTTTGGCCAGTCATCTTATGGCCAGCCATCTTGACAGTAGACACTGTAGTTTCACAATAACTTCTGAAATTTTCTGTCAGGGAAAAATACAAGGTAATAAATGATAGATTTCTTCATGCAGTAATCACTTTGTTTATTAATTAGATGAATGTACTGAGGGTATTCATTGGATCTCCATGTGGTCTGAATCTTCGTAATGTTTTGTGGCATGGGTTTGCATCCCCACAAGAAATTCCTGCAAAGTAAGTTACCAAAAAGAATCTTGTTTTCTTACCAGTCAGACCTGAGAGTGCTTGAAAAGCCATTAGTAAAACTTACTGCTTTTATTGAAAAAAATTTTTTAAAAAAAACTAAAAATGTCCAATGGTCTCTGGCAGTATCCTGACAGTTTTCYCCTGCTGCTGCCCTTTCTTTTGGAAAGGGATTTCCATAGAATACTTCAGCCATTATAAAGATGGTCAGTTTTAGGACCAGTGGTTTTTTACTAGCAGGAAAAGCAAGAAGGCTTAAGGTCTTTTTTTGAAACCCGGTTCCTTGTCTATCAGGGCAGTCAGGAATAACTCAGAACAAAAGGCAGAAGAACAGGGGAGGAGGAGGAGCAACAGCAGCTAATGTAGAATACAGTGATGCTTTTTCCTAATTCTACATTGTTTTTTCATGCTTGTGAATGCGATTAAGTGCCCATACTCAAAAAAGATGGGGAGTTTAGGTTTTGGATGTTCTTTGAAAGAGCAAAAAAAAACCTTTGTCCCCAACGCACAAATGTTGATTGTTTTGTCAACAACAAAAAATTAGTTGTATAAACTTTTCTAATATATTATGGTATTCTCCCTAGATACTGTGCTATGCTGCTTTTTTTAACTGCAGGATTGGGTCAGTTGTTACAGACATACCTTCTGCAAACTAAATGCATTTTAGTACATCGACCTTATGTGATCTTCCTTAGCTTAGAGGAGCTTGATGTATTTCCAGGCAAGTATTTAACCATTAGCAAGTTTTTATTATGCTATATTTGTTACTCTTTCAGTGTCCAAAAGTGCAGTTGAAAATAATGCATTTTCCGCAGTTCTAAGATTGAATCTTAACTAAGATAACTGTATACAGTCATTAGATGAATCAATCATGTTTGTAGGACAACTTTTTGATATGTAGGCAGTTCCACTGACTACTGAATCAAAAAATTCTGCATTCTAAAATAATTGTAACACATTGAAGCATATAATGTTACTGCTTCTAAAAGACTTCAACTGTATGTTCCAGTTTTTTGATGATGGAGTTCATTTTATGTAACAGTCATCTAGTTTGCCTTTACAAAATCTAATTCTTTCCAGAATCAGTGGATTCCAGCTGCAGGGGTCCCAGCAGGAGTGCCCTGCAACTTGCAGGAAGGGTGGTACTGAAACAGAGTAAAGCATGGTGACACATCTTCAGTACACTGATGCTTTTCTCAGGAAAGGACCTGAAGTGTCAGATTAAAACCTTCTCATCTCCCTGGCTACAGACCTTATTTGGTTTACTCCTACTACTTTTAAAGCAACAACAGCATATGGGGAACCTTGGTGTCAATGGTGGTCATGGTCAGATTGTGCTATGTAATCAGTTTGCCAGTGGAACATCTGTTCATGGAACTGAGACAGGGCTTTTGGGAACCAAATCAAGCTGATAACATTCCAATCATCATGTAGTATAAATCCTATAGCTATTGATTTACTTCGAAAAAACACCTATTGCAATCAAGTTGCATTTGCCATTTTAAGCTTTCTCTTGGATAAGATATTTATAATGTGAATTCATAAGTGTGAGTTTCATTATATGGTCTCATCGAAGTATGAAGTGTTAATTTATTATGCTAAATGTCATCACAGAAAATTGATAAAGTAGGAACAATGTGCTCATGTTCAAATGTTCATACTAGTGTACTGATTCTTACCAAATTAAGATGATTAATATATATTACACTTTTTTTAAATATTTGTAGTAGGTGGAGAACAACTCAACAGAAGCTAGGTCCAGCTCCCTTGTAGTCTTTCAGTCTCAGTAAAAAGCAACCATGAGTTTTTAACTGTTTTTACTCTGTAATTTTATATTATAACTAAAAATGCAATCTTAAAAACTCAATTTCTGATCTTAAATATGACTACCATTGTACTTGCATAGGTAAAATAAATTGGATAACTTTTAAGTCTCCCTTTACAAATGCTGAAATAATCTTATACTTTCAGTGAAATATTAAGAATGAATTAGTAAACTGTAGATTGTGTGTAATTTATCAATGTTGTTTTGCTAACTTGCAGATCTTAATCATGAAACACTTTCCATAGCTGAAGAGCTAGTAAAACTGTCCAGTTTTGTATTAAAAACAATGTTACCATTTTGGATGGCTGCTTTAACAGCTTTCAAGCAAAGCAGGTAACAGTAGATTTTTTTTTTAATTATTATTTTTTAATAGAATATAAAAAGAATATATTCTATATTTCTATAATAATAGCAGCATTTGTAGATTCCAAAGCTTTCTGCTAAATCTGTTGCTTAACAACATATAGTTATGCATTGTTATGGTGGTCTCTCAGAAAGTTTGTGGACTTACTACTTTATTTTATGCCAGCTAGGATTATAAACTGTATTTTGAAACCTGAGAAGAGCTATTGCAGATGTAGCCAAAAAGGAGAGCTTTACAAAGCAAGTGGAAACAAATCTTCGGATGTTAACATGCTGAGTTTAAAAAAAAAAAAACTGCATTGTTTTGTTTTCCTCTCCCATGCGTCATCTTTTTGTAAGTTATTCTCATCTCTGAGCTGGTTTGAATTTGGTGGTCAGCTTCTGTTGGGCACAGGTAGTCATTCATTGTTTATTCACAGAGTGCATTGCGAAGGAATTTTGGGCTGGGTTGTTTGGCCTGAGAGTGTAACTCTGAGATGGCTCTAATTTCCATTTGGGTTATATTGATAAGGGGGAAGAACCCCTTTGGGTATCTGTGTTATTTTTTTTCAGGTATGCTGACTGTGTGATTCTCTTACTTCCTCAGCTGGAAGTTGGACTTAGATTGCTCTTCACTACAAGTAATAAATGTCCAAATCGATTGCTAACAGCTGAGGTAAAATTTCTGTCTAAAGTCAGTTATGATTAGTGCTAACAATATTTGCAAAATAATTATTCTAGAAGCATAGTGTCTAAACATTTACAGATTTTCCCCAAAAATTTTTCAGTCAATTGTGGAACATTATTTACAAATTTCCAATAGAGTTTCATGAATGCCTCTTATTTTTTTGTAAAGATGTCTGCCAGTAAAACAGGTCTGAAAACGTTCTTGAAGGATAGTGTTCAGAAACAGTAGTTTAGGGTGGAAAGTAGATCATATTATATTTATTTTAAAAAATTGGCACAAAATCCAACAGTTCCTTTTTTCATTTGTAAGGGGCTTTTTTGCTATTTATGCACCTCTGGGATCTCATGCAAATGAATAAATATGTTTGGTATGCATATCTAGTTAATTGTTTTCATTTGAAAATGAAATAATATTAATTGTCTTTTGTTCTAGCCTTCTGCTCTCTACACCACTTTCGACGAGGTACTTGTGATTTTTATTTTTTTTTAAATATATATATCAATGTCAGAATTTAAGCACATGCATGTTTCCCATTACTAGAGACCAGAAAGCACCTTCTTGTGTTGGATAAGACATTATTTCTAAATTTTTTCCAAATAGAAGATGATGGACAGTAAACACTTTAATTTGGAATCCCCCAGAAAATATAAAAATTAATACAAATTTTAATGTACAGACTTTTAATTTCTTCTGAATGTTTTTCTCTTTAAATTCTTCATCTTACAGAAACAAACATGCTCGTTTTTTCCTAGATTCCATTGTTCAAAATAAATACAAATAAACATTGCAAGCAGAAATCCTCAATTTTACAACTCTCTTGAATTATCTCAAATTGTCTGTCAGGAATAGTTAGGCACCTTGATTCTTGGGTGGTGGAAGTAATAGCTTAAAATTAGGGAAACTAATTACTTTAGTTGGTGTTTTTTCTTTGATTGTTTGGCTTTCAATAGTAACTTTCTATTCAAATTACTTTTTTCTAGATGCTAGCAAAGTATTTGGATAATGAAGAAGTCAACCAGCTTCCTGCAGTTCTTGAGGAACCTGCCATGGCAAGTGTTTTGAAAGGTTTTTGTTTGTTGGGTTTTTTTTCTTTTTTTTTTTTTTCCTTGTTGTTGTTTGTTTTGTGTTTTTTGTTTTTTTTTAAATTAGTAACGTATTTATGATCATGCCTGATATTTATTTCCCATAGCTTATCTCCATCAGCCTAGAACCAGAAGCTTGTTACCCTTTTTTGTTGTGAAGGATACAAAGTAGTACCTGACAAGCTGTATCAGGTTAGGATGTAAGACTATCTTTTTCTGAAATACAGAAGTCTCAGAGATATTTCTCTTCAGACTTCTGAAAATCAGCTGAATGGAGGAGAAGAAAAACTGATGCCTCATACAGAGAAAACTAAAACTTATTTCTGATTGCTTCTGGGACACATCTTGCACTACCTGGGCAGATGGCACAAAAACATAGCTGCAAACCTACCAGAGCACATCCTGTGTCTTGCCACCCAAACAGATAGTGAACATGAAAACTAGAGGTATTGAATTTAGAGGCCTTTTGAGACTGTAGGGGAGACCTGATTTTCTTGTCCTGTTGTCAGAGGCAGTGGGGCTGTGGAGAACTTGGGACACACAGCTGAAGGAAAGCTGTTTTACCTCTCATGAAATAGCATGCATGTTAGTTTTGAAATTTTTTTGAATTGAAGCTGCCAAGGTGGATGAGTTGCCCTTTGGTTTTTTTTTTTCTACGAGCATAGTTTGCATTGTTTTTTATGACCATCTGAATGCCCCTTTCCTATAGACATGATCACATACTTATCTTTCAGAGGTATTTTATATACTGAATATACTTTATTCTATGTGAGTACACATAGAATAGAATTCTATACATTTGGTGTATGTTTCCACAGGAATTTCTCTGGGATTTCTTGAACCACCAGGAGGGTCCACGTGTAAGAGATCATTTAAGCCATGGAGAGATCAATCTAGAAGCATTTCCCAGAGAAATAGCTAATCAGATAGTTGCATTTGCAATTACTCTTCTCTGCAGGTTCTCAGATGAGAGCATGTTTGCTTTTAAGGTAGGGATCAATATTACACTGTCGTAAGATATTTTTTTTTTCAGTTGTTTTGGATGCCAGATCTGATTTTAGAGAGTCCTATGACTGAATCTTTCTTGACAGCAGCTTTTTGTGGAAATGAAGTATTCCTCCAAGTAAAAAAAATGTAAAATATGTTTTTTCTAGTACAGAAAAGTTTTCCAAAAGTTTTCCCTTTCTTACTGTACCTTAATTTGTTTGCTTAACCACTCCTTATTCACATGGTTGATCCGTTAATTATAGTGATTCCACTTAATTTTATTTGTCAAATTGTATCAATATCTTGCCTGTTTATCTGCTGAATTATCCGAAAGGTATGTAGAACAGCTGTAGCTCAGCCACTGAGGTATGTAATATTTGAGATTTTCTTTCTCTGAGACACTATAAATAATGGTGGCTCACTAATGGAGGTGTCATTTGTATCCACACTCTATACTGTGAATTTGTGAACACTTTTTGTCTAGCAATACATGTTTCTCAACATCAGCAATTATTATATTTGCTCCCCCCAATTTCCTGTTAATACTTGGGATTACCTCCTTCAATATCATACAGCAACCTGTGAGATAAATCTCTTGCAGCTTTTTTTAGTTTCTTAAGATATATTGCGTGCGGCTGTATTAAGAGAGTACTTGGTTGCTTTTTTGTTAGCTGCTGTCAGGTTTCATAGTTAAAATGTGTCAAAGAAATTAAGCATTAAACACTCACTGTGCTGATTACTGCTTTCAGCCCTCAGACATTTGGAAGTCTTTATTGACTTCAGTACTATAGGTGGCTTGCATAAAATTAGGTATAAGTCTAGGTCTGCATACAATTAGGGCAGTTTAAAGAAACTGTTGTGTATTGTCTATGATTTTGTAAATCAGGAACACATGGTCATAAAACCACTGATGAACTGTGCAAGTTGCTACCGTTCTCGATTTCATCCAATTTCCCGACTYAAGAAACAGGTAGGTACTTCCAACTGTGAAAGCATTTCAGTCCTTAAAATTGTGAATCCTTAAAATTGGTCTATTTGTTGTCTTCATGCTTTGATTGTCCTAAAARCTTAAAATTGTACGTATTTTTTTTTAATGAGCTTTTTAGTTTTATCTTTCGGAATTTACAGTTGCTAGAATGAGATGTAATTAAGCACACTCCTGTTGATGCAACTGATGCTGTGCTTGCACTCTAGATCACTGAATAGCTTTATTCTTACCTGAATGTTTGCTGTTCTGTAGTTTGCTTAATCTCCTTGTGCTTTCTTATGTCAGGAACACTCTATTTGGTCAAGTATCTAGGAATCTTGGATTAGGCTATAACTAAGTTTTTTATTGTATGAAAGCTAGCTGATTAAGATTCTGTCATTGTAGCAAAATCTGCTTTCAAGTGTCGTGGTAGTTCTCTGCTGATCAGTTTATGAATTACTGAGCTGCTTGAAGATGTTCCTCTATTGATTTGAGATTGCAGCAAACATATTTAGTACTTTTCATTTTCGACAGCATTCAAACCATATGTTACAAAAGTTTTTAGTTATTCTTTCTTCCATTTTTTAATATAAAAAATAGTAAATTAGTTTATTCAGATTATGTTTTAGAACGAAAGTGTACATCAAGACTTTTTGCCGTAACATGAACCTTAACTGATGTTGGCTTACACAATTGTGACTACTGAACAGGTAACTTATATTACCTGTTGCAGTTTTTTCTAAAATAGCCACTAAGAAAAGTAAAATATGTTGTCCTGTCAGTCAAAGACTACACTTTGCATAATATTTTTCATTATACATTTTTGAGGTGCTGAAATGTATGAAGAGCATTCACTTATGGCCTGAATTGCCAACAGTGCCTGAGGAACATAGTCAAATGATTAAAGGGTATGTATATGCTATGAAAAAAAGATAGTTCTCAAAATGGTTATGAAGAATAGGATTTGAGATGGTGAAATGTCTCTTCAAATACTTTACTAGGAAGGCGACAGACACCAGAGGGGTTGTGAGAAGATCCGTTTGTTCTTTTTAGCTTAATCTGTGCTATACACATCAGTACAGATACTATAAAAACTGTAAAGAGTGTGCTAACTTGAAGGGCATGAGAAGACATCCGAAACATACAAAGGTGTTAGTGACTCCATATTCTATTTCTGAAGAGATGCTGAAAGGGGCTGTTAGGAAGTTAAACTAGAGCTTGAGTCCATCACAATAAAAGCAAAAAGATGGCTCACCAGATGTAAAACAGAAAATAATTGCTTATTCTGAAAAGGACTTGGTCACCAAATCAGTGGAAGACTTTACATGAGATACTACTTAGAAAAAGAATGTAACATTGTCTGTTATTTAAAAAGGAGGAAGTCATTAATAATATCACTAGAGGAAATTGTACTTGTTTAATGCTGAGAGGTGAAACTTCAGTGCATCTGGCACATACTCAATATGCTGCCGGATTCTGATGAATGAATAGGGGATTAAGAGGGCTTCAGAAGACTGCTAGACTGAGAAAAGGTTGGTTTTAGTTGGAGAAAGAAAATCATGCTTGTAAGGTGGAGGGAAAAGTACCGTAATATCAGTGATATTACGGTTGAATACATTGAATACACTGCTATCCAAAAAATCTGCATCTTGATCTATGCCATTTGAGAAATAATAAGTACTACACAGTTTTATGATCTCAAATCTTAATTTTTCTTTTGTTTTTAAGGTTGGAAGGAAATGCTGAAGCTAGTACTTTAATTTTGATGATACCTGAAATTATATCTCAGTTGCAGCAATATATGCCCCAGAATTGCTGTAGCTCAGATGATCCAATCAATAGTGTCCTAACAGAGAGGTGAGTTTGATGTCCTCCAGGTTCCCTCTGTCAGCTTCTACAGGCAGCCCAACACAAGAACTCTCAAACCAAAGTTACTCATTTCCCTGGTTTTAGAACAGTGCTTGAAATGTTGCATGCACTTTTTTAATGTTGCTGCTGATTTAATCTACAAATCTTAAGAATGCAGCTGAACGTCATCTTTAAATGAAGATGAGACATTGTAGATTTGAGACATTATTACAGTAGAGATTTTACTTGGAAATTAGCATGAAAAAATAACCATTTTTCTTTCAGACTGGGGGAGCAAAATGTTTTAAATATTTATGTACTGACTAGATTAAGTTGGTTTTAGTCTGTTTTGTGTGGTAAAACTGCATCAGAAATTAATTTCAGTTGTGCTTGGTGTCACAGCTGTGCGTGGCATTTAAAATAGTAATATGCCGCTACATAATTCTATTCTTACATGCTTTAATATGAAGATTCCGAAATAGAAGATATCRTGTTATACTTGTTGTCAGACTTGGAGGTATGTTAGTTCCAATTATATCTGACTTGGAATAATGATCAAAACAATTTGACTTTTAATTGGCACTTTCATAGCAGTCTTAAGAGTCCCATGACTGAATGAGTATGTTGGAGCAAAACTCTCCCAATCAAACCCATTAGGCGTGGGCATGATAGTGCAAAAAGAATTTTACCTGTTGCTTTTCTTATGTAGCATGTGTACCTTCTGTTTCCTGCCCGTCAATTTGCACTTCTCTCATTTATGAAAAAGAAGCCTAAAGTGTTAAACCATTTTTAGAGTTTTCTGCCTTTACCACTTCTAGTCATTAGTGTTTTGCCATCTCGGAGATAATTTGAGCATGAGGCAGATTAAGAAACATTTCTATAAGAACAGTGTGTTTGAAGTGATGTGTGACACATTAGGTTAGCAGATTAGAATATGACAGCAGAAAGATATTTGGGTGCTTTAACAAAGCATAATCTGGTGTGGTGTTGATTAAAACAATGGCCTCACCACCTGCATTTTACGAAATGTTAAGTCTGCTTCTCGTTCTGCTCAGAAGAAAGACCACACACTAATGGGAGTACTAATTAATACAATTTGTTTGAGTGAGTTTTATTATGGTGGATGTTAATTCATTGTGAATTGAACTGGTGGGAGGCTTCAACCACAGCCCTGCTGTGACTTGATGTGTTCAGTGTATCATTTCAGCCAGGCAGTTTTGTTTATTGTGGTTATATTTCTTTGGTCTGAAATGGGAAACATACTCATCACCAGCAGTTTTGCATTTATAATCAGTAAAGCGGTAGAGAACACAATCACTACCCCTACTACATAGATCCTTGCTTTTTTTCAGTCATGAGGTGAGAGTAATCCGTTTCCAGGTTTTCTAAGTTAGAACATCATGAATCAGACCACACCGAATATGAAATGTATCTCATGTTAAATCCAGCTAACAAAAAATTGAAATTAACAATTCTTTCCTGTTTTGGAGGCTGTTGATTGAACTTTGTGATACGCATATTTGCACACTTTATTCTCCACGACCTGTTCTGGAAATATTGGTGGTACTCCGTAAAATAAGCACACAGTGCCATCAAGTGTCTGAACAAGTTATTGCCAGCGCTGAGTTGAGATACAAACAGTGGATGAACAAGACTCTACGTTCTCGCCAGAGGCATAACTATCTGCGAATGTTAAACAGGTTGGCTGATGGTTTTTTCTTTACTTTGTGGTTAGGCTTATAAGAGAGTGGCTGCATGCTGCTGTTGCTAGCTTTCAGTCTTAGAAGTTTAAAGTCAACAGTGTTCATGTGTTCTTGTTAACCGTTTCAGAGTTAAGTGTCAACCTAGATTTCTAGTATGTAGTAATATTGAAATAACAAGAAAATCTCAAATTGGAGAATAATTTAAAGGGTCTTTTTAGCATTGCTAGATTGCTTCAGTGTAAATTATAAGCTTTCAAATAAAAGTATCGTTTAAAAGTTAGATTGGATTTTTTAGTTGCTAGCTTTTTCTATTTAAGCATATGAATGCCATTCAAGTTTTATCTGAATGCAATAGGTTAAACTGATTTCAAGACTCTACCTACTTTAGTTCTGCTGCTTTTTATCATTATACCGGTGACAGCATCTTTATAGATAGAAGAGAGATTGTTTAGTATTCCATTAATTTTGTTCCTATTCAGAAGTGTTTTCCAGGGATTTATGAATCTACTTTAAAAACTGGGAAAACTTTAAATACTGTATTCTTGGCCAGATTATGTTCCTAAAAATGTTAACCRTATTATTTAATAAACATAGCTTAAACTGACAACTGACGATACATATTTGCAATTCAATTGAACTCCACTTTATTAGCTATGGAGTAATGGGTGCTGGTGAGGTTTCCTTTGGAATCTTAACTATATGTGTTTCTCTTTTTTTCCTCTTTTTGAGGTTTCATAATTTATAGGCTTAGATTATAGTTTTGATATTTGCTCTGCTCCTTGCTGAGGGACATTTCATAGTCTACCACCACCACCACTATTTAGGATGGATGCAAAAGTCTGAAAAATTTTTTGTATTAATGATTTCTATTTAATTTTGTTTTAGTTTGTTTCTTTTAAAATATTTTTGCTTATTTTTTAGCATTAAATTTTTGTCTCCGGTGTTGCGGCTTATCTTAGTGTTTATTACCCTGGAACTAGTCAACGTTCATTTGTTTTTTAAGAAGAATCCTTCTGATTATCAGCAATATCTAAAGTGAGTACATAAGATTTACTTTATGAAAATAGGAAGTTGTACACATCCCTTTTTGATCTGTAATATAAATCCTGTAGAGAAAAAAATAAAAAGGAACAGCATGACTTTTAGCAGATTTTCATCCTTCTTTCTATAATTATGGTCATCATTATATCTCAGACAATGTTCACACAAGAACTAAAATAACTTAGTTGAAAATATATGGTCCAGTTATTCACATTTTTAATTTTTATTAGACTCTTCCTTAGTATAGATAGAGAATGATCACACACTCAAAAAATATTAATACATAAAAGCTATATTTAATATGTTGGTAACTTTACTCCTTGTGTGTCAATTAACAGCTGGTTGGATATCAGAGGCATTGTGAAACGTTTGACTGAGAAAGGAAGGGAAGCCATTTGGGGAAAATTCTATCACACATTTTATCACCGCATTCTTTCTATTGCACTGTTTAATTGCAGTTCTGAAAATCACCACTTCTTACTTTGAGAATGAAGGAGTGGTTCTCTTCCAGAAGTAGAAGAAACCTTAGTGTATTGATCACCCCGAGGGAGATCTGGAAATTTGGAGACATTAGCAGCTTTAAATCGGGCATTGAGATATTTTTCTTTATTTCTTTTGTCTTTTTAAATCTTCTAATGAGTTTTTCTTCTTTGGTTTTATTTCTCGTAGGTTTTTGAAGTCAGTCTTGCAGTATACTGAGAACTTGGTGACATACACAAGCCCCGAGAAAAACAAATGGGATGAAACTATGGAGCTTACAAACAAGGCTTTGACAAAAATAAGGGAAATCAGTGACAGAAAGCTAATGTTAATGCAGCTAGCTACATAAATTAAATGGGTTTAAGATTATTTGGACATTGTTATATCTTAAGGGTTCTGGAGTCCTCAAATTTTACAAATCTAATTCAAAGACAAACTTCATCAGTCATTGCCAAATTTTGGATGCAAAATTTAGTCTTTTTATTAGAAGGTGGCTGTTGAGACCAGAGTTGAATGATCAAGCTTCCAAAGAATGGACTGTTTGCCAAATCTAGTGAACAAGACTTACTGTGAGCTAAAGGATGCAAGTTCTACTTTAAGTATATTATGTGTATTGTAGCTTGGTTTTGGTKTTTTTTTTTTTTTTGTAATTTTCTATTATACTGAAAATATTTAAGAAAAGAGTGTGAATAAAAGCTCTGGAAAATTTTAAATCCAAAAAGTAATTATTTCCAGTATATTTCAAAGTAAAAAAATGTCAGACACTTTATCAACAGGTTAAGAAATTATGAACATTTAGCATAAAGTAGTGCTCATTGACAGCTGTGGCTGTGGTTAGTTCAAAACAGAGTTACATCTTGCACTGAGGTAGAGCTGATAACACAGTAACCAGTTGTTTATAGGCCAGGCTTTAAAGGAGGCAGGGTGGAGTAACTTTTGCACAGTATGTGTTTCTTTTGTTTAATTTCATCTACTCRTTCCCCATACATACCTAGTTAGTTAGTGAGTCCATTTCATGCAGATTAAATGTGAACACTCACATGCACATGCTCACAGACATGTATTTATTGTGATTCAAAAAGTTACCCTCTTGTTGCACACAACATTCATTTGAATAATTTATTTTTTCAAAATAAATTCTCCCTCTTTCTCATCCCAAAAGAGTAGAATTTCAAAGGAATGCATCAGTTGAAGAACAGATTCACAGAAGACCCCAATCTCTATCCATTTGCTTTCCCCTATTGAGAGTAAAACCAGAGGGTAACGTCTGGAGCATGTTTGGCTCTACAAAGGATTAGAGATTCAAGTTACATTTTAATAAGATTCTTTGCAATGTTTCGTGACTGGAAATCACAGTGAGAGAATTACTAGTTCGGTTTATTCGGTGTGGGGGATGGATATAAACTAAGATCATATTGCTTCCTTTATGCTACTCTTGCAATATATTGGGTGCGTTTGAAATTTAACTATGTCACTTTCCAAGTTTTTTTTGTTACTATGGAACTAAATGATGCGAAGAAGTGTGAACTAGATAAAAAAGATTAAAACTAGGAATAGAGAATAATGAATCAAATATGTATGAGCCACAGTCTGAAATYTCAGCTTTTTTTAACACCCGAGTTGGCAAATCCTAATTATATTTTTGAAGGCTTATTTTGCACCCATTGACTTTGCTCAGATGTGTTAACTTCTGCTAAGTGTGGCTTGATAGTGACATTTATGATGACACTGGCTGTGATGGTGATAAGTATTGTAAGGGGGTGGGTGATAAGTATTGTAAGGCAAAAAAATTATTTAAGCTTTACATATTTATTGTAGGAAAGAGATCAAGAAATTAAAATACAGTCATGGTTTAAAAGTACATAAACAGCTGACATGCTTTCTCCTTTTGAAAGTATSTTTCTGTACTGAAAAGCACCTTATAGACCATAGATGTATATTTTCAACAACATAAGTTCTCCTTTTGTTCCTGTATTTAAACTTTGCTAAAATGATCTTGCATGCTATTCTCTTCATATGCTTTAAGATGGAGCACACTGACAGTTTCTCCTTTACTAGTCAGTGCCATAGATGTGATTTGCTGCTTTAAGTCTTCGGTAAGAAACATGATGGCCTTCTGGCAATTTTGTCAAAGATGCTTTTCCAGTTTGTTTTTCCTACCTCTGAAGCTCTCTGATGGGAATGCTGCTACCATCTATTGTCAGACAAATCTGGAACAGACTGGGGCAATCCAATTTATTCTGACTTAATGCTGTTATTTGCCAGTAGAGCTGCATGTGGGGCTTATGGTTTCTTCCTGCTGTTAAAAGACTTGCAGAATAGAGCTGCAAAATAAGTCTATATTCTACAGTGCACACTGAAGAACAAATGGCAAGAGGCATGGTAAAGATCATGGGGTTTGTCCTTTATCAGTTACTTGAAATGACTTCTCCACTTCAGTTATTCATCTTTGCCATCTGTTTGGAGTCACTTTGAGTTTTGAGATATTAGAAAGAATCTTGACTCTGAACACTCAGTATTCCTGAGAGCAAAAGAAGCTTGGAATAACCAAAGACATCCAGTGGGTTCACGTATGAGTAATGCTGACAAAACACATCACATTTAAATGCAAGTGTTCTGATTTTTGTTGTCCTAAAGGGAATTAATTCTGGAACTGAGCTGTCAAAACTGCATAGTCATCCATTAGGAATACAAGTAGTTGTTTAGTCTTTTTTCAAAATTCTTTCATTCTTGAAATTTCAAATATCTACAATTGCACCAAAGAATGTTTTCTTGCAAGTGTGGTATTTCATCCAAGTATTACTTGCGTCTGTTTTAATCGTTGACCTTTATCCCTGAGGTCTGCATTTTCCTGGAGCTAGTATCCACTCCATGAATATGTGCAGCATAGATGCGGAATCTGCAGCATCCTCTGAGGAAGGAAGGTGGTTGAAATACTTTGTTTACCTGGATAATGCTGATGAGGGAGTGATGATTCTTCAGTCAGTTCTTCTGAGTTCAATTAATCAATTTATATATGTGTGTGTATTTATTAATTAAAAATAGCTGAGAATTTGTTTCTAGTACTTCCTGATCTTACAAGCTCATGTTAGGCATCCCAACTCAAAGAATTTATGACAGAAGTTTTGAAAACGTGGAAGAAAATCAGGTATGCATCTTTCTGGCTAAGTCATTGGCATTCTTTTGCATCTTTTTGAATATCCGATGTAAATGAGAAGAGGAGCATCTCTAATCATTTTAGCTTTTCAGTAGTGGGATGCAGTTCCTCTGCCTGCCTTCCACCTCAAGGGGAGTTTTTGGGTGAGAGATTGTATTAAATAATAAGAAATTGAATGCTCTTAATTCAAATTGGAATGGATATAGTTTTCAAGTAAGAGTAGAGATCCTTTGCTGTTTACATTAGAACTAGTGAAAATTAAAGTTGTAGGAAGTCCTCTGAATCCGTCGTCTCCATCATTATATAAATGTTTTTGTTCATACGCATAAATGTTTGAAGAAAAGCCGATCTCTGAAATAGTTATGTTGTAGTTGTGTGAACGTTTGTGGGGACCATCAAGATGAACTAGAAGTTTATTGCACAAACACAATGAAACATCAGTTATGCTAGGCATCTGTGTGTGGAAACAAAGCTTGTCCATTATTTTCTTCCTGTCATTCTCTAGTTAGTACTCTCCGCAACGATGGCAGAAGGGGTTAGAAACAGAACCATGTGTTCTTATACAAATGTAACGCAAGTGGGTAAAATTAYTTAAAACCTTTTTGAGGTTGTCATTACTATTGCATTCTACAGTAACATTTTACATTAAGCGATAAAGCAACAAATTTGATTTACTTTATTTTTTAATGCTTATCATCTAGCTGTTTTCAAGCAGCCTGATAGTCTTTGCAGTGAACGCATGGTGGCAGTGTTTGGTAATTCAAAATAGCATTGCATCCTGCCATTTACTTTCCTACCTCTTTTCTTAGAATGTGTATAAAGAAATCAAGTTTTCTTCTGATTTAATCAGCTTTGTTATATGTGTCTTTAATTGTGGCCGTTGCTTCTGGTGAAACTTTTTTCTSTCCTTATTTGTTTCAGATCACTTTTGGAGAAATGGAACACCTCTGAAAAAATGTTTTGCGAACAGCATTTTATTAATTAGATAGAGGTTCATCACATTCACCACGTTACTTGCTGAGGTTTTTTCAAATTTGCCAGAAGTTCACCAACTGCCCCTCTCCTCAGGTAGTTTAAGAGAGTGAGTTCTCTGAATGTAATAAATAGTTTATTTTAATAAACTATTGTTTATTACAAAACATAAGAAGGCATTGACATTCCTAAAAGAAAAAATTCCAGATTGTCCTTTGTTAATTGCTGTGATATCACAAAAAAATCTTATCTCAAAAGCAAAATATATCTTTTGAACAAAAATAATTGTCAAGGAATGTGTTTATCGAGAAAATTGCTCTGAGGTCTCAGCCTTATTGCTGTGGTAATGATTTTTCAGTCTGTTAAAACTGAAATGTGCTATTCATATGCCACCCTGTGAAGAAGATATAGTTGAGCATTGCTTGTTGGGTGGCCTTTGAAAACCTTGTCCACAGTAGCACTTTCAAACCATGCAGAGAGGTTGCAGTTAAAAAAGATTTTCATTCACATGAAGTAATTTTTGTAGGYTGTGAAATCTTGTGTAGAAATGTTGGAACATCCCCAACAGAGCTTGTTTTTGCCTTATACTACATTAGTGCATCTGGTCCATGTATGGTGTATCACCTTTTTTTCATAAATTGGTCTGCAGATGCGGAGCAGATTCCTGGCTGGCGTAAACTATTCCTGTTCCATCTAGTTCAGTGCAGATGCTTTACTCCACTAAGGATCTGCCCCATGCTGTTTGGGTTTCCCTTGAAGTGGATTGGTTCCTATCTGTGCTTCTTTTTTGGGCTTGCATATTTTCAGGGGACTGGAAGAAAGAGCTATGTATTTCAGGTAAAATTGCTGTATAGCAAAGCCTACTTAAATTAGTGGCTTACTTCGCAGAGATGTGGGGATCACGTGTGGGACTTCGCAGCTATAAACCAAATTCTTAATTCTTTAATATTTTTTTTGTTTCAGGAAGAACTTCACCTAGAGTAGAAATCAGTTTTCTTTTTGAGGCTTTTTCAGGGGCAATACTATAGGTTAGATCACCTGAKTTTTGCTTTTTAAAGACTTTCAAGGATAAATGCAGAACTGTTATTTAAGAAGTCTTTTAAGTCATATAGATTTTCAGATAGAAATTGACTATTCAGATAAAAATGACTGAAAGGAAAATGCCTGTTGTTTGCCTTCCCTGGGCCCCAGGCAATAGGATGTAAATATGGGTAGTGAATACTGTGTGAGATCAAACTGGCATTTTTTCTGAAGGTGAGAATCCAAGACAATATATACAATTAAAGCCAACAGCCTTGCCTACCAAAAGGAGTCCATGCCTTCTGGCATTCTCCGCTGAATACCTCCTCTGTTCCTCTCCCATGTATATGCATCTCACAGTTTCTCTAAAAAAAAAAAAAAAAAAAAAAGGCATAGTACAACCAGCCAGCGCCAGTTTGTTTTCCATGTTTTCTTTTCTCTGTAAGGGATTAGTTGTAGTAACAGATTTCATGTGCCAGAAAGTGGGTGAACATTAACTATTTTGTCATGCACTGATCCTTCCCACAGCCCTGCAAAATTTGAAATGCAGGAATGGTTATTCATTAACATTTCTTTGTGTCTACAGGAAGTACATTTACTATGTAAACATGTTTTATATAGAACATACAGCTGTTTTGAACGAGCACTCAATGAAACATAAGAGTACAGTGCCTACACTGCCACTTCAGAAACTCGGAGATACCACAGCATTGTTTTGGAAGAGCAAATACACGAAGACTTTGCCTGGAAAAACGAATGGTGGAAGTTGCTTTAAAAAAAAAACCAAAAACTTTCCTTTAAATTGTTTGATTGTTTTTATCTGCAATGCTTGGACACTGAACTATTGATGTGCAGTCAATATATAGAAGTGGGGTGGGTGGGGGTGTGTTTCTGAACACACTGTTAAGTATCTGTTATGCTGATTTTAGTAGAGATCCCATTAGAGAAGGAAAATTCAAGCACCATCAGATGGTCCATTTTTAATAGACTGTGGAGTATATTGCCAGCGGAAAAAAARCTTAAGGCGTGGAGAAAATGTGCCTAGAATAGCTAGAAGAATCACGAGCCTCTTGTCCTGAGAATGCCAGTCTCAAATTTGGGAGGAGCTTTACTGGCAATGCTACTTCCTTGTGTAATAGGTGGAATTGTGCCTGATACACACCTCTGCAAGCAACTCCACAGCTACACTCCACCTTAAGTGCATTTTCTGGTGTGGGACGTTTTCTGAAAAGGTGAGGAACGTTTCTGCTTCCCAGAAACAGCAATCAAACAGAGTGTTTTGGCTGGGCTGTTGCCTCTAGATGACTGAAGCTGTTTTGCCCCTTCAGAGCTGTAGGATGGTGCGTTTACCAAGGTACTTCTCAAAAAGGCTGTGCGCTGTAGGCCCTCCCGTGTAAAGTTTACTATTCCTAAGGACCACAGAACTGAGTAGCATAGGTGTGCTGTGGAGAGGGGTTATGACAGCATACCGAGGCCTTGGACAGCTCTCCACTGCACAAGGGGGTAGGTATTGAGGTACCAAGTTAGCTGGCATTTGGACCATGGGCTGGTATAGTGTGGTTTTGTGTTTGATCTTTAGCTGAGATCATCCTTGCTCAGAAAAGCCCAAGATGGGAGAACAGCGTCTTGGTTGTCTAACCAGTCCTACCTGCATCTTCTACGTGTTAACTTTTATTAAATATTAAGGAGGGGGGGGGGGAGAGGGTGGTGTCTAATTGTTTTAATGGGAAAATAACAATTCTCTTAAACTGGCAGGATAGTACAATGATAGGAGATGTCAATTAGATGAGCTCATAAATTTTGGACCAATGGCATCTGTGCAAAAGTGGAAGGTTAATTCTATGCAGTTGGTAAGAAAAAGTAACAAAAAAAAAAAGCTGTTGTTGACCCTTCAGGATATAATGCATTTGTGTCAACATGGACTCTGCCCAAACATTGTTCTGCTGTGGAAGCAGCTGGGTGCCCTGCCCTCTGGTTTATACAGGACCAAAGGGAGGGGGTAAGGAGAGATGAGGTGAGGGAAGAGGGAGGGGAAAACGAGGTGGGAGGGGAAGATAAAGCAAACCCAGCTCATCTCTTCAACACCACGCTCTGAGCTGAAAATGTCCTGYGGCTGACCTTGGCACTTATTTCTTGATATTTAGGGACCTGCATCAGCAGAGAAAGAGTGTCTACCTCAAAGTCACAGGCATTGTTACGAGGAAACAAATTTTCTGCTTCCTTTACAAATATTTTTCTTCGGGAGGGTAGGCAGAGATGGGGAAAGCGGGGCAGGGGAGAGAGTAATAGCTATTTCTGTCTGGCCTGTTATATTTGAGGTCTAATTTATAGTATTCCATGTAGCATGATCGTGTCATTTTAATGGTGTATTAACAGTGCAGTCTAGAATATTTATTTGGTTGAAAAATGCAACTGATACTAAATACATCTCTGGGGAGATGGCTATGGGATGATTACAGAACTGATGGCCATCAAATTGATAGCATTTCTCTGTCCTCCTGAGTCTTCTGCTGTAAAAGTGGGACAGGGCATTTTCTGGTTAAGAATAATGGTCTCTGTGCTATCCTCAGGGGCAGACGTGGCCCAGCACCTGCGCTCTGGATCCAGGACAGACAGAGCTGCTACACAATTATCTTCCAGTTTGCTGTTAATTTCTATTCAGATTAATTAGTAGTTGCTTGACATGAGGAATCACATTGTGAGCTTTAAATCTCTACCACACACCATTGTTGTTTATTTATTTACAGTCTATTGTTCATGCTAGAAATACAGGCCAATTTAACCTGATTTGTAATCTTCCTTCCTTCCTTTTTTTTTTTTTCTCCTGACGTCTCCGATGTGATTTGCATATATATAAAGCTGAGAGGGTTTATTGCTGGGTTGTTTGTTTTTTGGTTGACTATCTGTACCAGGTAATATGAGATAGTGCCCAATAGAGATTCTTAGCATCCCTTACTTTAGACCAGGTTAATGTACTGAAGCAAGAGAGACATTACGGGTCTCAGGAGAGGGACCTGAGCATTACAACTGCATTTTGTTTATTATTTCCACTGTGGCTGTGACTGGATCTCCTAAGTGACATTATAAATCGTCTAAACTGAACTGGATTTCTCAGTTTCATGGAGATGTACAGATCAGGAGTGAGCAGCCACCTCTGCAAATAYGTGTTCTTGATTCACCAAGATTAATTTAACATGGACTGTGTCAAAGTTATGCTATGGATTTTTGACAGTTTATTTTGATTGACATTCAAGCAAGGTGCAGTCCTGTCTGTGGGAAGGACAGGACGCGTGATGGAAGGAGCCGTGCATCCCTGCATCTGCAGCACGATGATCTATAGCTGTGGCTTCTGCAGTCTCATGGGAAACAGGGTGTGAGTGCGAGTGCACTGGTCATGTATGTTGGTGGGTCTGTGACGGTGGGGATTAGCTTGCCCACACCCTTGCTGGATGGCAGGGATTGCAGCTGTTAGCAATCAAGAGGAAGCTATCGTTTCCTTTTGACTTTTACAGACTGGCCTAATATAAGTTGTATTTATTCAGGTGTTTTTATCCAARTTTTCCAAAGATCCTGAGTTTGACCTTTGTATATGTAGTTTCCCCTCCAATTAGTAAAAAGCATTTAGAAATGTCAAAGATGGGACTAGAACAGGCCTTCTAGGTGCTGTATGCTGCTATTACAGCCAACCAGATTGCACACTATCTTCTTCAGCTGTATCAAATACCAGAAATTGTCTCTCCTAGTCTTCTGTTTGCTCTACTGCTGTATCAGAACCTTGCTCAGGTTGCTTAGAAACCCTCTTCTAGTATCCAATTTTTTTCATGGCCCACTCACATTCATTTTTTCTTGTGCCAGAATGTCCCTTTGTTGGGTGGCTCTTCTCTCTGTCTAATGTTTGCACATCATTTTGATGTATTTATAAAGAACTATATCCTTTCTCAGTCTTCATATTGCTAGGCGAAACAAGCTCAACCTCRTAAAATAGGTTTGTTATTTCTCGGATATACCCAGTAGCCTTTCCCTGCACCTGTTCTGGTTTCAGTTCCTCATCCATGGGACCAGTCTTGCACAACCCTCTCAGTCTTGCAGACAAGGCTGCACCACCATCTAGCGTAATRGCAGAAATACCTGCCTGCCTGCCTGCACTGGCTTTACTTCACATGCTACACTCTAGGATCACATCTGCCTTCGCAACATCTCCTGTTGATGGGTCCTGGTCATTCTATAATCACCTAATAAATAAAGGTCTTCTTCCTCTTGATCTTCCTTAAATCAGCATGCAGGGTTTGGTTTTTCGCTCTGGAACAATGCCATGCACTTATTCAGATCTCCCGTGCCCCTTCCTCACTTGAAATATTTGTTAAAAATATCGCCACTGATCTTACAGCTTCACATCATGCATTTTTTTTCAGGCTCCTGAGATGGAGCCTACTCAGTCCCTTTTTTTAGTTCACAGCTTCTTAGGATGCAGTGGCTTCCATCTCCACAGCCCCCTTCCCATTAGCCATCCTGCCTTTGCTTCCACCTTTTACATCACCCTCCCTCACAATGCCTGGTGGTGAAGCCTTCATCTAGATTTCAGGTTATGCTAGAACATTTGTGATGTCTTAACTTCAGAAGAGCCTCATTTTCCATGGTTTTCATTATATTTAATGCCTGATTATTTTTTTACTTTGTTTTTTTGGGTAAGGTCGAGGCCAGATCAACTGGAATAATTTCAACTTTGGTGGCACACTTTCTCATCCCTAATGTAACTTCTTCAGAAGCCACTCCCAACTTCCAGCATTTATGTGATCTTTGCTTAGTCCAATACACTTTTTGAGGTGATCATTCATCCACATGGGTTTGATGCCGCCCTTACAGAATTCTTCCTTTGGCCAGAGGTTTGACATTTCACATAAGTTTTGTCTTGAAGACATTCCAGGTTTCTTTCAAAATCCAGGTCAATGAGATTTTCAACCCAGTTCACTACACTAACACATCCCATTAAATTCTCAAATTTAAGTAAATTCCCAAATTTAATTCCCATCACTTGATCCCRTAGGGCAGAAGCACAAACAAGAAGTTTGTGTTGGTTTTGTAAAAGCCTCTGAAGTGTCTTTGATTTCAGCCCAGTGCCCTTCTCGCRGGTAAGGCGAATGGGTGATGGAGCTTGTCTGCTGGTGCCATGCACYGGTGCCCCGAGCCAGGGCAGGTGTTCCCGCGCGAGGGAGGTTATGCAGATGCAGGGCCGGGTGCTCGCTCAAAGAAGGATGGACACTCACCCTCAGCTCCGTCCCGTTCCTGCAGCGGCATGTTTGAACAAGAAACAATAACACGCTCGGTAATGGCGTGAGTAAAGTTTTACAAGGAGAGCAGGTGTGCCTGCTTGGAAAGATAAACTCTTCCTCCATGTGACGATAAGTGATCTGAATCTTGTGATTTAGTTAATGTTTCTGTCTTTAGCCTGCTGTGTACACAGCACCCCGCTGGATAAGCTGCCCAGAACTGTGTGCCTCTGTRTGCACCAAGCTATAATAGTCAGCAATATCATTCTCTCACCTGGTGTCCTTAACTAAACAGCCTTTAATCATTATATATCGTTAATATGTGTTCCTTATTGTACAGTGCAGCAGCTACCTTGCATTAAAAAAAGGCCAGTGCCAGCATTAAATAACATCATTGGCTGTGACTGGAGAATCTTGTTTCACTGCTATTTCAGGCTGTCACGTTTCTCTGGAGCAGTATTTAAATTACGTCTGAATTTAGGCAAATGTTTTTGTTCAGTTGCCTTGAGAATTAGAGTTAATCCATCTTTCTCACCAAGGGAAAATTCCTCCAGAGGCATCTTGCTCTTGTTTCACTGCTTATTGATTATCACTCCCAGTTTGCACGTTACTGACTGCGGCGTTCCAGCTGCATTTGAATGAGCAAAAGAAAAGCCAGCTGGTGCTCTGTTGTTCTGATTTTTATATCAGCATTTTGGTTTCAAAGACATTTATCTAATCTTATTAACTGGCTTTACCAAGAGGATTTCCTCACAGACTTAACTGGGAGAAAACAAATAGGCAGTGAGGAGGGGGTGGTGGAGAATTTCTTCTGTTACTCTGCACAGAAGCACATTCTTACCCACTGGGAGAAAAAATAAATCAGGTTTGCCATTGCCTCAAATGCTGGCACATCCCGACTGAGGCAAAGCTCCTGAATTTCCCTTATGTGAATGGCCTGTGAGAAGGCAAGGCAAGGCAAGGGGCATTTTCCTTCCACGTATGTGCAGAGAGAAGGCCAGAAGGCACAACCGGCTGCGGAGGGAAAGGCAGGCAGTGGGCCCATGCCCGCGCTGAGGGGAACGTGGCCAGGGGTCTGGGGGCTACGGCCGTGTCCCTGGCACGTCCCTGTGCTCCCTTTCTAGTGAGAGCTCGCTTGTTGTATGTGAGGCTTTTTGCACGTGACTAAGAGCCACATGTACACTCAGAGGGAAGAAATGGAACRGATTTGGGGAAATTAGTTCAAATGGTGCCTACATATTTGGGATCTCTAAGGTTGAGGGCAGCAAGCATGCAGCCTGAGGTCCAAATTCCCAATAAGGCACATGCACAGGTCATGGTATTCATAAATTCAGTCTTGTTTGACATAAAATAAAATACAGTAACATGAACGTACAAGCATACATATTTTATTATAGGGTTCCTTAAAAGTAGTTGCTGCTAAAACAGGATTTCTACTGTGAACAAAGAATCATATCTTTAGTCAGTCCTTTGTTAATTTAGCAACGCTCAACTTCACCAAAGAGGAGCTGTACGCCCCGAAATTCCTCTGACAAAGGGCACCCCAGAATCTGGAAGATTGTCCAATTACAATTTAAAGAAACTTACAGCAAGGATGACTGATTAAAGAGAGAAGTCTCTGAGAGCATTAAGAAAAGAGAAAGAAAGAGCATGTGAGTGAGAGAGGGCTTCACTTTCTTGTAGGAGTAAAGTGAGGASAATTATACCTGTCCTTATGTTTTGTGATGTGTGGAGACAAAGTCCCTGGTGCTGAGTAGGGGCTTGCTTGCTTTCCTTCCTTTCTTCTTCTCTTCTCCTTCTCTCTCCCTCTTTTACTGTGTGCAGACCCCATACTTACATGAAAAACTTACATTGATTCTTAAGGAATCTTTTTAGATTTACATGTGTTAGCAATGAGGGGCTCTTAACTTAAAAGCTCTGTTTGGGGTAGCACTGGCAGAGAATAAAGGATTGCTGTTAGTCCTGGGCTGAGTCAGGGGAGTGGCAGATGGCTTCATCTCCTGGGAACAAAAGGGAGGTTCCAGGGAGCCATTGCTTTGGAAATCCCACCCCGAGCAGGATCATCAAGAGCTATTGGCTCTTCCTAGCTCTCTCTAGGTGCTGGGAATTGTCCACAGAGGAGACTGTATTATCATGGCTGGAGGGGGGAGTTGCATGATGTTGCATTCCCATTCCCTGCCCATCACAGGTATTGCCATCCCTGAGCAGGCACAAGAGTGTGTCCAGTTGATTCAGAAGTGTTTGAGATTGACTGCAGATCAAGCCCATTCACTCTTCCTCATTGCTAACAGTACTTGCCCGACTCGCCCTTCGGCATGGCTGGGCAAACCTTACTGCAGCTTCTGATCTGCTCCAGCCACCTTCTGCTTCAGCCAGCATGGCCGCGAGGCAATGGGTTGCCTGGGCATAGGCTGGGAGCGCTGCGTTACACACTGTAGCCTCGCTGGGGGCTGAAGGATGGTACGCTGGAGTGCGCTCACCTCCTTCCAGTCTGCAGAGCCGTCCTGCCCTGGCAGTCATGGGGACATCACACCACCTCGTGCTTGGGTGTTCTTATAGAATGACATAAAGGGCAGAGAAGTCCTGAGGACTAATGGAAACAACACACCTATTACTGAGAGCACACTCGTTAGAATGACATCAGTGCATCTACCATGGTGAAAAGCTGTATGTGTTTCCCCAGCGAATGTACCTTTCTGTACRCTCATGGGGAGGCTATTACAAAATAAGTGAGAAGTGAGGGTGTGTGTGTGGGTGAATTTAAAACCATGCTCTGAATCAGCTCCTTAAACGGATGCCTTTATTCCTCATAAAGAACACCTTTTGGTCACTCCACTTAACCCACCTCCAGAACTGGTTAATGTAGGCAGCACTCAGTAGAAAATGAGCGTGCCCAAGCTGGAAGTTAACACAGAGCAGCCAGTCTGGGCTATTTCCCTATTGCAGCCGTGTTCCGAGATGAGAAAAGCTTCTTGGTTCTCCAAGTCTTGCATTGTGCACCCRAAGTGGAAGATTTATTTATTGTGTGAACAGATTTGTTTCCTTCTCTACTCTAATTTAAAACACATTCAATCAAGCAGGGGCCCTTTGAAAATCTGGATGTGCAGCAGAGTGATGGCTTTTGATTTTAAGATCTGAGTCACTGTTTCTCAAGTCCCCATGGCCTGAACCCAGGCTATCAAAAAGATCTTAACTGTATAGGATTAGTAAAACAGTCAGTGGTCATTTTTCTCCTGGTAAAATTGAGTTGCCTGTGCTAAGAATAAAGCTTGCATGTCCAGTAAGTGAAGCTTTGTTGGGGCATCCTCCAAGGATATGATAAAGACCATGCCAAATTTTTACTTCACCACTGATTAGGAAGCAAGGTTTCGCACCTGTGAGAAATTTTTGTGCGTTTGAGATTTAGTGTCAGTCCAAAGTGAGCCAAAATTGCCTCTAACCAGAATTTTCTCACAATGGGATCTCACAGCCCAGTGGCTCCGGGATCTCAGGAGGGGGTCTTGCCTTTGCACTACGAGCTGCAGCCTGCCCACTACTGCACACCCAGCCCTTCCCAAAGCTGCATCCTTAGGGGTACTCTGGGGCCGCAGACAGACCCAGTACGAGCATACAGAGGCACAGACAGGCTTTGCACCTGGCTCTACCATAGGGTTACAAACTACTTAGCAGAACACAAGAGATAAAGATCTGAAGAACTAACAAGCACATTTATATACCTTTGTTCTATTTCTATTTCTCATCCTTCTGAAGAGTTGGAAAAGGGTGAAGCTCTCTAAATTGTTAAACTTTTTCCAATTGGTAGTTTTCCTTCAGAATCATGTCTAGGTAGACTTGTTCTCTCTGTCCTTAGAGGGTTCCCTGATTCAACTGAAATTCCTGCAAGGAAGCRTGCCTGTATTTCCCCTTTTTCATCTGAAGCTTATTATTCAGTCATTGTTAAAGCAGTTTTGCATCCTTCTCSTTTCCGACAGCAGGCTTCTTTGCTTTACTGCTATTAATTTGCCTCTGTATTGCTGTACCCTGTTGAACTATTTCCTTGCCTAAGCAACCTCTAAATATTCCTTCCCACTGTTGGATCAGTGCACAGTTAGTAAGTGACTGACTCTCCAGCGGAGAAATGCTTCGGTTTCCACAGTAAAAGAGGGATTCCAGTACATCACAATATTTTATGGCTTAACAAGCAGGGCCATCGGAACTGCCTAACTTCTACCATAATTCTTAAATTGCACATAGATGAATAGAAGAGTGTTATCTTGTGCCACCTGCAATGTTAAAACTCATTTTTCCCCACTGATAAAAATAGATATAAATATACATTATACATATAAAAGTGACACCCACTTACTGGAGATTGATGCCCATGATCAGGAATAGTGTGGCCAGCAGGAGTAGGGAGGTGATCGTGCCCCTGTACTCGGCACTGGTGAGGCCGCACCTCGAATCCTGTGTTCAGTTTTGGGGCCCTCACTACAAGAAGGACATTGAGGTGCTGGAGCGTGTCCAGAGAAGGGCGACGARGCTGGTGAAGGGTCTAGAGAACAGGTCTTATGAGGAGCGGCTGAGGGAGCTGGGGTTGTTTAGCCTGAAGAAGAGGAGGCTGAGGGGAGACCTTATCGCTCTCTACAACTACCTGAAAGGAGGCTGTAGAGAGACGAGTGCTGGTCTCTTCTCCCAAGTAACAAGCGATAGGACGAGAGGAAATGGCCTCAAGTTGCGCCAGGGGAGGTTTAGATTGGATATTAGGAAAAATTTTTTCACTGAAAGGGTAGTCAGGCATTGGAACAGGCTGCCCAGGGAAGTGGTGGAGTCACCATCCCTGGAGGTGTTCAAAAAACGTGTGGATGTGGCGCTTCGGGACATGGTTTAGTGGGCATGGGTACTGGGTTGATGGTTGGACTCGATGATCTTAGAGGTCTTTTCCAACCTTAATGATTCTATGATTCTATGATTCTATGATAAAGATTTCCCATTTCAAATTGCACTTTGAGAACTATCAGTTAATTTTTAATAAACTTAATCTAAGAGCTTTTGTATTGTACTGTCCTAGTTTCTTAATTAAAATGCCATATGGTACCAGGTGAAATGCTTTGTGGAATAAATCTAAATCTCCTGTGTCATTATTTTGCCCTTATTAATCAAATGTGTGGTCCAACAGCTGTTGAGCATCCTCTGTACAATACTTTTTCTACATTTCGTCATGGCAAAGTACCCTCCTTCAGGCTTGAAATAACTACAGGAGTCAGAGCATAGAAGGAGTCTTCTAGGTTTGTACACAAGACCTCTTTCTGTTCTGACATTTTGTGCATGTTTAATCAATTTTGTGCAAGTATCCAACCAAGGTGGGTGTAATCCATTTGTAAAGAATTCATTCAAAGTTTGCCAGTCACTTGGGAAACAGCCGCAAGATGACTCCACTATCAACATTTGGCAGGGATCTGCCTGCGTAGTAGTTTGGAAGAAGCAGAAGTTCATGACTCTCTCTTTTTTTTCCCATGAAATATTGTACAAAGTGATGRCTTGGTGTGGATGAATGCTTATGCATACCTCCACAGCTGGGATGTGAGCGACTGATTTAATGAATTGTTATAATTAGTTCAGGTTCTGTGGACTTAACTGTGTAYCTAGACCACATCTCATCTCATCTCATCTAGCAAAGACGTAATGCCAGAATTCAGGTCCAACTTCACTTTCATAGAAATTTACCTTCGGTTCCAACTTAAATACCAAGTGTTGACTCCCTGCTGAAGTTGGCTACTTCTATGAGTTTCTCTCAGGCTGTCGATATTTACAGTGCCTTTCCTTTTCTTCAATACCTGTGTCTTAGAGACACTCAAAGCCACCTTAGTTTTCCAGGTGGGTATTCCATCCCTTTTTCTTCCCCTTGCTCCCCATTCCCAAGCCTTCTGCCAAGCAGGTACCCCGGGAGCATGGGCTGTGCTCTCCACCGGAGGGAGCTAGAGGATGAGCTGGCTCCCACCCCGCAGCTGCATCGTCCCTACCCTGGGGCTGGGCTGGTGGAACAAGCCCTTCACCCCGCCGCCCATGCTTCCTTTGAAAATTTGGTTATTGCGCTTCTGGGGAAGGCAAAACCTGAAAACCAGCTGGCCAAAGAACATACGTTGTTGGGTCAAATATTAATGAATAAGGAAAGTAAGTGTTCCCAGAATTTTTCTTGGCTGTGTCTCCATTGCTTCTCTTCTCTGTACCTCCATAGAGATTTGCTTCATCATTTAACCTATTTTATGATGCCATGTAAATCATTGTCCTGTCTCCTTCAGTTACTCCTTTGAAGTGCCATCATGTTGTGAGAGTCTGAGGACAACCATTTGCCACAAGGTGAGACAAGAGCCATCGCATACAGATGGGTTAAGAGGAACTCAGTCGGTACCTGCCCTTATTTCTCTGGTTATAAAATCTTTCAGTTGTAAAGCAGAAGCTGCAAGTTTAAGGTGTTCATTGCAGCCAGTTTATCCAGTGCCCATGGGTGATGTTTTTATACTCAAAGAGAAGTGGCTGTTGACTGTTATTTCCCTATGCAACTCTTGTCCATCCTCACTGTGATATCTGAGTATGGCTACCACCCTGCATGAGCACTGAGAAATTTGAGCCTATTTTAGTGAAGTATTTGCCTCCTGCTCTGTATTCCCCAGCAGGTGGAAAACTACAGATCCAGCTTTCCTGGAGAAAGCATGCAACAACAAGCAGCAGAGTTTTGCATAACAAGGGTCCATCATTTCTGCAAATGACAGATCACCAGAACTTGACTTTACAGGTCACTAAATAATGATACAAGGTTTATGTGTGAGGACCCACCTGAAACACAAGTGCATTGTGGATGCATGTTTTCTGACTTTGAGTATGGCAGTGGATTTGTGKCCTTCTCTTCTGTGAAGAAAAGGAAACTGCATCTGTTTACATATGTGCACTCATAATTTGTAAGAAACCCAGGTGTTAAAACACTTGCATATCCCTGCATAAATAAACAGCTAATAAGGACAAGGTTTCTGAATTTAGGATGCCTTTTTAGTGCATGTTCTTGAAGGATTTTTCTTTTCTGAGTATAAAGCGCAGTTTCCTTTGAAAAAAGAAAATGAACATGCACCATAAATGACAACTTGTTATGGATGTAAATATTAATTATACATTGAAATTCTGGAACTGTTTTTACTAGAAGCTTGTTAGCTTGTTAATTATCATAATTATCATACAAGGGGAAAGGGAAGAGAGAGAGGGAGACTGATTAGTGTTGGTAA
Organism: Oceanodroma leucorhoa; assembly: GCA_030449065.1. Lineage (NCBI taxonomy): Eukaryota > Metazoa > Chordata > Aves > Procellariiformes > Oceanodroma > Oceanodroma leucorhoa. Next base: position 9,253,571 of record JASVER010000016.1, read on the forward strand.
TTTGCCTCATCCTTTCTGTGCTGTTGCCTTTTTTTTTTTTTCATTTTGAGAAAATTAATTCTGTGAAATTATCACTAGGGTGCTGTGTGCTCCAGGATACGTCTGTACGACGTGGCATTGTTCTGGCAAAATGCAGACTTAATTCATGCTTGGCACCTTTCCTGTCCCTCTCCTCTTTGCCATGTTTGAGTCTGCCACTCTTGGGCAATGCCTTATCATGTACTGTTCTTTCCTCAAAATAAAACAGAGTGAAAATAGGGACAGACAGACAGTGCTCCTGAAACCTCAGGCAAATATGGGCTGGCAGAGGAAAAAAAGAAAACGGTGGTGTTTTAATTACAATAGAATAGAGAGAAATTACCTCTAGGAGGCATAGGGCTGTTAGTGGGTACCACTGGGAACCACCGCTATCCTTAGTGTTTTGGAGTGGTCCTGGGGAAAGATTCCTCCTCCTGCTGACCTTAATGGACTCTTGTTTTCTCTGCTTGCACCTATATGGGGGGGACAGCCTTGGGTCCTGAGAGAGGAGGGGAAAAAAAAAAAGGAAAACAAAAAGTCCCATATAACTTTGGCTCGTAGAAGAGTGTTAACTAACTCTGAGCTAGGAAAAAAACAGTGGATTTAAATATCTATGTTTCATCATGGCAAAAATTTGTCTTTCAGGTTATTTAAGTTTCCATACTGCCTCCTGGGTTGCTCTGGATATTCAGGAAAGATCTGGAAAACGGTGCCTGTGAATCCACCAAATCTGCGAAGAATACAGAATTAGTCAAATTCTGAAAAGGCTGTGAGAAACTTCAGAGGCACCTAATCCAACTAGATGAATGGTTGACACAGTGTCAGACAAAGTTCAGCACTGTTCAGACAAAGTGTTGCACACTGAAGGGGAGAAAAAAATCGATGCGCTCGTATGTGTTACAGGGCTCTCAATTACCTGCAGTGGCTTGGGAAAGGCAGCTGAGTGTCACTGTGGACGGCTCAGTGATCATTTGGATGCAGAGCACAGCTCTAATTTATTGGTCAGGCAAGATGTTAGACTGCAAAAGGAACAGAATAGAGAATAATGTGTAAAATACAAGYGATTAATAATGTAAGTCGATGATACATTCACATTTGGAATAACATATGCAGGACTGGTCACCCAATACTCCCAAGTTTCACAAGAAGCCTGCACCAAAGCAAGACAGAGTTCAGAGAAAGGTGACAGCAATGGGAAAGGACATGTGAAATTTCCCATATAAGAAGAGACTGAAAAGATTGGACAGTTTACCTTTAAAAAAAGGTGAAAAAGAGGTGATTGGTATAAATGTCGTAAAGGTAGGTTGTGATATACAGCTAGCAAAGAGAAAGCCTATTTGGCCTGTGTTAAAATTCAGGAGCAAGATGGGAGAGAGTGAATTGAAAAAGCAGCAATTTCAGAGCTGATTAAGAACAGAAAATGTTTTGTGCACGTATCACTGGTCTCAATGCCACCAGACATCAGTTGCTAAGCCTGTAGCAGCAAGTGGTTTGTCATGATAGAAGTGGGCTTGTGGAGTGCACGGCTGCTGTGGGSGACCCACCACCCATGCTATGTGCCTTTGGGGCTTTTACACTGGACTAGACCTACTCTGGTCCCACAGACCAAACGTTCATCAGCAGCAACCCATCAGTCACGCTCCTCGGGTGTGTACTGTGGTTTATTTTCATCCAATGGAAATGCACTAGATAGAAATGAACACTCCACACAGTGAACCAAAGCGTGGTACAGGGGGACCATGGGGCGAAACGATTCAAAAGCACACCTTGGATCCAAACTCAAATGTTAATGTAGATGTATCTTCTGAGCCCAAGGACACGCTAAGACGCAAAGTAAGGCTTGACATTTATACTGTAAAAAGAGTGTCAGAATTATACTAAAGAAACTTGGAAGCTGATAGCTATTTTATTTTACTTTATTTTATTTTTATGCTTTTTTTTTCTTTTCATTAAGTGAYAGTGAGGATATAACATTTTGGCTTAAGGACCAAGGAAGACACTTATGACAGAAGCCTCTGATGTCTCTTCATAACCAGTCAATTATGGCATGAAATGAAATATTCAAGTGTGTTTAATGCAAACTATTTGATAAATTCGTGCATGCTTAACATGCATTTATTTAGACAAATTTCTACAGTGTTTTTTGTGCTGCTGTTTCTTTATTGCTCTTGTCCACAGTGCAGGTTCTGGAGTAGGCTTTGAAGTGAAAGCAGTCATATGCTACAACAAATCCAATAGATGAATTTCTTTAAAAATTATCTTGCTGTTTGCAGGTTGTCAGAGATATTCACATCTTCCACAGAACTAGAGCCAGACTGAGGAGACCTTACAGAACGAGCTGCAGGGTGAGGAATAGGACAGTGGAGTTGGCTATATGAACACATGGGGTTTGAGATAATTGCTGCCTCCTGATCTAGACCATCAAGACACACACATTAGGATTGGTCTTGCAAATGTCACTAGGGTGGGAGCAATGCCGTGTACCGAATACCCACAGCACAACGGGCACCTTGGTATCTGCACCATAGGTGGCTCTCTAACACATTCGAAGACAGGTTCATGTTTTGAGAACTGGTTGCATTTCAGTTAACCTCACGAACTCGTGCAGTSACAGCTCTCCCAGCCTTAGACTTCTTTAACTGGAGGTAGGCATTGCTATTATTAAGGTAAATGGTATCTATTTGTTCCTTATTTAGGTTTTGCCTAAATAATACCCTGAAACTATCTACCAACTACCAGCTATCAACCGGTAAATGGAACCAGGAGAGACAAGAAGTGTCTCAGCTGTGATAGCCGAGCCAGCACAATAATTCAGGTGACAAGAAGTCTTCTGAGGGAGGTTTAGATCCATGCTAGGACTCTGCCAGGAAAAGAAAGGTTTCTGCTTGCTGAAGAGGGCCTGGGACCTCCTGTGCTGGGCTCAGCTGGGCAGTGCCGTGAGGAGAGGGGACAGAGGTGGGACGTGGCTGTGCCCAAGTGCTGGGCGGTAGTGAGCCCGGCAGCGTGCCAGCATTTGTGTGGCAGCAGGGGGGGCATTTCCTTCATGCATCTGCCCCCACACAGGCACTGAATGTGGCCGTAGGGGTGCGTGACTCTATTACCAGTATAAACTACAGAAAGCGACCCAGCCCAGTTAGCTATAAGGTCAGGGAGGGCAAGTGAAGACCACTGGACTGTTTGGTGCCCGATGAGTCTCAGTGGTACCCTGCAGCCCCTTCCAGCCGCCRGTGCATCCCGACAAAAGGTCTCGGGAAATTGCCCTGAGGAGACCGCGGTGTGACATCTGGAAGGTGCACCTATCTCTGGAGGAGACTAGCTCTGCTATAATTATTCATGTCTGATAATTAACCAGGATGTAATTAGATATAATCACCCTGACAACAGTGTGCACCTTTTTCAACAGACAAGGAGGAGGCCTTGTTGTCCACCTGTGTCTGATCAAAAGGGATAATAGAGGAGCAAGCCATTAGCGTGCACATGGTAAGAGAGCTGGGCCAGTGCTCCCATTGAAGGCCTGATAAGTGATACAGCCGGGCATGGGAGAAAATAATTAATTCATGATATTTTTTTAAACTGTCTTTGCCATCATGATCTCACTTGTCAGTAACCAACCTGTCTGAATAATGCTGCATTAAAAAAAAAAAAAAGAAGAAGAAAGGCCAGGGCAGCTAAAAGAGAAGAGAAACATTTTCCACACTATCAGCAGGGTTCAGTGAAATTATTGCATCCCTTTGTTGCAGCAAACCACAAGGGAACAGCTGAAATGTTTTGTATCCATCTGTGCATGGCACCTACCCAAAACCTGCTTAACACAAATGCGCCAAGGCCCGCGACAAGGGCCCTGTCCTCTGCTCATCCAGAAAGACCAGGGTCATGCATGGAAATCCCCAATCCACGGGAAGTAAGGCTTAAAAGTGTGAGCTGGGAGTTCCTGGTGCCTGCCCGAGCCTTGCTCTGAGGGTCGGCAGAGATCCCTTTGCTTCAGCTCCAGGGCAGCTGCACGTAGAAAAGAGCAGCAGCAGGACCGTGGGAGCCGTGTCAGGGATGCCTCAACACCCCGGGCAACTTTAGTTGAATCACCAAGAGCAGCCGCTTTCCTGCACACCACCTCCAGCAGCCCTCTGCCCTCACCCACTGCTGCGGCCGTGCCACCTCCTCCAGGGCAGAAACACGCAACTTGCCCCCTTCCCAGTGGATGGTGTCCATCAGGCTCCAGCGGAGGGAAAAATGGGACACCTGCAGTCACGTGCAAGGGGATACCCCGACACCAAAAAGAGACATTTTGCAGGGTTCCTCTCAGGAGGTGCTCCTGCCAGCCTGCTTGCTGAGGCTCATGCCATCCATCCACAGGGACCTGAGGAGAAAGCATTTCCCAAAGGGAGACGTGCATGCACTTCTGTACTGGACCACATGCAAAAAATCGTATTGGAACTGAACCTTTCTTTTGTGGGAGGAGATGGACCAGATCCAGCCCCCAAATGTCTCTGAAGTAAGATGAAGTTCACGCTTGGTTCCCAGATCTAAAGGCTGAAGTGGACTCTGCTCTCACATGGGGTAAAACCAACATTTCTGGCCTTCTGCTTTAGATCTTAGGTTTTCCTCCTGAGCACTGCACATCGCACAGGGTTTTCCCTCAGCAGCTTTGAATGATCTTTCAGGATACCAAAATGTCACTAGTTTGTACCTGAACTGCAGCCCAAGGCTCTCTAAAGAACAAGGTCTCCTAAAGCAGAAACTTTTTCATACGTTTTACATTAGAAATAATTAGAAATTAATACAGTGCAGTAGAAAATGCTGTTAACTGGCTTTGTGATAGATTCTGAGCTATGTACTCATAAACCGCCACAAAAAAGCCATGCTGGGGTCAGAGTCAGAGCACTGACAGAGTCAACATTTGGAGCCAAAGAAGTCTAGCCAGAAGTTAGTCTCTGTCTAAACCACCTAGCCACTGAACTACAATTTTTTTCTGCTCCCCAGGTTGAACACGCCGGTCTTAGTCAGGCTCTGTGATGATACCTGCACCTGCCCATGCTTGATTCACCCTGTACAGGACAAGTTCTGGATAACCACCAGTTTCCCCCATCTGCACAGGATGGCACCAAGACAAGCTGTCTACAGTCAGACATCTGCCTTTCAACCAACTAGCTCAAGGTACTCGTTCTTCCACAGTTCCCCCTTTGACACAAATTTTTATTTATTTTTCTCATTTATTTATTTTTAATTTATTTTTCTGTTTCCTCTGGATTCTGCTGCTTTTTCCTCCAAGGCAGATGTGGGCAAATCACATTTTTATAAGCCCAAAGACAGATGTGTATTTTTGTTGTTGAAATCTTGAAAGCATTTGATAAGACTATAAGCTAGGTTTTGTTACTTATAACCAAAGATCCCTTACTCCTGTGGTTTTCCAGATTCACCTGCCTCTTTCCATGTCTCTACCTTGCCTTTGCTGTCTAACTGTAGGACCCTGACATGTACCACTGCGAAAATGCTGCAGACAAAGTACCCATTGGAGAGACTCCTTATCACATTAAGCAGAAATGTCGCTACTGGCACAATCAAAGTCTAAAATTTTGTTTTTTCTAGATATTTCCCAGAATTTACTGTGTTTTGGCAATCAGTGCTGCATTGGCAGAAAGCAGGTACCGGAGCAGCGTGGATACAGTTCAAGTCCARGTGCTTTAAAATACCATAAATAAGTCTTCTGGCAGTTTTCTGAGTATTTTTTTATGTCAATACTTAGGCGTTTGGTTTACGTCTTTCTAACACTGCTGGGGAGGCAGCCTTGCGCAATGGGAACGCGGCGGCCGAGCCGGAGGGGAAAGCTGGGCTGTGCCTGCCGGGCACGCTGCAGCAGCCACCCTGTCCTGCTGGGACCCCCCTGCCCCCTGCTCCCCCTTCCTGCCCGCCTGCTGCTGCCCGTGCCCTTCCCGGCTCTTTGGGGCAGGGATTGTCTCTCTCCACACAAGACCCTCACTGCCAGCGTCTCCAAGCATAACAGCACCAAGGGGGCCTGTAAGAGCTGTTTTAACTCACACATCAGTCTCTTTCCTTTCAAAAGCACCGAGTGGACCAGCCAAGCTCCGTTTGGTAGATCTTGTGCTCACYAGAGAGTCTCCAGCTATGGTGCTTCACCCAGGATCAGATGCCCATAACATTTTACATTTGTAAGGCATCCTTGCCCCCTGCAAAAACATAACCGAGCTATTGCTGCTTTGTAGCACTTTGGTCAGAGCACTGGAGGGGAGAGGCATTTCTACCCCTCCCTCAGACATTATACAGACGCCTGATGAAGCACGGAAGAAAGCAAGTCTAACGGGGGCCAGCCCAATTAGCGCAGCACCCTGGGCAGGGCGTTTCAGCTGGGCCCTCCGTACCGCCCGCCGGGTCGGGTGCAGATGTGCGAGCGGTGAGTGACAGGCAGAGGAGCTGGGACCTGACTACGTTCAAAATCCTTCCCTGAGATTTTCCTGCTTCCTTTTTCTCTTTCTCCCCTCTCACCACGTGAAACGCGCGGTGGGCTGTATGTGCAAACACTGACAGATGGTGACACTCGGCTCCAGCTCAGGCAGATTAGAAAGGGAACTCAGTGTTCAAGGGACCAATTACCACTCTGTCCCCTCGGGGAAGAGCATATCAGATGTTTACTGGGGGTTAATAATAAATGAATTGAAAAAAAAATTGGTCTTCGAACACCATATTCTGTGTATTCATGTCAGCAGGTTGTAATTAGCTAATTAAATGCTTGGACTGACAGAACGGCCCCAGTGGGGGTTGCAACATTGCAGACCGCTCCTGAAATATGAGCAGGAAACATCTTGGAATATGTAGGCAGGAGAGCAGTTAACACCTCACATTTAATGGGACACTTCTTCCTGCAAAGGTTACTGGGAGAGCTGGGAGGAGGACTTGGACAAGTCCTGCGTCTGCAGAGCTCGCTGCCAAAAAAGCCGGGGACAGAGTGCGAGTGAGGGGGGCACACAAGATAAGGAATCAAGCGGTCACGGGCTCTCGGCAGCAAGCAGCCATGGAGAAAAAAGGGTGAAGCTTTTGAAATGAGTATGCAATTCAAAATGAGTATCAACTAGCTGATAACTCCCAGCTCCTCCTTAACAGGGTAGAGCTCCGCAGTGGCAAGCGCGCTACCAGGAGACGCAATCTGCTATAAATACGGGTGTCCGACCATGTATGATTAGTTTGAGTCATCAAAACCAAAGCTACACGTAAGGAACATGAAAGGCCCACCATTAACCTCCCGAAGCAGAGGAAATGAGAAGGCGCATTCAACCTCTTGGCTGCCGTTCGGGTATTAGCTCATGCTGTACACCCCTGCCCTCGCTGCTGGCCTTTGGAGATGAGAGCATTTTGTACCACTGGCATGTCACCACTGCTTGTTTGCTTTCCTGGCTCCTTAGTAGCAGCGGGGTTGGGTTCACGAACAGCAAGGCACCTGGCACACTATACAAATAGGGGAGCAAAATCCATGCCAAATTACAGCACGAATAATGCATCTGTCTGGAACATATCAAAGGAGGCGTTTGCAGCACTGGCAGTGAAAATGATAGTGTGTCAGGCTTTTTCAAGCCCTAGGTTTCTTTGGTCTTACTTTCTAGACACACTGTTTTGGAGGTTAAAAAAAGCACTTAAAAGGAAGCAGCCTGGAAGTGTGCAAGCCATCTCAGTAGGAATCTGGGCTCACCCTCATCAGCCACTTTTTGATTGTGCGAGATGACCCATAGCATCATGCACTTGGACCYGCAGCCTCCCAGCATGTTGTAGACACGCAAGTCAGCGCTCATCCACCCTGTGGCCCTGGGTGGGGTAGAGTGACTTGACGCAACAAGAGTTTGCCCTCTTCCCTTCCCTGTCCTGCTCCCAGCACAGCTCAGCTGGATGGGGAGAGCTACCCAAACTCTTGAAGTTTTGAACAATGATTTCTCAGAGATGAAAGGTGGCGCAGATGAAAGGGGTGAGAAACATGTGAAAGATGCCTCCAAAATGTAAACCATGAAATATCTATAGAACATGAGAACTCAAAGGGAAACATGCCATTTTGCACCTTTCATTCATTACTGCATCAGAAGTTCAGAGTACACAAGGCAGCTCATGTGAAAAGCGTTTTGAGATGTGCATTAGACCATGTACCAAGGCAGATGAAGAGCCAGCAGATCAGGGCTGCCTGCGCGGTGATGCTGGTGTGCCAGGACTCGGGGAGGACCACACTCTGCCAAACCCCGTGTGTACAAGGGCTTGCCTGCTGTAGATAGGAGGTGTCATCTGACTCCCAAAATCAGGAATGCTCTGATGAACTCAGGAGGTCTAACCAAACTTTTCTTTGCTGCAGCTGTGATGTTTTCCTCATGCCCCTGCTAGTGCTCTGTGCTCTCTGCTGTAAACATGCCCACCCAAAGAGCCTGAGAGAGGATGGCTGTGATGCATTGCTGCCAGACTGCGATGTGTTTGCCCTATGAAAGCTTGTTGATCTTCCCTTTCCACTCTCCCCGAATGCTTATTATGATTGCAGAGCAAAATCACTGCTGTCCCATGCGTGCTGATCTGAACTGTCCCTGTCCCGTGCCCTCCCACCCTTCCAGGGGCGGCCGTCCAGCCTCAGGATCAGTTTGGGAGGGCAGCTGTGAGGATAACCAGTTTTCTTTTTCTCCTGCCCCTGCATGTGAGGGAATAAGGCAGGTTACTTTGCCCGTGATTCATTTTTTAAAGCCTTTCCCTTTGATGAGCCAGCTTCACAAAACTGCAGTTGTTCAGGCTCCTTTAAGGGCTTTCTAGCACTGACTTGTTGGGCAGATTATGGAAATAGCCTTTTTATAGTATTTTGTCCAGTTGGGACAAATTCAGACCTCTTTTCTAGGCCAGTAAGCTCATGGGTGGCAGAATGGGTGTAATTGAATCAGGCGGTGGCAAAAGCTTGGTAAATTGAAGGCTGCGTACAGGGTGTCTCTTCCATGCCAAGCAGAGCCTCGTCCATGGGCAGCCTTCGCAGCACACGGATGCTTGGAGGCAGCAGGTCTGAGCAAGATGCTCCTTCATGGAGGTGCCCATAGGAAGCCTGTCCTCATGGGTCCAGGCATGGGTTTGTAATAGTCCTCCCAGGTTCCCTCTGCCATTACCCAAAAGCTGGGTAAAAAGGTCTGTCCAGAGCCGCCTCGGAGCCTGCCCTGCCCTCGGTGTGCTCAGCACCTCTACAGCTGCGCAGGCCTGGCAGGATGCTCTGGTCCCCGGGAAAGCTACCGGACCTGAAACATGCAACTTCAAGGCAACCACCCAGCTGGTGACTGCTTTACAAACAGCTCATGAGAGCGCCTCTACCAGAATAACAGACTTGGCTTTTGGGTTTCGGTTCCCTGTGTAGTCACTGTCAGAACAACCCTTTGTGCTTTCCACTGTAGTTCAGGTTGAATTTTTAAAATCCTTCAGGAGCTACACTGTTAGGACAAGCCACAAGCAGGGAGTAGACAACCTCAGTTGGCTGGCTGCCGTGCACTGGGAGCCGCCATGCTGCTGCCCACCCCCTGCCCATCACCCACTGCCACACTCAGCCCTGCTGAGATACCCTGCAATGATGTCTTCTGGGTTTTGACTTCCTCAGGCCTGGGTTTCTTTTTCTAAACAATGAGTAGCACCGTTCCTACATACCTATGGGCTCAGGACCTTAATTTGCACTTTGGGAAGCATTTCTGGACCCTCAGCCCCCATCCTGCAAACACTTAGTCTGTGCCTCATTCTATACCCGTTGCAATGATGTAACCGATGCTTGAAGTTCAGTGTGCTGCCAAGAGCTTTCCCAGATCCTAGCCATATAGCTTGACTTTTTGCAGGAATGATTTGTAAGTACAGATATATGTTGGCACGGTTGGGATTACAGGCAGTAAGATATTTTCTGTGCAAATGTGCAGCAGAGAACGTGCCGTTTATCACACCCACTGAGCCCAGCTCATGTCGCCTGTGAGGATGGAAGGAAAGCACGCAGCACTCTCCGAGGGCGAGGAAGGCCTGGTAAAACCACCGGCTCCTCATTACCGAGCTGTGATTAGCTAGTACAATCCTGCTCAACCATAATATTCCAGAACTGAGTCATCCAAAAACATCAGCTATGCTTGTAATTGCCATATCGGATAACCACATGTATTTATTATTTACCAGCACATGCTTTATTGGCATTCATTACAAGCTGTTAATGAGGTGTCTGTTTTAATGGCAGCCGTGAAGTTAATAAGCAGGAGGTGGAAGGATCCTGCCCTTTGCCAACAGATTTGATTTCTTTGCTGGCTTTTGGGCAACCACATATCCTGTCCACAAATGACAAGCAGCAGGATCGTGAGGTCTGCCTCAAGCACATCTGCTGCCACCTCATTTTGGCAGGGTATGGGGAAACGGGAGGCTGAGTYGGGGCCAGCGGCCAAGGAGGAGGTGAAGGGGCAAAAGGTGCCACCTGTGGACGTGGCCAAGAGCGACCTGCCCCGCATGGAGTGATGCTCACCTGGCAGCCCCCCAGCCTGCGTGGGGGCACCGTGCCCCCCCGGGGACACGTGCGGCATGCTGCCTGCCACTGGCAGCCATGGGGCTGCGTGGAGTATGGCCGGCTGCCGGCAGCGCGGCTACTCCATGCAAGCAGCACCCAGCTGCTTTGCATTTTGCAGAGTGTTTTAGGAGAGACATGTGTCTCCCCCATCGCCGCCGTCCCACACAGGCACAACCGCGCGGGGCACGGGTCCCAGCTGCCGGATGAGGGGGTGATGCTGGGAAGCCCCTCTCCCCATGCTCACCCCAGCTGGGCTGCCTGTGCATCAGAGGGGCACCTTTGGGGCCCTGCTCACCGGCAGGACTCTTTTCCAGTACAAATTGTAGGCTTGAAGCAAACCAAGAGAAACTCTCGGCAAAATTTCAGATGAACCCAGACGCACAGGTTGCGGTGGCTGAGCCCGTGCTGCGGGTGCAGTCCTGCACTCCCCCGTGCCCCCCGTGCCAGCGGTGCAGCTCCTCTCCCTGCTTGCACACCCCGTCCATGGGGCAGGGGCTGCAGGGTGTTCCCTGGGCCCCCCCAGCTCCCATCTCTCATCCCCAAAGGGGGAATAGGGGACATCCCAGTGATGCCCCCTCATCCCTGGGAGGGGGGGGCATCCCAGCGATGCCCCTTGCACTGCCCTCCTGCCCAGGCTCGCCTCCTCGGGGCAGGAGGAAATGGCGGTGCTGGTAAGGGAGGGTGTGCTGGATGAGGCCATGCATGGTGCAGGCTCGGAGAGGCTGGCAGGAGTTCTGCTGGGGTCACCCCAGCCCTCTCTTGGGGAGATGGGGTGACAGATGCAAGGCAGGCACCAAGAGTGGAGGCTCCCATTATTTTGGCCTTGGGCTCTTTAGGAGCGGTGGCCGTCTTGAGAGTCACCCGGCGTTTGGCCAGATCCCCGATAGCTTTGCACATTCCTTTTCTTTCSCTGAATGAATGGTCTAATCTGGCTGGAGGGCATTGCAAGGCCCAATAGCCAGTTTGCTGCACCTGCTCATCAGGGATTGAAACACCTGCCGTGGTCGGGGCTTAGCATTTAAGTGCTGCTATTTGAAGACAAATCTTGTCTTTTGTCTCTGCCTGAGCCTCCTCCCAGCTCCCCCCTCCCCTTAAAAGAGAAAAAAGAAAAAAAAAAAAAAAGGTAGAAGAAGAGGAAAAAGGCTGTGCTGGGTGTTTTTTGGACAGGGTTTATTTTTCCTCTGATTTCCTGGAGAAGCAACCCTTGCTTTACATGTTAGGTGCATTGCTGGGAAAGGTTATTCACTCAGGCAAAGAGAAGCACGAGCACTTTTATTTTGCTCACACCTGTTTAAAAGGCCTGTGCTAATGTTAAAACATTAGAGTGTTGGGTGGTTACACTCTGAAGCGCTGCTGTATCGTCCTGGTACCGGCAATCAATGCTATGCAATAAACTGATGCTTTTAATGAGAACAGATGTTCTTCCACACAGCCTCCTACCTACATTTGACCTTTAAATTTTTTCAGGTTGTTTTCTTGTGACAACAAACAAATAATATTGAGTCAATAGCTAATGTGAGATTTACTTAATGGGGAATTAGAAGGGAGTTATGTAGTTTGTGCCAGTAAATTAGGAAGTAAGGAAAACAGATTTTATCCGAGCAATGTGATCTCTTTTTTTCTTTAGTGAATTTGTGTATTTGGGTGACTAAGGCACTTGGGCTGCGTAAGGAAGCCTTGGTTTTGCAAGATTTGTTAATGAAAAGGCTAGAAAGATATAAAATGCACTAAATGGATTGGACAGGAACCAGCTGATACATCTCCAAAGTTAATAGAAAGCAAAAAATACGTTTCYAGTGGCTCTCAAAGGATGTGTTCTTGAACCAAGTTCTTTAGCACTTTTATCAGTGATCTGGAAGAAAAATAAAAGCCATGTTATGTAMAAAGATTGGCAGAGAGCAAAGTTTGCAAGGGAGGTAAGTACGAAGAGCAGGCTTCAGGAAAGGGAGATGGGCAGAGCTTGAGTAAAAAATGGGGAAACATGTCTATCTCCAGTATAACAGAAAGGGCTCCCTGCCCTGCCCAAGCACCTACTCTGGGAAAGGAAATCTGGCAATGCATCAGTCCTCAGTCCGCCAAAGTACAACAAAATCTAGAGCAAGAAGTTGAAATTAGGCAGATGCAAGCTAAAGGGTAGATTTGTACCAGAGCATAATAAACCACTGAAATTACTTACTGAGGACTGTGATGGATTCTCTGTCACTGGAGACTTTTAAATCACATCAGAATTTCCTCATCTCTTCCCCCACCCCCTGAAAAAAAGAGATGCTTTAGTTGATTCAGAGGACTTTTACATGCTCTGTTACAGGGAAGATCCAGCAGGATGATCACAGTGGTGCTGGCTTTATAACCTATGAATACATTTAATCAGAAAACAATTTTAACAGAAAACAAAATTAAAATCTTGAGCTTATTTCAGTTTCATTTATCARAAAAATATTTGTGGGATTAAGAAATATAGAGGAAGGGCTGGTTCATTCCTTTTAGATATATTTTTTTGGCCATTATATCACATTAAATAAATGGGGAAAAAATTYAGGCCCAAAATAAGAAGAGGCTCATTCATATGGTGATGGTCAGCCTGYGAAATTCTCTACATTGGGGGCAAAATAATCAAATAGACAGTTGATTTTTTTGGGAACAGATCCTAATAAAAGAAGAACAGGAGATCCCGTGTTCATCTGCACAATAAGCTGAACTTGCTTTAGGGTACAGATCAATTGCTAGAAGGTTTAAGAAGAGATTTCTCCCACAGGTAGCTTAAAAAGAGTGATATGTGCTCCATGGATGCCTTGAGAGGCGGGAGAAGCCCACTTCAGTTCACTGGGAGCCCAGCCTAAGCCTGCTTCATGAAAGACACCAGGAGTTTTATTAACAGTTTCAGTCAGCTGAGTCCTCATACAGTTTTATGTAGTGGTGCCCTTGATTTCTATGTCATCCTGGTATTTTTGCGGCTAAAGGATGAGGGACTGCCCAGCGGGAGMAAGGTTTGGGTTGGAGCTTTTTGTTGTTGTCTTTGCCTGAAGCATCTAGCRGGAGGCTGCTGCTGGAGGTACGATGTCAGCTGTGATGTGATCTGGCACAGGTTTTACTCTTACGAATTCCCTTGGCTGTTGCCTCTCAGAGGCTATRTCAGCAAAAACATAAAACAAAATAAAATCAGATCAGAGATAACTCTACTTACATGTCCTTAGCAGTACAGAGAGAATAGCTTCATTATTTTTTGCCGGTGAGATTAATCATACAGGACTGTTGTCCTTTCCAATTGCCTGTGAATTTAAAATAGTGCTGTCTCATAGAAAATAATTCAAAGGAAAAGAAATTTCATGTTGCTATACCTAGAGGTGCCTGTGTCTTTGTCCTCCACATGGCATAACTTGCCCCTTTCCAGCAACATGGCAGTAGATTGTGTCCCAGGTATACACAACTCACAAAACAGCCCATAGTGCCAGACTGACACCTCACCAACACCAGCATGAATTTCCAGTGTTACTCAGGTGTGAATTTGAGTTACAATAAATTTATTACAGTGGGAGTCTTAGACTAGGTTAATTCTCAATTAACAGCTAAAAAAACAGTAAGAAAAAGTCTCGGTGGCTTTGAAGCAGAGGATGCTATTCATGTAACGTACCATAGAGAGTTAATGGTTACAGTGCAGTGGGTGGAAGTAAAGCCACTGCAGGTGTGTTTCTTAATGAGGTGCTAATTGGACAGGTGCAGATAAATAGGGGACAGGAGGGCTTCCCAGTCCTGGGGAGTAAAGGGGGTTCTGTGCTGGGGAGGGTAATGCTGCAGCTGAAAGAAAGATTTATTTGTTTTTATCTATGACATTATCTTTGTGTAATCAGCAGAACACAAGGTTGTTGACTCTAGTAATACAGAAAGAGGTCTGCATGCTGGAGGAGCACATTGTGTAATGAAGGTTTTGGGAGATAAGATGGGAGGGCAGAGGATGTGGGACCAGAGCAAGCTTGCCAAGGAGTAGAAGCAAGTTATCTATAGGGCTCTTGAAAAAAATGTGAGGCTTAAAGGTAGAGCTTTTTGGGTGTTGGAAGATGCTTTGGGGATGTGCAGCAGCAGCTTTCTTGACAGGGATAGCTCTGAGCCCACCAAATTAACTGGTGTTTCTTCCCTGGAATGGGAAAGTGCATGAGATAAAAGAAACACAGTGGAAAAGAGGGTGTGCTTGGAAATTGGGAGATGAGAGAACAGAAAGGGATGTACTCCCCCAAGCTTTCAAATAATGATGTGTTCTCTTTTCTCCATAGCCAGAGAAAGAGACCCCCTATAATATCCTCTGTTTAACTCCTTGAAGTTTCCTCACTGCTTAGAGTAAAAGGCTATTGGCAAGAAAAGATGAGTGAGTACTGTAACACAGTCTGTTACAATGGGTGCTCCAGGAGAGAGACAAATATAAACACTACCCAGTACAAAGTTTTTCTGTGCTTTGCATTGAAGCAATCCCCTTCCCATCCATTCTTCCTTGCTAGACGGTTCACTGGTGGACTGTGGTGGCTTTTTTTTTTTTTTTTTTTTTTCCTGGCTTAAGAAGCAATTTGTAATTAGTTTTCCTCCACCATGCTCCCTCCCTGCCAAAACAAACTTGTCAATAAAAGTCTGATGTTTAGATGCAAAAAAGATGTACATTTAATTAAATGCGAAGCTGGTTTGTGAGAATGGAACGTGTGGAGAAGCCACTAAAGAGCGTCACACAGAGTGTAAAGAGCTGGAAGCAAATGTTTGAAGAAAAGGAACAGTGTGGATATTATGATTTCAAGCCACAAACATTGTAGCAGTGAAGCAAATGGTAAAGCAAGCAATTTCTGGATAGTTAAAAAAAAATATCTGCTAGTTGCATCAAATTAAGGCCTGAGAAAAAACTTCATAAAACTTGAGAGCGCTGTGCTTGGGACATATGTATAGAGAAGCAAATCTGGTGGATGAGGTCCTGTGGGACTCCGTGCGTGCTGTGTGTTATGAGAGGGCTCAATTTTCAAGCCTTCGTTAGTTTTACTAAACAAACACGCATTCTTGTTAAACATTTCTCCTGAGATGACAACTATTGACAATACATCTTCCTGAAGCATACGACAGTTATCAAATAGCTGACAGTTTGCAAAGTTTCCATTATTCTCTAGTTGCTGAAGAAGCTCGAGGGTGCAACAGGAAGCTTGGCATTGGGAGCGCTTTAGCAGTTAATGTTTTTGCACAAAATTTGTTAAGTGTAGAAACTGTGCTCAAATGTCAGAAGTGTTGATTCAACGGAAGCATCAGTTTGGGGCCTGCTGGTAAGCAGCAATSTGGGGGGATATACGTTCTCTGGGAAAACCGTGTGCATCAGCAGCAGTTCAGTGTCATAAAAGCTAACGTTAGGAGTCACGTTCATTTGAGCTTGTTGGGTGTTTCATGCACTTTTCATCTCATGGTACTAGAGACAGACAATGCTGATGGGGAAGAAAAAAGATTGCTCATTTCTCTACGATTTTCAAATGTGCAAACGAYGAGAGGGTCTATTTTGATCTTTGTGTGGAGGATGCCGTTGTGAAACACTTGCATGCCGTCCAAGTGTTGCTCTGACATGGTGTTTCATTAAGCTGAAATCAGCACAACATGTACACAACAATGAGGACAATAAAGTTGATTTTCTTACTTTGGGAGGATCATATAAAACATCTGAAAACCGATGAAGCTTAAAATCCTCCTCAGAAATGAGAGAAATCATTAAGCAGCAAAAAAATCATTCATTAATAGAGATGTTATTTACAAAAAAAAAATAATAGCAGCCACTACGTTCATCTGCAGGTGGAGCACCTTAGCAAAACCGCAGTCAACAGTGTTACTGTGTGAAAATACATTTCCGTAATGTTGAGGCAAACTTGTTTTCTGAGGAAAGTAGAATGCAGAGAGAAGCATCGGAACAATTTCTCTGGTCACATCAGCTAAAAATGCTCTTTTTGGAGTAGAGAAATGTGCTGAATCATTTAGCTAACTTACTATCATCTTTTATACTCAATTGTCTAAGCTGACAAAAAGCCATGGGAAGGCTTCCTTTTTGTTTCTTTTCAGGCTGCAAATCAGAGCTGAAAATAAACAGCCTTCAAATTGCCTCTTGCTAAACACAAACAATTACAGTAAGATAGACAAATAAGAGTATATGCATGAAAGTAGTTTAATTTAATACATGATGGTATATATAATCTATCAAAGATGGCTGTCTCAACACCATTTTCCATGACAACAAAAAATTGTAAATTTTGTTGTTTACTGAAATACAGTACTGATGAAAAATAACAGTAACYCAAATATGTGAACTTTGGCTGTTAGTTTTCCTCAAATTTGTTAATAACTGCCACCATTCCTGACTGCTGCTTTCTTAATGAGCAGGAAAATAAGAATCTTATGCTAAAAACCCAAACAGACTACCTACCTTTCTTTCCAGGTCTCTCTCAGAGAGACCCACAGGAATGGGTGGCTGGAAGGACCCCCGGGGCCCCGGGTAGCGCGGCTCCTGGCAGGGACCGCTTCTGCTCCCCTGAGACCGGGGGTTTGCCTGACCCTGCGCTTAAACACTAGTGAGGAGGATTTCGGTCTCACAAGCTACCCTGCTCCAATGATGTAACCTATGACCGTACCAAACCAGAGTCTATTATACCTTTTTAACTATTATGTTTTCCCTCTGTATTACTTATATCTCCTCTGTTACTTCATAACGCAGTTAATCTTGTCACACCGCCAGAGGAGATGAGGAATAGCTGATTATACTCATTAAAGCAACATCCCTTTATATACTGGGATATTTCCCCTGTAGCCTGTTTTACTCTCCCTGCTCCCTGGCAAGGCAGACGCATTGCTGCCAGCCTCTCCCTGCAGCCTTTTGTGGTTTCTCAACTTTGTATTTTTGGCCTGCCTTCTAGTATCTGCCTTCAGAGCCCAAAGCCAGGCTCACTACCCCAGGTGAGACCTCGGAAGCATTCGAAATAAATATTTTCAATGGCTGTCATAGGACGAGTGTGTTGACCAGTCGAGGACGTGGATTTTCATTTTCTGAGAAAAAATTCTGAAAAGCGACATTGCACTGCTTGCTCAGTTTGAGGTACACTGTAATTACCACATATTTTCAGCAATGCTACTCTTTACCTAGTCTGTGCACTTGATTTTTTTTCTTTTCTGCTTCCAACACATAACGTGTCAAGACCATTATGGGAGGGACMTACTTTTTGATCGTATGAGCCAAAGCAGGCTGCCTCTCACCTCCTCTTACTCTCTGCATTTTGCATCATTTACAATGACACCAGTAGCAATGACCCGCCGGGACTCTGGCGTTACTGGGAAATCAGGGCTGCCACACGGGAAGGGCTGCGTGGGCTGCTTGGCCACGGTCTCCAGCTCTTGCTGACATTCAGTACCGCAGAAGCCGTAAGAAGCGGGAAGCCTCGGCTGCCCTGTAGCACTGGAGCAGGGTGCCAGCCCCCCTGCTCCTCCCTGACCCGAGCCCACGTCCTRGAGCCTGAAGGCTGTGTGCCCAGCAGGAACTCGGCTGGGCTGGCCCTGTAACGCTTGGCTTTCTCCTCATTGTGTTGCTGTGTGCTGCTTGCCTCCGTTCAAAGCCAGTGCTAAGGTAAGGCTGGCATCAAGGGCCTGTTCCACGCTGGTAGCTGCATCTCTGAGTGCAGAGAAGCCGTCTGTCTCTCTCATACTGCACCACAGACACGGTGCAATGTGGTAAAAGGCGGATATAACCACAACAGATTTTTTTTGTCCTGTGGTCCGGAGACTAAACCACA
Source organism: Oceanodroma leucorhoa (assembly GCA_030449065.1). Taxonomy (NCBI): domain Eukaryota; kingdom Metazoa; phylum Chordata; class Aves; order Procellariiformes; genus Oceanodroma; species Oceanodroma leucorhoa. Next base: position 9,271,910 of record JASVER010000016.1, read on the forward strand.
GCTGCCAGTGGTTTTGCTACAAGTACTGCAGTTGCCAGGCAGGAGATTACATCGTGATGCTGGGCTTGCACTCCCGCCTTCTGGCTCAAGCCTTCTAGGTACAGTCCAAGCTCCCACAAGCGTGGCTCCCTCCCCATTCCTGGGCATCCTTGTGGCACGTCTGTGATTACTGCAGGAGTTTGGGCGGCAGCCCTGTCCCACCCAAGCAGGACTGCTTCAGCGATGGCACGGTGTTTCAGGGCTGGGAGGAAGCACTGGCGGCAGTTTCAGCCTGCTGAGGAATCCCAGAGGCACCTTCTCAAGCGCACCGACAGACAAGGCTAGCTGGTGCTGAGGACCCAAGCTCTACCGTATATATGTTCCGGAGTTTCTCTTGACTCTAGCCCTCATCCAATCCCATGGACTGAATGTCCACTAATGGCCAGAGCAAATTAGGTTGTGCTCTTGAAACATGTCTTCTGGCTTAGTTTTGCACAAAAGAAATCCAGTTTGGGATTTCTGGGACTGCTTTCTGGTGCAAACTGAAGCACGGTAAGTGGGGACTGCCACAAAATTCGCTTCAGAACTGCACTGCAGATCTGAACTGAAACACAAATGTGAAAGCACCTTAGATTGGTACTGTTACATGTTTGCTTTGGCGAGGGGAAGCTGAAGCTCAGAGAGATGGCTGGGAAACCTGACTCATTACAGCTACCTTGCAAGGGTTATTAGGTGTTAGGAGTGTGCTTCAACACCACCCGTTAGCAAATGAACTTTAAGAAACACTAACAGTGACCAGCCACACAGCAGGTAGTGGGATGTACAGGAGTTTTGGACAAGGTCAGTGGAAAACCATGTGGTGGGAGAAGGGCAACATGGATGGGCCATAGATGATACACCAATCTCACTGCCAGTTTCAGTCAGAAAGTGATTACAGGTAAAATCATGTGTCTTGTGAAGTTTGTTATTTTTCAGAACTGTTAGTGTTTTCCTGCAAAATGAATCCTAAAATACAAATGTTGCTTGGAGTGTCAACATCAACCACCAATTTGGGATTCACCTGCTTCCTTCAGGAGACTGGTCAGAAGCTTGTGGTGTCTTAACGAGTTAGTTATTTCCAGAAATAATGTGAGTATTTTTTATGCTTGTCGTCAGGAGTCAGGATTAATGTGGGCCCTGAAAACCTATCAGTGATGAAGAGCTTCCAACAAACTCCGTTCCTCAGGGAATGTCAATGGCAAGTGTAAGATGCGGTGTTTATCCTCTCAACAGATTGACTTGCACCCAAACAACCAGGCAAACACAAAGTGGCAAAGCATTTGCAGTTATAAACAAATTATTTTAAAAGAGAGTGCATTTCACTGGCTATCAAACTAAAACAAAATAGATTTTTTTATACTGTTCATTACCAAAGGTGCTACTGCTGATTTTGCTGCAATGGAAACAGAGAAAACCTTCTTTGCTTTCTGTACAACCATACATAAAATCATATTTCTGATTTCAAACACTGTTTTCCACCAGTTTCAGACATGCTGCCTTCTCCATTCCTCCATTCCTTCTTCATTCCTGCCTAAACCAGCATAAGACACATTGCTCGACTCAGCGGGAGCCACGGTGTCACCACCAGCCCAGAGCCCCCGCGGGAGGGACTGGCAGCAAAGGTGTGATGGCGTGCAGGGTAGGATGCAAAGAGCACAGCCGGGCTTTTTGTTTGCCTGTTGCTTAGGTGGTACCAAGCCCCTCCCTGGAATCAGCGGCTCCAGAGCAAATCCTGCAGCCCTGAGCACCTAGGAGATGCTGACGCTTGTCAGCTTAGGGTCTTCAACCTTTTAGTGAATCTTGAATACTCAAACCTTTTTTGTCACCAATCTGCCATGTATTAGCATAAATGGAAAAAACATGATCTCTTCCCACTGTCCTCTCAGGAAAGCACGGTAGATGAATGTGCCAGGTGGCACGAAGGGATGTGTCTGTAGTCTCATGTCGGGGTACTCACAAGCTTACCCTGGAAACCTCGTCCTCAGGTCTCCGCAGTGCCCACCTGCTAGTACACATCTGGTGTGCATCAGGTGTGCACCCACCCAAAAACCTGGCCTGCGGCAGGGACCGATGCCCCTCAATACCGCCTGGATGCCACRGGTCCCACAACCTGAGAAACCACAAAGTAGGGCGGTGCTGTGCCATGGGCTGTACCAATAGAGGACAAAAAGGCCATCCCTCCCCCCAAAAAACTGAAACTCTAACAAGTAACAGCTAACAGGGGTAGACACAAGAGCCAACAGTGGGCCACCTAAAAAGCTTGCTGAATAATGTTACAGCGTGAGGTTAGGGACCGGGGAAGGAATAGCTCCTCGGGGCCTCCAGCAGCTCTCTGCATGGCAACTTTTATAAAGAAATGGTTTAATGCCAAAAAGCAAATGAAGAAGCCAAAAATATGTCTCGTTTTCAGTATGTCATGATTGAAAGCTTAAACATTATGAGCATGAGATTTGCCAAACACAGGTCTCAGCTTGGGTAGGTTTTTTCCTGTTCTGCAAAGCAAAATATCTGGAATCTGGTAATCTTGCATTAAGAGCTAATTTTAAAAGCTATATTTAAAAATTAGTTTCAAATCCTTTTGTTCTATTTAAACTTATAAATATAGATAGTGCAATTTTAAACAGAAAATTGAGCAAAGCATCAGCAGGAGATTTAGCCTGATTGCTGTGCATGTTTAAAAGAAAATGCTGTGCATGTTTGAAAGAAAAACACACTTAAGCGCTGTGACATTCAGTTTTTAAGAAACCCAGTTTAATTATATTTTCCCTAATTAAGGATTTCATTATAGGGGATCACATGATTTAATTATATCAATACCCCAAAGACCTGATTGTGAACATAAAATGTGGATTAAAAAGATGCCTCATCACTTAATTACCTGCTAGATTGGAACAGATCCATGTTGTAGGTCAAAAGGGACATAAAATGCAGGCTTCTGCCTCCCTCTTTGTTGTGCGTGAAGGGCTCTGAGCATGGGGAGAGAGGGAGGGGGAGAGTGCTCTTGTGTGTGTAATGGGAGTGATAATTACCTGTGAGCAGTTTTCTAAGCATATATTGAGATAGATAGATATATTTTAATTTATTTATTTAAAATTTTTGGTAAGTCTGTAGTGGAGGTGAGCTGCATATTCCAGTTTACAGCCTAGTGGATGCCTGCGTATTTCTTCTTCTCAATATATAAGGTCTTGTCTTTCAGAGGGAAAATGTCAAGTAGTGGGAAATCTTAGGCTGGGGGTTTAGCTCCTCCCAAAGCGAGCAGATGGGTACCCGGCRCTGTAGCAGGGACCGGGGGCTGTCTGCCTCTGTGTCCCTCCAGCACGAGGCCCCTGGGGCGGCCCCGCTCCTGGAGGTTCCCTGCCTCTGAGTAGCTGGGGCCGGGGTGGGGGAAGGAGGGGAGGAAATCTTTCGGGATATCAATATAAAGCTGAGTGACAAATTTTAACCCGCCCAAACCTCACTTACCACACACCTCTAACCAGCTCCCAGCCACTGTTCCCAGGAGGGAGCTTGTGGAGGTCTCTTTGGCAGGGAGCACTGAGCACATGGAGGGGGAAACTCTGCTTCACTCGCCACAGTCTGATTTTTTTCTGTCATTGGAAATGTCTTCCCACCTCCCATATCCCTTACAAGCTCCTCCCTAGTAAAGCTAGAAATCTGGCCTTTGTACCTGATGATCCCACAGTACAGAGCACGTTCTCTCAGCGAGAAAAGGCTGTGCAATTGGCTGTGGAGGCTAMGTGCAATTTTGTCAGCGCCCATGGCAGCATTCACGCCGTGGGCTGAGCCTCTTGGAAAACCCCTACAACATAGCTCCCCACACCTTTCTGAGGGGGCTGAAGGGTTGCAGGATATCCACATAAGGTTAGGTTTTTCTCTTCCTACATGCCATAAAAAGGAAGTCTCCATGCCAAGCTGCCCCAGCAGGTATCCTGCTTCTTCCCAGGGCCCTCAGAGGCAGCAGGCTCTGGCAGAGACACATGAGGCAGCAGGTCCGTGGTTACTTTGCTGCTCCTAACACTGCACCGTCCCAAGAGCCAGCTTTGCCGGTACCCAGCCCCTGCTCTGATGGGGAGAATGACTCTTGAAGGAAATACTACACAGCCACCAGGAAGGTTGGTCTGGCAAGAGAGGGCAGGGTGCGCCTTTTCCTGGGGAAGATACCCCCAGGCACATAGGAGTGGGTGCTGCCTTAAGCAAGAGGACAGCCTTCAAAGTGTCCCTTTGCTCTCTGCGGGCTGCCTGGTGGCTGAAGCATCCTGCATCCTCAGACATCATCCTGCAAATCCTGCTGCAGTGGTGGTGCYCCTGCCTGGCATATGCTAAGAAACCAAATCCTGTGCCCAGTTTGGGTAGGAAGGCTAGTTAGGGGCAAGGTCTCCAGGCTGCAGGTCAGCTCCCTTGGAACTACTGCTAAAAGCTGATGCTGATACGTCCCAGGTCCTTTCTATGGCTTTTCTAAAGACACCAGGGAGGATACAGAACTAGGTGGTCCAGTCATTTAGGGCTATTCCCAGCCAAGCCACCCTGACATCTCATCATGGGAATGAGCAAGGTCCGCACCCCACAGCTGAGGCCAGCACCTACCAGTGGACACCGCCACGCCGTCCCTCCACCCCCGGGCACAGCCACCCTKCCCTACCTGCCCCGTGGGCACAGCCACCCCATCCCTCCTCTCCCTGGACATGGCCACCCCACCCTGCCTGCCCCATGGGCAGACCCTGGAGGAGGCTCTGTGCACACACTGGGGCAATGTGCCTGAGGCATGTGAAGCARCGGAGCACACTCGACTGTTAAATTAACATCTGCAAGTGGCACAGTGCTATGGGACGAAGACCCGTTTCTTTTACTTTGATTTGATCTTATTTTCCTAAGCAGGGAAATGCCCCAGTGACAGCATCACTGCAGATGGCATCACAAAACCCCGGCTGGCACCAGCTGAGTTGGCACAGTCAGATTATCATGTTTGAGTTTGTGTCTGTCTTTTCTTTTTTTCCTACTTTGCTGTGCTAATAGCATTTCTATTACCATATAAGCCTCAGTCAGCTCCCTCGAAAGGACAGAGACCAACACAAAAAGTAAATTTCATTATCACTGGCAAAAAAGCAAGTCACAAAAAAAGCTAAACGATGTTAGTCTATATTTTTAATTCTTTCCTTTTCTCCTCCCTCCCTCTCTCTCTCTCATCTGAGCTTAAAGGGAGGCTGGATTGAAGTCATGGGGTCTCCAGGGCAGTACTGCGGAGCAGCGCTGCTTAATGGGGCAGCTGGTGGAGAGAGCCGAGCACATGTTTCCTTTGCAGTTTTCATCTTCATACTTCACAAGGCCCAGGGACTGATTGATGGAATTCTTTTTTTTTTTTAAACATAGCTTTCTCGAGGCCTAGAGCCTGCCTCTCTCAGCCACACTGAACATATGTCCACATATTCCCTTGGGCAGTATTTAAATGTGTGCATCCATGTGGCTGTATTTGTTTAGTGTGTGCTCCCACTGATCTAATGGGACCTTTCCCATGACCCATTGCTTCCCTAAGTTTGCCACTTGCTGCTGTCAGGCGAGAGAGGCTTTAACTTGGATGGCTGTAGCTGTAAATGAATGGGATTTTTTTTCCCCCTTTCAAGTCCTTTCGACTGAACCTTCTTGCTGATGGATCATCTAATGCAGTTTAGTTGAGAACCCTTCCTCGTGCTGTTAAAAAAAGCCAAACCTAAACAGACCCCATCTGTTACAATCCTATGTTGATTTATGTGAATGCAAAATTTGCCGGGCTGCTCTCTACTTGTTAATAAGCCATCCTCTGAGAACAACATTCGTTCCTGAAAAATACCCAGTAAGATGTGCATTGCTTGCTACACTGGATACCTCTAGTGCTAAACTTTTCCAGGAACAGGAAAAGCAGTGGTTGCACATAGCACCCGCTTCCCTTTGAGGAGGCACTGCACAATTCAGCGTGGTATTTAACTTTCCCAAGGCAGACAGCTCAGCGAGACCTGAATCAGAATAAAACTATCTCTAATTTATTTCCAGCATATACAACCTGCTTGAATAATACTGATACTACTCAGAGGATGAGACTAGAAGCAGATTATTTACATTTTCAACTATTGCAGCTTTGTGCGGAGGCCTGATCATATCATACCTTTGCTCTGCCTTTCTTTTTCAGCTAAAAGCTTGAAGAATCCCATATGACACAGGTAAAGGAGGTGTTCAAATGAGTGCAGAAACCATAGCTGGCTTGATATAGCTGACAAAGTGAAAAACTCTGTAAATCTTCCACAACCAGCATTTGCACACATTTAAAGCTGTGCCAGGAAATACCATAATGTATACAAAAATTATATCCAGTGTAAATTAACAAAGAGATTGATTATATTGTCTGCTAGAGTTCTTGTTCAAGAGTGGAGCTTTCCTGTGCTACACTAATGCAGCGAGACCGTCCCTGCCCTAAAGAGCTTAAGTGAAACATTGGAGGGCTGAGAGCTGAGGTGAACTGCCCTCACATCCCCGCCAAGCTGCACATGGGACGCCTCTCCTCTGGCCTCCTGGCAAATGCCCACAGTGTTACGCTGTGCCAAATCCTGCTCCAGGTGAGCCTGAGAGCAAACCATCCATCTCTGTGCCGTGGGCATGGGCTGGGGTCCCACTTCCAACACTCTCCACGTGTGTTGTGTCAGCAGCCAAGAACAGCGTATGGGAATTCACTCTGGACATCCGAATGTCAGCTGTGGACCTAGACTCAGCTATCTCTTTTAACTTGATATAGGTTGGGGATAAAATCAGCTGAAGAACAGGAGTGAATATACAAAATGCAGAGTGTTTGTTAAACATTTTATTTTCTATCAAGTAAAGAACCGTTTTACCAGCAATATCAGTAGGAAATGTGTCATGGACTGAGAAACAACACAAGAGAACTCAGTCACCCTAAGATTAAACTGACTTTTCGTAGGAGAATTATTTACTAAACAAGAGGACTGCAGCTATATTCCCACACATGGGGCTGACTTCCCAGCACCGCCTTACAACCCTTCCCTCCTTCAGCCTCAGCTCATATCTCTTCATGGGACTTGGTACAATGGCAGCCTGGCCTGAAAACGATGTGAAAAAGTAGCTACAGCCTGTTAAAATGGATCTAGTAACATACTTCTGACTGGATCACACCAAAAGTCAAAGTGAGTAGGACCTTTGCAGAAGGCCATTAAAATTAATAGAGCAGGAACTAACACCCTGAAGTCTCCCGGCCTTTTGCTTTGTATTTGTTACTTGTCCTCTTTGGCTTTGTTGTTCCACTTTCCTACCACTCTCCAGCATCACGGGGTGATTTGTCTTGATGCCCTCTCTGCTCTCCCTTCTCATCCTCATACCCCCAGACTGCCCACTCTGCCCACCCCTTCCCCACTCTCTTTCTAGTCTCCCCTGTTTTTCTTTCTCCCTTGGTACCATTTCATCTAACTCAGCATCTGCTCCCACGGCCGTTCCCACAGGGAAGGGCTGGCAGGGCGATGCCTCACGCCAGCCCGYTCCTGAGGACCAGGGCCATGTTCCCTGCCAGGCTGTCCATCCCCATGTACACCCAATGCTGCCGAGTCTCAACAGTGACTAAATTAGGGTTTGGGATTTGTTGGCTGCAACTATACCACTAAAGTAAACAACTCAGGGTGCGGGTCCACTGGAACACAACAACCTATACTGACAAATATTTAGCGTGTGTCCTGGCAAGGTGTTGGCCCAGTCCGGCCGGGGGTGACAGACAGTTCCCGGGCACAGCCCAGGGCTTGGCAGGGGACACAGACCATTCCCACCAGGCAGCTCAGATGCAACCGACAGCTTTTGGCAATTAGAGAGTTTAGCTGCACGGACTTTGCTACACTGCGTTAGCTGTCCTCAGGGCCAGGCAATGGGCCCTAGCACCATTTAGATTGCTAATACAGTGCAGCTATTGTGGCTCATGGTGTGTCAAGCTTGTGCATTAACATTGTGCGTTGTTCAGGTCCGGCGCAATCTGCAAAAAGCGGTAACACACAGGTACACATTTCATAGAGGTTTTCCCCAAAGCGGTCACTCAATTCTCACCAATGCAGTCATGTTGCCTCCTGCAGGAAGATTTTAAAAAGCTCTGCATGGCAAGACACTGTTGAACAAATGCTGAATGCAGCCGCTATATCCAAAGTGCTTTTAATAGTTGGGATGATGAGCACAATTAAAACATCACAATATCGATTTCTAATATACCTCTATATTTTTAATGTCACGTTCTGATTTTTTTCTCTCTTTTTTAATGGCAAAAATTCAAAGGAAGCACAGTCACTGCCAAAAGCATGAGTAACAAAAGCCATCATGTTACCTCAGGGGCTGACAAATGACAACATGTTATTATACATATGGTAAGTCCTACTGTAGAGATGCTGTCATGTGATCTGATGCCGGGATATTAATCACTGGTGTTTTTGTCACTCTCAAAAGGAAGCGTAAGGTGATGGATTAGTTTATTTACCCCTTCCAAGGAAATATTTCTTTTCAAGTTGATTTTTAGCCTTACTTTCTTTAATCTACTGAACAGTGCACCTGCTGGAAAATACTCTGGGAACGGGTGACCAGTGCAGCATCCTGATTTTGCTAGAGTTTTATGGTTTGTTTTGTTTTTCCAATTCTTTTTTTCTAGGATACTGGCCCCAGGACTTTAGCAGGCACTATTGTGCACACAGGGTACCCGTCACCACCCCTCCACACTGCTGCTTTCACAAGGATTTGAGGCTGGTTGGAGACGCCAGTTGGTACGTGCACTTTCAGAAAACTTTAGAGGCATATTCCAAATACAGCTATAATGTCCTCTTGAGGTAGGAAGAAAAGTTTGAGCATCTGTATCCCAGCTGGGTTTTGCAGACTATAACCTAGCCAAAGAAGCAAAGCAGGGTCTCCTGCTGGTTGTAAACCTTCCCCTCAGAATATGATGAGTTGGTAACATGAAAAAGGAAACAGACTTAAACCCCTCAGTATATGCTGTAGTGATTTCTTCAGTCAAAATGACATCATAAAATAAGGGAAATAATTACTAATTTCATCAACACTTTCACCCTTGTTGGTTAAATCTGAATGGTTGCTTAAAAGATATCTAGTTGGCTACCTAAACTTTGATGTCTAAAAGTTGACTATTTAGGTAAAACCTGTCTCCTATCAGCCCTTGTTGATTGTGTTAATGACAGTAATGAAGTTTCAGCTCTTGCTTGCATCTTGCATGAACCATTCCATTATCTTGCACCAGGTTATCCAATTTAGATTTTTAATATGGAAGCAGCATGAAGATCTTTCCCAATACATCAAAGTATTGGGAAGAGTCTCTTGTGCATCAAGATTTATTTTATAAAAATCAGAATGAATAAAGTAATGCGATCCTGGGCCACTCCTTTAACAACTCTTGAATCCATCTGGGCTTCTAACTGTAGTAGCCACTGCCAAATATCTTTCTTAATCACTCTTGCAACAGAAAATAGTTCTGGTTTATAACTTCACATAAGCATGACATAGAATCATAGAATCATAGAATCATTAAGGTTGGAAAAGACCTCTAAGATCATCAAGTCCAACCGTCAACCCAATACCACCATGCCCACTAAACCACGTCCCGAAGTGCCACATCTACACATTTTCTGAACACCTCCAGTGATGGTGACTCCACCACTTCCCTGGGCAGCCTGTTCCAATGCTTGACAACCCTTTCGGTGAAGAACTTTTTCCTAATATCCAATCCAATCTAAACCTCCCTTGGTGCAACTTGAGGCCATTTTCTCTTGTCCTATCGCCAGTTACTTGGGAGAAGAAACCAACACCCACCTCGCTACAACCTCCTTTCAGGTAGTTGTAGAGAGCAATAAGGTCTCCCCTCAGCCTCCTCTTCTCCAGACTAAACAATCCCAGTTCCCTCAGCAGCTCGTCATAAGACTTGTTCTCCAGACCCTTCACCAGCTTCATTGCCGTTCTCTGGACATGCTCCAGCACCTCAGTGTCCTTCTTGTAGCGAGGGTCCCAAAACTGAACACAGAATTCGAGATGCGGCGGCCTCACCAGTGCCGAGTACAGGGGCACRATCACCTCCCTACTCCTGCTGGCCACACTGTTTCTGACATAGGCCAGGATGCCATTGGCCTTCTTGGCCACCTGGGCACACTGCCGGCTCATGTTCAGCCGGCCGTCGACCAGCACCCCCAGGTCCTTTTCTGCCGGGCAGCTTTCCAGCCACTCTTCCCCAAGCCTGTAGCGTTGCCCGGGGTTGTTGTGACCCAAATGCAGGACCCGGCACTTGGTCTTGTTGAACCTCATACGTTTGGCCTCGGCCCATGGATCCAGCCTGTCCAGATCCCTCTGCAGAGCCTTCCTACCCTCAGGCAGATCAACACTCCTGTCCAACTTGGTGTCATCTGCAAACTTACTGAGGGTGCACTCAATCCCCTCATTCAGATCATTGATAAAGATATTAAACAAGACCGGCCCCAAAACTGAGCCCTGGGGAGCACCACCTGTGACCGGCCGCCAACTGGATTTAACTCCGTTCACCACAACTCTCTGGGCTCGGCCGTCCAGCCAGTTTTTTACCCAGTGAAGGGTACATGTCTAAGCTATGAGCTGCCAGCTTCTCTAGGAGAATGCTGTGGGAGACAGTGTCAAAGGCTTTACTAAAGTCCAGGCAGACCACATCCACAGCCTTCCTCTCATCCACTAGGYGGGTCACCTGGTCATAGAAGGAGATCAGGTTGGTCAAGCAGGACATCTGTCTTTTTACCAAAATAATTTACTTTCCAATGATGTAAGATGGTGAAAAATTAAAGTTCTAAATTTTGATAAGGGGCATTCTCAATTGCTTGGATCATGAAGGAGAAAATATGTTTTCAGCAGCTAGAGAAGCAGCTGCCTCTTGCAGTTTAAATAATGTTCACTTCCTCATCTTTGCACCAAAGTACTTTGGGTGCCTTTTAGTTTGGTAAATAGCACTGCTAAAATGAAGCAACACCATATGCACTGGGGATGCAGCAGTGCTGGGGATGCTGCGGGAGCTGATTCTGAGGTGAAGAACTGACCCAGTAGTGGGCACCTGCACYCCAGACCCTGAGCCCCCAGCTGCTATCCACCAGGGAGACTCCTGGTCTTACAGCCCCCGTGTTAGCCTTGTCTTTCACACAGAGCATGCTCATGCTAATATTTTTTCCAGTATCACATGCCAATCATCTATTTTCACTCATCTTCACTGATCCATTAAAAATGTGGTTCCATTCCACTTTTCTTGGCTGTCCCTGCATGCATTTCATTCAGACCCTTAAATTCATCCAGACCTAGTAATTTTTTCCTCTGTTGATAACATGAAATCTGTTCTATGGACCTGGACACAACTGGGATGTGGAAGCACAGGGATCTGTCAGCGCTGCTGGACTCTACGTCAGTCTCTGGTGGGGAGTTTCTCTAACTCTACCATGTTTATTTCCTGTGATCATTTGTGTGCAATGTTGGCCAAGATCAGAAATAACCCTTTTTTAGGCATTTGTTTCGATGCTGAGTGAAATTCACCTTTCCTCAAGTCCATTTCTTTCTGGTCCATTTCAGGAATAGGATGTCCTTTGCCGGTAGCTGCTATGACCCCACCATTCACTGCCCACAGCCATCTCCCTCCATTCTGCTGAGCTTTGGCATTTTGGCAGTCTTGATTTTTCTTCTCAGCTTTACCATTGGTGCCTCTGTCTAAACTGAGGAGGGTCTTAGAAATGCTACCAGGTCACTGTAGAGCAGGATAACACCCAACTGTCAATCTCACATCCCGGTTTCATCAGGAAGTGGCTTGTTAAGAGTTGTGAAGTGSTCAGGACCCTAAAGTAAGACACTAAGTAAGAGCACTACAGTTCAGATGAAACTGGTGTGATCTTCTTTTGGCTTTCTGTAAGGAAACAGTCATTTCTGACACAGAGAAAGCCCGCTTTCCCCTTGGTAGTGGATAATTTTGCTGTGTTCTTGCAATGTGGARTATGAAGTACAATGGGAGTGCTGAACATAATAAGGCAAGCAAAGTAACTCCTCTGTGCTTGAAGGTCTCAGCTGCAGTGCTGTGTCCAGGCTGGGGCACCACACTTCAAGAGGGATGAGGACCAACTGGAAACAGTCCAGGGAATAGTGATATCTTTCAGCCAGAAAAGGCTGAAAGAACTAAGGTTGTTTAGAATGAAGACAGGACTAAGAGGAGATGCAATAACATAAATGCAGTTATGTAAGTGGTTGCTGCAAAGAGGAAGGAAATAAACTCTTCTCTATATTGGCTGTGGACATGAGAAGAAAAATGGGCTGTAGTGGAGGACTGCAGATGGATGCAGCCTTGGTTTTCTGGTGGAGCGGTGGGCTGAATTTGTGGGAGATGATCTGAGCAGCGGGGAAAGAGGGAAATCCACAGCTCAGATTGTCCCTCATCAGCACTGTCCACACCTGTAAAAGTAACGTGTTCAGCCCAGAGCAGAGAAGGAGCCTGTGGCTGGAAAGAATGATGACAATCAGGCCAGCTGTGGGGAGAAACAAAATGTTTGTTTGGACAATTTGCATCTGTTGCTTTTCTTAACCGGATAAGAAAGTACACTATGTAATATACACACACCAGCCTCACTTACCGACAGAGACTTAAAATATTTATATCACAGACAAACAATGCCAAGGAACTCCCCTACAAATGCAGTGATTTAATAAACACAGTACTGCAATGTAGCATTTATCTTTATTATATATAATCAGCTGTTGCTTTTACTTGGGTAGAAATAATGTCAAACTGAGCCAAGGTAAGACGGGAAGGTTGGAAGGTTCCCATTTCCCCAGTCCCAGACATAGACACCTTTTTGGCTTTTGCAAGTACATATGGGATTGAAGACTGTGTGAGGCACAGCTGAGCGCTTCCTGCTCCGGCCCCATGAAGGACTGTGCGTCTCACAGACCTAATGAGGTCTCCTCTAGCAGATAGCTCCTCTCCTCTGCCTCCAGCAATCAGTTGCTGGAATAAACATCTTCCATAGCACCTCTGAATAAACATGTATGTATGTATCTAGGCAAAAGTTCGCATTGCTTCCCAAGCAAAGGTCAGCAGGATATCTTGCTGAAAACACAGGTTACCTCTACATGAAGATCTTTATTCTGGACAACAGGTACCAGGCCTCAGACAAACCCAACCCAATGCTCACAATTCATTGCCACGCACTGTACAACGTTAAAAAAAAAAAAAAAGGTGTTGCACTGTGACTTTCAAGACAGTTAGTTCCCAATCACATGCTAATATTGTATAAATCATTTAGGGAATGACTGGCAGAATGCACTATCTATCTCAGATGCTTTTTCTCCCTGAGCAAAATGCTATTAGTACATATGTACACATAAAAAAAAAAAACAAACATGAGAGTTGAAGTGATGGGCATTTGTCAAAGGTATTTATGTTCTCTATAAACGTAGGCATTTTTTCATGTGATGTGATCCAGTCTGAAGCTTTATCTTTTTTCTGTAGCAATAGTTCTGTAGTCTTCCACCTACATGTAAAATAGGGAATTGCCCCAAAGAGCATTTCATCAAGAAACCACAGTTTTTAAGTGAAGCTTTGCTTCTGAAGAAAGAACCTCACAAATTGCTCCAAGGTCGAAGTAAAAGTTGGCCCATTTTGTGCAGACTTGTGAAAACACGATGCCAGGAGACTCCGAGAGTGGTATGAACCATTTTTGTGCAGTCTGAAGATGTAAATGGATGTAAATACACAAACATTACACATAAGGAAAACTTACTCCCTGGGCAGCATGATGCCAGAGCTGTGTTCGTTAGCAGATTTTGTTCCACATGACTTTATCCCTGCTCACAGTAACCCCAGTGGCCCCTCTCCACCAGGTCCCTGTCACCTCCACTCCCACCCCAGCTGAGCCCCAAATTGATATACCCAAATTACACTGGCCTGCAAGCTCCTTAGTGCTTTTCAAGACAGGGTTGGGTTTTTTCTTTTCCTTCCGATTGAATATTCACCTAGAGAGCAACTTGTTTCATGTCAAAGCAAGGATAAAGTTGCCTAAATGGACACCACCAGGAAAGACATCTGCTAAATAATGCTGAATGCTTCACAAGCATAGGCGCCAGTGTAATCTCATCACAAATTAACTTAATTGAAAGCAGAATAGCCTCCTCCTGAAGAGTCGTTTACTTGCTCTTACCTGATCTGTTGGGAAAGTACCTGGCTGTGGTGTCTCTCAGTGTCAGGACAATGAGATCTCTGGAGTGAAGGAAGGGATGTTTTGAGCAGTACATGGATTTACCTGAAGTTCCAAAACACTCAGGAGTAGGTGAGCTTCTCAAGGAGACCACTAACAAGTGCTGTCATGGGTTCCCAGACAAAGGTCGTAAGTGGTCTTTCTACCAGCCTCTGGTCATTTTCCGTAACAGCACCTATATGTCACCTGAGTCTGGAAGTCGTATGACCATGGGGTATGAAATATGCCCTAAGTAACACCTTTGGACAAGTGTCAGGATGGCTTATCCAGGCTGTGCTGACAGCGTGGGGCTAATGTGCTTTTTGGAGCACAGCACAGGAGTGGTCCTTCAGTCATCAGGCAGAAGGGAGTGTACACTGGGTTTCCTTCCAGAGCAGAAGAGGACATGCAGGGGCAGGGATGAGAGAATGCTGCATGTGGCACCCTGGGGGGAACTGCAGAGCAACCTGCACTACTCTGCAGCCGCAGGTCTCCTGCAGTTCAGGATGCATTCGCAATGCTTCTCAGTGAGGCTGCTTGCAGTAATGTGAAAGTGTTATCAGGAAGATAGAGGGAAATAATAGTCACCAGTGTGTCAAAACTACAGCACCAAGCCTTCTGCAAAGTCCAGGTGCTGTTAGCAATGGAGAAGGTACAGGATGGCCTGTTTAAGGATTTCTGCTTCTTCCCCAACATCCCGGATATCTGCAAAATCCCTCCTGGCTCATGCTCAGAGGGGCCTTGGGACATCCCATGTGGCAACAGGGAAGACAACAAGGGGTCCTTTCTCTACAGGGTTTAAGACCAGAGCTGGACACCTTACCCAAGGCAAAGCAAGGGCCGCCGAATCAGAGGACACTTGTCCTGGCTCACAAGAGGGACAGCTGAGGAGCACCTCCATAACCATCGTCCTCGGTCGCAGGAAGGACAGAGGGAGTTGGTAGGGCAGCCCTGGGGCACGACCTTGCTGAAACAGGGCCTTTAACCCCCATTGGCAACCATCAGTAAATACCCCATTCCTCAGTTGACCTAGCAGGTGGGCATAATTGCCTGACAGGCACCACGGTACTCATGCCATGGAGGTGAATGTGTGGTGAGAAGAGGCATGGCCACTGCTTAACGGAGCAGTGACTCCATAAAAGGGGTGACCTGGAGGCCAGGACACTGTGCAGGTGCTCCTGGGTGCTGGGTAGTTCCTGAAGACTAATGAATAAGTCACCTCCTCTTTAAGCCTACAGGTATTAAAGTGATAGTGCTGCAGTGGAGCTGCAGCTCCTTAAACCCATATTTTGATCATAGATATCAAAGATACCTAGAATAAAGCATGGAGAAGGGAGCGCTGTCAAGGAATTGCAGGGTGGAGGAAAAGCATGTGGGGGTAGCCGGGGGTGCAGCACGAGCAGAGACAGCTGGCCAAAAGCTTGGTACCCCCAAGGCACATTCATACAGCAGCAGAGCACAGGCTGGCAATTACCCCCTGAAAAACCTTCCTCTGCTGCTTGGTGTTTTTACTAGAATTCCATTGTCATGTCTTAGCAAAATGTGGGCTGTGCCTCATCAAGGCAGAAATGTGTTTCTTCCTCCTTTCCTATTTTGATGTATTTCACTTCCATATAATCTCCAGAGGGATCATTTAGCCTGTTCAAATGCCTTATTGAGGAAGGACCGCATTGTTCTTCCAGCCTTCGTGCAGCATTGGAATGTGCCTCTTCCTGAGCACCCCCATGCATGGCCAGCCCGCGATAAAGCAGAGGCAGCTTTTCTCTCATTGTTTCGCCTTGCCTTCGCCTTTCTCTTCCCAGCTTCATTTGTCCGAATACTAATTTGTGTTTATAACAAGAAGCGGTTCCCGCACCTCCCCTTTGTCGCTTAATTGAAGGGAAACTGAGCAACAGGTGGATCTCAGGAAATATCATTAGTCTTTTTCGATTGTTTTTGGCACTTCTTTGAAAGAAAAGTTCAGCTCAATGTTTCCAGGCTAATTACTGCAGGGCCAAAATGAGGAGCATATTCAAACATGTCTAATTTAAAGAAGGTGAGCTGTTCGTCCAACTTGGGATTATTTACAGGCTTAGAGTTACACAAGTAGTTAAGGACTTTGATGAAGCTGAGCCATATAACCAAGCCCATAAAGGAAAATTAATCCCTTGAGTATTGCATAGCACAGAAATATCATTTGTGCACAGAAACACAGCCAGCCACGAACCAGCGTGTTCATGTTTATGTAAGGGCTTCCTTTTAACCTATTCTTTTGTTCATAGAGAATAGAAACAGTGTATGAGGACAAAAGTATTGTCATATGTTTGATTTTGAGAGGTGCTTGTTAAGCGAGATGGCAACTGGAAAAGAAAAGCTAACCAGGGAGATTTCTACCTCAGCTTCTCGGCTCGCAAATCTGAAAAGTCACAGAGAAGGATGCTAAAGAAAACAAGCAGCATGATCCTTCAGCATGTGGTTTTATCCCAGTAATTCCCAGTAGGACAAAAGAGGCAAAAGCTCACAGTGTGCTCCTTCTATCACTTTGTAGACAAAGCTCCGATTTCTGCTATTTTTAAAACCAGAACCCCAGGGGAATATTTCACCATTGAAAATCAGCCAAATGCATTAACGAACCACTCCACCTGTTACAAGAATGCAGGCAAAGGGCTGGACGATGGCAGCTCCCACTTGATGGCCGGCAATCAGGATATTCCTTACATGTGATATACAGCGATTATTGACCAGCTGAAAATCCAATCTTGGCATGTGCTTTGTAGTTCAAGGCTTGAACAACTAAGCAAGTCAGAGGAAAAGAAGAGGAGAGCAACTTCTTTAATTTCAAGGGTAGGACGGTAGGTACACAAAACCTAAGAATGCAGAAGGTCCTTTAAATTTTACTGGCTTAGTGATACTGACCTCTCACCATCATCATCTGAAATTTAGCTGCTTCTTGTTCCTCTCCACTGAGAAACGGGAAAGCTCGGCATAGAAATCTGCTGACATGCAATGTGTCATGGGCTGTTTGGAGTAGGAGTAATCAGACGGTGTTGACAACAGCAGGGCAAGAAGTGGTACAGCAAAAACACATACACACACTTAACTACAAAAGCTAGGAAATCCAAGGACAGTGAAATCATGATTAAACAAGCATTTCTTCCCTTGACATGGGAACAGGGATGGAAGCAGAAAAGCCCTGGTTTTTCAGAGATGCCTTTATGGGTTTATAACTGTAAATACCCCCTTTTTAAGGGATGTATTTAGGAAGCAAAACTGTTCCCTTTTCATGAATGATCTATTTTACAGGGCTTAAAAATACGTCAGGGTTTGCTGCATAAATCCTCCTCATGCTGTAACTGAGTAATGTAAGCAACTTGGGTTGCCGTTTAAACAATTCCCAGTGTGTGGCATGGCCAGTGCAGTTTGAAATGCCTCTGTCTGTCTAAACAGAAACAGATGTTTGAACAGCAGAGCTGTGCAGAAGTCATTCTTCAAACAGTAGATTAAAACATCTGTCAGGACCATTGGATGGGACCAGACAAGCAGCAGCAGTATCAGCTGGGCCTGCCAGTCACGTCTACCTCACCCTGGAGGTGGAAGGGAAAGAACAGGGGGATTTCGTCTGGTCTTTGCATGTCATATCCTCTTATTTTGCCGTGTTTCTCCAGCCATTCGAAAGATTACAGACCCGGCTGTGGAGAACAACTCACAACCTCTCTCAGCATTGCCTCCTATAACTGAGGTCTTCTAGGTTTTCGCTTTTCCTGTTAATGTCTTTTTCTGCTACTGCTGGCAGGCGGTATGAAAGCTGTGAAGCGTTGGTGACATGCCAGGTTACAGCATTTTACAGTTATTTCCATCTGTCCTTCATGTTTCAGCATTTGACCAGTTTAGTGGCATTGCAAGCAAATTCTTCAGGCCTCATTGGGTCAAACATATGACAGCCGACTAATCTCCTGCAACTTGCCTGCAGGAGCTGTGCCACAGGCGGGGTATTAATTTCCAGCTGAGCAAGAGTCGAAACCAAACCTTTGGATTAACACCTCTTTTGCGCTCACCCCCACCCCAAAATCAGAGCCAGGAAACTGATACACAGTCAAGAAACGGTTCCAACTTTTTTGGTGAATCAAGTCAAAGCTCTGGATCCAAACAGCCCCCGAAGAATACCATTTTTACAGTCTGGATCTGAAATGTGAGTCTTGAATCCACCCTCTGTTTCCAGCCCAGATTTATTCTTACTTCTTGTTTTAGCATCCAGTAGAATAAACAGGGACAGCCCTACCCTCCAGGGTGCTTGTTTTGGGGTGGAGCCGCTACGGCTGCATTCCCAGCCCCTTCCTCTTCYGAGCAAGCTCCTGCCCTGCACGTCTGAATGAAGGTCGGGGCCGGGTCTGCCACCCCGGCTCCTCRGGCGGTCCCCAGGGAGACCCTTAGCACCGCGGGGGGACCGGTGCTGGGCAGGCGGCACGGGGTCCCCTGTGAAGCCAGAGCAGCTCTCCCTTCCCCGCAGGCAAGTCGCTCTCTCGTCCCGTTTGTCCCCCAGCAGCCATTAATTGTGGGCTGTAGCGGCAGCAGATTACCTCACGACAGCCTGGCAGATGTGCTCTCGCTGAATAAATAAACTCATTTATAYGGCTGTAATGACTGTTGCTTCTGTGCTCTCATCATGAAAACTCCAGCCTATCTACAGCAGTTTATAAACAAAGCTGCTTTGCCTTTATGGAAAAGCAATTTGTGGCTGAGGAGCCTCGGCAGTGACTCGTGCCAAATAGAGCTGAGGCCATTTCTCGGGGAACAGGTGTCCACATCATTAAAGCCACCACCCCCCTTGGCATTAATTGCTRTCCCTGTTGGCACACTGAGAAAAGAGACGGGGGGTTGTCTGGGCCATGGAGACCRGCTTCCCCGCTCCCTCCTCAAGGTAACCCCTCTGCCTCCAGCGTTGCCGAGGCAGGGAGAAAGCCCCGACCCCGTTGCTCGAAAGGTACGTGGTGGATGGCCCTTGCTCCCCAGTGGCCCGGGCTGGGAGCACCAAGAAAATGTCACCGGCACGGGCTGGTGAAACAACAGTGTTCACAGGGGGGAGAGAAGGAAACGGTTTATTAGACAGAGCAAGTTCATTAACTTCCCCCTTCCCCTCTGTATTTATTTTAACTGTCCCCTTACTTCCCTCTCTTCTCCTTTGTTTCTTCCCTTGCTTCCTTCCATGTTACATTATTATTGCAAAAAGGAAGAAAATGTTCACCCTCTATTTTCTTAGCCTACTTGCAGCTTTAGAGCAATAAACTGCCACTAAAAATGACATCGTTCCCCAAAAGGCAGCAAAGCACAGGCATGTAGCCTGCAGAAATAGAGGGCTGCTGGGCAAAACTCTTGGTTAGGAGGGTTTTTTTCTCATCTGTCTGAATCGCTGGAGGTGAGACCATCTCTCCCGCCTGTCCCCCAGCCTGGGGATTTTCCTCCACCTTTGTGGCCCAAGTAGCTGTGTGAGCCAGCTGCACATCACCACGAGCACAGAGATAAGTGGGAAGCTTGAAATTAATGGCACATCTTCCCCACAGAGGGCCGTGGTGGTTAGCACCACACACGTGGTGTGTGCCCCGGGGAGAAGAGTCACGCCGCAGAGCTGACGTGTGGTTGCAGTGACTTCACCCTGCTAATTACGGCAAGGCAGGAACGCGCTGGTAGCGTTTAGGGGGTTTAGGTTATATCCACACTACAAAGTAAACAGGCTGCGAGTGATGTTTTAGTTTATAACCAAAGACAAGATGACTGGCTTAGTGAAATGCACTGGTAGTCTTGAGTTAGGGGATTTTCGGCACGGATGGGAGCTGAGTTAAAGTAAGCCAGGGTTCGTCCTGAAACACAGATCTCCAAGAGAAGGCATTGCTCTCTGAGCAAGGTTATTCTCACATCTACATTAAGCCAGAGAAATGAATGTTTTCCCAAGCAAGAAGGATGTTGCTGCTCCGACAAACTCAGCCACAAGCGCGAGGCCTGGGGAACGTGACCATGAAGACGCGGGAGCAGCAAGGAGCCTTTCCAGGGCTGGAGCAAGGACAGCCACCCTCGGCAGCTGCCGGCCATCCATCCGCGTTACACTGCCCATGTCCACACAGCCCCTGCCAGGTCGTTAACAGGGCTTTGCCATTTACCAGCCCACCTCTGCGCAGCGGCTGCTCAGAGCAAGGATGCCCGGCTGGCTCTGCCTCCCTCCATGGGTGTGGGGCAGGGGCTCGCTGCCTCCCCCCTGCCCTCGCCCGTGGGCCATGGCCGCAGGCCTGCCGGGCCAATGGCGAGTATTTGTGCAGCTGCCTAAACCATCAGGGGTAATTGCCTCCCTTGCCCGTGGTTCCTCTTCAGCACCGGGCAGCGGCTCGGGGGCGAGGGCTGCCATGGGCTTGCCCCAGACCACCTTGCCAGATCTTCGGGATTGCTGAGGGGCACGGAAGAAAAGAGTTAGGGACTGAAACAGTTTTTGGGGACAAACCCAGCAAGTGTTATTTTGCCTTCCATTAACTCTGCTGGGTTTACTCTCTGCAGAGTTAATTACAAATCAGTTTAATTGTTCTCTCGCTTGATAACTTTCTAATCTCTCAGAGACTTGCTGCACAGCACGCTGTAAGGTTATATTTTATCACTTCTCTTTCCATTAACCCCACCGTGTTAGTCTGTGGTCTGCTTCCTCCCTCTCTCCCCCAAACGTTAACAATTAAATTGATTAAAACCAACTTCAGCAATGGCTCCATTGAGAACCTTCCCTCTGCTCCCCGCTAGCCGCAACGGCTGCCACACAGTCAGGTCACGCGCGGCAAC
Source organism: Oceanodroma leucorhoa (assembly GCA_030449065.1). Classification (NCBI taxonomy): domain Eukaryota; kingdom Metazoa; phylum Chordata; class Aves; order Procellariiformes; genus Oceanodroma; species Oceanodroma leucorhoa. The sequence continues at coordinate 9,292,954 of JASVER010000016.1, forward strand.
TCGTCTGCCCCCCCTGCACCTTCCCTCCCCATCACGCCACCAAGCAAGGCGGAAAAATAATTGTGCAGTGACGCATGAGTGTGCAGGGAAGTGAGGGAGAGGAACAAAAAATCACTCTGAGGAATGCGTGTGCTGCCTAAAAAAAAAAAAAAAAAAAAAAAAGAAGAAAAAACAAAACCCCTGGCAACCTGCAAGAAAATTATAAAAACACCCCGAGTCTGCCAGGAATTCAGTCTTGGATGCCTTCCTACAGCCACTGCTGACTGGCATTTCCCCATCACCTCTCCCTTTCTGATGGGACCATTCGGTGTAGTATCAACAGTGGCTGCCTCTTTTGCTGCTGCCTTGCTAGATGTAACGCAGTGGTGAGAGGTAAAAAGTGCTTGGGTTAAACAGCATGCAGGTCACACTTGCAGGATATAGATGACCTGGGAGTCCTGCAACGTTCCCAGGTAGACTCCACTCTACTTCCAACATGGATGCAAGAAAGACTATTGTTTCTTTACAAAAGCAAATCATGCAAAGTTCTCCCACAACATCCTCAAACAGAGCGCTGAATTGCTGCTCATTTTTCTGGACCGTCCCAGTATCTCACTGACTGCACTCCACGCTTAAATTTGAATGCAGTTGCATACTCTGAACTTAATTTTCAACTCTACCAGAAATCCTTCCCTCAAAACTTAATCCACGACATTTCTTCCTTGGAAGATCTGGTTGGCTCATTGGTTCATTGGTGTGTTTCACGGGGAAGGAGAAATCAGGTACACTAAAAGTATGATGTTTCTGAAATTTTTTCGCTCAACTTTTTGAACAGAAGAATTTTCTGGGTTATGCTTTTGTCTCTGATATGATGTGTCCTTTGTCTTACTGAGCATATCCATCTCTTACTGAGGCTGCTTTTGTTCTGCAGGCAGGGACATCCCAGAGTTAGCGGACTATCACAGAAAGACTCCAAACAGCTTATGGTTTATATAGGTAGTTTAACCCTTGACTGATGTAAAGCTCAGAAGAAACCTTGCCACTGCACCACTGCACTGAGCTTTGGATTGTGCCCTAAAAAGAGGACAAGGAGAGTTTGTTTTGTCCCCATCAAGGCATTTCCAGGCAAGAGTAACTTTCAGAAACTCCCAGACTCAGTCATAGGGAGGAAAGAGAGGGCTGACCAGCTGGCCTTGCTATGTGCAGGAGACCCAACCACCAACCTTCCTATGACCCACCAGCCTTAACCAGATTAGCTGAATGGTTACAAAATGGGGGAATGCTGTATGTGACCTGACTCGAGCTGTTCTATCGGATAAGATCAACGGCATGATCCATTAGCATCTGATAACGTTAGTTAATACCAGGCATGCATTTGTTTGCCTTTCACCCTAAATGAGCATAGGATCACAGAATGAGACTGCCGTGTGCTGCAGACACAGGATGGGAAGGCATACCCTGCTATGTGGCACGTATAAGGTGAGTGTAGGCTGGGCACAGCAGAGGGCCATAAGACACTTGTCCATGGGGTCCCTGTTCTGGCCCCAGATAGCTTGATGACACGTTGCCATCAGAAAACRTTTGTGCAATAGAAGCTATGAGTCCAATGCAGAAATTAATGTTAAAATTTTTCATTCTGGAGAGCTCTGTAAAATTTCATACTAAATGATCATAACAAACCCTTCAGATTGCCTTGTCTGTCAGTCTGAAAACATTTTGCTGGTTGGCCGCAGTAGGCTGCAGTAGCTTGCCGATGCCTTTTTCTTTAAAAGCTAGTATGTTATTTTAATCCACACTTTTCAGTCAAGTAAGTAACTTAAATGGGCACATGGCCTTAGGACATGCCAGATCAAAACTGTCACACACTTTTGGGAAATCTGGAACCAGATCCTAACCTCATAAGTCATCACAATAATTGTAAAGGATAAAAACCAGACCATTGACTTAATCACTCCTGAAATTTGTAACTAGGTTTGCATCTAAACTCTGACTGAGATTTTCAACAGCGTTAGATGGCTTGTTTTTCAGAGAGGCATTTCTCAGCATTTCTGAAAATCAGGCATGAAATCAGATACCAATTTAACACACAGACACAACTCACTCCCGACCACCCATACTTTCTGAAAATCTTAATTTCTACTTCATTATCAATGCACCAGGGAAGAAGCATTTGCCAACCTCCCTAGAAACAGAACACTTCATAATAGCAAAAATTGTTTTCTTTAATGTAATTTGTATTTTTTAGAGTGATACTTTACTTTTTCTAGGACTTCAAGATTTTGGAGAAAATGCCTATGTGGTTAGTAAATTACAAGGGCCTTCAAAGTCTGTGGAAGGCACTGAATTGATTTGAAAACCTTTTCTTCCATCAGAAAATAGTGCACTGGGATTGGTTACCTATCAGCTTGGACCTAACATTTATATCACATCAAGTAGATGTATCCATTATACCCTAGACTACATCTGTGTTTTCACACCTCGGAGACAGTGCCCCAGTCTGGGTGCAGCACCAAGCCCATCTAATGACTCTTTTCTGCTTGAGATTTGGGCACTAGCTGTCCTCCTCTGTCAGGTTTATTTTGCCACTGTGCCTTCTGCCCAGCTGGAGGTGGCCAAGACACCAGGGCACATTGTGCTGCATGTTGAACAGCAGGTCTAAATGGGACAAAACAGATTAATTCAATGCTCATTGTAAACTACTCATATGTCTAGTCAATCTGATGGAGTTATATTTCATGGATTTGTTCAAAAAGTGTTTTGGGGGATTTTTTGACATATTGCATTTTTGGTTGGTCTCTGGTGACAGCTTCAGTGACTATGAAGATGAAAACATCAATTTGCAGTTCTTGTTACAGTTCCAGACCAGGACATGCCGTATACCAGTATCAGCACAGTTACTGGAAGAGTTACTCTGAGAGCAGTGTGAGCCATTTTCTACCTCACTGAACTCAGCACCACTTCACCATGTAAACGAGAACCTCTTCGAAGGAATCCACCATGAAATGTCTGAAGTGACCTTTAGGTTACCAGTTACCATTCATGCAAGATGAAAATGTAGTAATACATTTATCTGCTAAAAGCTGGATCTCTTTATTTCACGTTTAAAACTGTAATTTCCACCCTAGCTCAGGGACCAGTTTTCATGCCTCTGCTCTGACTGCAGAGGATTGCGTTATTCTTTAGAACAGTCTTGCTGTTATTAAAAGGATGACAGTGAGTGAAAAATCAAAACCCAGAGGAACTTCTGGCATTAAGGACGTAGACCTGAGGTGAAGAATGCTTGGAAAGGAGAGGACGCAGACAGTTGCAGCTACCCGGGAAGCTGACCATCAGCCACGCTTTTGTCATTCAGTTTGGACTAAGTGATAATTATGGTTGTTCTGCATTCCAGAGGACTATATTAATCTGCTGCATGCGGCAGCACACAGCTGAAACTACTGTCTGATATCCTGAACTTCCAGCTGTTAAAATTTTCTGCACAGTCTTTATGCCATCCCGTGATTAAATGACAGATTTCATCACGAGCACAGCGTTAGCAGCTATGGCAGCCACCCTGAGCTCTGGCAGCAATAATCAAGGGAAAGAGTCTGAAAAAAAGTCTCTGAAAATGTACCTTCATGGAATTGTTTTCTGGGAAAACAGTCTATTTTGGGYTGACTGGCCAATGTAAACGTCAAGGAGTAAATATTTCTCATGGTGAATATCTAGCCAAGAGTATTTTTGTACTTTCAACTTTTTTTCATGGATTGTATTTATTTTTTCTGGCCACCTCTATCAAAAAATAATGGTATAAGTCCAGAATAACTCCATGAGTGTCTACTGAGCTACACAGATTTAAAACTTACGTAGCAAAATGGGCATGGTGCTGAGAGAGCTGAACAGCACAACCTTAACACCATGAGATTGCATGGCTCCCTTCAGCCTCCAGAATCAAAAACTTCATTTACACCAACAGTGACTTTTCATTTCCAGTCTACAGGGTGTAAAGGCAGTCCTAGCTCCTGACTTCTCTACCTGTCTCACGTCAAAGGCCTGTGAAAAATAGTTGTGTTAACATAAAGCTATTCTTCACATCCCTGCTTGGCCAGTTGCAATGCGTTTAACTCCGCTCTCACCAGCCTTCAGGGGCTCCCACCTGGAGCTTTGCTGTGCTGTGCCGTGGTGTGTCCCTCCAGAGGCATCTCTATTTTAACGGCTGCTGAATTGATCCTTGTCTATGTTTTCTAACCTATAGACAATTTTGAGGGTGGCAGCTTTACATTAGCAAGGGAAGAGGACAARCCTGCTTGGTATCTATTTATTTTCCTTGGTTGTGACTGTGGAGGGAGAGGAGGAGGCAGAAAAGGGTTACCTTCCCTTGTCATTTGTCATATTAAGCTTTACTTGGTTTTGAGGATTATGAACCGAGGGTTGCCTCCTCTCTTTGTGCTGCACATGTGGCTGCTTTTACACGGGTCTGGTTGTGAGTTGATTCCTTTGTAAGTACTCTGTGACGCACAAAAGCCAAAAGGGGAAAGAAAAAATCCCCACCCACTCTGAGACAGTCTATTGAACTTTGTTTTCCAATTACCTAACAAATTGCTGACTAAGGACAGGATAGGGCGGTGGAAATATAAGACCTAAAGGCACTGTACATWCCTCATCTGTAATGACCAGAAAAAGTGGGTGTTTGTTGGTGGTTTTAGCCAATTTGCAATTTATCTTGGTTTTAGCCCAAGCAGGCTTGAAACCAAGACAAACATTCTTTGATGTAATCTAATTGTGACTAAGACCGTTTGCATAAAGGTTTCGCAGCTAGGATAGGAAGAGGAAAAAGACCTTGAAAACATTCCAGTGGAAAAGTCATGTGCACCAGGCTTTCGGCTGAACCAATGGCGCCCAACAGCCCATTGTTTTAGTTGTGGCTTGAATTAATACCTGACAGCAAAGGAATTAAAGCCCTGCTGAAGTCATGTATTCGCTTATTCTTGTTTTTTTTCCAATCATGTTTGTACAATGATAGCCTCAGGTGAAGAACTAATAGGAAAAATGCCCTTCCCCTGTTTCTATTCCCACTCCCTTCCAAAAATATATTTAATAATCTAACTTGAAAACTGTTCCCAAATACGTTGGCCAGACCAGGCTAGCCTCACAAATTAACGAAACTTCACATTGTTGGCGAGGCTGGAGAGAGAGTCTAGAGAGGACTGCAAGGGGTCCTGAAATTGCACAATGCGGGTACAAGCATTGCCTAACTTTTCTCATTACACAGAGCTGTGGATCTCACTCTTCTGAGGCTATCCAAAAGCAGAATCAATGACCCCAACTAGACTCAGCAGTGAGATGTGTGTTTTAAAGATAATGGAGGTTCTTCTTCACCAGATGCCTTTGGCCCAGTGTGTGGAGAGACMAGGCTCTAAGGTCAGTGAGGAAAAGCAAACCTAAGAGATGTGCTGGTCTGGACAACACTGAAGATACAACAAAGGTGTATATGCATTGGTGGGATTCATAACCTACTTCTACAGGTGTCCATGTATGTGGCAGGAATGTGAGGTTTGGATTCTGATTCTCCTCTCCCATCCCACCCATCATCTCTATATTACACCAGCATAACCCTAATAAAAGTCAGACCAAATGATTTTTTTTGTGTCACAGGACCGAGAACATGGTAGCAGATCACCATTCTGCTTGTCACTGTAAGACATTTGCTGCCAATAATCCATTATGGTTTATTTTCCAGTCTTTCAAACACAGACTCCTCCAAATTCCCACTAGGGACTGTGGCTAGTATGGTACAATAAGCAATTTCTGTACTAGGTACTGTAATTCAGTTTTCAAATTGGCCTGAAAATTTACCAGCCCAGGCATAAAATCTGCTTATTTGACCTTTATACTTAACGATAATGAAAACATCCAGTGATACTTTACCCTCCTGCCAAAATACCCTCTCCTCCAGGCCTGTGTTTGAGTCATAATTTGCAAGACAGCAACTGTAATCTCCCTAGGAAAGCATCCATATGTACCTATTACTGCATTAGGCTTGCAAAATTAAATTAAAGACTTGAAAAATCAAAATATTAACAGTTTAAAACTCATTCACGCCATTTGCAGGTGGGCCGCTCTGTAATGAACAGGTGGTATTCTGTCTACAGGACAGAAATGTTTCTTAACTAGGATGCTAAATTTTACATTTCCATCTAGAGCAAGAGATTTGAGTCTTGGATGGTGCCTTCTCTTTTCTGATTTCTTCCATATCCTAAATAATGATCTGATTTTGAATTTTGTTCGGAAATTCATTCTCTTTGCCTTCTTCATGGAGACCTACAGATAGACAAATTACTTCCTCGGGTAGTGGCTTGTTAACCAGATGGCAGCGCGAGGAGGGTGTGTAACAGGATATCGAGATCTCCACATTCTCAGTTCTTAAATCTTTGTGAAATAAGCCCATAACGGGCTCAGTGATTAGTTCAGGAGAATTTCTTTGGACATCAGTAGATGGCTAATATATATACGCTGTGTCCTCTAGGTCAACCGAAGTGACGACTGAGAGAGAGTATCTTAACAGCACTGAACATTCCAACCCAAAAGAAATGCAACACTAATTCAATCCAAGGGATTTTCTAGGTGTTACTGTTCTTGTAACTTTCTCAGCAAATTCTGAAAARCTGCTAGTTTTCGGAGTAATGCCTTTATAGATTAATGCTGCTGATTAATAAGAGCTGTTATTTATGGTGAAAATCACACAACTGCTGGGTCTAAAGGCTTCTTTGGGGCTGAAAGCTTTCTGTACAGAAAGTTGTTGTTGGGAAACAAGGGACTGGTGTGTTACTGTAAAGGATAGGTTGTAAAAGGGATGCTTAAAAGGGGCCCAATATGGTTTGGATCGCAGCCAAGGTCTTGCATAACAGGATGCCTCATAAAAGAAAGGCTTAGAGGGGTATGGTTAAAAGACAGACGTTTCTTTTGAGCAGATATGTGCCAATGGGAGGATCACTGACAAATCTTTGTTCACTATTATGTGTGCATTTAATTAAAAAATGTTGGTGTTTGCAGCCATCCCCGGATGATGTTGACTGGTTTAGAGAATCATAGTTTAAAAAAAAAATAAATAGAATAAGACACACCAAATGCAGTTCAGCCAGGGATATTTTTCTGCAGGTAAACTGGTGAGATTTTAATGTCCTTCAAGGAGCAGAAGTAGGAGTGCCCCCCAAACCTTGTGATCAGGAGCTGAGTTCAAACCTAAGCGTGATTGCTAATCTGGGGTAAGTCACAAAGGCACCATGGCAGCATGATATCCAGCCCTGGGTARTCAGGCACGAGTTCAAGGGCAGCCATTTGCATCTAACAGGCAAGCCAAGAAACTGCTAGGTTGGTAGCAGAGACTTCATCGAAAGCTAGAGAAAATTATCTTTGTAATGACAACAGAGCTGAACTTTTAACTCCAGCCTAATTGCCTGGCAAGTATTTGCATTTTCCTGCTTTACATTTAGAATCCACTGATAGTATTTTAGAGTAAGGTGTGTAAAAACACMATTTCTGGCTCCTTTCCATTTCTAGAGGCAATACTTGGTGTYGGTCTCCAGAAACCACCCAAGACAAGTGTGACAGGCTGTCTATTAGCCCTAGCATCAGGGCTCAGGAACTGAAGGAAGACTGCCTCAATGGAAATATTAACACAATCTCTTTATGATTCCTTCTCACCACCATTATAATACTTTGACTTGAATCTACTGCTGGTTTTAGTGCAATAATTCAGGCTTCCTCCAGCACCTTAGGGAAAGGACCTCTGCCAAAGCCCTGTCCAGCTCCTTTCAGTAGCTCCAGAACCMGGATCAAACCATTAGTCCTACAGAAGAGCCGTGAAGCAGGGCTGCTGTTCCTCAACAGCTATGGTACAAGCTGCTTCCCAGGTACCCCAAACCTTTTAGTCAATATGTGCCTTGCTATACCTGGTTGGAAAATGCCTACACCTGGCAAAGCTGGTTCTCTAGGACAGGTTTGGTCACCAGTCTTTCCTCTGGTCTCTGCTGCTGGAGGAGAGTAGCTGCAGCTCACCACAGCAGTTCATACACACAGGAGGGGTAGCCTTGTTGCTAGTTTTCGCTAATAGTAAAATATTGAGTACGAAAATGCTGAGTACAAAAATGCTATCAGCCACTGCCCTCCATAAAGATTCCTGTTCCCTGACTTTTAGAAACAGACCGAAAGGGTGAGGCTCCTGGGATTTCACTCAGATCACAAATAAACCCTCTGCAGCTGCTGCTGTTGAAAAGATGATGTCTTAAAAGAAGAAATAAAATATGTTAYCAAGTACACTTTTACCAAAAGAAAATGTAGGAGTTGCATAAAAAAGCCAGGAGACACTACAGCATGTGCACAACACTGACCTCTCTCAGTACCTAGGACACTAGCCACAAGTTCTGCGGTTAAACTCTTCAGTGATCGGGAATAAATACCGACATGAGTATATATAGCCTAGACATGGCTTCCTCGCTCTTATCAAAGAAACAATGGTTTTAACTTTGCCTCAGACAAAGTAGTTAAGGAGCTGTAAAGGTTTCACATTCTGCCTTCAGCCTCAGCCTGGGGTGTCTAATGACTTGCATCTTACAAGCCATCTTTTCAAGCTAATCCTCGTGAGCAAAATAGGCAATGGCATTGCCATTTTCCATCACATATCCTGCTTAATATGGACAGTCAGACAAATGACTGGGTAATGTGGCTGCAAGCTGCGTCTTGCCTCATTCACTGGCAAGGTCAGAGCTCAGGAGAAGCCACACTGAAGGAGCTGGGGAAGGACAGATGTCCTTGAGATGAGCAACACCAGCAACAGATGTACCTGGGCTATGCCTCCCATTGCTGTGGGAACTATGCACCCCGCTAACTCTCTGCTCCCTCCAAACTAATGGATGAGCATGGTTTGACATCTCTCTTAGAGGAGCAAGTTAAAAACTCATCAACATTGTGTTTACTTCAGCTCKCTGAGGAGAAATCAGCTGTGAGCCTAAGAAGAAGAAATCATCATACACATTCAAGGCTCATACTCGTGTGAGTGTAACACTGAGACAGCACAAGATCTTTCAGGGAYGATTCTTCTCTCAGTTGTAGTGTTGTAAATATAAGCCCAAAGTGGATGTCATTTTAGCATCCTACTCCACATTTACACTGTCAAGAATGAGACAATTAGGTTGTCGTGGCCAAAGACACTTCCTCAGTTCCCAGTGTGTTGTCATGAAATAAAAATATAATTGCCATTTTGCAAAGCTTATTTTTTGCATATGTGTGTTACTGGGTGCATCAAAGGACATGAAAAGGTAGGGCTGCAGCTTTAGACTGGAGAAGTTTGCTGAGGTGTTACAAAGAAGCAGGAAGAAATCAGGTGGATTATTGCCCTCTGGTGCCCATTTGAAACTTTGGTTCTGGTTCTGGAAGCAGAAAAGGTTCCAAGAAGCAGTAGCAGCCCTTTGGTAGAGAAATTCAATACTTAACAAGTAACAAAAAATCCTCTCCATACACTGGGCATCCAAGAATAACATGACCCCAGTATTTTAAGTGCTCTCCTATTTAATATYAGCTTTTTGTTTAACTGTGGAAATACTTATATCTAAGCAATGATACCACAGAACGCAAAACATACTTTCTCTACACAACGCTCTTCCAAAATGGTGCGCTCCCATGCTATAGCTTGGGAGTGTTTTTTTTTTTTACTGAACAGCCAACCCTGTGATAAACTGCTTGATGAAATAACAAAGTGTGATGGACAGAAAGGGTTTATTGGGCCACTGCAGTGGGAAGGAGAAAGCATGTTAGCTGAGTAGTCAGATCTGATAGGAAGATGGAGAGCCAGATAGCTTCCAATAAGTATTTTCAGACCTAGCTATGAGTCCTCTTCAGTTAGACATCTGAACACAGATCTAAACCAGGCCTGGATCCAAATACTGTAATTACCCACCTTGTGTAAAGTAATTGCACACTGCAATTACCCCACCTTTATTATATTGGGGCCTGAAGCTAAACTTACTGATGTCTCATTTCATTGAATGCAATAGGTTCAAATCCCAGATTAAAAAAAAGACCAACAAAACAAAAAGCAAAAGTGGAACTTGTAATGAGTAGCAAGAGGAGAAAGAGATCCATGCTGTAGTTTATGTCAGTGGAATCAGAGTTTAAAATGTTATCATTCAATGTATCTGCCAATGTTTTGATCTAGGCATGCTATTGTATACCACCAGTTGCATTCCACCAGAGGCATTAAAAATAAAACAAAATCAAAACTTGCCCCAACACAAAATGTAACTAAAATTCTGGCATCACCATATGCTTCTTTTTTGCTTTTTATGTATATATTTGTGTATAGTTTGGAAAGTAACCATAGCATATTCTAGCAGGAGTCAGACAGGTCAATCTCTGTGAATTCAAGATAAARCAGCATGCCTTGAAAAAAAAGCCAGGTCTGGAGACCAGGCTTGAGATAAACAGCCATCTGAAAGATAATAGGTTTGCCTGACATTGTTGTGTCCAGTAAATCATAACAAAACTTCAGAATACTGGAGAAAGGCCAGGAATTGGTGACTTACRTTATTGTTTTATTATCACATTTTGGAAAGGTAAAACTAATAGTGCTGTTTACTTTAACTAATATTAACTAATTCTTAACTCAGGGCTGCCCAAAATTGTCCTGCTGCAGACCACAACATCCTCGCTTTCCAGCTATGCTAAGAAAACAGCCTGCCAGCTACATCGGAGGAAAAGGGAGCTGGGGAAGAAGGGAAACAGCATTCGGGAGGGCAACRTGCACCTGCTCAGGCTGCATTTCAAGCTCACTCTTCTTTGTCCTTTTCCTGYAACGGAGTGATTTCTGTAGAAGCTTTTTGCCTTGTTAAAGATGAATGTAAATAACGCTGCAAGGAAAACAAAAAAGGCAACAATTTTCATAGACATATTTCAGAACCTTTTCAATTATAGAGCTGTGTTTCCCAAAGGCTTTTTCCCAACGTGCGCATGGTGAACACATGCAAAATCTGCAGTGGTTAATGTGGAGTGGTAAGTGCATGTGCAGGAGCGAAGTACAAGCTGTGATATACRATACTGGTTTCTGGGACAAAGGCAGACAGAGCCTGCCTGTGGCTTCTGGTTTCTTGCTTGGTTTCTTTGCAGATATTGAGCAGCTTGGAGAGTGAGCAGCTGCGAGCATTTGGTGCATGTACAGGTGACATGGAAAACAGAGGTTTGGACAGAGCTGGTGTCCATGTGAAAGGCCTCTAACTGGTTTCTTCTGCTGTCAAACCACTCTCAATTCAACCACCTTCAAGAAGTAACCCCATAAAAAAGGAACCGAGGCATCTTGCTGGGGTTTGTGGGTGTCCTGTCACAGCCAGACACTTACTTTGAGGGATTCAGACTATTCACATAACACTGACTAGGGTGCTAGTGAGATGGGACCTCCTTGGTGGGACCTCTGCATCTCTGACCAAGTTACCCTCCATGGTTAAATATACCTTCCCCGCAGCACACATCAGAGAGGAAAACTCTTCTCTTGAATCCATTGCATAATAGGAAAAGGAAGAGTGACTAATCCTCCAGTGCTGATATTAGTGTGTATCTAAACTCCTGAAGAGCAGACTGTAAATAGGTCTAGTAGGTTTGTTTCTAAACTCCTAATGAGCAGACTGTAAATATTTGCTTMGAGTTTCTTGCTTTGCAGGGGTAGACAAAACTCTCTGCAAACCACTTAGCTTTTACCATACTTTTGTTCTGATATCTTGTTTTAAAACATTTTCATCAAAGAGATACTAGAAGGGYTTGAAGGATGCTGCTGTGTTAGTTCACAGGGTCAAATTCAGAGGTGAGTTGTGAGTTAACTCTCTGAAGCTCAGATCTCGACAGAGCTGTTAACAGCTGCTCTCTCCGTGCAGAAGGAGCCTGCCTCTACAGGACCTCTGCAAGCAGGCAGGACTGAACCCGATACACCATCCTTGCTGATGGGATATGGACCAGACCCTGTTAGGACAGGGTTCTGTGAAGAACAAGCTGGTTTTGCCCATTTCATCACCAAACTCATACCAAACTGAGCCTTTTAGAAAGTTCCCATTTGACTCCCATTTTGCTGGAATTCTCCCTCTCATTTTGAGCCCTCTGTGCTTCTGCTTTTGCCTTGAAGAAAGAGCACCAGAATGCCAGGAAAAAAGGTTGTTCTCACAAAATTTGAAACCTAAGAGCARTGTTTTGGAAATCTTACTGGGAAACATTCTTGTGAGATTCCTGGCTTGCACAATTAGAGAAGATTGTAATTTATGCTAATTCATTGAAATAAATTTGTTTTTTCAGCTTAATCCTTCAGAGGAAAAAAAGAAGGCAGCGTGTGTCTGAGTCGATSATCTTAAGGGTCTTTTCCAACCTAAATGATTCTATGATTCTATGTGTTTCTCCTGATAAAACTTTGGAGTGATGTTACCTGGCTTTGCAACGGCAATGACTCAGTTCTCAGTTTCTTATTTCTTTAGAAACTTGGCCCTTTTCGAGGCAACTCTTTTCCCCGGAGCACTTTACTAAGGGTGGAACTGACCTCAGAAGACCAGCAGAAATCTCAGACCACAACTATAGCAAACTTACTTGGCTATCTGCAATCTGTGTGACAGTCCCAGACTTCACACTAAAAGTACTTGCCTTGCACACAACAATTATATCAACCAAGCGTGGACATGAACGCTGTCTGACTTAGGGGCTCACAGGACCCAGAGCCTGCACGCAGCACTTCAGAGTCACTTCTGTACTCCTGTTGAACATTCCACGTGAGCCTTGTAATGTCATCATCCTATAGGGTCCCGAATGAGAATGGGAAATTACTGTGAAATTTAATAAGGTGTATTGAAAAGGAAGAGATAATACAACTAGGTTCAAAGAGTATATCATAGCCTGAGTTGGAGAGGGGGGTCACAGTTCAGTACAAGAACCAGAAAGTGGTATTGTTCTCATAATCTCAACAAAAAGACAAAAGCAAACTCTCTGGTACTTGGACCAGACTTCCCTTTGGAGTTAATTGGTACAGCCAATGACTCAAAGGGAGCTAAAGTGATTTACACAGCTGAGCAGTTGGCCCATTATGCCAAATTAGCGTTATACTCTTGATGTAAGTGGGCAAAAGGGCATGTCTGAGAAAGACAGTCTCCTCTGAACTGCGGCAGGCTGTGTAGTCTGAAATGCTCTGACCACAGTCACTGTGATGAGCTCAAGAGCCTCCAGTGGGGCTAAATGTCCTGGGGCTATAGGGGTGTACACTAACATCACATGGAGGTAAGCACTCACAACAGGCTTAACTACAGTTTTCCTGAAACAGTGTTGGGTTAGTGGTGACTCAGCCACACACTGTTATTTGCATTGCTAATGGCAAACAAAACTGATGATTTAACCATCTGTCTGTACAAAAATAAAGCCCTGTGTAAGCAGCAATGTTCCTTGAACAGGTTCTTATTGAAATGAACTATTTTCTGGCTCTTAAATGAGAAATCAAACCCTTATCCAGGAGGATAAGGGGGTAGGTGGTCTAATGAAATCCTACGTTATGACTTTGCATATAAAAATAAATAAGTAAGCTGGGCTACACAGACACTTAGTCCAATAAGTCCATCTTTCAGGCATTTCACTTGAAGTGAGTTGGCAGATTTTCACCCTTCACCCCAAAATGTCAGGGTGCTTTTGTCAGGAGTCAAGCCTGCATCACTCTTAAAAGACCCAGTCATTTTAGTTTCCAAATGAGGTAGAGTAGTTATTTACAAGATGACTGCATGCGYTCTCCACGGCTCTATTTCCATGAGCTGAAAGGAAATCTCGTTGGGATCTCCTGTAGACTTTCCTCCTTCCTTGACTTGGCAGTGAGGGACAGAGGGCAAGTGACCCCCAGAACGGTGTGCCTCAGGCTGGTCCCATTTGTAAGAGGTGTGTGGGTGTCGGGGGTGGCCTGTGATGGGAGGTCAGACATTGTCCTGGTCCTTCCTTTGCACCCCAAACTCCTCAGGCCTCTTCTGGCTACCATCAGGACTCCATGCTGGGAAAAGCAACATTAGGGGTACACAGGATAAACCTTCTCTTGGATATCCACACTCAGGGATTTTTAAGGCAAAATGCAGAAGATTTTTTAAAAATTCCACAAGTACTCCGTGTTCCTGACAGTGTGTGTGTGTGTGCATGCCTGTGCACATGTGTGTGCTTGTGTGTATATTCACCTGCACAAATGCCCTGCTTCTTCATGGGCTATGATTGAAGTTATTCACATGCTGAAACTATTGATATCRTCTGATGTCATGAGGCAATCTGACTTTCTGCCCCAATATGACTAAGAATGGCTATTTTTTTGACATGTCACTTCTAGATGAAAGTAAAACCGGAAAAGAAGGACTTGCCAGGCAAARATTCAATATTCAGTGTCCAGGCATTTCAGATGTAGTTTTATAGATGGAGACTGAAACGTGTAACCTCATGCAATTCAACGTTTTAGGAATAAAAATTCCAGACTTATCTCATGGAGTCCTTCACAACACACTGACTACGTATCAGTGTTTATTACACACTGAAAGGTTCATAGCAATAATGATATGGCAAAAGGAGATTACACTGGGAGGCAGTGACACAGCATTGGTCCGAAAGGATCTTCCWAATATTTCACTGAAAATTTAATAGTTCAGCAAACACCAAACACAAAAAAATGGACACTACTGAGGCTTCCTCTTGTCTTCTTCAACTTTGAATTCTCTTCTGTGTGCTTGGCTGATGCAGTATACTTTTGTTGGCAAAAAATAACAGGCACAGAGGTACAGTAAGGAGAGCAACTTTGTAGCTTCAGCTTTTCCATATTTGATATGCTTAGCGATGTGGGAGAAGTGGTTGGGATTTACAACATCAAGGAGAGACAGGTTAAAGCATGGTTAGGTGGTCTCTGTCATGATCATTCAGAAATTGTCATGATCCATTCAGAAATTGTCATGATCCATTCAGAAAATAGGGTATAGCTTAAAGTCTCCCATAAGTCAAGCACTCCTCACTGGGCCACATTTTGTATCACACCCCATGGCAAGATCTCTGATTGCCCCAGGAGAAGACCTCTGCACATCATCGGAAAAGTGACACATCAGAGTCAAGATCTCCCTTGCAGAGCTGGGAGAAGAGTTTTCATTCAAGGGATTTGCCCTCAAACAAGGGACTCGCTGAAAGAAACAGATTAGTCTCTAGTGAGGTTAAAAGATGCACCTGCTTAACAGCAGGGCAGAACTTGGCCACTTTAATCAAAAATGAAAAGTCAGTAGAAGACAGCTTGACCTGATTGACTACTTCCATGCAAATACTATCATTAAATGCACTAGAAGACAAACATAAAGCRACAGCAGGGGAGAAAATGGCCCTTTTCAGATGAAGCTTAGAAAAAGATGAGAAGTCAGCATGATCTTGCAAAGGATACAAGGTATGCCCCATTGCTAGGTTTCACTACCAGCTGGCTGGTTGTACGAAGAGACATGATGGGTCAGGCTGAGCAGGAACGCAAGGATGTCTGCACAGCCTCCAGCATCAGATCGTAAGAATGTCCATACCAGATAAGGCCAGAGGTCTGTTTTCTCAGCCTTTACTAATCTACACCTTAGAGATTTCCAGATGCAGAGACATTATTTTTGTGTTCAAGCTCCCAGGTATGAATATATTCCTACAAGAGGGCATCTTTCAAAAATGACAAAAAAAAAAASTGTTAGGAGGAATTTGGAGCGTCCTGTGCTTCTGAACTGGCTGATCATGCTRAAATCCTAGCTGCTTCCTCAGCTCCAAATGGGAGCTAGAGGGTCTACACCAACTCTGTACCTTTTCTTTTCCAGGGAGTGTGAGGGTCTATTGAGTGGGGTAAGTTAACAATTGACTCAGCTGCAAACACACTGGTTGTTTTTGTTGATATGAGTCATTGTGACACAGTTTTTGGTGTGAAAGTGATTACTGGAGACAGAGCGCTCCCATGCTGGGCATTCCTATTGGTGCCTGGGCAATGCTGGACTTGAGAATCAATTAGTCACTGAATCTGTCCTGAATTACAATTATATTCAGTGACTAATTGTGTGTGCTTTGGTCATCCTTCCTCTCTATTAATGTGTTCCTGCTAATTAAGGACCCTGAGAAGATATCTTTCAGCCTATTATATGGATGCAGGTGGGAAGRAAGGCACTTGTGCAGAAGTGAAGGGAGAGGGAGTTAAGGGAATTTGTAGCACAGCTAATTTTTACCATTTGTTTAATCTGTTACTAAGGGTCATTTGTCAAACTGTGGYTGCTGTTCCTGCCCCTCCTCCTCTTGTTCACAGTAATGAACAGCCTGGGAAAAAATTATCCCCTTTCCAAAGGATCAGCAAAGAGGAAGAGTTGATGATAATGGTCCTGAGAAGTGAGGGAGTTGTGCATGGATCACTTCCCAAGACAMAAAGGTTGTCTGCACACTCTGCACCCAGGAAATGAGGTTAATCAACACCTGCTCACAAGGACAGTGAAAAGATCCTCCTCATGATGATGGTGAGACTGGGGTCTTTTCTGCTTGTTTCCTGAGGCAAGAGGCTAGGCACCAATACCCAAGCAATGTGGTGGGTGACTGTCTCCAYGAGACTTTGTCTGAAGTTCTCCTTCTCCAAGGAATGAGGACTTGGGCCTTGTGTTGTTCAATGCAAAACTCACTTGTCAGTCAGCCAAGGGACAGAAACAAGGCAAACAAAGTGGCATCACATACAAGTTGCAGAGAACATTCTCATGGCAGAAACTTCAAGTACTGGGGAATGTGGTTTGTGGGACCTCTTGGTGAGAAAATGAATGAACTTTTCAGCTAGAAGTTTGATTGGTAAAGTAAATGGTGGTGTATGACATATTTGAGGCTTAGTAATCTGTCTGGCAGTTTTGGAAAAAGTTAGAAAATAGCTTTGTAAATTCAGTTCGATCATCACAATTTAGATCGAATTATTTTATCAGTACAAACAGGCAGGTCCATCATYTTGGAAAGAATGGAGTGACATTGCCTACAGCTGAATAAGGGATGTCAAACTCTACTTTTTAGAAGATCTTTCATTTTTACCTGGTGTGATTTCACYTGACACAGTAAAAGTTGTTGCTGTGTTCTTTATATATAATGAACCGGTATATGTGATTAAGGAGCTTTTACAGTGACAGGATAAAAATCAAGCTGGGAAATAGGACAAACACTTCAGCAATGATGTGGCATCTGTAAAAGGAAGTACTCTTCAAAGAGGAAAAGTCATATCAGTGTGCCAGTCAAAGATCAGAGCTCTCCTGTGGTCCTATAGACCCTTGTAAGGATTGAAGTCAGGTGTTCAGTTTAATAATCATAATAGATTAATTAACTAAAGATTAGTTATTTAGCTGTTGGAATGATCRTCTCATTTTTAGTGTGTCTGGCTTCATGATAACAAAGTGTGCTTGGGAGGTCTTGCTTTTTTATGTATATGAAAAGTGGGGTATTTTTCTTTAAATATCTTCTAAATATAGAAAATATGGGAKTATTAACTGATAGAAACATAAAAGGCAACTTTCTGAGCACATTACTCCAGACCTCCAGTATCACAAGGGGGACCTAGGTGGGGGTTCACTCCGTAGCATTGACTAAATTCTTGGTTCCCCGAATTTCCAGGCAAGAGACCTGACTGAGGCATGCTGTGCCATCATCCTTCTTGCTTTGCCTTCTGCTGCTGGCCTCGCACTCTCTGATGATGTAAAACAGGATGCAAGGAGGCAGGAGAAAGAGGTTATTCACCTGAATATCAGCCTGACATGGAAGTATCCCAGGCCTCTCTGCTTAGCCACAGCAATAGGCTGAATCCTCTTACTCCTTTTCAGGAACTAGTTAAACTCCTTCTTAAAAGTACTTCGGTATTGTGCTTGCATTTCTTCTATTGGGAAGGTCCTTCCTTCCCTCATTGTTTGGATCATTTGCAACCTGCTTCTACTTTTCCTAATTTTATTCATGGCCAGTTAGCATTTGTTTGTTCATGTGCCAAGGTTACTTTTTAGCTTAAATAGCTCTTTTCACCTCCCTCAAGTTTACTGCTCCTTGATATATTTACACTCAGCAGTCACATCCCCTCTCAGCCATTGTTTTGCSAAGCAAAAATAGCTGATTTCTTGTAAAATAGCTTATCTTGTAAAATTAATTTTTTTGTAAGGACACCAAGTTACAGGGTAACAGTGATAGAGAATTGCTTGCTCTTGCAGTCAGAGCTAACCACAAAATCTTTCTGTGCTAAAAAAGGAGGTATAACACACTTTGGCTCATAACCAAGACCAGCATTTTGAAACACACAGACTTAAGTCCTTATCTCTGGTGAGGCATGTAGGTAGATGGTCTCTTATACTAATGTGATGAGCATTTCAATTGCCCATTGACTTCGATGTCCAAATAAACTTCTTATTAACTAATTTCTTGAAATGCTAAGCATCAGCACCAACATTGGATAACGTTGCCCTAATTGTTGGTATTTTCTACTCTATTTCATTATATCCACACTGTCTGTTCAGAAGCACCCACATCKCACTAGAGTTCCTACAGGTCTGACACCTATCTGGAGTAAATAAATGTTATTTCTCTCTCCATATATACTAACCGGAATCAAAGAAGACGTATCAATTCCTCAAGGTCAGAGAAAGTTGGAGGTAGGCATAGGCAATGACCCGTCAAGGATTCAGACCCCCCCACACCTTCAGTGATCTTGCTCTGTCCCATTTGAAATCAGAAAAGGAAGAAGACCAGAAAAGTAGTCAAAATATTTTGGTAGGTGGTTACTGATTAAGAGGTGTGGTGATGAGGTTATGTTTAAGATTGCGTTTCCCCTTTTGTTTCTGTGCCTGTTTTATCCAGATAAAACCATTGAACACTCTGGATATACTTTGGAGGGTAGTTTAGCCTTTCTTTGATTTTGTAAGGCTGTACACCAAAGGAACAGGAAATGTCCATCTTTCTTGTCCCATTAATCATTTTGGTTTTCAACATTTTCAGTAGTTGGCATTGGAATGGCAGTTCTCTGGGAAAGAAATGACCTTTGTTTAATTTTGTCTGTAAATGGCCTACTGCAGTCCTTCTTTGTGATTCATACGTCTTCTCCTCTACAAATAATATGAGGGTGCAATGTCCTAGCTCT
Source organism: Oceanodroma leucorhoa (assembly GCA_030449065.1). Lineage (NCBI taxonomy): Eukaryota > Metazoa > Chordata > Aves > Procellariiformes > Oceanodroma > Oceanodroma leucorhoa. Next base: position 9,312,080 of record JASVER010000016.1, read on the forward strand.
TTGCTTCTTAACTTCCTTCCTGTCAGTATCTTTCCCTAATTCTTCCTTTTTACTAACTTTTACTGAGTAAGATCAGAATGGACCTGCCCTTTGCTTGTTAAAATACTCTGGCTTCAGCTTCTTCAATCTGCTTTTATGTTTTGAATTAATCTATCATGATATGGGAACTCTTGGAAATGACCCATATTTATTTACTGATGYAGATTTACTGTGAATGCCCTTCCTTGAGTTTTTTGACCACTGGTCTTAGTCTATCAATCCTATCTTCTCCAGTTACACAGGCAAAARTGTAAAAAAAATCCTTAATTTATTGCAGAGTTTTTAGGTTGTCTTTCAAGTGGCTTCTTCTCGAATTTCAGAGAATGCAACAAAAATCAGAGGCTTTTCAATAGATTTCAAGTGAAGGCAAGTCCTTGAAACTGGATTAAGAATTAAGTAAGAGACTTTATTAGATGTAACTGTACAATTTTGAAAAGGTTTGGCTTTTTATTTACTTTGACTGCTACAGTTCAAGATTTAAAACACCTCTTCATGGCACAGACTTCTGTCTATCGAAATTTTTTTCTGCAAAAAACCTTTGTCTCTCCACTGGCCACCATTTCCCTACCCACAGTCCTGCCTCCTATGGAAATATCTGCCTTCTTCATACCTGACTGTTTTTTGCAGCCTTTTGTTGCCTTGAGTTGAATGTTGGCTTGTAAAAGAAATTAATGATAGACAACATAGGGGAACTTTTGCTGAATTCATTGGTTATAGTTTATTAAGGACAGAAGRCCAAACTTTCAGCTGAGATTACCCGCTCCATTTCCACTGACTTCCAAGAGGCTCCAAAATCTAAGCTGAGCTGGGCTGTGTTACTCTTGTGCAGGGGAGTACCCATGAGAAACATTGCGGCAGCTGGTAGGACTCAGAAGGTGAAGTACTGCTTGGAGTTAGATGGCCATGAGCTGATCCCCAACACCCAAGAGAGTGAACGGACGTAAGCGTCTTRGCTTCACGTGGCCTTCTTCACACCCCTGGCGTGGTGGGATGATGATGATGATGCCTAAGCACCTTCTTACCTTCTGCATGTGTTGCTCTGCCCTGGACCTACCCACACTTCCATCTCTCCCCATCCTCATCCCCTTATCCTCACCAGAAGGTCAGCAGGCTCTGGGGCCACCGACACACTGACRGCCAGCTATGGCCATGCTTGAGCTGACAAAGCCAGGATGTGGACTCTGCCACTTCAGCTTCTTCCACTCCTTATTTAGAGCAAAYCCTTCCAATATCACACATTTTCACAGCAATGTGAAAGCTGGTCAAAGAAAGGTTTGGAAGAACTGGGAATTGAAGCTAGAACCTTGAAAGAAATTTGAGAATGTTGTGGTGAAAGCTTCAGAAGTCATTTGCTTTGAAGAAACGTCATGGCAAGGTAATGTGAGTTCACAGTGGCAACATACTGTTCTTTCCCAGGGCTAGCAGTAAAATTAGTTCCCAATGGGTCATCAGTCAGACATCATTTGGGTGATATATTGTCATTTGTGTTTGTTAGTTGGTCCCCTTGAAGCTAATAGGTAATTCTGTAAACTGTACCAGTTTGTAGATAGCACACATCTACTCAAATATTAGCCAAAGCCTAAGAAATTCTGTCTTCTTATTCTAGGAGATACAAGTTTTCCCTCCAGTGCTCTGGCAGAAGTAGCGGACATCAGACAAATGGGGTGAGATCCTCCAAGTCTTGTGAGGAAAAAAGAAGCTGAATCTGTATATTTGTCTGGTTCAACTATGTCCACGGAGCAGAGCAGTAGGAAGCATTTCTATAATGAAACAAAATAGGACATGTCCTATTCCAAAACCATAGGGTGGAGCTCCCTGGGACCTGTGCTCCCACCACTGTGGGGACACTTCAGACCACTTGGTGCCTGCCCAGTCTACCCCTCCCTCTGTCTTTTGGGGTTCCTCTTCAGCAAATATTTATGTATGTCCTCCCTAGGCTCTTATGGCACGAATAACCCCTGATGAGAACAATCCCAAAGGCGAAAAGAATCTCTATATGCAAGTGTGGATTCTGTTTCCATTAACTCAAAATGCCACTGAGGCATATCCAGGCCTTTTTAAGGCCTGTGYCCTGGAGGGAAAAACCAAGATGATGTTATTTCCCAGCGTTTTTTGTAGTGGGGAGATTGGTCCCATTTTGTGTGTACATGCACACACAGGAGTCATAACGTGGAGGTCAACGGGCTTCCCTGGGGCCTCAGAGCATCTTGCAGTACAAGGGGGAAGGGCAGAGGGGATTAAGGAAAGTAAATAAAAATAGCAAATGAATACAAATATTTTACAGAATCAGGTGCAAATCTGCTCATTATGGTTACACTCTCAGGCAATATGCCAGTGGCCAAGATACAACACTGGGAGGCAATCCTAAAAATACGGCCATTAGCACATGACACAGTCACTGCTTCTCCCACAGGCCAACTTAAATAATACATGTTTAATGTGATGACTTGTTCAGGGGGATGGGGACCCAAAGAGAAAAGAGAGACCCAGAGCATCACATGAGCTGGGGAGACACTCAGATTTGATTTCAGACATTAGCAACACTTGGAGTGACTGTCATGTGATGAAAGAGAAAATTTAACCCTGCCTTGTATGGTGGATTATTGCAGCACCGATGGGAAAAATGTCCCATTTTCACAGCTTCAGACATTAACACCAAAAGACCTTTCTGCTTGCTGCTTGATATGCCTGAATGATCTCTCACCTTAAAAGCCTGCATGGAGCTGAATAATTTTTATAGTTCTTCTTTAACTTTCGCCTAAACAGCATGTACATGTGTATAAACAGCTCTGCCCTCCCCTCCTCTCACAACTACAAACACTTACAGCCCTGCCAGTCACCCAGCATCACATCCTCATTTGTACCCTGACTCCAGTTGCTTGTGCTCAACTACAAAAAGCAAAGAGCTGGGGCAGATCAGTCCCCTGTTAACCACTTCTTAACACAACAGTTAAATGATAAAGACTGTTTTTGTGTCTGGTTGGGTGAGATAACCAAGAGACCTTGTGAGAGACTAGGGCTATTCTATCTCTAGTACTGGGACAGTGTTTTTGGAGAGGAAACAATGAAAAATTTCTCTGTAGGCTTCTCTAAATGAAACACAAGCAGTCACTAGATTCATGTTAAATGGAAATAGGCAAAAATTCTAATTCTTTCATCTATATATCTATATCTATATCTATACCTGAACATTTAAAATGCCCACACAGTAGACAGATAGGGGATGCTGAAGTGTTCATAGAGATCTTCTGTGGTTGGATTTCATATAATGGCATGCTTAGTTGAACCTAGATCCAGCAATGGACTAAACTGTGTGTAACTTTAAACCTATTTGTGATCTCCGTGATGCTGTTTGTATGCTCTTTAAGAACCAAAGAAGCAGAAGTGCTTTGGTGCTTTGGAGATGAATGGCCCAGCACGTTTTGAATCACGAGCATGGGGCTCAGTTTCTATGTAATACCATCAACTGTCTATTTCTGCCTTGTCAGCTTAAAAATTAAACCTTGGGCTACCTTTCACAATGAAGACAGGTTTAATTTTGCCAGTATCAGGTAACAATATAAACTGTAAGCTTGGGACAGGTTCATTACATGTTTCAGAAGTTTATGAAATCAGTTTGATCTGGAGTGAAAGCCTACACCAAGCAAAACTCCATCCTTGTAGCAAAATTTTGCCTAATTTGCTGTGAGAAATTCAAATTTAATTTTAGGAGGAGCAAGAAACTTCAAGAAAGATTTTTTAGAAGACTTTATGAAAGACTTTTAAATACTCATGTATTTACAAACTTTATAAAAGTTCGCACTGCTATAATTTTATAAATGTCTTTCACTTTAGAGGTAGTTATATGTGGAGGAATTTAGACTTCACTTACTTGACAGAAAGTAAGTGGAAAGACTGTATTCCAATTATGAAAGTTAAAGCCACAGTAAGAGCCTTGGCGTGAGACAGGAGGATGTCCTCAACTCCTCCAAAAGACGCACAGTAGGTTTGGGAGTGCTCTGTAAGAGAGTTGTGTTTTCAGGCCAGAAGCTTCACCAGCTTCWGTTGTGCTGGTGTTTTATATACATTCTAGACTAGGCAACCTAAACCCAAATGCTCACCCAGAAATTTTAATCTAGTTCTTGTTCAGACAATATCTTTGCCACTCACAGGACAATTGTAAGAATGAAAGGGAAATTAATACTCAAGAAATTCATTATAAGAAAGAAAAGAGGTGTCCTAAAATGTCCATGGCACCCCAGCCTGGCAGGGATTCTTAGGCAATTTGTTTAGAAATACGTCTGCTGTTAATTTAACAGACTGAACTCTTTCCCCAAATGCCCTACTTTTCGGAAACTCAGGGGTGTTAGTTTATGCAGAAGAGGAGACACATTCACAGTTGTACACAGTTTTCAAWCAGATTTTAATGTTTTAAGTGTCACTCTGAAGTCTACTTTTAAAAGTCTTTTGTCCCCATTTGTTTGCCCTCTGACCCATRGAGAGGTCTGACTCACGAACCCTCGCTCCCTACGGCGCTTTTCCCGGCAGAAGAAATGGAAAGCAGGTCTTACAGGCCTGGCATTGCTCTGTTGAAATAAAACAAAAATCCAGCCGTGAGATACATAGGAAGCAGGTCAAACTTTTAATCTTACCAGAGAGCAGAGCATCTATAAGTCATTAATTCTTCAATTTTCTGCCTCTCCTTGAGGCTTCCCCTCATTCCTCTTGGGACTGCCAGTGAAATCAGACTCACTTCAAATGCTTCCTACACTTGGAGTAGAAAAACTGATGCAGAAAAGGGAACAAAACCCTGAAATAAATCCCTCTCTCAGATAGCCAGGCAAAACTCGCTGAGAGCCGTAAGTCTCACTGCAAGCTGGCTTCTCAGTGGAAAAGAGCAAGGCAGAGCCACCACCCATGCCGGTGTCACAACGGCGGTGCCCCAGGGTGCGATGCCTCCTGCAACAGACACCGCTTCTCCCCCACGTGTCTGCCCATCACCTACATGGTGGCGGTGGCTCACAAAGACACTTCCCAGCAAACTTTAAGCCAGTTGAGCACTGCAGTACAGCCGCAYCAATAGGCAGCTCCACATCACTTAAATCCCCACACATTTATACTTGCTTTGCAGCCTACACAGAGATCTCTTCCACCCACTGCATTAGCTAGTTTGGGCATAACGAACAAGGCAGCAGCCACGGAGGGAGGGTAACCCACCTGCAATCTGTCTTTGAGACTATTTGCACCTCTGCCCTGACCTGCTGGACCAAGCCTCTTTTCACCCTCGGCCAGCTCTGCTGCTGCTCGTCAGTGGTCCCTCGGGGGTCAGGTTCAGGCAGGAGGAGAAGGAGCTGAGACACCAGAGAAGACGGGAGAAGTGGGAAGATACAGTAGGCTGGAAACCCTCTTGCTGGAAAGACTGAGACTGTTGAAACAAAGTATTGCCTCCTTCTCCTGCATCTGCCCTAATTAGAAACATGCAGTACCTGGTAGCTGTTAATCAGAGAGGGTCCAGGTTAAGCATCCTGTCAAGACATTGTATGATACTTGGTCAGACACAGGCAGATGATTCACCATCGGCAGACAGTTTTAAAAGCTAGCAAGCTGTATAAAGCTCTACTATTCCTTAACAGTGCCACACAATCTGAAGTGTTATTGTGCTTCTTCAGTGTCTGCTCGGGCCACCTTCACTTTTTTCCTGCGTTGTTTTTCTACCTGCCATGCTGTGTTTTGATATCTGACACTGCTTGCAAATATGACTGCCCTGCTGACAGAAGATCTGTTCTTCCAGGCAGGGGTCAGACACCCTCTTATCTCCCTTTTCATACCCCACATGAGAAGGGCTACAGTTTCATACCCCACATGAGAAGGGCTGCAAACTTGTGCTATGCCAAGCAGTCCTTCTTCTCACCTGGTCCCAGGCCAGGATACTTCTATCAGTTTCTATTTTTTTGCCTGCAGTTAATGTTGGAGCAGCACCCCAATGGTCTGCCATTAAAACCAAACCCCTTGGATTTTGGAGCATATATGTAGTGAGGGGAGACTGCTCTGCTACTGTGCAGCAGATTTGGCTGGGAGAAACCCCCTTTTCAGCCATTCATCTCAGTATTTCATTTCACAACACAATGGTTTCACCTCCTGAGCTMTTTACCTTCTCTGGGATCTCCTCTTCCTCTTGTTGCTTCTTGGCAGGCACCATCTTTGCTTCTGCTTTTTGAGTTCATTGTCAGCTTGACTTTTGATCCTCTTTTTATTTCTCTGCCTTCTATAACCCAGGTGACTTCAGTAACACCTTGGACTACAAAAGCAACTCTGTGTTGACTAATTTACCTCTCTATCTTGGTTTCTCCATTTGTATTCTACTCAACATTTCTGCCTGTTCCCTCACCCTCCCATCTGGCTATGCAGAGCCAGAACAACAGCCACTGAATGCTCTCCTTTGCAATGCTCCACTTGCCTGTCTCACTGACATTAACTTCACTGTCATCTCCTTTTGCATCTCTACCATCAGGTTTTATTCCTCTCTCTCCTCCCTTTTCATCACCCTGGCTTGTTACTGGAAACTGTGGAGTATTTTCTTCCTTTCCAACACTTAATTTGTTTTTCTTCCTGTGCTTACTGTGACATCCCTTGCCCAGGCATTGATTAACTCTTGCTTTGCTCTTTGCCACTTTCTCCTGTCTGCTCTGGAAGGACTTCACACAGACTGTCTCTACCAGCAGCATCTTTCCTTCTCCTCAGACACATCACTCCCCACGTGAATCTCCTAGACTCTCAGTGGCATCCTGAGGTAAGGTCAAGTCTCTTTTGTCTTTCTCTTTGAAGCTCCACACAGGTCCCCTCCAGCCGACTTTCTCGCTTTTGCTTTGCCTCATTCCTTGTCCTGTTTTAATACCTCAGGGCTGGTCTCTCATGGCTGTCCTCATGTGCAGTACAGTCTTCTACACCTAATATACTTAAAGAGCCTTGAAGATTCATGTATTCAAACTTCTTTTTGGTCTTGAGGCTTGGAAGCATACCTTCAAAAAGAAATCTGGCATCCCTACTTGTCAATATTGCTTCAGGAGAGGGACCTTCAGGGTAGATGAACCCTTTAAGAAAAACACTGAATATGGTGAGACTTACTGTAAATGCCAAACATTCAAAACCACAGCTTTGTCGTATTGAAGGYCCACACCATTTTGGTTTTGCCTCAGACGTTGGGTAAGCACGTGGTTAAGTCTCCACTGCATACCCGCTTTGTGCTGCTAATAATTCATAAGAGAGAGATTGCTGTGCTTCCCATCCCCTCACTCCAGATGCTAGCACAGCCATCTCCATTGCCCTCCCAGGGAAAGGGCCCCCACTCTGCTACAGCTAACAATTGCTGTTTCTTAATGGCAAATACCTTTAGCTAAACCAGAAGCCTGAGGAAAAGCAATTTTAGGTTCACTTCCTAGATAAGAAAGAAAATTCCTTCCTCTTACTGATTCCATAAAGGAGTATGAGCTAACCTGCAGAGTCTGATAAAGTCAGCCCTCTATTTCAGCTCTGGCTGTGGGCTATGTTAGCACAGAAGACAGGCAGCTCACAAGGGATTAATGCAAGAGACACAGAAGAAAGAAAATGATGTGGTTCTCCCACCTCCCTGAGGGGAACTGTCTTTGTTTTCCAGTACTGAGACTGCAGTGATACCCTTGATGATCCCCCTGCAGCGACTATAATTCATAACTTGCTGGGTAAGTCCCTTGGGAGCAAAAACTTCTAAGATTTCAGATTATCCTGGCCAGTCCTAAGGTCTTTTTTGTCACTCACCTGCATTCCCGCAGCCGTAGGTGCTTGCCCAGGGAAGGAAGTAGGAGACCGTGGTTCRTCCCTCGACTGGCACAGCATGGTGCTCCCCCTCGGCTGGGCATGCAGGCCAGGGTGCCTTCTGGTCCTTTATCTGCCCAGCTATGCTGGTATGCAGCGGCCGAAGGTTTGGGGGTGTGTGCCGTTTGACAAATGAAGTACAATATTAACTCATACCTATATGTGCAAGGACATGGACATAAACGACCTTTGAGCATCCTCCTGGGTCCCCATGGGTCTCACATCATAAATCTTTTCCAAAAAGGAAAGCATGTACTCTGCTCCCTTGCTCTCATTGATGCTTGTGTCAGTGTTTGTTTTACTTTGCTTTGAGCTTAATAATTGGCAAATCCTGGCGTGGCAGCTGGACCAACTCACCGTGCGCCCAGGCGGTGAGGGGGATGCTGCTGAACAGAGGTACATTGCTGTCAGGGTGACGGCTTGCTTGAAAGGTGGTGACAAGTGGTACAAGAGCGGGAAATGTGTTTTCCAGATACCCAGATTTAACCACTTTCCTTCCTTTCTCCTTCAGGTTTTCTTTCCATYTGGCTCATAGGTACGGCCGTGTACATCAATATGCACACACAAATACAGCAAGTGTCTTTGTTTGCCAGCCTTTGCACAGACAAACCCTTGGGCCATTTTTTTACTTTTTTCACAAAGGTGAAGGGAAAATGTTCCCATGTATGGATTTTGCAGGAAATGGGAAGTGGGTGACAGCGACCGGGGCTGTGACCTGGCAGACCTCGCTGTCTAATGTAACGCGATCTGGTGGCGCTTGGGAGAAAAGAGGGAAGAGAAGTCTGGCCCTGGGACTGCAAATCACAGGCTGTGATGACAAGAGGGGGGCTAATAAAACTCAGCACCCTTCACTTTTAAATGAAATGAGTGGGGAGGGGGAGTGGGGAAAGGATAATTTATTGCCTAGAGATATCCCGGGGCATCGCTTTCCTAGAAATGCCTTTCACTGGCCTGTAGAGCTTCAGTGGTGGAAAATGTGAATATAGCTTTCAGCAGTTAAGGTCTTCATTTGAATTAATTATAACAGCTATAACAACAAGATTTAAGCAGTGGAGGATGGGGACAAGAAGGCCTTGCATTGCCCCCGATCCTGTCTTGTCACATCATCCCCCGGCTGCCATCTTCCTGAAGGACAGCACTGCTCCCAGAACGAAAGGGCTGGGATCTCCAGGTGGCTCGAATGACATGGATGGCACAGGTACATGATGCTGAGAAAACATGCCATCGCTCTAGCTCTCCTCTGGCCTCTGTTTTCTGACTTTGTGTTGAGGAAGCCACGGGAGCAAATGAATTTTACTGAACAATGCTGCTATTTGTTGGCAGGTTGGTCTGGTTTTGCAGTGACTGTGATCAAAGTAAATTGGCTTCAAGATATGCTCCTGCAGGGATGGAGACTTGCTAAATGAACTCATTTTACCAGAATGGGTGGGTGCAGAGCCCAAAAGCAGCTTGGCATGACGGGACGTGCCAGGGCTCAGGGGGGCTCCTGGCTCCCTCTTGGAGGAGTCGTTCAGTCACTTCTGTTTTCATTGTTTCGTTTTGTTGGGCTTTGGGGGTTTGCTCTATAATTTTTAAACAAAAACAAACCAACAGTAATAGGCAAACTTGGGGAGCTTCAGAAATTCTGCTGATATAGGCACTTGCAGTACTGAGATACTGACATCTCTTTGTAACTGCGAAAACAGGCTGCGAGCCACAAAAACACGAGTCCCCACACAAGATTCTGTGCAAACTTCTTTCTGGTTGAGCTGGAAATGGATGTCTTTCCCAATGGATTTTGATAGCTCCAATTTTGGACCCAGAATATTTTTAATTAAATTAAATAGAAGAGAAGATGGAAAGGAAAATTAATTAAGGGGGGGTTTGTTTGTTTGATCTTACTAGATGGTTAAGCTCAATTTTTATTGAATCTTTAGACAGAGATTCTGATTTATTTAATCTCTCTGTTTGATTGTTATTATATTTCTGGTAGGGTGAACACCAAAAAATAAATGAAAGATAACGAAATAAACAGACCCAAGTGTGGCTGTGCCCTAGAGCCGTCCAGTCTCAATATAGGAGCGCATGTTTCATCTCCCCAAAGCAGAGATTTCAGGACTCAGCTGGCACCAATCAAGAGATAACACACTGGGAGAGAGAGCTGTCGCTCTGCTGGGCTGCCGTCTGCCCCCAGCCCCCTGCGCAGGGGTGAGGGAGGAGATCTGGGTCTCCGCGGAGCATTTACCTCCTGGATGTATATGGCATAAACCCACTTACTGCATCCTGTTGAGCTGAAGCTGCAGAGCTTTTAGCACGGCTTAAGAATAAAAGCTGTCTGGTTTCAGGGCTCTGTTTGGTACTGCCAGCCTGGCCAGCTGTTAAAAGCACAACTGGTTCCTAAAGCACCTGTTAAAATCTGCCCCCCAGCAAGCTCCCCCCACCACCGCCACTGCTGCTTCCTCTCCCACATGGTCGCACCTCTCGTCCTCCTCCTCCCTCCCCTCGGCAGTGCCCCATGAGCCCCTCCCCAGCCCTCCCCGTCCCACTCCAGACCTGCCTCCCAGTCATCGTCTGAGCCAGGTAGTCCACGTGGTGGGAAAAATATGTGTATGTATATACATACACACATCTCACAGTCCCATGGAAATGGGAAAGCTGCTCCTCCTCCCCTCACCCATCCTGTTGTGACAATTTAGCACTTGGTCGGGTTGTTTCTGCTTTCTATGCCCAGCAGCCTCTGCTCCTGGGAAATCCCAGGGAAAGGGAAAGCCGAGGTGTCCACCCTGCCACGCTGGTCCCTGCCAGGGCTTCCCTCTGCACTCTGCATGGTTCACAAAACAAGCTGCCTCTGCTTCACCTGCGTGGCTGTTCACAGCATCTTCGGATCATGCCCAGGCAGATCCGAATGTTCAATGGAGCTTTCTGTGTACAGTTTAGCTGAGGCAAAGCGCTGTGTACTTTTCCTTCAAATCCAGATTGAGGGAAAAGTGTTGAGGACTTTCACACTCTAAAAAAGTTCAGCTCAGAGTCAAAGTTTTCAAAATGAAATCTTTGTGAATTTTCTTCTCTACACCAAATTTGGTTCTTGTGACTTTTTTTGCTGCTGCAGTCCGAAAAGAATAGATATCTTCTTTCAACTCTCTGCACGCTATTTTTTTTTTCCCACAGAATTCCTGAGAAGCAGCAGCAGAGTGTGTTACATACGTTTTACAAATGGAAGACTGGATGCCAGCTGATCCCAGATAGCCTTGATCCAGTGCAGTAGCTATCGTATTAACTTTCCCAGCCTACATTTAACTTAGCGATATGTAAAGAAAATCCTGCTCCACTTCTCCCCAGATGAAAAGCACATTAATTTTAGCCAAAACCCAACCTCACATCTGGTATCCCTCTGATACCAGCAAAAAAGAATAGAGATAACTCTATTTGCTGTCCTGTTTACTGACGGGGGTATTCAGGGTTAGGGGTATCATACAGATATCTAAATAGACAGAGAGAAGGAAGCAACAAGGCTAAAGAATAAATTTTCAGCACACCAAAAAGTAAAAGGCAATAGGAAGTGACCTGGCAAATGCTTACTCATGGAGTGAATGGGATCAGGGTGGGATCCAGCCTGGAAGAGTTCCCATGAAAGACCAGAGTTTTCTCCAGCAGATACAGCCCTTGTCAAAACAGGTGTGTTAAGAGAAAGTATCAGTRTAGCAAGCAGTGAGTGAATAAAGAGAGATTCATATTCTCAGAGGATGAGCACCCAAGTGTGGTGTGCCTAACAGGACTTTATTGAATTATTCAAACACCTCCTAAATCTGTGAGATTGCACCAGAAATCACATGAGCTCGCACATCTCTCTTACAAGATCATCGGCACATCCCGTTCCATGTCGGGACTTAAAAAATAGCTGGAGAACAGCCTCTCGCACAAGCTCCTTGCTTTCCACTCCTGGCTGTAAACCAAAAGGGTAGCAGCCACTTTACGTTTGAACACTAACAGTAAACCGGACCAAAGCAGAAGTCATCATCACGTTGGGTGGTGCTGATCAGCCGGGTTGGTGCTGTTGGTGAACAAGGCAGTATTTCTGGAACAGAAGTTTCTATCGCATACTATGTTAATAAGAAACTCCTTTGGAAACTAGCAGGATTATTCCTGTCAGGTATACTATTAACATTAATATTTAGTGTTGAATTGCTCTTTGGAAGTGGTGTTATTATTATAGTTTTTTAAGCACTTAATCGTGTACATTGCATAGGGGAACATATGTCCCTTCTCCTTCTGGATGTACGTGCTCTACAGTGTAAATAGCAGAGCTGTTCAGAAATGCAATGCACCTGCAGATCTGTTCAAGGAGTGATATCCAAGTGCTGCCAGGGTGGAGTTAACGTCTGGTTAAATGTTAACACGGGGCTCGATTCCATCATTTTACAATGTGTAACCTGCTGTGAGTAAATAATAAACTGTTCTGGGTGCAGCCCTGGTTGCCAAGTACTTACATTTCACGTTGTTACTGTTCAGAGGAAAAGCAAATAACTGTCATTTGAAAACAGGCAAGCAGAAAAGATGCTGCATATTGATTTCTTACCCTCCTAAAAGAGGCAAGAAGATAACCATTGCACTGGAAACTATGCTGCCCAGGTCAGTATTTTCTATATATTTTTAAGACAACAGCACAAGGTGCCGAACCAGAAACAGGAGAAAACTACATGCTGCTGTAGGACAGAGCCCATAAGGCATGCCAATGTTTCTCCTTCTCTTCCTCCTCCCTGCTTGCCCCTCAGCCCCCAGTACGACGTGTTAAAAACTTGAGCACAGAGCCTAGAGCTGCCTGCAGCTTTGGCCAGCCAACATGAAGTGCCAGACTCTGGTAACCCTGACATCCTACATCCTTGCTGAGTCCCTGACGTGGTGGAGGAAAGGGACAAAGACAGCCTGGCTTCTGTTTGTGCTCTTGAGATAAAAAGTGTGATGGGATCCAAGAAAAAGTTAAATATTCTTACAGAGTTATGCTAATCGGGACAGATACTGCAATAGCCATTAATCTCCATGTTCCAGGCTGGAAGCTCATCATGGGCTGAAGTCTGGCTTCCCTAAGCCTTGCGGAGGATTGTGCAATCATTGCCCACATTCATCGTCTGAGGTGAGAGGGGAGGGTGTCACCTTCCTCTGAAGCATCCGGCACCAACTCCGGTCAGCGGCAGGATGCTGGCCGCGGTGGACATGGCTGTGCTCCAGTATGGCAAGAGTTACACGCGCTCCACTGAGTTAAAACAGCGGATGCAGCCAGATGTCAATTCTAGCCATGCTTGCCCCTTTCACAAGCACACGTGCCACGCTTACCAACACTTTTCACCTTCCCCAGCCCCTGAGGAGAAGTCCAATCTTTAGAGAATTTTGTTCCAACCTGGGGCCCTACCCAGCTTCCTGCAGACATCAGTGTGAATTTGTTCCCATCACCTCCCCTGAGTTTGTGATCCTCAGTATTCAGAGACTTTAAGATGCAAGGTCAGGCAAGAGGATACAGCAGCTGCAGAAAATAATACACAATTCAGCACTGCTGACAGGTGCTTGCTTTCTGACCTAAATTTGAAATTATTTCATCACTCCTTAATATGAAGAGGTCTTACGCACTTAATTATTAGGGTTCTTCCTTTTTTTCCTTTTTTTTTGTGTGCGTGTACATTTCAGTTGTCCTCTCCCACCCCTGTTTCTCCTTCCACCTCACATCAGCGTACACTGCAGATTTCCTCCGGCACTTTTATAAGCTGCCAGAAGGGAAGTGACCTGGTTACACGTCCAGCTCTGCAAGCTGCCTCAGCAATGCCTTTCCTCCCTCTCTGCAGCAGCCCTGGCAGAGCACAATGGCCTCAGCCTGTCAGTGCATTTGAAGCAGGGAGGTTATGGTCTGCACCACAGTTCACCACCACAGTTCACAGCGCTGACATTTGCGCTCACTGACTTGTGACAGCTCTGTTACGAAGCCTGTAGTCACTGACTGCAGGCAGAAGCCATGGAATAAGATGATGATGATGATGATGATATAATTATTATTATTATTATTATTATTATTATTATTATTATCATCATCATCATTGTGAGCTGATGATAGTAGATGCCTGTCTGGAAATAACTTATTAATCATGAGAGTCGCCCACAGGAGGAGCCGCCCAGAGCCCTGATCCGGCAGCACTTACGCAGCAGGATGCCCATGTTATCAGTGAGGAAATCCACATGCTTGACTCTACGTACGCAAGTGTCCTCGCTAGTTCCTGAAGGCAGCAAAAAGAGAAAGTCCTACCCATCCTCACTCAGTGCTCTTAGTAATGTTTGCTACAGTAAGATGTTCCTGTTTGTTTCTGCCCTTCTAAATAGTGAGGGAGTCAATTTGCCCTCACTGAGACTCAAACTGACCCTCCAACAGTCCCTCACAAAACTTTATTTTCTTTATTTTGTCTCTTTTTTCAAACGACTTTGGTATATACCTGTAATAAACTCCTGGATCTTTATGGTTACATGTGAAACCAAAGACTGTAATGTAACAGTTGAGATTTTAGATTTCTTGCCACCAACCTAATATCATGGATGTTAGAAAAATAAAAGCTTATCATCCTGTTGTGGTTCAACCCCAGCCAGCAACTAAGCCCCACCCAGCCGCTCCCTCACTCCCCCCCTCGGTCGGGATGGGGGAGAGAATCGGAAGAGTAAAAGTGAGAAAACTCATGGGTTAAGATAAAGACAGTTTAATAGGCAAAGCAAAAGCCACGCACATAAGCAAAGCAAAACAAGGAATTCATTCACCTCTTCCCATGGGCAGGCAGGTGTTCAGCCATCTCCAGGAAAGCAGGGCTCCATCACGCCTAACGGTTACTTGGGAAGACAAACGCCATCACTCCGAAAGTCCCCCCTTTTCTTCTTCTTCCCCCAGCTTTATGTGCTGAGCATGATGTCATATGACATGGAATATGCCTTTGGTCAGTTGGGGTCAGCTGTCCCGGCTGTGTCCCCTCCCAACTTCTTGTGCACCCCCAGCCTACTCGCTGGTGGGGTGGGGCGAGAAGCAGAAAAGGCCTTGACTCTGTGTAAGCACTGCATCCCTGTATTATCAACACTGTTTTTAGCACAAATCCAAAACATGGCCCCATACTAGCTACTATGAAGAAAATTAACTCTACCCCAGCCAAAACCAGCACACATCCAGTCTGTTCCTTTGACTGATGTACAGTTATATTTCCATGACCAGTCTAGGTCTAACCACCTGGAAGTTAATAGAAGTATCACTTGGGAAGACTGCCTGATACAGTAAAAATATAATGATTGTTCTTTCTGGATTTGTACCTAAGTTTTCCACCGTTCAATTTTATTTCCATGCCTTCCAATATCTTCATCAGCTTTTTCCAGATTTATAGCATGGAGCTAGGCAAGGACATTTCAGGGAAGTCCAACTTAAGAACTCAGAGATAAAATAGAGAAAGTTTTATGATTATCCTATTTTTCTAAAGTTCCTTGTTCTGTGTTAGAAGAAAGACAGTTCCAAACATTTCTTGCTGGTTTATGAGATGCTTGCAGCAGCTGACTCACTTTCAGCCACCACAAATGGCAAAATACCTCCAAAGAGCCACCAAATCCAGAAGGCTTCTGGGACTGGATCCTAACTGGGAGCCATCAGTGCTGTGCCACCAGCGAAAGCAGAACCACTTCATATGGCCTCAGGATTCTGCTCTTCATTGGAGAAGCATATGAAGCTCAAGCAACCTCATTTCTTCAGGCAAAGGGAAATGTCAATGAAAATTATCTGCCTGTGATGAGGACAAAGCTAAGAAAGCAGACCATTTTCTAGAAGTGCATTAAATATTTCACTCCCAAGTAAAGTGCAGGAATATGAAAAGATATATATTTATGAAATCAAGTATGGAAGTTTCTACTCAAGACCTATATAGATATACCTGAATGTAGTCAGATGCGGTCTTTCTGGGTGAACAGGCTCTGCAGGCAATTGCTAGGGAGAGGATGCTGGAGCACCGCTGCCTCCCTGATCACTGGCATGGCTGTGTGGGCTCCCTGCCGCCTATCCATGCATGCACAGAGGTGCCCCCACATCTGGGCAGAATGTTGCATGCCCTGGCTCTGCTGAGAGAAATTCCCACCTCCCCACTCCCAAGTGTGAGGTCTGACCCTAAAATTACAATAAAAATAAACCTGACTGGTGAAAGCACCTGGTAAACTATGTCATTTGCAGTTTATTTTCACCCCAGAACCCAAGATCTCTATATTCCATACTTCAGCATCACTAAACATTTGAACTATGTTTTTTAAATTTATTTACCTTATGTTTGTCTCCCAACAATAATATAATTTTGTTCATTTCTGCTTACAGCTTTCTGAATCATTATAATTTCCCTGTTCTCATCAGGTTTTTGTGTCTCTCCCAATTAGGCATCATCTGTACATTTGTTAATATGTCATTAATTAATTCCATGTGTTATTAATAGATTATTTGAATAAAGATCCCAAGTTCACTCAAGCCAAGGTAAAGTCTCTCATTGATTTTTGTGTATTCCAGATCAAACCTCAAAACCTGCCCTCAAGCAAATCTCTTCAGTTGCAGTCTCTTGACAGATACTTCCCTACGGCTGGATATACTGGGATTGTACCATTCATGCATGCTTTCCTTAATGCCACTTGGCAATATGTAGACCCTCATATCTGTGTCTGTGTAAAGCCTATCTATCTGAACTATTTTTTAAGTGCTGTGCTGCCTCATGAGACAGTGGTATCAAAGGACTTAGTAAATTCAAATCTATTGCACCTCCTGTATCTCTAGCTTTGAAAAACCAAAGACTCTGTATGAAACACCACTGAAGCTTTCCTGTTCCTTGGTGCTCCAATCTCATAACTCAGAGCTGCGCTGGGGCAGACCCCGCTCAGGAGGGGTATCAGCACTCCCAGCCCTAACACCTGAGCCCACCAGCCCCACCCCTGTGTGGCCCGTCCTACCTGGCCTGCAGCCCAAGGCAGAGGTCCTTTGTCATACAGATAAACCCTTGGAATTAACTTCCCTCCCTCCCTTCTCCCCGCCCTCTTGGCTAACCTGCCTTTGCAAAAGAGTTGATCTCCCTCAACATCCCATTTGGGAGCAAAGCCTTCAGCTGCCTCACAGTCCGGGGTGTGCTGCGGGGCACATGCCCCTCTGCGAGACTGTGGGAAGGGAGGGGGAGAGAGGTGTTAGCAAGGCGGAAAGCTCTTTCCCAGCTGTGATAGGGTATTGGGAACCAGATAAACATTATAAATGGGGGGGGGGGGGGGTGTGGTGTTATTAATTCCTTTTTAAGGGAGGAGGCTGTCTGCACACATTTGCCTGGTGTGACTTGCTCTGTTGACCATGGATTTACAAGTGACTTTGAAAAACGTAAGAGCTTTCTCTTTCCCTAGCAGGAGTGAAGCACGGTACTGTCCACCTGCTTCTCTGCCTCTACTAGCTTTTGAATTGAAAGCAGGAGAAGAAGCAGGGAGACCATCAGGCCRGGCGCCGGGGGTGGAAGTCCCCACCTCGGGCCGCAGGGCCGGTCACGATGGACAGCAGCCTGCCCTGCGCCACCCGGCCCCCGGCCCCCGCACCCCTGTCCCCTGAAACAGCTCTGCCTCCAGCTTATTTACAGTCCTTGAGAACAGAGGCTTTGTCCCATGGTCTGTAATAAAGCCAGGTTTATTGTTCTTTCTCAGTTCTGCATTACAATTTTCTCTGACCCCTTGGCAGCCGTACTCAATTCCCTAGAGGTCTTCGCACATTATATTGGAAGTTTACAAGCCAGCATCTTTTTTTTTTTTTAACCAAGGTAGATGCTATCTACTAACTACAGATATTGCTATAGTCCTCTGTAAACACCGTCAAGTCATTATTTCCAACAGTAAAGCACATCTAGTTAATCCACATTGATACTGGTTTTTCAGTATGAAGGCTATTTTCCATGGTAAATGTTACAAATGTTGTTGTTACTCTGATGATTAAATCCACATACCATTCAACTCAGCTTTTCCTTTCAGGGGTCTGATCTTCCATGGCTAGTTTTTCCTTTTCTTAGCATTTACATCCTATCACTGATTGAGCTCAGTGGGAATGGGGAGTGCTGGCTGACCCACAGAACAAAGTCCTCACTTAGTCTGCAGATTGTTTCTCATTATTGAAACGATTATAACTATCTTTTCTAAGTTTCTCAATTTGCTATGCCCTATGGTTTCCCCGGCTTGAACATAAAGAGTATATGATCCCACAGTCTAGATGATACTAAAAAAAGTGGACAAGATAGATATATTTTTTTATACATATTAGACCCTGTAATTAATATAGGATATTTCTGGATAAGTAATAATGAGACTGACAAGCAAGTAGAATTTTTGAGATTATAAAAATCATTATTTAAGGACTTGAATTTGTCCCTGCAGGATTTATAAACAGTGCCATGGCACTATAGAGAAATTACCTTTGCTGTGGCACACACTGGTTTCATTTGGAAGACAAGGAGAAGGGCAGACACTGCAGAATGTGACTTGCTTTTACTCTCTGGCAGGCTGGGGCCAAAGTCAGGAACAGAAGAGGATGTGGGATCCTGGGCCTGTCTGGCAGCAGTATTTTTGGGGGTTATAAAGCATTAGGTCAGCATTGAAGTAATAGTGACTCTAGATCTGTACCATCTGCATGATGGTATGCAAGTTGCTTTGTATGCTTGTGCCAGGTGGGATGATATGGCTTCTTACAAGTCTGTCTGCCTTTTTTGAATTTTCTTGTCATTAGCCGAGAAAAAAATAGTTAATTTCTAGAAGGCTTTTTCTTGACAGGTCCATGTAGACTTTTATGAATCTTTTTATCTCCTAAGTTTTTAGAGTTTTAATTATTTGTTCCARTACTTTTTCAGAAGTTGAAGATAAGATGACTGATCTATAATTCTCAAATTTTCTTTTTTGTCCTGCTTTCATTATCAGGAAAACCTTTCTCCAGTTATTCAATATCTCACCCACCTTGTTCAGGTGCTGCTCACAGAGAACCAGAAGTGGTCCTGAGTTTACTGCAGCCAATACTTCAAAGATTTTAGGATAAAGTGCAGCAGCCTCGGCCAACTTGAAAGCATTAATTAACCAAAGTATTATCTCACTCATTCCTTCACCAGTTCAAGCTTATAGTTTTGTTCACTACCTGGAAGTTGATTTTTCTTTGTTAGTCCATATAAAAGAGACCTTAATGCACCAGCTTTCTTGCCACTGTTTGCTAGTAGATTTTCCTTCTACAGAATCTTTTACCTGGTCTGCCTTTTACAGTTAATGTGCTTCTTATTAATCTTCATTAATCAAATCTAGAATAGGCCCCTAGTCTGTTTATCTCCACTTTCTGAATAAGAAATGGCCACTGATGACTTCCAAAATCTTGTAGGTTGCTCCACATCCTTTCCCAAGAAACTTCTAATTAATTAAAATGCCCCACTACAACTAGTTCTGGTGCTCTGGATAATTTTGACAGTTGCTAACAAGTTCATCTTTTTTGATGATGTGATTTTCCTCACTTGGCAGCAATATTAGCCTTCCACCGTGGCCGTGCCCAGTACTTTTCACCATCAGCCACCAGTTAGATACTTTCCTCACTGAGCTGAGTATGCGGCTCCATGGAAACAGTTATGAATGAAGCCTGGTTTCATAGGACCATAGAGTGATTTAGGTGGGAAGAGACTTTTGGAGGTCTCTACTCCAACTCCCTGGGCTAAGCAGGGCTTACCTGAAGACTAGACCAAACCCTCAGGGCCTCGTCTAGCTGAGTTTTGAAACACCTTTGTGGATGGAGAGGGTGCAGCATCCACGCTTGCCCGCTCCCTCCATGAAAATTTTTTCCTGTCTCTGATGGTTGTTTAAAACTGGTGAGTAGGAATATATCAGCTGCAAACAAAACTTTCCAAGTGCTTGGTGCCAGGATAAGGCCTTCCTCCTGCTCCCGCTCAATCCCATGGCTTCCCTCAAGTCTGCTGAGAGCTAAGCTCACATTACGGCTTTTATCTCCATCAGATCACTTATGGGAGTCACATACTGGGTCTCTCCTGGGCTGTACAGTATTCTCCTGAAATTTAGATGAAATTTATTGTCACAGTCATCTTTGTTATCTTCATCTTTCTGCTAAATTTTGTTGCAGTAGAGCAGCACCTTCACAGACTACCAAGTGGCACGCACACATCTGTACACATACACACAGAGAACATTCACAAATGCGTGTGTGCATAGAAATAGCTGCAGAAAACAACTGTGATTTTTTTTTTTATTTTCATAGGATTTCAGGTTAAAATTATTAACAATATTACACAATTTTTAAGCACACTTATGTGCTTATTTATTAGCTATTTGTGTTCATTATATTTGCTTTAGTATGCCTCATTATTTTTCACTTGGAGATGACGATCCTTGGCAGGCAGAAGATTGCTGGCAAGACGTCTCGGCAGACCCACTCGCAGCGGCGTGAAGGCACAGGCAGGAGCCAGTGACAAGCGCAACCCGAGGAGAAGCGGGGCAAGGGGCACCCCTTGGAGCACAGCCTGGTCCCCGCTGAGGCCAGCAGCACTGCATACCATCAAAGGCTGTCGTTTTACTGCAGCTCCCAGCTTGACCCTAGAAGAGAGGGGAGCAGGACAACATCCTTGCCCTCGCCTTGCTCACCTGCACAGGGAAAACACCTGGGTGGAGGGGTCTGCCCTCCTCACCAAACCCCAAATACCATGTAGGCTGAGAGCTGCTGAGGAAAGGATACTTATTTTTCTGCTCAGCAGAGCAAAACCAGGGCACAAACTAGCTCTCTGCAAGCAGAGACAGGCACTGAATTCATTGGATAATCTGCTGCAAATTATTTGCCCAGCTCTATTAATTAGTGTTTGTGAAGCACTTGGAGAGTTAAATGCCCTTGAGCCGTCGTTCACCTAAGCTTTGCCCCCAAACTGACATCAATGAAAAATCCTTAATGGTGGTGGTAGCAGCAGCAGCAGCAACACTGAATTTTCAAACCCTCCTGAGGCAAGAAAACATGATTTTCCCCTTCATTTTATGGTCTGTTGAATCTTCTGTTTTTCTTGTTGTATAGCAGGAATAATGTTCATGGCCTTGGAGTATTCTTGTGGTTTTCCAAATGCCTCAGATTTAATTTGGCATCTTCCACACACACAAAAAAAAAAAATTATTGCCTCGTATACTGCTTCGTTGTGAATGTTGTCCCTTCCCCAATTCTGTGAAGGGGTCCTGGAGCCTAACAATGATCCCACAGAGTTGTTTCTCAGCTGGTGAGGAGCCCTGCCTTGCGCCTCGGCAGGCAGGGATCGCACAAGAAGACAGCCCCTGATGGGGAGGAGAGGTCAGCCCGGACCTTTAGCATTGGCCTGAGCTCCAAACACCCATCTCAGAAAATAAGTAAGAAAACATAATAAGATGCACACACAGGCTCTTTGTTACCAAGTCCAAACCCCAACATGTAAGAATAAGCTTTGTGAACAGGGCGGTCTCCGCAGTGAAAGGTGCCCCGGGGCAGGCGGCGGGGACGGGAATTGTTCTGGCTGATGGTGTCGGCCTCTGACTGGGGCTCAGCAGGATGGCCTGGGGTCGGGTCTTCATGTCTGAACCTCTCTAAGGCCTGGCATTTGGGTTACCATCCCTCCAGAAAGAATGGGCTTGTATTGTACAAAGAAAAGAAAAGTATCCGGCCTGGTCCAGATATGGGGGCTTCTGCCTGTTACCCTAGTGGGCCAAGAGTCAGATCCCTGAACTAAATTTCTCTCTGTAGAAATTACATTCTGCAGTTTCAGGGCTGGCGCGGACCTTATCTAAATGGAGAAGGTTTAAGACTCTGTCTCGTCCACTCAAGCACATGTCAGTTTGGGTGGAGAAAGGGGATAGTAAAGGCATCCCCCATTAAATATGCACTTGACATGCGGGTTTCTCTCCTGCCAACCCTTGCAGATGCCGTGTGGGTTGTCACAGTGCCTATGATCAGGGAAGCACATGAACTGCAGCTTCAAGATGCCCTGTTGCCAAAGGGAAAGACAGGGCAGAGCCATGGGAGCCCTTTTCTCCTTGCACAGCCGCTGCAAAAGGGCTGTAGAGCATCCTACTGACATTGCTATTTCTTGCACAGAGGTATGGGGAAGCTGTGGCTGTTAGCCTACCATGCATTATGCCAGTGCTTCCAACTTGCAGTCAAAATGCTTGAAACACACAACAGGTGAAAACAAAATCTGTGGGACTGAATGAGGAATAATCTGTTCAATGTGCTGTCACAGGGTAGTAACAAAGCTGCAACCTTGAAGTCCCAGGCCCTCTTTACAGGAACACCTTGAAGCTCCATAGTGCTAATGGAGCCCATGACACTCTTCTGTGCATGAAGCCCATGCTTCAAAGCCCTTTTGGATGCTCCAAAGTCCATAGGGTTATCCATAGTGTCATACTCTTCAGGTAAGGCCGTTGCCCCAGACTGCATTGACACACTGCAGAGTAGAAAATACCTGGTGTGCAGTATCTTTACGGCAGAGTGAAATTATGGCACTGAGCTAAATGGTAGATTGAGTCAAAGTCCAAGTCTGCAGGAAGACAGTGAACAGCTGCCTGCAGCTTTCTGCCATATGGCACAACAGTATCAATTCACATACATACCTGAAGATACTGCATTTTTTGGATACTCTAGCTCATTTTTCTCATTAAGCGTCTGAAATCAAGGGAGCCGCATAACCCTGCAAGTGTTTCGCATTAGGCAGACTGCGAAGAGGAATAAATGAGATGATTCTATTTCCAGATTGGGATCAGGTCAGACAACTATCAACTCCCTTCCTTTGGCTGACCTGTAATTCCTCACCCCACCGTCAGCTCTTGCAGTGACAAGCAGTGTCCTTCACAGGTTGCTGAGCCATGTGAAACAGCAGGGGAAAGGCTTCCTGCAACAGTCTCCATTTCCATTTCCAGGTGCAGTACCCGGCAGTGAGGGTGTAGGAGGCCACGCCGCGCCTCGCCTTTCCTAAGCTCCCCGCCCAAGGTCGCTGCTGCCAAACTCTGTGCTCTCATCGGATACGCGAGGGGAAAACTGGCCTCTCCCTGACCTCCGGCCACGTGGACACTAACTGCAACCCGGGCCTGTACCTGGAGGTACAAGTGTCCACTGCTGGCTCCGGGCTGGGAGAGAAGGGGGCTATCAGGTTTCCCACAACGGAGCAAAGCAGCACCGAACTCTGTGTGTGTCTGTGGCTGTAATCACTCCAGGATCCACCGGGAAACTGAGGGCAGCCAGAGGGAGCGGGAGGGATGAGGGATGCCTGGAGAGACCATCCATCTCAGTGGGTCAGGCCATCTACTGCTACTCCTGTCCATGTCTCAGCTGGATGAAGGGTAAAGGGTGCAGCTGGGAGGCAGTTATGTTAATCAAGACATGTCCTGTCTTGGAGGCAAATGATCGGTTTGGGGGTGAGAAAGGACAATAGTGGCTGTGGATAGTACTAATGGCCAGTAATCTCTCCAGAAGTCCCTAAATGGTGCCTCAGTGGTTAACATCATTGTAATGAGGGAAACAGGGAGACAGGGGAAAGGAGGAAGAGAGGGAAGGAAGGAAGGAAGGAAGGAAGGAAGGAAGGAAGGAAGGAAGGAAG
>JASVER010000016.1:9335610-9353296 GCA_030449065.1 Oceanodroma leucorhoa
GAAGGAAGGAAGGAAGGAAGGAAGGAAGGAAGGAAGGAAGGAAGGAAGGAAGGAAGGAAGGAAGGAAGGAAGGAAGGAAGGAAGGAAGGAAGGAAAGAAGGAAGGAAGGAAAGAGACAGAGAAAAATATATGCAAGCTTTTGTCACAAAAAAGCAGCTTTCATTGTTGCAAGGCACTTACAGCTGTAGCACATGCAGCACCTCCTGGGCCAACAAATCCTCGGTATGCTATACCTGACAACAAGGACGGGAGAACAGGAGTATTTTTCTCTCTGGAAAAATTTGGATTAAGTGCCTGTGCTGGTGGAAAACCGCAGTGGGATTTTCTCTCTCCACGCAGAGCCTGTGCTTTTCAGAAGACTCAGCTGGACCCTTTCCTGCCTCAAGGGCACCAAGTTCAGCCCAGCACCGGGGGCTCCTCTGAGCCTGGGCCCAGGTCTGACCCAGGCGGTACAGTGATAGGTGCAGTGGGTGCATCCACACACCGCATTTGCTTTGTGTTGTGACTCAGGACGCTTATCAGAAGCAGCTGTTGCCAGATGGCTTGTGTTACCACCATGGATCACTGCAGAGGGTTATTTGTCTCTGGCCTATTCTCCATGAAGTGTCCACAGCTAACGACCGCGCTGGGCATGGACCTCTCCAGCATGCACAGGCTGTCAGCATGTCCTCACGGCCCTCTGATGGGAGTGTCAGATGAGGACACACCAGAAATAACATCTCAGAAGCTGATGTAATCACGCTGCTTCATGGACCTTCATTTCTGTTGCATGAAAAATGCCCTTTCCACTAACCACCTCCTTTGAAGGTCCATCTTCCAGTATCTTCTTTATGCTGTAGCCTTATGCAGTCAGAAACGTGCTTTCCCAACACTTCTGCCTTTTTGCTTTGCTCTACCGAGCCAAAATGGCCAGCATTGACTGCGACGCAGAAGGGAAGTGTAGCAGAGTCACCGCTGAGCTGCAGGGGCACGGCCTGAGATCTGTCGGGCTCAGCAGCGGCAGCCCCCTCTAACCCAGCAATATTCTCACTTGGGCACCATGAGCCCTAACAGCCTGGCCAGCAGCTCCAGCCCTCCTCTTCCCTGGCAAATATGTCTAGGAGAGAAAGAGAGCAGTCTGAATCTCCTTATGCTCCTCTCATTTGCACACAAGGCTGGTGAGTGTATGCATGTGTGTGTGTGTGTTAGTTCGAGGAGGGGATCAATTAATTACGTGATGATGGGACCGAGAACACTCTCAAGGCTCTGGGTCTGCCCCCTACCAGATTTTACTGGCATTTTCTGAACATTTCTGTTAGCTCAGTGGGCACAGCTTGTCTGCAAACAAATACAATAATGCTCAGTTATTGTTTGGTATGATGGGAGCCTGGTATTCTTTTTTTTTTCTTACAAGTATTGTTTCTATTTGTCATTAAGGCTCACTTTCTAATCTGTCTTTGTAGGAGGTTTGTCTTTTTTGACATTTGTCTGTTGCATGTAGCCAGAGCTCTCTTCTCTGGCCTGAAGAGGCGTTTAAGGCCAACTGGTGTTTTCTTTTTTGTTTTTCTTTTTCTTTTCAGAGAAGACTACCAGAAAAGACAGGAAAAAAAGTGTTTGGAAAGAAAGACAAACATGTAATTAGCAAAAATAAATACATCATTATTTCATGGTTTTCATGCGTGTTACTGTTTCTACTGCTCATGAATTGTTTCATCCAGATTGTAAAATATTCATATTTATATGTTACTCAGAAAGAGATGTGATGCCCTGGAGAGGCTAATTCTTGGTTTGCAGATTGTTTACAAGCTGTCAATTGCAATTTGAATATATTTGCAATTCATAGGGTTGATAAATAACGTGAGTCACACGGCATAGTTTCTGCTCCTGAGCTGTAGTACATCCCTGTGTAAGTAACACCAAGGTAGGCAAGCATTTGTCTCCCCATCTGCCTCTCAAATCACACATTTAATGGAGCAAGCAAACATAATGCCCACGAGTACCTCTGGGATCTCATAATAGTATTCTGCCCCGCCTGCCTCCCTGGAAAGCTCTGATCTCATGGCATTGTGTGTGGCCACCTTTCGCTGAGTCCCGTCTCAGTTACAACTCACACGTGAGCAGGACGAGTATTCTGTGTGTTTTCTCTATACGGCACCTCGCGCACTGTGGGACAGCCAGCCAGGAAGGGACAAAAGGAAAACTATGCCACAGCGACTGCCGGCTTTGCATGGGAGCCAGTGACTGAGAATTCGTGGGGTTCTCGTTCATTATTCCAGGCACGTGGGGGTGACTCTGTTCTTTGAGGGATGTTTAATACAATTATCAGCACAATACAATTTGCAAATTGCATTTTACGATGCCAATGCATTTACTTCTGGCCCCTATTTTTTCCTCCATATTTGAAGTGAACTTTTGTAAGTACTTTCATAAATGAAGAGAGAATCTTTGGATATTCCTACGCAGTAAGGTTATTATTTCAAGCAGTATGGCTGCTTTTCATTTTGTTTCTCCTTGGTACCAAATTTTTATGGAATTGATCCCATTACTCACAAGGAATTATGTTAGAAAGTCCTTGCACTTCATCTTCTGGTGGAAACAAAATCATGTCTCTTGTTCTTCTCCTAAAACCATGGATATTAAATTGCATTGTGTGTGGCTTGCATGTACATAAATATGCATAGCCACTCTGAGTGTCGTAAGTCAATATTTTCAAATGAGCATATTTCTCCACCTTTACAATAACTTGAGGTGATTCTCTGTCCTTACAGTTAAAAAAAATTTCCTATCTTTCCTAATACATGGCATTTTTATCCAAGATTCTCTTTGTCTTTTTCTAGATGTTTTTAGATGGTTCACATCTTTCTTGAAGTCCAAGTCCAAAAGACTCGACTGTGTATTAGTCAGGACCTGGATAGATTGGAAGCGTGTCTTAATGTATCTCAGATGTGATACTCATGTTTTTTACACAAGTATGATATTACAGAATCATTTTTGCTTGTGGTATGCTGTATACAGCACACTGTCTTTTGCTATAGAGATGTTTTCTCTCAGCTTGTATTTGTGCAGATGATTCCTTTCAAATAACAATTACTTGCCTTTGTGTTTACTGAACTGCATCTATTTTTTTTTTTCAGATTATTTAGCCAATTCCTTATGGCCAGTTTTAGGAGGAACTGACAGAGGAGACTGATTGATTGCTTTTCCAGGGTATCTGTATGGATCATACAGTTTTTTGTTGCTCTCATAAATCTTCCCTGGTTGGACTCCCTGTCCTGTATGTGGTCTTGGGCATCAATCAGGTTAAGACAGGCTGGGGGAGGTCGTGATCTGGGGGCACCCTGGGGACACCCTCCTTGTGTCAAAAGGGTGGGGTGGCATACAGCAAAGACAGCTGAAGCCAAGGGTCTCTGGGCACTGAGAGCAAGGGTGGGAGAGTAACAGAAAAGGGACTACCCAAATCCTGAAGCTGACAAACTCTCTAAAACTGGAGATATTCCTCTCATAGGGAGAATTACTTATTGCAATTTGTGATGCCAAATCACTTGCTTTAATAAGTGTTCTGTGTGGACGCAGAATATGTTTAAGAAAAGTAACCAGTTTGATACAATATCTCCACGCAGACCATCCCCAAGTCTTTCCCACTCTCATTATGTGAAGCTCTTTGAACTGTGTCTACCCACTATTAGCGTTTGCCATGTGTACAGAGTCAATTGTTACCCTGAGGAATGGGATGGATGATGACATGCTTAGATAGTAATGCTTTAAATTAAGATTCCTGAATATGCCTCTGATGTACGGAGGTTAATTAAGAAGCTATTGTGAGCTGAATTAATACCATTTGCTTATTGAAAACATAAGACATGAGAATTAACAACAAAGTCATAAATATATTTCCCTAAGGGCCAGATCCTTCAGCTCTTACTCATTTGAGCAATCCTTACTCATATGAGTAGTCCCATTGAATTAATTGAGACTACATGTATGAGTTCATTTATCTATATGACTAAGAAGTTGTATGGTTGGGTCCCACAAGCATTAATCTAAAATGAATATGTTTTTAATGATAAATTGGTATTGAGATGGACTATAATGATTGTTTACATCCAAGCCTTGTTTTAATAAGACTGGTTTAGCCTGCCAAGTAAATAAATCCAGCCTTTTATTAGTAATCAAGTGACAGAGAACCAGCAATTACCGATTAAAAGCAGAATTCTGACATAGACCAAAAAAAAGTGTGAGGTTTCATTAGGTCCATTAACAATATATACATTTTTGCTGATAGCTAAATGGAAAGCTGGTACCTCTTCACCACTGAATTGAGTGTAATGATCCCCGAGCTAGTCTGAGTAAGTTTGCTCCAGAATCAAAAGCAAGAAAGCCATGTGGTGAGAGGGAGGGATGCTTAGCTGGGAGGGCAACAACCCAGCCCATCCTGCTGTTGCAACCCAAGATGCTCATGCTATGTGGTATTGCACTCTGCCATGTAAAAATACTGTCTCCCACCCTGCTAGATCAGGGATCTCCTCCTGCTCCGCTGCAACACCATTATATTGTAGGCATGCTAAGAGTCAGTGAACTCCCCCAAAGCACATGCTGGCAGCAACGAAGAGTTGTACTCTTCCTCTGGTATTGTGAGCAGGAAGAGATTGCTCCACTGCAGCTGTTTTATTCTGAGTCTGCTGGCCAGCACTGAGTGATCCAGTGTGGAGGGTGCGGGAGGGAACAGAGGTCTCCCTCTTCTGAAAGATCACCTTGGACCAACCTGCCTTCATCTGCTCCTCTGACAAAAAGCCCCTGTTGGGACACTTCAGTGTCCACAGAGAGCAAATAGTGCAAAAAGAGATGCTGTCCCTCCCCTGGGGACTCAGTCATGCGTGAGATGCAACCACCGCTCACCGTCAGAGGCCAGGTCTCAGTGACTCCTAACCAGAAGAGTAGTTGTGCCATCACCTGATCCTCAAAAGTCCCATGAAATCTCTCTGGCTGGGGCCAGAGACAGCACAGCTTCCTTTGTATCTCTAGTTGCACCTTAACATGGCTTCAGTGGAGACTCTTTTGGTAAGAAAAAATAGTGAGTTTCCTTTTCCAAACTTTGGCCTAGTCGATTTGGGGGAGAGGGAGAAAAAAAAAAAAAGAAAAACCTACTGGCCGTTGACAGAAACAATCCAAGTGGCTGTCAACAGCCAGAATGTTTTTCTTTTTTTATTTTGCTTCTCCCTGACTATCTGCATCTTCCCACACTTCACCTTGCACTCCTTTGGTGCTGTACTCCTGGCTCCCCTTTTCAGTGCTAAGAACTGCCCGAGGATGCTGAGGGAAAGGTTGTCCTTACACTGTTTCCTCCAAACTAGAAAGAAGCACTACAAAGAGTGTTTCCAGAGACACTCCTTCCTTCAAGACTTTCAACCTGGGGTCAGGTTTTTCAGAAGATCAAGGAGCTGTTCGAAGTCAAAATAATGCCTCATTTAAAGAGCAAAAGAAATCAAAGCAAACTGACCTCGAACCTTTAGCAATTTAACTACTGGAAACTGATATTAATGCACACTTTGACATTTGATTTTCCATGTTAGGAAAATAAATATAATTTATCACTGCACATTTTGATTCTCTGATGTCCTTTAAATCCCTCAGATCCATGTCACCCACCTGAGGGATACAAACTCAATAACAAGTAAAAGCTAAGCAATTCCTGCCCTGATTTATAAGCATCTGTGATAAAAGGGAAAGTTGTGATTTGGGAGAAACTAACTGTTCAGTCTTCGTGACATTTACTTACTCATCCCCACTAGTTACTTACATTGCAAACACTTTCTTTCCCCACCCCACATCAGAGGTATGTAATAAAAGTAACAATTTAATAAAGCAAATTAAATAACAGTAATAAAAGCTTCCTAATGGGCCTGGGAAGCTCTATTATGTTCGAGGACTTGGTATTTATCTTAAAGAGCATAATTTTTTTTTTTTTTTCCCTGAAGTCAGCTGTCACCCATGAAAATCTGGACCTACGGAGAGCTTGTCCTGCCTGGGCCAGCCTTTCCCTGGGTCCCCACGGCTGCTTCCACGGCAGCAGGAGAGGAGCGAGGATGGGGTGCCACTCGGCACACGTGCGGTCCGGGGCCGTGCCTGACAATGGAGCCCGTGCAGCCAGCAGCGCTCCCCGCGCCTGCACGGCAGAGAGGACGGGGGGACTCGTGCCTTTCTTGGCAAAGGTCTCTTCTGCTTTTAATGGAGAAGAAGCAAGGAAAGGAAGGGGCAGAAAGAATAGATGGGGGGCGATGATATCAAAAGGAGGAGGAAAAAAGCACAGGAGGAGAATAATGAGGTGGAGAGGCTCTGTAGTCTACTTCTATGAGGAAAACAGTCACGCAACAAGACAAGATGGGCCATAAATGTTGGCATTTGCATTCATCTGTGAGTTAAGTGCTAAGCAAAGGTCTACCAGAGAAGCTGGCCTGTTGGGAAATACTGCGGGAACAGGGGTGTTCCTCTGCACAGCTCCGCAGCCCTTTTAGTGTCCCCACAGGGTTCACACCTCCTTCTGGGAGCTGACAAGGTAGAAGTTAATGACAGCAGTTAACACGTTAGATCACCAGGTCATCCTGCCTTTGCTCCCCCTCCAAACCCCTTCACAGCAAGTAAACAGACAGGGCCATAGACTGGAAATGTGTCCTCTGGTACTTCCGCAACACAAACAGTGCGGTAATGGAAAAACAGTCTGTTTATCCTCAGAGTGTTAGCAGATGGCAGCTCCTTCCCGATCCCTCTCTCTGCTGCAAGTCAAGCTCCCCAGTGCATCCCTGAGGCCATTGCTGGAGACAGACATTCTCCAAAGCCCCTCAGCGGGGTATGCACCGAGCACAAACGAAGGTGAATCCCACATCCTCTTCTCAGGGGCTTGTGCAGGAGCATTCACTACAAGGGAAAGGGTGCACAGAGATTACTGGTAGATACACCTACTCTAGCTAGAGTTGCACAGATGCACCATGCTGCTGCAAAAGGAGCGCTCTGGACTTCCTTCACAGTAAACCAGCAGCACGTATGTCCTTGTCCTGTTCCAAGTGCCCCACAAGGCAGAGAGCAAATGGAGGAGCTCATGCTTCCTCTGTGGACCCCCACATCCCAGCTGGCATCAGACGCCCTCATGCCCACCCAGGGACCACACTTAGCACAGCCAGTCTCCCCTACTAGTCAACAGGCAGCTCCATTTCAGCTGTTTCTGAGAAGAGAGAGACGAGAGGAGAGGAGGTGGTCATGGCCTTCGCTCCTGCTGCATCTCTAGAGCCCACAGGTGCACGCCTTCTTCCCAATTCAGTTGAGCCAGCTGGAAACCCCTCCCTGGACACTTGCTGCCCGTCTCTTGTT
Organism: Oceanodroma leucorhoa; assembly: GCA_030449065.1. Classification (NCBI taxonomy): domain Eukaryota; kingdom Metazoa; phylum Chordata; class Aves; order Procellariiformes; genus Oceanodroma; species Oceanodroma leucorhoa. Next base: position 9,342,952 of record JASVER010000016.1, read on the forward strand.
AGCGGCTACTGCCCACCCCAGACCTCTCAGCTATGCTGTTTGTGGGAACACTTCTCCACCCAATGCATTCAAAATGCTGGTTTCCAAGTCTTCACTCGTAATCAGAATGATGTGGGTTAGGCAGGGATGAGAGGTCTGAGATGCCACAGCTGCTTCAACAGCAAAGCTGCACCCTGGCAGGGGTGGGGAGCGCACCTCTGTGCCTCCCTGTAAGGCCGCGTCCTCTCAAAACAAGATAACTGACAGAGCTACCAGGAGTGGTCAAAAAGCATCTGGGACAGGCTGGGGAAGGTACACTTGGGTAATTAGAGAACACGTACTGGATGGATGCCTGAGCTAACCTAATATAGGACTGCAACAGGATCTGATCCTGTCCTCTGCAAGTTATATGCAGGTTTTGATTGCTTATGATTTTGTTACACTTAAACTTTTCCACCATATATACGTAAGGCTCAGGTCCACAACCAATCCAGGAACATTTCTGATTTTATCTGTGGATTCACAGCATCTTGTGTTGTGAAGGTGGGGATTGATGAGTACATGAGTTAGGACCCCCTAGTAAGGTAAGGTAAAGATGATTACTGCCCTGCTGACAGCCTTGACACCCAAATATCCACAGGAATCACTGACTGTCTGCTCCTTGTTCTCTGACAGAGACCTGAGCACCTCCTTGGCAGGAGTTCAGGGAGAGCACAGCTGGATGAGAGCTGCAGGCTGCGCTTGCAAAGTGCCGTGCTGTGCTCTGACCTCACAAATGGGGTTCATGTCACCTTACTCCAGATATCCCATCTTCCTCCAAGAACAGTCACTCCTTTTACAGTCAAAGGAGGGAAACATGCATTTCTACAGAGTGACTCATCTAACGTACTTTAGATACCTCCTTTAGGAAAAGGTGAGTTGCACTGTGGCTCTTGCAGTGCCCAGGCTAGAAAGTAGGTGCCTGGCTGTGTTGCAGACAATACAGCTCTGCACACTTTGCCAGCTGAATCCTAGCTGTCTTGAATCAGCTGTCAAAAACCGGTGGATACTTCAGAAAGGTTGTTCTTATGTTTTTTCCAGCTGTGCTGTTGTGCAGAGAAGGTCTTCAGTATTTGCAAAGTGCTTGGGTAGTACAGTTTGTAAACAGCAGTGCCCAGAAAGGGGTTATTTATATTTAGACCAATGTTTGGATGTTGTCAGCCACATAAGACCCATGCCTGTATGTTGAGCAATGGCCATAAGAAGGAATACTGGCTAGCTTCCATTTGCTGCCACATCTTCAGGGCTGGACGCAGAGGCAACATGGATGGGATGGGATGCGATGGGATGGAGTGGGATGGAGTGGGGTGAGGTGTGGAACTGGGGCTGCAGTCACTAGTGTGTGGTAGGAAATGAGCATGTATTCTATGCAGGGGTAGTGATGGTGGATGCATTCTCCTTACCTTCTCTAATAAATACAAGTTTGGTATCATCAGCCAGCACCAGCGCTGTTTGGGATAACTAACAGCTTCTGCACTTTGGAGCAGTACAATCTGAAGTCCATCTGTCCCCAGGCAGCCTGGAGACACAGGGACACCCAGTTACTTCTGGCTCCCCTTCCTTCTTCTCTCTTTGCAACTCCCCTGCTGCTGAAGCTACCAAAACCTCTCAGAGGCAGGTGTACCTCAGACAGTATGGATGGCACTGTTTTAGTCAAAGCTAATTTAGACTTCTGCTTTGAGACATGCCCAAAGATATACACACATCTGAAAAGCACCTGAAAATTTAAAATGTTCACCTAGCTGCTAGCTGCGGCAAAGAACCAGCAGCCTTTTCCCAGATTATCTTGCTGCTGTTCATCACCACCAGCTTCTTTTAGCCTGCCAGTCACTGAACAGACCTTCTTCCTCAAAGGGCACTGATAGTAGCAATAGCCTGGGAAGTAGCAGTCAAGACAAGAAGAAAGGCTATGCCACTGGCCACACAGAGACGAGAGGAAAGGGCACCAGCAGAGACATGGCTCCAGCTACTCCTCACACATTTTTTTCAGCCATGACAATTTGTCTTTGCACCCTCTGCTCCCCTCTCTGCCTGCAGCTGGGATGGGCACAGCCCTCATTCCTGCGACTGCCTTCCTGCTAYGTGGCCTTAGGGCTACCCCTTAGAGAAATCGTGGAAAGAAGAGTGAACGAAATTAAACCGGTGCCAAGCCCACCTATGTGGTTTACTTAATCCTGACAAGTCACAACAGAATTTGGGGGTTGCATCTTACTCAAGAGGAAGCGATGGTTCCTGCAAACCATGTATGTTTCTTCAGAAGGTTTATTTGCTTTTCACTGTCAAAGTCACAATTACTCATTCAGACTACAGCAGCGATGTATCATCCCTCGGTAATGCAGGTATGCAACTTCCTCTTTGCCCTGCTCTTGGCTCCCTACAGCACATTTGACTGTGCTGCAACGAGTCTGTGGCTGTTTGCTGTCTCACCACCCTGTCAAAGGAAAGCAGCGTAAGATCCCTCGCAGGCATATTTTAGATGTGTAATGCTGATATGCTTCATAAAACATATCAGCACATTTCAGAGGTTATTTCCAAAATTTAAGCCCATGAGTCGAACAATACCAAGGATTGGAAAGTGTCCCACATGCCAAACAAGAACCAGCACACAGCAGAAAGGCAGTGAAGGAAATGGGCAGCAGCCAATGACACAACAGGAGCTGATTTTCCCCTGTCCTCTCTTAGACTCCAATGCTTGTGAAACCCTGAGCTCCAGCAGGAAACACAGAGAGGAGAATGCATGTCACAGTATACAATGGAAGGGTGTGGGTGTGTGATTTTCACAGCATTCAGGTTCACTCTGAAGTTTCCATGGAGGTCTGGCACCAGCCTGACTCGAACAATTTATGGCAGAGCTGAAACTCCCTTCTAGGTCTCTCAAGATCATAAGGTAACTTCTTGAGTGGTTTTGAGAACATCAAAAAAGTAAAACCTACCCTCCCTCCACCTGGTATACACATGCCCTGATGGTCATCAACTTTCTAGCTGCATGTGACAGGGTCTGGCTGTCCTGTTACTTCACAGTTACGATCCCTAACCTCAGTTCCTAAGCAGTGTGAGGAGAAGGTCACAAAGGATTTATTAAGTTTCCGTGCCCCAGAAGGGATGTGTGAGGACAAGGCAGGTCTCGGCTTGCTATGCACAAGCTCACATCTGCAGACTTGTGGCATTTAACCTGCTTTACCATAGCGAGGCTCCCACTAAGTAGCTGCTGTACCCAGATGCCAGTGTCCTCCTTAACTGCAAACTTCTCACAAATGCCAGCTGCATTGCCTCCAAGCCAGGAGTTTCAACGTCAGCCTTCATCAGTTCTTCAGCTTGTCTGTCACAGTATGGTGCAGCTGAAGCATCGACCTCATCACTGGCACTAACTGGGTCATTTATTCCACTACATCAGTTTGTTCAGCTGAGTATAGGATACAGTATATTGAAGGTAGGGGATCCTGTCCTTCCTTGCTAACCTTTCAAAGTCATGTCAAACATTAGAGGAGACAGAGAGCACCAGCAGCAGCACACTTGACAGGGGGTCTCTTGGGACAGTAGAGACATAAACTGACATAAGGAACACAATTCAAATCAATCAAAATGTTTGCATAAATTGGGTTGGGTTTTTCACAAATCTGTGAATGACAAGAGTAAACTAGAAGTAAGTCAGCAGTAGAATTCCTTTGGATTTTGCCCTAAAAATCCAAAGAAATCTCTTTCCTTTCAGGCCATCAAGGATGAATGACCTGGTGGAGCCAAGGCTTTGCAGGTGATCAAAGCTCTGTGGACATCCATGTTTAGCACAGGGAAGACTGTGATACCAAGACAAATTCAGAGTAGGAAACAAGTGGCCATAAAAGATACAGAGGTGGTTGCTAAGTAAAGAGACTTCCCTTGTCCCTTTGCAATAGCTCATGTGGATGAATCCTACAGATTCATTTCACAGAATCACACAAAATAGCTGAAAGTAGGAAGGGACTCCTGGAGACTGCCTGATCCAATCCCCTGTTCAAAACAGGGGCAGCTAGAGCAGGTTGCCCAGGACTGTATCCAGCCACATTTTTAATATCTCCAGGGATGGAGACTGCACAACCTCTCTGGGCAACCTGTGCCATGGTTTGACTAACCGTAAAAAAGTTTTTTCTTACATTGGAAAGTAAGGAAAAATGGAATTTCCTGTATGTCAGTTTGTGTTCATTGCCTCTTGTGCCATCACTGGGCAGCACTAAGTTTGGCTCCTTCTTCTTTACTCCTCCCCATCAGGTATCTATACACATTGATAGGATCTCCCCTGAGCCTTTTCTTCTCCAGGCTGAACAGCCCCAGTGGTCCCAATACCACTCTCCGGATTTACACCATTCATGGTTGGCCTCCGGCAGTACTTCATGCCACCGATCACAACCTTCTGAACCCAAAAATTCAGCCAGTTTTCAATCAACCTCACTGTGCATTCATCTAGTCCATATTTCATCAGTTTTTCTATGAGGATTTTATAGCAGACAGTGTTGAAATCCTTACTAAAGTCAAGATAAATAAATTCTACCACCCTCACCTCATCCACTGAGCCAGTCATTTCATCAAGGAAGGTTATTAGGTTGGTCAAACATGGTTTCCTTGTTGCAAATCCATGTTAACCACTCCCAATCACCTTCTCGTCCTTAAAATTTGAAAATGGCTTCCAGGAATATTCACTTCATCGCCCTCTCAGGGATTGAGGTAAGGTTGACCATCCATTAGTTTCTGGGTTGTCCTCCTTGACCACCTTCAAGTGACATATGCTTTCTTCCCATCCTTAGGAACCTCCTCCAATTACCAGGACAGTTCAAAGACAGTCAAGATTGGCCTCACAATGACATTGGCCTTTTCCTTTTGCGGCCAATGTATCTGCAGAAGCCTGTCCTATTAATGTTTCATGTCCCTCACCAGATTCAACTCCAGATGGTCTTCGGCTTTTCTAACCCCATCCCTACACACCCAATGTCTCTGTATTCCTGCTGGGTTACCTTATCCTGCTTCTATGTCTTGTACAGTTCCTTTTTGTGTCTGAGTTTTGTCAGGAGCTTCTTGGTCATGCATGCAGGCCTCCTGCCACATTTGCTTGATTTCCCGCACATTGGCATGGACCATTCCTGAGCCTGGAAGAGATGATCCTTGAAAATCAACCAGATCTCCTGGACCTCTCTTCTCTCCAGGGCTGTCTTCCATGGGATACTTCCAAGCAGATCCCTGAAGAGGCCAAAGTCTGTTCTCCTAAAGCCCAGGGTGATGATCCTGCTTTTTGTCCTGCTCTCTCCCCTTAGAATCCTGAACTCCACCATCCCATGGTCACTGCAGTCAAGGCTGTCCCAAATCTTCACATCCCCATCTGGTTCTTCCTTGTTTGTAGATACGAGGTCCATCTCCCCTCGTCAGCTCCTCAACCACCTGTGTCAGAAAGTTGTCATCAATGCACTCCAGAAACCTCCTGGATTCTTGTGTACTGCTTGCTGTGTTGTCACCCCAGCAGCTTTGAGGTAGACAATTACCTATGCAACTGTGGAGAAAAAACAGTTGTAGGAACATCAACAAAAATTATAGATACACAGATTGGTGAGCTAATGTTTTCAAAGTTTAAGGGAACCTGATGAACTTACACTGAACCTTGGGTAAATATGTACACAGAGTCAAAGAGATCTTGAACTACAAATAGAAGTTGAAATGGGAATTAGGATTGCTTTTAAAGAAAAAGTAAACTAGAGAGGCTGGTGATGATCTTCAAATTTTATTTTAATTCTCACTAATGCACTACGGATTTTGTGATGAGAATGCTGAAAGGACCAGGGTCTGAAACCTTCAACACTATTAAAGACTGGAATTTAAGCATGAGTGCATTCACTAGATTAAGGCCCTTGACTCCAACAGAAGCTGGGAAAGTAAAATAATAGTTCTGCATATTTCTTGAGTGTTAAACAATTCTTAGCAACTTTGAGAAACAAGTAAACACAGTAATTCTCATTTTACAGTTTAATTCCTCTTTCTTCACATTTAGGGAAAGAGAGGTAAAGAAGTTGAGTGATTGCAAGAACAGGTATTAGCATGTAAGAGTTACTGGCACTTCATTCAAGGCCCATCTCAGATCACACTCCTCTCTGAGTAGGTTTCCAGAAATCATATTATACCTGGCAGAGATGATAGGTTTTAAAATCTAATTACAATGGAAGGAATGTGGTACAGAGGATGCATTTTCTTAAGCCTTCTAACACCTTGCCTCATAAAATTAGCCTGCAAAAGTGAAATTCAAATTAATTCCAGCTTAGCTAAAAAAGCCAAAATCTAGGAATTGGTTGGATGACACAAACAGCAGGTAACCAGAAACGGTGATGTCCTGAGCTGGGGATGGGTCCAGCAGGGTGCCACCAGGACTGGATGAGGTAAACAATACGTTATGTCTGCAGGTTATATTCAATTTGTAGTGACACAAACACCAGTGAAGGCAGAGGAAAAAAAACGAAAGGTAAACTGGAAGAGTTTGAAATGTATCAAGCACATAACAAAAAGGAATCCAAATTGCATTAAATACACACTGAACATTTGGAGGAGCGAGTATTGAAAAGAAGAGAAACAAAAAGCAGAAACATCAGCAGGACTTAGTAAGCACTTAATATCAGATAGTAAAAGCAGCATGTTTTGGCAGCACAGGAGAATGACAAACAAAACTTAAATTATATGATGTTTCATATGCAGAAGATCCATGTTAGGCAGAGGGGAATATGAGAATCCCTTCCTCTGCAGCATGCATGAGATACTGCTGACATCCGTCTTCAAGTTGTAAATTCAAAAGAGAGGGGAATAATCCATACTGACACAGGAAGGATTAAAGAATGATGTTATGAAACTGAGCGAAATAAAGTATTTGTGATGAAAATCAGGCAAAATGTCCTAACATTGTATCCTGTGACACTGCTAAAAAGTTTGTCGCGGGTTTGCTGGAAATATTCAGAGAGTCAGAAAAAGCATTCTTATACTCGTATAGGAAGGACTTTGGGGGAGATTTTGTTATGTGCTTAAATACACGTTATGCGTTTCTCTGCCACAGGCTGGATTGGAGAGAAACTCACTCCTCGCAATTGAGTAGAAGATGGATGCTCCAGAAAGCATAGGATTTTATGACCATCTAGACAGTGGCCAGCAGGACAAGTTATTGCTTGAAAAAGAAGGGCATCTTTCACGAACTTTCAAGAGCAACAGGCCGCTGTGACAGCTGTGAATTGCAGTCACCTCTGTGGAAGCCATCATCCCCCGAGGAGGGATGCAGGGGAGTAGCCCCCGGAGCTAGAGGTACGCCCTCCTATCCCAGGGACCCCCGGCCTGAGCTCGTGTGGATGGCAGAGCTCATCCTCCATGTGTTGTCTTCACTCAGAGAGGGCCGGTGTGGCTGGGGGAGCTGCAGGAACATCCACAGGCAGCAATGTGAGACGCTGGTGGTGGCTGGGGAAGGCATGCCAAGGAGGGGAGGGGAAGCAGGTTCACATCAAAGCCTTGCCTCCATCGCTGGGAATACAGCAGGCGCCTGAGCCGAAATGTAGACCAGCAGAAGGAACCAGGTCGAATAATTCATGGATCAAGCCTGAGAGATGGCCAGCAAACTAATATTGAATGTACACATGAAAAGCAGCCATAAAACAGCATTACAACAGTTGTGAACCTGCAGCCTATCTCATTTTTCCCACCCACCTTCCCAAACAGCTTTCTTCTTCCCATTGCCTTTCTGAAATGAACAGTGTTCAGAGTGTTAGTTGTGATGCCGGTATTTATCTGGGAGAATGAAATCATGGCCTAGTTTCCTTTTCCCAAACATTCCTCTACAACAAAGGACAGCAAAATCAGTAGTTGATATGTCTGAGATAAATAGGCACATTTGCAGCCTGGTGCCTTTCATCAGACAAATGACCAAACACAGAAGCTCATTAACCCAAGGTGACTACCAGCAATATTTTCATCCTAAAAGTTTCTAATTAACAGAAAGACCAGTGAGTAAATTCCACTTACTTCACACTAGCAGAAATGTGGCTTTATCACCTCACTTCCTTGCTGCAGTGTGACCTGTCGTAATCAGCAAAAGAATGAAAAAATGAACTGCTTGCAGCAGCAATCCAAACCCCAGAACACAGGTGAAGACATTTTAAGAACAGACAGGTGAACTTGCGGAGTTGCAGAGGTGGGTGGTTTATCTAGCAATAATGTGCCTGTGAAGGAAGGAGAAGTTTTATTCCAAGACACTGCTAGAGGCTCCACAGGATCTACCCTGCCATGAACTTCTGTTAGTTACGTATAAACATCTTGTGGTCCTCATTGATCCACTCCAGACATCCAGTCTTAAAGGGTTAGTATCAGACCAGCTCCTGAGCATGACTGCAACAGGAGGAAATATGCCCAAGAGAGACCAGAAAAGTGGCAGAAGTCAGGATTCAGGATTTCAATGGCATGCTAGATTTCACACTGGCATTTTGTACATTCCTACCAGATGATGGATCTCGCTTGATCCATACAAGACTCTATGCTCCAGAGGACTCGTACTGGAGTCATTAACCAGTTCTCAAACTTGCTCCAATTCTAATTTGCTGATTCTTCAAGTAAATACAGTGTTGTGCTCCCCCCACACCAAACTTATGTTCAAAATACTCAGCTCCTCCCTCCTTTTTTATGCAACCTGGCTGGGATTCTTTCAAACTCTCTCCACCCTCCCTCTCAGCCTTGCTTGAACTTTCCTAAAGTAAAAACATATTTGTGCGAGGGCTTAATTTGGCAACAAAGGATTTTGCTGTTAAATTTACATTGGGAACTTGTCCCAGACAACACTGTGAAAAATGTGCTTGGACATTCATTTTGAAGAGTTTTGTTTCTTGTGGGTATTTTGTTTTGCTTTGAATTGTTGAAATAAGGCTGTTTCAGTGATGGGTTGTGCCCATTTCAGCCGGGTGAGTAACAGAAGAGAAGTCAAGGTGTTTCCCTTCCTCACTTGCTCTGTGCTGGAGCTGGGTAAGAGAAGCTGAGCTCCAGGCTTGTGGGAGGCAGAAGAGGGCTGACATGTAGCATCCCACCTGCCTGCAATTAGAAGAGACCAGCCTTTGTTTCTTGGATTTGTTATACCACTAACAAGAAGAGTGAATCAATCAACCCAGCCTTAACAGGGTGACATTAGACAATATAACCATTGATTAAACGTGATTTTTCAGTGTAGATTTTAGCCTAAAGTCACAGTCTTGTAATAAAAAACTTACCACAAAGCAGGGAGCAGAAATGGTTTTGCTTTTGTGGTGTCCTAAGACTGCACTAAATTACACATCTGAAATAAAAATCATGAACATAGGTTTGTATGTGAGACTTTGCCTGTTAAAACATGATTTTAACCTGGTCCTCTGCTTTTGTACTTCTTCATCATGTAAGAAAAGGCAATGTAAGAAAGCAAACTTCTGGAAAGAGACGTTGATGGGTATGTAACAACCACTGTAGGAGTAGCAATATGTTTTTTTCTTGAAAAAGCTCAGTGAGTGGTGACTTCAGACCAGGGTCCTGAAGCAAACAGCCCTCGTGTAGGGCTGTTCATTTTCCAAACACGGGCTTTAACCAAGCTACCTTGAAGTGCTTGGGGGAGCACAGAGGAGGTGTCCGGTTCATAGGCAACTTTGCCAAACTGCATTCCTGTATTGTAGGTGCTGAGAAGTCTGGAGGATTTCAAGAGAAGGACAGTTTCACATCTGTGGGCCAGAGTTTGGAAGAGACATGGGCTCCCTGATGGTAGGGGCAGCCCTGCTCTAACATGTCCTTATCCAATAAAGATAATGAAGATGGGGAGAGGTCCCTCAAAATAGGTGGAAACCCCACTGGATTTGCAGTGAAACTTCTGCTGGTGCACTGAACAGCCTGGGCTAAGGAAGGCAACAAACTAGGAGGTAAAGTGTAGTTTTGTGAGTGCTTACACACCCTGACACTGAGCTAATTTTTCAAAAGACTTTTTTTTCCCCCAACCCCCTGTTTTTTTGAAGTGGAGATTTATGCATCTCACCGAAACAGCCACATTAAGCTGCTTCTTTAAAACTAAAGAATCCTGAACTTTTGCAAAATTTTATGCAGAATTTATTTCAGCTGTAGCTGTAATCTGAAAAGAGTTGTATGTGTTAAAGAGCTGTGGCTAGGATTACTCTTAACATTTTGGTGTGTAAGGGTGCTTTTATTTCTTAAGTTTATGTCCTGGTTTTGCCTTCTCATTACCCACCACCCCCCTTCCCATCCTTTGATATAATACACAGATATCGTTCCCCTAGTCTATGGACCACCCCTGTGAAATGTCCGTAAAATATCCATA
>JASVER010000016.1:9354918-9400303 GCA_030449065.1 Oceanodroma leucorhoa
ACCCCATTGGCCAGCTGGCCTAGCTGTCCTGGCTATGCTCCCTCCCAGCTTCTTGTGCACCTCACAGAGCATGTGAGCTGAAAAGTCCTTGAGAAAGTAGACTACCTAGCAACAACTAAAAACATCAGTGTGTCATCAACATTCTTCTTACACTAAATCCAAAACATAGCACTATACCAACTACTAGAAAGAAAATTAATTCCACCCCAGCCAAAACCAGGACAGTTTATCATAAGCTAAATGCTAGCAATATTTGAAATGGTGTCTGTGGACAACTAGAGGTGGGGGCAGGACAGACGATGATCATGATCAAAGCCTGAGTTTACATACTATTTCTATATTTTCAGTGGGTAGTTATATATCACTCTAAGGACTACAATTTTAACATTGAATCAGGAAAACAAGATCCTCTAAGAAGGGATCCACTCTAGGATGAGCAATAAATTTATTTTGCATGGATGAGGAAAATCAGCAATATTTGCCATAAAATTTGCTGAAGCTTATGTAGAATTTGCCATTTACATGAGGTGGACTATTGTCGTGGTTTAACCCAGCCAGCAACTAAACACCACGCAGCCACTTGCTCACCCCCCCCTTCGGTAGGATGGGGGAGAGAATTGGGAGGGCRCACGAAGGAAAACCCGCAGGTTAAGATAAAAACAGTTTAATAATGGAAATAAAACAAAGTAAAACAGTGATAATAACAATTATAACAACAACAATAACACAATATACAAAGCAGACGATGCACAGTGCAACTGCTCACCCTCCACGCGTCCCGAACAAAACCGCGTGTCCTGAAAGAACTGCGTGTGCCGAACCCCAGACGCTCCCCCCTCTCCCGCCCAGTTTTATACTGAGCATGATGTCACATGGTATAGAATACGCCACTGGCCAGCTGGGTCAACTGCCCCGGCTATGCTTCTGCCTCAGCTGCCCCTGCACCTGGCAGAGCGTGGGTGGCTGAAAAGTCCTCAGTGCAAGCACCACCCAGCAACAACCAAAGCATCAATGGGCCATCAACGTTGCTTTCATTACCAAACCTAAAACACAGCACCCCCTCCATCTACTGGGAAGAAAATTAACTCTGGCCCAGCCGGAACCAGGATAACTATTGAGCATAAGGCCTGAATAATAATTTCAATATAATTTATAAGAAGAAAACCCTTAGAACACTTTTAGGTCCTAAGAAAGATGGAAATAAATAAAAAACTGGGCAGAAGCTGAAAAAGCAGCAGAAGTATATCACTTCTGGTTTACACATCTTTCATACAGATCCTTGACCATGACAGGAAATTTAATATTGTTGCTTTCCAAGATTCACCCACAGTTAAATGACATATCTTGGAAGAAATAGATCTTGGTGTCTCACCAACAATACATTAGTTCCTCTTTCATTGAGAAAACAATTACGGACTTGATTAAAAGAGTCTATTTTTTTCCTGTGTTGTTACTATTGTCTCATATTTGATGTTTGTTATACACAGCTGAAAGGCAAATAATTCACTGGCTCCTTGATTGTTTTCTAAGCAGAATAAGCTGCCTTAGAAATATTTGAAAGTATGAAACAAACAGGTTGTACTTTTGGCAGTGCATCATTTTTGCATCAGTATCCTGAGCTGAGAAGCTGATGCTGACTTAGAGGTATACGCCAAGTTAACAATAGAAACAAATTGGTGGAAATTTGTTTCCAACCAGAAGCATGAATATTTCCTTACAGCTAATCACTCAGCTCGTAGCTGAAAGAATACAACAAAATATGCAAAAGATAAGTTATCACTTGATCTTTATGCTCATTAGCCAATATTTTGGTTTTCTTCCTCCATCAGAAAAAAATCATGACTATATAGGACATTTCATTTCATCAGACTTGAATTTAAATAAATTCTGTCCCTCAAGTCTCAGGTGCTTATCCATGTAGTGAAATAATCCTAAAACATTGTTGAACTATTAAAAGTTATTTTTCTACAGTAGACTCTCCAGCTGGAAATTTTAAGGTCTGTGGAGATAATGTATAATGAAGATCAAAAAGAATGACTGAATTATCTGTAGAGGTTTTCTATATTATGGCAAAAGTTATTTTTTAAATAAATTCTTAAATTAGAACAAAGAGCTGTTTATAACATGACGCTTTCATCCAAAGATAAGTTACAAACAAGCATTGCTGGCAATGCCTGTGGTCACTAAAGTAACCCCCTCCTAAAAACATGTAAGGCCAAAGCAGAAGAGCAGGAAAGGGATTTTGCTCCATAGCAACCAGTCTTATTTGACCTTTCCATTTCAACAGACAAAATTATCCTACCTTGATTCAGGTTTTTTTTGTTGAAAGAATGCCAACTTTTTGGACTATTTTAAATATTATGAGAGAGCTGAGAATTGCAGAATGTAGTGGGGCTTATTTAGATCAGAAGAAATATCAGATACAGAGATATTTAGCAGAGTGTTTGTGCACACTTCAGAGGACAAATATTAGAAAATGATCCGATATTATATCTTCAAATTCTCGTTATCTCAGCTTCTTTAAGCCTGTGCTATTTACTGTGTTTATTCTTACCTCAAATGCACTAATGAAAGACTATTTCCTTTGTGTAAACAAGGTTTAAATACAGTAAGATAAACTGAAAAATATTGAGATGGCTGAGTTTTAGTTTCATATTGAAGTTAACTTCAACTGGGGCAGTAAGTGTTTTATGAACTGATTTAAAACCCAAAAATACCTTTTAACATATTCAATTTTATGATAATCACCATTTTAAATAATAAATTTGTGCTTACATAAATAATATTTTAAATTCAACAACTGTAGAAACATACTTTTGAAAGATAAATGCATGCCATGCTGGGAGGAATAGCATTTCTTAAAATGTCCCTGAAAACATTGCCTTTGTTTTTCATGAGGGTGTCTCTTATTTTCATGTATGAAAGATGGTACCCAAAATTGTTTCAGCTTCTTAAGAAAGGCAGCCCTTGCTTATTCCACTGGTCCATGTAGTATGGGAATAGGTACTGTGTCCTATTAACGGTAACACAGTCAACAGCTTCTGACCTAGCGTGATGTAACACTGCTTTCTGACCCAACATCATAGGGTAGGAGAAAGTTGCAATGAAGAATTTAATATTCAATTTTTCTTGAACACCTCCTGTTGTTCTATAGTTTATCAGCAGGAATCTTCAGTTTAATTTTACAATGTCTCAGATACCTATGTGTGATTATTTGGTTAGGTTTTTCTGCAAGGAGGTGAGGGCTGCACAGTATGCTTCCCTCTCTGCACTTCACAGGCAGTAACCACTTGAAAATAAAGGAGATTCCTAAAACCATGGAGTCTCAAGCTAGGAGGACATAACCATAGTGGTGACAGCCTGGAGAGTTGTGCCACATGTGTTGGGCCAGTGCTGAGTTGTGAGTCCAAGTAAAGCCATTCGGGTGTGCCATTTCTCCTGGAATAACCTGCTGTGGTCTAGCTGGGATGTGAGGGAGTCAGTCATGAGTTGTGCCTCCCCTCTGCCTCACAAACCCTTCCCTCTAAAAGTAATGAAACTACATCTTCTCTTTGAGCAGTTCATCACAGTTGGAAGCTCTGGCTCCACCAAAGGATGTCAGAGTGAAGAGCAAATGATGGTGAATGCTTTATTCTTCTTGTGGTCTCGTCAGAGGAGGGACCCCATCCATTAGAGCAGTCTTGGGCTCCTTTGTGCTCCAAAGTGGTTTACCCCAGGTCAACCAACACATGGTCCACAATTACTTATAGCACCTCGTTTTCTCTCAACAACATGTTGCTCAAGATCTCTATGTAGAAAAGCCTGTTCTCCTAAGTATTCTGCAGCCAGACATCTTTAACTGGACTTTCTTCACAGTACAGCTGGTCCTCAATAGCCAGCAGATGTTGCTACTGAGCAGCAGAAAGGCCAATGCACCCCCTTCCTCCAAAGCTGAAAGTAACTCAGAGCTTGGTCTGTGTCTACATGGAGAGAAAAAAGCCCAACCCCAAATGTCAAGCTTGAGTCATCTGCGGTTAGAGTTGCATGAAGGAAGCAGGGAATCCTGAACCCATTGAGGCATGGAGAAGCTGAATGAACAGCAAAGTAGATCTTGGAGCAGAAAGTTCTCTCCAGTATTAGAAATTTTCTGATAGTTTGTGGTTTTAAAATTCATAACATCACATTAGTGCTAGACCATTGACTTCAGCTAACATATCTCAACTTTACACCAGTGCCCAGTCAGTACATTTAAGTCTGTCAGACATTCAAAGACAAATGCTCTTTTAGGCATTTTGGGCACCATTTTAAGCACCATTTCAAGTAATGTCCTAGAGCAGTCCATGGAGGGCCCATCTGTAAATTGTGCCACTCAGACAGGGAACTTCACCAAGAAATTACAGTTGCTCTAGAGATCATCTTTTCTCACAGAGTGTGTTGTAAGGGACGCTCGAGGAAGTAAATTCAGAGGGACTTTCTTAACTTTTACTCTTCCGGACTCTTTTTATTGTTCTCATTAGCAATGAGAGTGATGATTTGCATAACAAAGTCATCTTGTCTCCAGTCAGGAGGGTTGCAGTGCAGGGCTTGTGCAGGTAGCCGCACCGGGGGAATTTCCAGCTGCTGTGGAAGGGGTTAATACCATAAAATGACATCTTCATAAAGGGAAGTGATTGTGCAAACTCAATGGCTTCAATGTGAACGTTGCCCTATTTTGCAAATACAGTGTCAGCGGTGGGGAGGGGAGGAGAGGTGAAGTTTCCTAGGGAATTTTTTTGTTGTTTTCTATTGCTTATTTCTGCTAAAAAGCCATTGATCTGGCATCTTTTGAGGAGGAACAGGAAACTGACACTGCAATGCAAAAAATATTCCTGGAAAATTGGAACTTCAAAATGTAGCTCTGCATTTTTTCACATTAATTCATTCAAAAATTCCCCTGAGACTCCCTCAGGGGAGTCAAAACACCTGAAAAAAAAAATTCTCATTATCTAACTCCGTTGCTGCTTAACCACTTGTCAATTCTCAGGATGATGTTCATGGTTCCTTACTAGTCCTGTCACTGACATACGGATTCGGAGGAGAAAGTACTTCATTTAACAAGGAACTTTGGGAACTTTGGACTAGGAAGCTCATCTACCTTCACTGTAATGTGTGGGCAGGAATCACTTCCATAGTACTTGCTCTGTCTCGAGGCTTACCTTGAAAAAACTGTGCTCCAGACGTGCGATATAAATATTCTTGAAAACCTGACTCCTCCCCATGAAGCTCCCTCCTGGAACTCACGGGGAAATTTTTGGCAGAGTTGGTTTTGAGTTGTCTTTTTCCAGCAGGAAATGGCAAAGTCTAAAGTTTTCCTGCAGAAATAACCCTTTCCTTATCCTCCTGAAACAACATGTCTCCTGTAGGACTGCCAGTCTGCAGGATACAAGAAATATGGACAGGGCAATAGGGTGTATCTCATCTGGTATGTGTAGCAAGTCTTACGGGAGTGTCATTTCCGGCCATAGGTAGAACAGAGATACTGTTTTGTCCATTTTTAAAATGAAAGGCCTTGATCATTATATTGCTAAATGTTGTAGCATTCTTTATAGAGAGGCCAAACAAGAAAAATAAATAAATAGGAGACATCATTTCTAAAAGGTTCATCTATCACCTCCTTCACTGTTTAGACATATATAGATCACCATCCCTCTAACTATCTTATTTGCTAAATAAGTGTATTGATATCCTGCTTGAATTGTAGGATAAACTAAAACCCAACAGATACATGTATTCAGAGAAAAACTAAGACCCATTGCATCATGAAATATTACAACACTTACAACACCATTACCAACAACGTTAAGAGTTAACATTTACATTCAATATCTCATTATTTTTTCTAATTCAGTCAAGGCCTGAGACAAGGGCCTAGTGAAATCCTACAGAAAAAGAACAAGGATTGCTGATGCCACGTCTCCATGGCAGCACAGCTAATTTGGCAGGACAACCAAACGCACAGAAAGAAAAAGAGGTTATTTACAAAGATATCTTTGATAAAAGGGGCTTTGGGGACAGGAAAATGGTCCAGGAAAAAAAAGAAAAATGAGTCACAGAAACGTTCCAAACCTTTAAAATAAATTCTTTAAATGAGTGAGAGAAAATAAATTGAAGAAAAAATTTCTTGAGTCAGTAAGCACAGTGAGTTTCATCTTTGTTTGTTGTTGTACAATGCTATAAACCACCCTGAATGGACCAGAATAACATTAGTGGTTCTGTGTATTGTAACCACTTCAATCAAGGCCTTTTGTTTTGAATCACCTGCCCTGCCTGCATTGGAGCCCCTTTTATAGCCCGGTCGCAGCACAGAGATCTAATTTAGTTCCACATACAAAAAGGAGCGAGGAAGAAAAATAGACTCATCTCTTACTGCTCCTTGCTTGAATCCACAAGAGAACAACTGGCACAACAAATGGAGTGAAATGCTTAAGAGAATATTTTAAAATTCCTCAGCCTACGACCGCCAAGCAATTTGTAAATTATATTGTTATAGCATTCCCGAAGGATGCAGATGCCCAGCCAGACACAGGTAAATTGGTGGCCTAGGAGAGTGGGCATGCCTCCTGTGCTCCCATAAAGAGGAGAGGGGGAAGGGGAAACTGTGAGGAGAGCTGACCCTGAGGCACACGCAGCAAGGGGCACGGGGCTGTTATTAACTCCGGTGGAGAGCTGAAGGGCAGAAGCGCCTCGGAGTATTCACTATGGTTAATCTTCTCTAGCAGATGGCTCACTCGAGGTTGCAGGCAACGGACTGAGACCCTGCCCAGGGCCATGCTACAAGCCTCTTCCAGTCCCCTTCCATGTTTCGCCTGTAGAAACAGCTCTGTGCAAAGGTCCGTAGGGGTTAGTAAAGCAGCAGAGCAGCCTTTCTCTTAAATACAAATCCTGGAGGACGTCGAAGTGCTGGTTTCATGTTGTGAGACCTTCTCAGACCAAGGAATGCACCAAGTCTACCACTCTGTCCATGATTACATTGCTTTTATCTTGCCTGAAAAAGGGTGATTTTTCTGCCATCAGTTCCCTGGCATGGAGTCGGTCTCAGCCAGAGGCTGAGCACCTTGGGCTTTTGGGAAACAGTTCCTCTGCCAGTGAAGAGCCACACAAAGACTGCATGTGGGAGCCCAAAGCCCCAGCTGGCCAAGCCCCCTTACAATGTCATGAACCAGAGCCTGCAGCACCTAACCAGGCAGGTGTCTTTCCAGCATGAGGTCGTGTCCAATGTGTGCTGGGGTCATGTCTCTCAGCACCACGGGTACAACTTGTGCTCTTTTGTTTTCCCATTGCTACAGCAGTAAATTTGACATTGCTCTAAAGGCAGCATGGTTGTAGCGTATACCCTGCAGACACGCATATAAATACAGGGCTGATGCTAGTGAAAACAGTCATACAAGTGCGTGTGTGCGCGCGCGCATGCACGTGTGTGAACCCTTTAGGTTCAGGGTTACAAATTAGCTAAACACAACTATACCCTTCAGAATACACACTCATGAAACGTAAGCATGAGATCCCATTCATGGAACACCTTCTGAGCATCTTTGCCTTGATTGAACCTCTCACCTGGAGGAAATTATTTTCCATCTATAAACAAAAGGAGAAAAAGTATTTTCCAAGTCACTTACCTAGATCTCCTCATTCATTTCAAGTGTGATGTTACCACCTACTAAAGAAACAATCCCACTGGTTTTCAGTCTGCTTGCTACTTTCTACTATGAACAATTAATACATTAGAAAATTAACTTGCAGATGAAAGAAAAGAGCAGCCTGTGGAAGTTGAATAATGACCTTATTTTAAGAATTTCCCTTGAGTAACCCCCACTGCTGCCTCTTATACAAAGGGAGGAAAAATTATACACGCACACCTTTAATGTCTTTTTTGAATGCTAATGAAATGATTAGTGTTTTGGAGAAGTCTGTGCAGATGAAACGACAGCAGCAGGAGTAGCAGCCAGCGATATTAACTAGAGACTATGGTCTGGGAGCTGCTGTTCTGCAGTTCAGAAATAGAAAAATTAGCAAGCTAGATTATAATTAATAAACTAGAAGCAAACTAAGATAATGTGGGGTGGGTTTTGGAAACAAATGAGCTTAAGTTTAGAAAACGCAGCTTTCTTGCAGAGTTGGAAGCAATTACCCATTGCATGTTGGTACCTTATGCACTTATCCAGCAAACAGGTGAGAATGTTTAATATCTAGTTACCGAGGGGACCAAAGAGGTCTTATCACTGCATTTCACAAGGGGGAGCCTTTCTGCTTCAGTAAATTAATTTCCCGGGTCCTCTCTTACTCCCCTAGCACCAGGTTGTCCTATTCTTGCGCTTGGATCTTGCTGGGTACTTTTTAGCACTGTCTACAAACGTCTACAAATGCCTTCTCTGCTGACACAGAAAGCCAGTAGAAGGCAACTCTTTCTCTGTGGGATGTGGATGCTGGACAGGGTGTGGAACAACCATTAGTGCCTGCTTCAACAACAGATTTCACATATGCCCTTAGACAAGTCTTGTAATTTGCTTTGTTCCTCACCCCTGCATCCTGTTGTACTGCTGTTTAGAACTTGTATAGATATTGCAGAAACGGTATTAAATGTAATATAATAAATGGTTTATTTTAGTAGTAACCAGCGCTTCGATTTCAGTTTCTTGAGTAGAATGCGGATTTCATGGATCAGAAGGCTTGAGAAGTCGCATAGCTGCTAATGTCCCATCACCTGTGAGTGGGCACATCACTATTGACCTTCCAGGGAACAGTCAAGAGTCATCATTCAGTGATCCTTGCACACACATGTAACAGGGAAAAGGGGACAACGATCCTTTTCTGCTCCCTTTCACGTCCTGTCCAAAGACAAGGAAGAGTCACAGTCCATGCATGCAGGAAATGAAAACATTGCTCCCTCTATGAGTTACCTCAAAACCACCACAGTCACTTTTCCAAGTTCCCCTAAGCTTGCCTTGAAGTTTCATAGGCTGCAAGGAGGATACATGGCTCTCTCCAAAGACAACATTTCCAGGTGTGCCCTGCATGGTAGGAAAGCTGCTGAGGATGTTGTTGCCTTCTGGACTAGGTTGCCTTGAACTTCTGAATTACTGTGACCTGCCCTCAGGTGGGCAAAGAACTGCACACCCAAGCCTGGCCCAGCACCAAGAAAGGTACCATGGCACTTTTCTTAAGACAAAAGGTGTTTGGATTTTGCGTTTCAGATAATTCCTCCTTTAATATCTGCAAATGAAAATTGGAGACTAAAGACTTGACTTTGTAACTGGTCTTTCTTCTGCTTCACCCTTTGACATTCAGCAATTCAGCCCTTCTGTGTCATTTTTTTTCCTATATGCTTTGATATTGATACTTGGACTACATCATTTGTTTGATGGGAGGGTGGGGGTGTATGATCTTCGTGCTTATTCGAGAGACAACATTAAAACCAAACACAATCTCAGCTACACGGACTGGGGACAAATTTTCAGTTCACAGACAAATAATTTCAAACTGAATTTTTAAACTGTAGCTCCAGATGGTCTGCAAATACAAGATGAGCAATTATATCCAAACTGAGGGTCAAAGAGAGGGTGTATGAATGAATGAAATCAGAGGTCAATGAACACATTCCCTTGACATGCCGTCTTACTCCATAAAGATATCTCCCCTTTTCCTAAAATGGTAAAACTCTGCCAAATTAAACAACCTGTTGGTCCCATAACCTACCTCTAGTGGGGTATCGCTTTCCATGCTATTGATCATGTCAGACCGACATCCTCAGCAGGACTTGTTTCTAAACACTAATGCAGCACAGAAAGAATATGAAAAGTTAATGAATGAGAGGAAAGGAATGATGTATGAGGCACCAGAGGAAGACTCAGCAGATATAGGTTGGATTTCAGGCTTTGTCATGGGTTTCCCACAAAATCTTGAGCAAAAATCGGTCTATGCAAATGGTAATTAAAACAAGGCCAGGGCAAGGACTCAAGTATTGGCCCACAATTGTCTATGCTGTTTAATTGTTAACACACTCTCTCACATGGCTTTGGCCCACGCCGACTTGATTTCCCCCAGACAATGTCAATGCACAGTTCAGAGGACAGCATGCACCAGGGACTGCCCCAGTGGGCAGCTTGGATGGAGTTCCCCCTTCCCCAGTCACCGTGGGGGAGTGTTTAGCCATGTGGACACAAACCACGCCATGACTGGCCTGAAGGGCCAGAAAATAGGCCCTCTCCTATTTTATTTGCTTGTATAGATGTAGTCTTCTTTCCTGCATCGCTTTGTCTGCCCTATTTAGACTATAAATTCTTTGGAACGAAGCAACCTTTTAATATGTATTTGAATGATGCCTGAGACAATGAGATGCCAGCCTTTGCTGGGGGTTGCCTTTGCTACTGAAAGGCCTATTAAAGAAAAAAAAAGAGAAAAAAAATAAGGAAGACTATTCAGCTCTCGAAACAGCTTTCAGTTCTTTTTAATCCATCCATGTCAACAGCATATCTTCATCCTACAGCGGGGCTTTACAGCTGTCAGAATTTGCAGTCTCAGGACTGCAGCACGTGTTAACTCTCACAGGAACAGGCATTTTGTCTGAATACACAGCAACAGGGACTGAAAAGACAAGGAAATTTTCCCTGGTGATCTCCCACCACCATGAATATCCTCGTGTCTCAGTTCCTTCACCATCCTACACCATGTAGCTCTTACAGGGCTCTTGGTAGTGGCCTTACACCATCAGCAGCCCAAAAGGACCCACATGCAGAGAAAAGCCTAAAAGCCTTTGTTTGGGACCAGGCTGTTCCTGTTGCTGACCCCAGGTCAGGACAGCAGCAAGGTCAGTGTCCTGGTAAAAGGCAATATTAAAAACAGGCATTTGCTACTTGCCTTGAATTGTCTTTCATATTGCTTCTTAGCCAACCTCGGAAATAGCTCATCAAGACATTCACCTGGAGGGATGGAGAAATTAAATATATAGAGAAAAGGGCTCTATCACTAATAAAAAGACAAACAGTAGATCAGGACTGGCCTTTTCCAATCCTGTTCTTAACCAGACTAATTTTCAGCATCACTGTTAATAGCTGTCTCCCCTCAAACTCTCGTGTCTCAGGAGCCCTTAGACTCCCCATTACTCCAGCTGCCTTGCTAGAGAGGCAAAGAGAGAAAAACACTTTTTCTTCATTGCCCATTCCTGATAGGTCTGGCTCTTTCAAACATACATCTCTAGAGGTGGGCCCAGTCTCTAGAAGTGTCTTGCATCCTCAGGAGAAGGCAAGATATTACGGATGTCATCATATATATCCATCCTGCCTAGGAGATGGTGCTCCTCATCCAGCCCACCGGGGACCCTCCGCAGTACCTGTGCTGGCAGGTGATGGCAATGGGTAGGCACAGCTCTGAGGTGGAGTGGCAACAAGGGACCATAGGCCAGCTCAAGGGCAGACAAGGGCTAGAAGCCTTGCTGGGCAGCAAGAAGCAGTGGCTGTATGTCATGCATGGAGGAGCAGTACTTGTTGCCCAGAGTAGGCATGGCAGAGGTTTCCCATGGCGCCTCAGAGCAGGAGCGGTCAGGGGTCTTCTGCCCTCACCGGGACCTCTGATGTACCCTCAGAAGTGATCTCATGGGGCAGTGCAGGCATGGCTTTGGAGAACCTGAAAGACTTGTTTGTGTTTTTAGCCAGAGCTGCCAATCCACCTGGATATCACTCATCAGCTACAGAGCGCCTATCAGCTCCAGATCAGAGAGTTCCTTGGCACTGCCTATTACATCGCTCTTTTGATTTCATTAATCGCATTAAAATGTCAAACTCGCACCCTGTTTGCAAACTCTCCATTGCACAAATCAGCTTATCTGCACAGGATCTCCCCACTGTCACATACTGGCAAAGGGAATGCAAACAGACTGTACTTTTTACCTCAAATGCTGTTCTTCCATACTTGTACTTAGCTGAATAAATCCTGAGTTGCCCTAGGAGATTTTGAAATGAGTTTGAAGAGTTGCGTGTAACTCCCGATGTTCAGATTGCTTTTATATGTTTTCCAAACAAAATAATATTGTCAGAGTGAGTTAGTTTTGCCCAATGGGTGCCAGCAACTTTTAAGTAACACAGCACTATTACTTTCTATAGGCTGTGATATATCTGATGCTCTCCAGATGAACTTGTTTAGGAGTTCCCGGGTCAATCACGCAAAATACTCATCCCTCTGAATTCCCATGAGAAGCTCCAAGCTCTGCAATAGCAGATCCTAAGAACAATCTTTGCATGTTAAATTGTGCTTTGACAAAGTCTAATATCTAATTCCAACACAGCATCAATACAGCGACAGCCAGTACTCATGAAAGGACTACATTTTCTTGCTGAGCAATGCTATGTTGGATCACACTGGGAGTCCAATGAATTGTGGCACTGAGCCATATAAACCTCTGCCTTTAAAAATTTTGCAGAAGGGAAACTGCAGCATGTTGCAACATGTCAAAACTCAGTGTAGCTTTAAAAGCAAATCCAGGGCACCTGTAATCATGAAAAGGATTGAAATGAAATTTCTGGCAGCTGCGGATGGTCAGCTATGGAGAAGTGCCCACTGCTTTTCCTCACACCGAGGCATTCCAGCCCTTTTGCTCAACATCCCGCTCAGTGCTATGACCTCTCTGCTCCACAGACCATACCTGCTCCTCATTACTTCAAAAGATCTGGTGTGTTAGACTCTCATCCCATTTTTTTAACTGTTGCTGCCAGTGTCTTAGCAATATCTCATTCACCTGTTGTTGTCGTTAGGCTCCTCTCTAGGCACACTGCTTCTTCCTCCCGTGATCTGCTGTTACGTGAGGAAGTGTTACGTCTTTCCCATTGCACCTATTATTTGCAGCCCGGTAAGGTCTCCCTGGGAAAGAAGTTTGCAGAGAAAACAGCAAAACTGTTTTCTCAAGGACAATGTGTGCTTAATGGGAGCCAAGAATGCCCATGATGCCTTCAAGGTCTTGCGTCCTGGACGTATTGGCCATGGAGCTTATGAGACCAGACTAGTCACAAGACTGACAGGAGTAGGGAAACTCTTGGGCTTTCAAGATGTCTTCTGAGGGTGGCTCAAGAGTTAGGCAGCTCTTTGGCTGGTGGACTTAGATCATTCCATAAACCTACCAGCAACAGAAAGCCCTTGCTACAGCCATGAGTGCTCAGACTCCTTTCTTCCCACTCCCTCCAGCCCCTCCTTCCTTAGCAAGCACAACCATTGCCCACAGCACATCTACAAACACAAAGCATGTGGCTAGAAAAAAGCAATTATGCACTTAGGAAAAAAATAAAAGTTGGCTTTTGCACACATCCACAAACTCTGTTTATGTTCTCGCTTGAAACTGATGGCCAGACACTGTCAAAGTATAAAATCCACAGATTAACAGTAAATCCACAGATTAACACTGAAAGAATCTTTTCTTTCCTTCCTTTCTTGTTGTTTTTTGGGGTTTTTTTTCCCCCCCAAAAAAGCTACCTGGGATACTTTCTTGTTGGCATCTGTTTGAAACAATTCTCTCAAGCATGTTACCACAGTCAGATTTTCTGACTGCCTGCACATTAGGGTAATTAAGGAACAAACAAACATGAGGCATATTTCATATCTCTTGCCTATCTTTCCTTACTCCATCCAGGCAACATTTTTTATAATTCACACTGTGAACTTTTGTGCTGGCTGGTAAATAAGCAGCCAGGATAAAATATCATATGGCTTGAAGTGGTTTACCTTGCAGTTCTGGGTACATTTCAGGTGGATGAGATCGTTCTTCATTCAGCCTTCATACACTCCACTGGCTGCAGCTTCCCAGCCAGTGATAGGACCAATATCTACATTCGTTTCAGCCATTTGCTCTCATCATCCCACACACATTATACATACTGGGGATGACCTGAGCACGTGCTAGTCCCATTGACCTCACATGGAGCTGCTAAACTCTTCCCACTGTGGTGCCAATATGTGCTGAATGGCTCCAGCTACAACTAAATCCCAAGCTATACTCAGCATACTGGTGGAACAGCAACATCCTCAGGCTGGGGACATAGGCCAGGACCTACTTGCTCATGGTGCACTTGAAAGGTTCACCAGATCCCAGCCAGAGAGAATATGTTATTTTCTGCCCAGGTCTCTACAGCAGCAGGCCTGTGGCATGAGGATGGCGTGCTATGATCAAAGACAGTGTCTTGCCAAACAGAGTGCACACTGTTGCCTCTGCTATGACTTTTGCCAGATTCTCGTACTATATCAAGCTTGTGCCACTGCCCAGATTTGCAGAGCTCTGAGCTAGGCTGTTAGTGTATTTGGGGAAGTACAATGGCTTTGGAGGCTTGGGCCTCCTGCTCATCTGATGTGTTTCCATAGCTTAGTGTCAGCACCTGCTGAAGAGCAAGCAATAATGAGTTTATGGCATTTCTCAGCTATTTTATATCCAGAAAAAAAGCACCTCTTAATAGTATAAGATGCACTTGACGCTCCTAACTCTTGCCTAACTATGCATTACTCTCATACTCTCTCTGTTCACAGCACAATTTACTGTTAAGTTTCCTCTCCACATCCCAGATCAAATCTTGCTGCCATCTGATCTTAACTTCGCTTAGCTTTAATAACCTGGGCTAAACCTTTTGTGTGTTCTGTATGTCCAGCTTATCTTGAATAGAATATTTACTTTTCTGTTCAAAACCTTTTAGACCAACTCACCGGTTTCTGAGAAGGAATCTAGGAATATTGTTTTGTTCATGTTAGGGGGGAAAAAAAAAAAGATAACCTTTCATGTGAAAAGCTTAACTACCCCTGCTTTGGGGCAGAGACTTCAGATCTGGAGACAGGACATCGAGAGCTAAGTAGTTTGTCAGTAATCCCCATAAAAGCACTGCCCAAAGTTGGTCACCTCTTAGCAAATCAGCAGTCTAATTCCTAGCAGAGATTTCTGCAGTCTTAGCAATTACGTTCCCCAAAGACCCTGCCTGCACCAGCTGAAGCCAAGGAAGCTCAGCTGGAGGCAGAGCAAGACCTTTCCCAGCACTGCAGCTCAGCACCAGCTGCAGCTTGAGCATTTGAAATAAGAGTGAAGGAAGAAAACTTCTCCCATCTGTGCTCCAAACAACTCAACTGCTGGGCCCAGCCTGCCTGGAGAAGACCAAATTGTAGTCAAATAGGGCAAAAATTAGACCTGGGGGTATAAATTGGACCAAAGACTGTAGGAAGGGATGAGGAGACTAGCATGGATAGAGGTTGGTAAGGAGGGGGTTGTGGACACTAGTTGGGACAAGGAGCCATGCCTGGGTGAGAGACTAGTGCTGCAGAAGGGAAAATAAAACTTCATTCTCCATCAGCATAGCCAGGGCTGAGACCTTGTCTTCCAAGATATACTTACTACTTGCTCCCAAACTCCTCTTGGGTTGTTCAGGGCTTCTCTTTGACTGCCTGGGGCGTAGGGCGTACCACTGTTAAACAGTGAGAAATCCTCTCTCCCCTTGGCCCATGCTGGGAGCTCTCCCTCCAGGGCTCTGTTAAATGCTGACAGATCAGAAGCTGACGGACCAGAGCCAGCAGCCAGGGCTACCTGGAGTCAGTGATCCCTGGCATGCGTCAGCCTACCTACTGTCTGGAAACAGTTCCATACAGCAGCCAGGAACCATCTGAAAATCTCTGTACTTGCAAGTCTTCCAAAGTAATCTCTGCCATAATTTTCGTGTCTCCAAAATGAATTGTAAGATCCTACCCTTATTTCTCTTCCGTTCTTCATAAGCCATTTTCTTGCAGGTTTGCCTGGATATTTGACCAAAAAGATACTCTAGCCAATGAAAAAAATATGTATGTGTATTTAAATACATCAGAAAAACCTCTTTTCTCCATGACTCTAGTGTTCATTTAAGAAGAACGGACTTGAGAGACCTCAACTCACTTTTTAATGGCCAGGCTTTCCAGTGTGCTCTCCCAGAAAAAGGGTACACAATAGTGTGGTTTCAGAGCAGCTGGCAGCGAAGGACAAGATCTTCCGTATTTCTCCTGTACTGCAGCACAAGACAGGCATACAGCAATAATTACTTTAAAGTTACGCAGGAGTGACTACAGACATGACAGCTGTTATCTTAGATAAACTTTCTTGATATTTGCTAATTTCAGATCAAAATATGTAACAGTAAGGTTTTCTGGATGAGTCATATGGAGGTAAAAGACATCGGTCTTATCTCAAAGTCTTTTATGCATTGTGGTTAAAAACTGTGTCTCAGTAACATCTCTATAAACCCCACAAAAAGGGTAAACTTCAGAGCCTTCCTTCAGTACAGTGGTGTTTAACTATGTGACAATCATACTGAGCCTATTAAAAATGTCTTTTATTTTTTCTGGTAAGTCTGACACCTGTTCTTCTATATATGTGAAAATAATTGTCACAAACATTGGATTTTATAGCCATGTGAGACCTCAGTTAAAACTGGCATGGATGCTCTGATGCCAGGAAATGTCGCTTCCCTGAAAGTGGTTGAGGTGGGAACGGACCTGTGGAGATCATCTGGTCCAACGCCCATGCTCAAGCAGGGTCAGCTAGGGCAGGTTGCCCAGGACTGAATCCAGTCAGGATTTGAATATCTCTAAGCCTGGAGACTCCACAACCGGTCTGGGCAACCTGTGCCAGTGCTCAGTCACACTCACAGTAAAAAAGTGTTTCCTGATGTTCAAATGGGACCTCCTGTGATTCTGTTTGTGCCCATTGCCTCTGGTCCTGACACTGGGCACCACTGAGAGAAGTCTGGCTCCGTCTTCTTTACTACCCCCGTCAGATATTTATATATATTGATGAGATCCCCCTGAGTCTTCTGTTCTCGAGGCTGAACAATCCCAGCTCTCTCAGCTATTCCTCATCTGTCAGATGCTCCACATCCATAACCATCTTAGCTGGCCTTTGCTAGCCTCACTCCAGTATGTCCATGTCTCTTGCACTGGAGAGCTCAGATCTGAACCCAGCACTCTAGGTGTGACATCACCAGTGCTGAGAGGAGGGGAAGGATCACCTCCCTTGACCTGCTGGTAATGTTCTTCATCTTCCATTGTCATAAAAGACAATGATTGACAGTTGCCACTATTACTATGACTGATAACATGGTGGCTAGCATGATATCCTGTCCTGTAGGCTGGCAGTCTACAGTTTGGCCATTGAGATGTCCCATACACTAGAGGAGAATGTATGTAATGGGTACGTTGAGTAGCCTCCATTTAACTCTAAGGGCAATGAGGCTGGTGAAGGGTCTGGAGAACAAGTCTTATGAGGAGCAGCTGAGGGAACTGGGGTTGTTTAGCCTGGAGAAGAGGAGGCTGAGGGGAGACCTTATCGCTCTCTACAACTACCTGAAAGGAGGCTGTAGAGAGACGGGTGTTGGTCTCTTCTCCCAAGTAACAAGCGATAGGACGAGAGGAAATGGCCTCGAGTTGTGCCAGGGGATGTTTAGATTGGATATTAGGAAAAAGTTCTTCACTGAAAGGGTAGTCAAGCATTGGAACAGGCTGCCCAGGGAAGTAGTGGAGTCACCATCCCTGAAGGCATTCAAAAAACATGTGGATGTGGTACTTCAGGACATGGTTTAGTGGGCATGGGTGCTGGGTTGACGATTGGACTCGATGATCTTAAAGGTCTTTTCCAACCTTAATGATTCTATGATTCTATGATTCTAAATCTACTTGTCAAATACACCACACGATGGTGTAGCGTAGAGACACCCCCAGCACAGTTTGTGAGGAGCTGGGGGAACTGAGAGTTGAAAATGCTTTTGGCATAGAGTTCTTGGATTCAGTCCTTACTTTTAACTGGACAAAATAAATTTGTTTTTTTTTATCTCGCTGTGGTCTCTGCCAGCCTGCAGCTATGACAGGCAATACTTTTCGTCTCCTCACCTTTTGTCTTTGGATGACCCAGGTGAGGGATGTTGTCAACAAAAGCTGATGGACTGAAGCTGATGTGAGCCAGGAAGAAAGGAGATAGTAGGAAAGAGAAAGGCTCTCTGATCATAGAAAAAAAATTTTCCCTTACTGAGGAAATTACGCCCTTTACATGCACATCTCCGTAAAGGATTTTGTTTATTGGCTGCTGATGGAGGGACAAACAAACACATCCCCCTAAATCAGTCAGAAAACACAAATGGGCAGGATCTGGCAGGGAGTCTGAAACCAGAGAGGAAAGTACGGCATTTTGGAAAGGAGGATTCACTGTGATTTTCATCAGCAGGTATTTTTATATTCCTCTAAGTGCCCAGCAGCTCTGGACTTTGGGAAGGGCAGAAAGGAGGACTGATGTAGCAAGAGCTGACACCGGTGCCCAGAGGTGGGATGTGCTCTGTGGTAGCACAAAGCAGGCAGCAGGAGGGGAGATTTCAGGATTTTGCCAACAGAGGGCAATGGTGACCCTGGGCTGGCTGCCCAGGATTCACACGGTGGAGATGTCTCACTGTGCAGCCATCAGGGACCTGGCTGTCAAAATGGGGTGGCTCAACCATTTCTCACTCTCTCCAGCACAAAAATAAAAGGTTTCCTGGAAACGCAGTAATGGGGGGGACCATATTACCCTGGCACAGACCTGCACACATCGATGTCCAACCTGAATTTGAGCACACAGGTAGCATGTACCACCTCCAACCAGCAGCATGTACCACCTTCATCCTCCTGCATGTTAGCTGGTAAGGTATGGGTGAAGCCTGCATTAGCTTGGCAAAGTCTCCAGGAGATGGGATGTTCTTCCATCCAACTGCACGGCATGGTCACCCCAGGAAGCCACCCAACCACCACCTACCCAGTCCACAAACTTCCAAGCAAGGTTCCTACCAGATAGTTATATCCTAGAGTGCCACGTGAGTCTGGGAAGGGAAATATCCAACTGGTTGCCCTGCATGATGTTGATGTCAGAGACATTAGCACAGTTCAGCACTTCCTGGAAAGCATCTCCCACTGCTTGGATGCTCTGCAGGGGAACTGGCCAGCGGAGCTGGTGGGAGAGGTGAGCACATAAACGCCAAGCCCCAAGCCCATGCCTGGTGGCCATATGATTATATATCCTTCTCAACCTCGCCTTTGCCAATGCCGCTCCATCAAACATCACAGTAGAGACTAGTACATCTGGGAGCACGAGCATGACCCCGGCTGCCAACATGCTGAGCAATGCAGCACCCGTGCCCACGTGGCAATGAGAAGCGAGCATCCAGGAGAGCTTAACAGGGAAAGTCCCAGCTTTGGAGGCACCCTGACCATCCAATCAATTCAGTGCAGTGCAGAGGTGAGTTATTTGCTCACAAAGGCCATGGAAGCTTTTATTTTCCTTTGTGAGCACAGATCAGAAGTAAAAAAAGAGTTAAACAGATTGTGCTGGAAGCTAAAGGGTGGTTTGCATGTGATAATAACCAGAAGAAACACTGGAGAGGCTGAGAGAGGTACAACAGCCCTGCTACTACTTTCCCATCTTGTTTTGTGGAGTGACACCTATCAGAAACTGAGAGATGAGTTTGGTCATCCATCCATGCAGGGTGAGCCTGCCAGCGCTTTTTATAACCACACAAGCTGCCTATCACCAGGATCTGAGCTCAGATAATCACCCCACAGCCCCCTTCCCTTTCCTAGGAGTGTCTCTTGCAAAAGGGGCTGAGAATTTCTGAATTGATTTGAAATCTGATCTTTGTACCATGGAGCTGATAGCACCTGTTCCTTGGGTGTCCACATTTGAGATAGCTGGGAAGTCTCTTGGAGGATGCTTTGATGCCAGGAAATGTCACTTCCCTGAAAGCAAAATGCTCTGCAGAACAGGGAGATTTTGAGGAACCATCTTGCAGAAGGCAGACAGCTTTTTGAGCCTGGCCCAACAGGCCTGGCAGCCTGTCTTACTCCCTTGGTGTCATACCCCAGGGACTAAGCTCAGGGACCCCTGGTCCATTCTAATTAGTTCAAAGGCATCTGGAAACCCCAGGTGACCGAGGGGCTCAGGCATTCATAGAACTTCCAGGTGGAGTTTTGTTTCTAAATTTTCTAAATGTTATCAGAATGGTTTTGCATTAATTTTTTCCCTAGAATTTTGCACTGACAGGAAATTTCAGTGCTTTTGCTTTTGGTTCTGTAATGGGACAAGGTACTTCTCCAGAGGAACCTGATTTTTGACCTGTGATCTAGGTGCAGTGGTGCTTTCAACTCAAGCAACCCAGAGCACTGGGCACTGAAAGCTCACATCTGGGTGCTGCTTACATTTGGGTTGGTTTCCTGATCAGTTTGCAGTGTGGATGTCAGCTCAAATTATTCAAAGATTACCACTGTTCTTCCTTCATTTTCCCATACTTTCTTGCTTTTTATCTCCTCACTACTTCTGTGCCAGAAAATATCTACAGCAAATAAACATAAGGTTGGCATTTGAGGGCTAAACCGTACGTGTCTTACTACCATCTCARTCCTCTTCCACAACACACAGGCAGAGATGCTATCTGGGAAAGCATTCTCCAGGTGCCAATTTGCTGGAAAAGAAACTTTATTTATGACCCTGTCAGCATGAGGGGCTTATTAAGTACCACTGTCAGAGAAATGATTTAGTAGTTTCCAGCTTGCCCTCCTGTTAGCTTGACAACAGCAAAGTGTTTACCTATTTGAAATGGCAATCTTCTCTGCTTGGTGCACTTGCATTCTGCACCATGTATAATAATGTGTAGGAGAATAAGCTACACTTGGGATCACAGCTCTTCTGGCTTGGTAGCATCTCACACTCACTTTGCACAGAGGTTAATTACTGCTACGGGGAAAGTGTGGGTCAGGAAAAATGACATGATGTCCTTCCATATTTTCTGCACTAGTTCTCTGTGTATCGTGTGTGTGCGTTTGAGAAGTAAAATTACATTTTCTTCTAGTTCCTAGACCTCATGGGAGTCAGGCCAGGACTTCTGCTTATATCTACAGCTCATAGCAGAGGCCCCACAGCTGGTGTGGTGCTCCCTCCAGTGCAGCATGGCCGATGCCCTCGGAAACAGCAGCATGAGGTCATGAGCTGCTGGTGCCTCTGCTGCGGTGGGCGGGAACGGGCAGCATGGCCAGCGAGGGCTTGCGCCCTGCTGGTTGTGCTGTGTGAGGAGGCAGGCATCCCAGCTTCTGCCTCACGTCATGGCGTGGGGGGTTATGGGCAGAGAAAGTATCCTTTTACTAACCTGCTTTTTGGTATCTGTGCTACCTCAGCACCTAAAAGCTACAGCCACAGAGTGCAGACTACTTCTGCAAGGAAAAGTACATTCCTTCAGCCTGTAAACTAAGAGCACGTGGTTGCTGTTTGTGTGAGATTTGCAAGCCAGAAAGTCTCAAGACATTATTTTAATTGAGTCTTTTCTCAGATGAGAATCCTTTTTTGATCATGAAGCTCTGCTAGGTAAATCAACCCAGAACTTCACTGCCTTCAGTGMAGATCGTTTATTAAGAACCCACTCTAATGGTATCCTGGACTGGGTATTAATCATAGAATCACAGAAACATAGAATCATAGAATGGTTTGGGTTGGAAGGGACCTTTCAAGGTCATCTAGTCCAAAACCCCTGCAATGAGTAGGGACTTCTTCAGGTTGCTCAGAGCCCTATCCAGCCTGACCTTGAATGTTTCTAGGGATGGGACAACTACAACTTCTCTGGGCAACCTGTTCCATAGATAAAACATCTGTAAGAGATGTTTTATTTTCCAGTACATTAGGAGTTATTGCATGGCAACCTACCTTCTAAGGGTAAAACAAATGCTTTCCTGGACAAAGCAAACCTGGCTCTCCATGTCACCTGTGTATAAGGCCCCTGTCGCTTAGTGTCCCTTGCAAACTATGGAGCTGAGGAGAGACACAAGCTCGGAGTGTCAAATCCCGAACCCTGCCCTCGGCTGGCATGAAGAGCAGGCAAACATCTCCGTCTTTGGCCAGCCCCGCACCCAGCAGGCACCATGTGAGCCGTGAGCCTTGTTCCCTGCACCACTTGTTGGCAACATCGTGGCTGCCCCGTTGCACCACCTGCCTCACGGGCAGAGCCCATGAATCTGCCTCTCTTCAGCCCTTACTCATCACTACATTTTCCAGCTCTGGTCCTTGCTGGGGAACGACAGCCATCAGCAGAGAGGCTGCATCCAGCAGCATCCAAGATGCTCCACGTCACTGCTTTGTGGTGGAGGTGGGAATGCAAACGTGGTGGAAGAACCGTGCTTAGTGTCATTTAAAAATGCTTTTAATATAACACTGGAGAAGGTGCAATCAAAGACTGAACCTGCATGAGCAGGAAGATGGACTAAATGAGTCAATTGGTCCATCTCTGATTTGTTTCATGTTTCCTTAAGTATTTTTAAAAGCCACTCCCTGCACTTATCTTTCCTTCAGATGCCTGTGCATCCACCTCCTCATTCTTGCTTCTGAACTGGAGCATAACAGCTGACAAAGAGCAGCAATTGTTTTGGAGGGGCCAGAAAAGACCACTATTCATGCTGTGGTTCCAGTTTTTTGCCATGCAAAATGTACCACAGAACAGTGTCTTCACACCCTGTCCTTGGGACACACTGATGAATGTAAGAGCTGGAGATGGGTGGGACACAAAACATCTCTAAAAATCAGGCCTATAGGCAACCTCTCCAATCCCCTGAAGAAAAGGACAGAGCAACAGGACTTTCTTTTGACATAAGCAATGAAGGTGAATGCTAGCTGATTTGCTGAGTATACCAGCATGCTAGCAAATATTTCAGATGACTTGTGCCTTTAAAAACAGCTATGCAGCCAGCATGACTAGAAAAACAAATGCCAGTCAAATYAGCCTCCTTGCTGAGCAGAAGCAAATTGCAGAGGCTGTGGAAAGACTGAAAGTCTGGAAAAGAAGAGARACATCATCGCTCTGTATCATGCAAGTGAGAGGACTCCAGCCTCTGGCTCTGTAAGGATGAAGCATCCACAGCCGAATCCTTTTCCAGGAGAGGCTTTCTGCTCCAGTGACTAAGGCACAGTATAGATAGGTATCCCGGTGACTCTACCCAGCTTTGCTGCAGATTTGGGTGTAACTGTGTAATCTCGAAGGAGGAAACAATGTTTCTCTGTGGAATGTTTTGCAGTCTATTGATATCAAAATCCAAGGACTGTAATTATGATCCACCCCAGAGAAACCTTTTACATATGTTGCCCGCATAAACCAGAATGGTATCATCCTGTTATTCTGCACTGTTATTTCAGGTGATGGAGTGATGGCAGCTGGATAATTCATTATTAAAAATTCATCGACACCTCTTTTCCCTCCCTCCCCCGCTTCACATCTTCTATTTGTACTTTCCCAGTCTTGGAAAGCAGAGCTGTCTGAAGAAGCTTCTCCACTTAGCATTTACCCATGGAGATCCACAGAGCAGAATTCACGCTCCTGTCCAGCCCATCCAAAAGAGCCCCTTAAGCAAAGGGATTTCCTTCTGCCTTCAGGCCAGCTCAGACTTTGTTGTCAGGGGTGCCCGCAATATAGCCTGTCATAGTAAACTAGTTCTTACCGTTTACATAAATGGTCTCTGGTGGAGACTGGTGAATACATGCCCGCACAGTGCTGTAGTGCAGATGGGGTTTTATGCTTCCTCTACAGGACTAGTTCTAGTCTCTTGTGTTGGTAACATCCAAGTTATTCATTTCCTGCAGTAAACAGAAAAGGCAGAGACTGGTGGATCTAGCCATTTCATTTAACTCTGTGAGGAGGAAGATTTTGGTAAGGAGGACCCCGAGACCTCTGCTTTTGCTACTTCAAAAAAAGGTTTGCCATCCCAAATCCACACTGTGAGCATCGAAAGTCTGGGGTACGTTTTGCGTGCCTTCCTCACTGAACAGGAGAGCCACCACCAAAAGCTGGGAGTGGGCACCTTCTGTTTACATGGTTGGCAGAGCTGGGATTTCTGAGTGACAGAGCCTTACCTCAGATGGAAATTACCTGAAATACTGAATTATGTGTGGAGGCTGTAAAACTTGTCCCCTGTCACCAAACAAACGAAATGACTCACAAACTGGGTGTTACACAGCTGGCTTCTCAGAGGGCTGCTTTCAGTGCACAAGTCACATTATAAGACACTGAGATCACAGGATCAGACCCTGAGGTCTATCATGTGAAGTCTCCTAGACTAAACCATGAGGTTGTGTAAGTCAGGGGCACTCCACTGATGGAAATGAAATCTCACTGACTTGCACCATCTTAAGAGCTGAGATGACGGCCCTGCAGCAGTCAGCACAAAATAGTTCAGGGGGAGCATGTATAAGATAATAATACACCTGGTTATGAAGCTGCAGTCGTTTTGTTGCTCGGTTGCTTCTTGCCACATGCCCAGAAACAGTGCCGATGGCCCCTGAGCTGGGCTGGGCACAGCTGGGGATGGAGGGGTGCAGCGGCTCGCAGCCAGCCATGCTTTTCCCCTGCTCCTGGAGGCAAGGCAATGCACAGCAGCAGCCCAGCCGGCTGGAGGCAGCTCTCATGGGTGCCCTGTGGTAGCCACACGTACCCAGCCATGTCCCAGGGAGGAGATGGGGGTGTGCTATGCACCAGACCCCCCCTTCGCATTGCGGCACACACCTGCACCCACAAGGAGGGCAGCAGTGATTCTGTAAAACCTGCCTCAACAGTTTTGCACCAGTCAGGGATTCCTGTCACCAGTGGTTTAAAGGCAGTAAATGCCACTCAGATGGCAAGTGTTCATTTTGATGGGGCTGATTTCCAGCAGTGAGGACAACAGATCCCAGCTAGCCTCCTCGTCAACATGCCTGCAGCCCATTTGGGCAATGGCACTCTCCATGCAAGAGAGAAACATGGCATTTCCCAACCAGTGCCTCCGGGGCTGAGCAGCGCTGCAGGCACAGAGCACACGCTGAATGCACCAACCTTCCAAGCCCTTTGGTCCCAACCAGTATTCTCTGTGTACTGTCCCCCGGCCTTGCAGACCACCTCTGGTCCCTAAACTCTCCCTGCTGTCTTCACTGGAAGGACAAAAAAAAAGGACTCTGGGCACTAGCATGCTTTAAAAATGGAAGTGCACAAAAATGGCCACTCAGACAATTCTCCCTGTGCAGCTCTTTACAATTACACCCAGGCATCACATACATCATGAGAGTAGAGGAAGGATGATCTTTCCTGAATTTGGGATTTTTTTGTGTGAATAGGGGATTTCTTCCACCCCAGGAGGCTGGGGAAAGGTGATTGCTGTAGCTATGTCCACAGTGTAAAACAGACCAGGGACTGTTCTCTGGCTGTGAGGCACATCTCCATGGCTGAACTGCTGAAATTTCTGGCCCCTCTCCCACTCTCCACTTTGGATGGGTGGCCACATCCAAACTACTCGCTGGGAACAGCCTCTGTTAGATATCATCCTGGGAGACTGGTAGCTTGCACAGGTGGAAAGTGTGTGGGCAGCCATGGAGTCAGAGCTTTGACCCATGCCCTGCCCCTGCCTGCTGGAGCAACCTTGGGACTAGCAGAGACATCACACACCACATTCAGACAGTTTACTCTGGGCTCTCCAATAGACTTGGATACCTGGTGCGGGCATCCTAAGTCCAAAAGAGCARTGCAGGAGTGGTTCAGCTACATGGAGATTACCCCAGCGTCTCTCCATGATCCATAAGGGATAGGGCTGGCAGTTTCACCCAGCTGGGTGGACCACCTGTGATCCCGCAGCCCTCTTACAGGTGGCTTTATGCCCTGATGTGATTTTATGAAAGAAGGAATAAAAAATTAATTCACTTAAGCAAAATTTTCATCCTCGTCCCAACATCCGAAACTCCCAAGAAACATTCTCCTATAGTCTAAAGAAAAAATAATGCATAAAAGGTTATAAACTTTTAAATCTGAGTTTTGACTGTATGGAGGCCAAAAACTAGCCAGGCTGGAGCAGTTGGGAAGCCCTGCAGCCCTCAGAGAAAACAGCACAAAGCTCACATTCCCTCTACTGTACCGGAGCTGCCTTTTGACACTGTTTTCGGGAACTTGCCAGCTCATTTTCTAACTTGTTTGTGAGACATCAACAGCCTCAAATTACAGCAGTCTGAACAGCCCAGTAAATATTTACACAAACCTGCTGGTGATGGTTTGAGCTGACATGCGTTACCTTTTGTGTTGGGGGGAGGCTATATTTACAGCCAACCAGCTAATGAACATGATCCCAGCCATGGTTTAATACAGATGGCTCTTTCAGCGTTTGCGGCTTTCAAGTTACAGGGAGCACAAACTTCAATAGCCTTCGTTAGAAGGCTCCGTCTCAGCTCTCTCCGTTTTGTTTACAACCAGTCTCTCTTTGTGCAGTCAAGGGTTGACTAACATTCAGCTGTTTGCATCCAGCGATGCGTTTGTGTAGGACGGGGGTTGTTTCTCGTCTTTTTTTCTTTCTTTTCTTTTTTTTTTTTGACACTGATGGTTTTTATTTTGAGTTTACAATACAGGCAATTTTTGCAATGTAGATTTATTTTCATTTGAGTGGCATTTCTCCAGGCTGTCTCCCAGAGACCCATCAGGGCTGGAGCCTGGAGTGGAGGGAGTGTGGAAGGCGGCAGGAATCAGTGCCCGTCCGTGGGGTACAGCTGTGGGGCTCGGTGGAGGACGGGAAGCCCTGCTCCAGCTGCCGCTTAGACCAGTCACCCACCCCTTCCCAGGGCCACCCCTCAGAGAGACATTTTACCAGCATCCAGGTCTCACCGGCAGCTCTGGCTGGATTCCAGACTGCCCAAAGGAAGATGACTAAGGAGCTTGTAGTTAATGCTATCCATAGTTATTGTAACAGTACACTTTTTATTTTTTCTTTATTAGCCATCATCTAAATCATTGGCTGAAGATCCCTCAGTTTTTTGCAGCTCTACATCAAAGAACTATTTTAGATATTATGGAAAGATGGAAAGCTAGGAGGGTGAGGAAACTAATGAAGGAAATTTAGACTCTTATTCTGATCATTAATTTGTTATGGTCGGCTATGGTGGAAGCACAGAAAACCTTTTTCTTCCCTGACATCACACCTATGAAACCCCAGACTGTAAGAAGCTCACTGAATCAAGACTACCTGTACTCAGAGAGTCAGCACTGCCTGGTGTCAGGCAGTTTAACAAATTCTCTGTGGTTGAGATAAACTAATTTTAGACCAGACTGCACAATGCCACAGTAGTAAACCTACACTCCTCTAAAAGTAAATGCAGGTGAGGAATTCTGACTGATATAACATAGCTGCTCTTAGAAAAATTTCTTGTATCGTGCAGAGACGTTATGTGCTGATGGAATCCAATGTGACAGAAAAAATCCCACCAAACCAAAGACAAAAGTCAGTTTTCAAATCACAGCATTCATATGGAGACCTCTTTTGGCAGYAGGTCTGATAAAGCTTAGACAATCTATTTGCTCCAAATATCTCTCCTGGGGCAGAACAAAGGTACCAGTGTCCTAAAGATGCAGTATCTGGCCTTTGCAAGCTTGGGCATGGAAGTTCCCTCACAAGTCTGGTGAAAATACAATAAATAGATAGCTCAGACAGATCTGTGACCGCATATAGCTGATCTGGAATCATTAATGGAAAATACGGTCTTCCCTGAAGGAGAAGAAATGGCCAATTCTCAAATGGGTAGCTGCTCTTTATCTCCAAAACAAGAAGCTCTTCACATTGAAAGTATCACCATTTCACTGCTATCATGGTGTGCTGGTTTTGGCTGGAGTAGAGTTAATTTTCTTCATAGCAGCTAGTATGGGGCTGTGTTTTGGATTTGTACTGGAAACAGTGTTGATAACACAGGGATGTTTTAGTTACCGCTGAGCAGTGCTTACACAGAGCCAAGGCCTTTTCTGCCTCTCACCCCACCCCACCCCACCAGTGAGTAGGCTGGAGGTGCACAAGAAGTTGGGAGGGGACACGGCTGGGACAGCTGACCCCAGCTGACCAAAGGGATATTCTATGCCATATGGCATCATGCTCAGCACATAAAGCTGGGGGAAGAAGAAGGAAAGGAAGGACTTTTGGAGTGATGGCGTTTGTCTTCCCAAGTCACCGATAGGCGTGATGGAGCCCTGCTTTCCTGGAGATGGCTGAACACCTGCCTKCCCATGGGAAGTGGTGAATGAATTCCTTGTTTTGCTTTCCTTGTGTGCATGACTTTTGCTTTATCTATTAAACTGTCTTTATCTCAACCCACGAGTTTTCTCACTTTTACTTTTCTGATTCTCTCCCCCATCCCATTACCGTGGGGGAGTGAGGGAGCGGCTGGGTGGGGCTTAGCTGCCGGCTGGGGTTAAACCACAACACATGGGATGGGAGCACCTGGTATTCCCAGTGGTGGAGCAGGATCCCATGGTATTGGCAACCGCCCTTCAGTCTTGGAGAAAAGACGTAGAAAAGGCAGGTGACACAGGGGTTGGGATGGGAAYTGGATTTCAATCTGCTTTCTGATAAAGGTCAGATCTGTTCTTTTAAGCTCCACACTGGATCAGACTCTAATCTCTATCCTGAACTTTTTGCTCCATCAAATCTCTTCCTTGGATGGTTACATAGGATGAGTATTACAGCTCACAGAAGCAGCATCATTTAGTTCATGTTTGCAGAGAAGAAAAGCCTTGGAAACAACAGAGCTGCTTAGTAGTCTTTTGACAAAACATTTGTTACCAGAACACTGTTGTCAAGAGCTGTTCACAGAATAACACAGTTGCTTGGAAATATCCTAAAAMAAAATTTTTGATGGGAGAATTTTTTGAAATCAGTATATTTTAAGTGAAAAATCTGGAGTTTAAGATTCTGGTAAATTTACAGAAAGGAAAAAGGCTGATTAAAATAAAATATTATCAAATGTTGTAAGGAAACTATTGGTCCCAAATGGAGTTGATTATTTTTTCCTCACAATGTTCAGCTCACAAATGTTCAGCTTCATGTTTTCATTTACCTTTACCATTTGGTTAGGAAACACGAAATTTTGAGATCTCTCATGGAATAAGAAGCATGTCTTTGGGCCAGACCTCTTACAGCTACATGTGTCTATGTTCGAGACTGCCTGCTTCACATTTCCCTCTGCCCTTTGTGTGTTATTTGTCTGCTTCAATTATAAATACCCCAGGATAGACAACTTATCGCTGTGTACATCTGTCTGACACCTGCCACGCTCTTTTCTTTGCTTCTGGATGTTCTTCCACAACGGTAATAATTCAATGATACATAAGAATGAAGTCTCTCTGAAAGGAAAGTATGTGGTCCCGGGAGACCATGTCACTTATGCTCACTTCTGTTTGCCAGAAGGAATCAATTCCTGGTTTTGGAAGGGAGATGGTGGTTGTGGCTGCTCATATGAATTTGGGATGGATGCAGGGATATCCTGGAAGAAGGCTTCAAAATGTTTTTGAAGGTTTGCATCCAGTGAGACATTGGCATGGATGGGTGCTATGGAGAGAATAGCAAGGCAGTGGCAAAGAGACAGGACTGCACCAGAAGACGCTCTTTCAGCATTTTTCTCACTCCACTTTGTTTTTCCCCTTTGGCTGATGGTGTAACTGGATGAGAAATTCCCACTGTGCTTGGTTTTCTCAGATTTTGCTTTTCTGAAGAAATGTCCCATTTTGTGAAATCTCTAACTTGCTGGGGTTGTAACAGAGGGTCTCTGGTCACTCCATATGAGACAACGTCCTTCCCTGGACTCTCCCTGCCATGGATTGCTTGTTGGCCACCCAGG
Organism: Oceanodroma leucorhoa; assembly: GCA_030449065.1. Classification (NCBI taxonomy): domain Eukaryota; kingdom Metazoa; phylum Chordata; class Aves; order Procellariiformes; genus Oceanodroma; species Oceanodroma leucorhoa. The sequence goes on from JASVER010000016.1 coordinate 9,384,575, forward strand.
CAGGCTAGGGCATGCATGGGGGATATGTACCTGAGTGTTCATCCAGATGGTACCCAGACATGTCAATCAGATGTATTGGTTTTAGAATTACTGAAGAAACTGCTTGTGAACTGGAAAGTCCCCTCTCAGTCTTTGGGAAGAGCCCTGTGTTACTAGGCGAGCAGTTCCTGGCATAAGACTAACTATAAAATTCCTGGGTTTGGACAATTCTAATACCTCATTCTAATGACATTGGACCCAATGCACTAGGTCTTCTTCACATGTCTCTGAAAGTAGTCAAAGGTCATAAAGGAGATAATGCATCTCCTGCAAGGACCTGTGCAAGGACCAGCCTTAACCAGCGTAGGACTGCTACGGAAGCCATAAGCCACTTCTGCTCCTGTTCAAGTGTTGCTATGGAGGGGCCGTGACCCGAATTTGCTGCATAGGGGCTAGTCTGTCAGCCAAGTCTGGAAGAAGAAAAGGGAAAGAAAACAGTGCTTAAAGCAGCCCTAAGAGCACTACTGAGCCAGGCTAAAGCCCAGTCTGTCCCACACAATAGAAAACACAAAGACCTGGTAACTGAGGTGACTTGACACTTTTTCCATTAACAGAATTGAATGTTTATGCAGGGATATCATTACTCCTACTTCTGATTATAATTGTTCAGCATATTATAAATTTGTGGAGTAATCTAGGGTGGAAGAACTCTGCTCATAGTGTAAACCAAAACATAACTCAAGTATAATCAATGCATTGACAAAAAGATAAAACTCATGCAAGGGTAGAAACAGCATGTTAGTACATGTTATCCTATAAACAGAGCAGCATCACTTAAAAGTCAGGGATATTTTGACATTTGTTTTTATTCTTCCACATAATCTCCTTCTACAGAATTTGGACAGAACTGCTCCAAATTTTTTACCAACTCTTTAATTCATCACCACGTACAAAACAAGCCACTGAAGAGGGAACGTACTGAACCACAGCGATGACAATTCTGCTTTGGCTGAGCTGAAATGGACAACATGCTTGTCCCAGATGGCTTCAAAAAGAATACATTCTGATTAAGGAGCAGTGGGAACATTTTCCAAGGACATTTGGGTGCCTTTTATAGATTTATAAGGCAGATGCTGCTCCTTAAAAGCATCTGCCTCCCAGACCTTTTTTTTCCCTATACTCAGTCATACAGTAGGGATTAAACTTCTGTGAAATGGTGACTCCCTCGTGGTTTCATGTACATGCTAAGCCCAGTTTTACCACCTTCACGATGAACGATACTCTTGCTGAAGAGATTAAAGATGAGGGGGGTGACTCCTCACCCCACAGAGGATCTGGGAATGGTGGGATGCCAGGGAAGAGTGGTGCGCAGGACTCTCCTGTAGTCATAAACAGTACCTAGCATCCATCTATTGACAGGAGAGGGACTGCTCGAAATTCCCTACCACTGTAGCAGGATTGCTGTTTCTCATTTTATGAGATCCGTTATCTTCTATATCTGATTGTGCTGTCTCCTTAGTTTGAGATTAAGTAACTATCCACCTAGCCAGCTAACTAGCTATTGAAACGTGTGGGTATTAAACGCCACTGCAGAGTGTCTGGAGAAAGGTCTGCTGTGCAGCAGCAAGCACCCTGTTGAGATCACTTCCAGCACACAGAACATGAGACTGGAGTGATTCCTCAGGAGCTGCTTGATACACTGGCCTGGAGGGAACCTCTAAGCAATGATGGAAAGCAAAGTCGGTCTTCTCATGAAGATATTTAACTCCTGTACAGCACAGTAGATCTGTAGCTGCTCAAAGCACGTAAATGTTGCTGCCTCTGTCTTCCTTGGACTCATCAACTTTTTGTTGTCTGGGGATTTACATTGCAGTGCAAAGCAGAGCGGGTCAGCCAGGGGTCCAAGATAACTAGCAATGCCTCGTGAGCCCTGCAGGATCAGGGTGCAGTGCAGGAGGTCAGAGGGAACCAGCCTCTGGCAGCAGCCACAGGATAAGCAGGGCTGCAACTCCCCATTGTACAGCCCAAAGCAGCTCACACGGCTTTTACTGGTGATGGAAGAGCGAAGTTTGGGTCCTCCTTGGTGCCGGAGCAGAGCTTGGGTCAGAGTATGGTAAGTGAGGAAATTTCTCATCCCTGGGAATCCTGCCTGCAGCCACCCTCACTGGCTTGGCCAAGGGACTGGCGAGCACTGCAAGAGCATCACAGGAGTCAGCATCACAGCACACGTGGAGTAACTTGAATTAAGATGGCAGGAACCAAGGCACGAAGAGTGCAGGGTCACAGAGTAGATCAGTTTCGAAGATGGGTTAAAGACTTCCCATCCTGCCCACCAAGGCACATTACCTTCCCATTTGTGTGCTTCAACTGGGAAGGCACAGCTCGCTGGCCCCATCATTTGCGGTGCAGCATGCACCAGCTTTTCATCTCCAGAACATGGCTGTGCTTGCTGAGACTACTGAGAACTCACTGGGAACTGAGACTCGGCGACGACAGCTTCCCGCGGGCACTTGTCAGGCACAGGCACATTGCTGTGTATTTATGGACACAAGTGTGGGTCTCAGCTCAGGAAGCACCCAGAACTGCCGTGGCAGGGAGACTAAGTGCTTGGCAGAGTGCATCGGAGAGACTAAAATAGTGTCTGTCGGTGCCCAGCTTCTGCCTGGCTGCGGCGATTTAGCAATCGCTCCTGTTCTGAACATCAGGCACGCTCACAGAGAGCCTCGTACCCTTGGATTTCAAAYAGACTGGGAGTGTCGACTCTCTCAAAAGAAAGTGCTGTAAATATAATAGTCTTTCTGCTCTAAAAGTCGCACAGAAAACCATGCAAGCATCTGTATTTAATCTGCACATCAGTCTGACAGACTGATTAAAACAAAAAAAATAAAACCCTAAAATGAATACCATTGCTTTGCCTRAAGAATATTCATATGATCAAAGAGCGTATGTTTAAGTCAAGTGCAGGGATCAAATGGTACCAAATTCCAGAGTATAATTGGCAGCTTGGGATGATCCAGTTTTACTTCTCCAGGAAAACTTTTTGTTCCTTTCCCAGTCCTACTACCCAACCAGCAGAAAAAGATGTGCAGCTCCTCTCAGTGCTTCTTTACTCAGCAAGAGAGCAAATTTAGCTGTTTGATCCCGCCTCAGAGCTACTGGGTTCATTCCCACTTCTGCAAAGACCTCCCTTGGAGTTTACGTGTTCCAGTTGGGCTCTGCAGCTGCCAGGGACGGTGCCCCGTCGCGGTGCAATGCCATGCTTCGGAGAGGCTGYGACCCGTTCGGGTGCTGCTCTAGCACTCCCCGCGCCCGGCTCCGGTTTCTCTGTGCTATAGACGCAACACGGGTCAGAGTGATGTTCCCCAGAACAAGGCACAGCTCCACAGGAGAGCAAACTGGTGACCTTGCCCGGAACACCACTGTTTCCTACTTCTAAAAAACAGATGTATTTATACTTCTGTGTCCCAGGGTGGCTCTGAGACATTTTCTGAGGTGGATTTTGGCTCTGAATGGGCTGTTTCTGAATGGTCCATTTAAAATAGACACATATACCTATGGGAGCTCCTACTATCAACGTCCTCTGGCCAAGGCTGATGGTAGCTTGCAATGGCTACCCATGGGATATGGCACAGCTCTCTTCCCAGAATAATATTACTTGCCTCTCCCAGCTTTTCATCCTTGCCTTACCACCAACCCTCACACATGCACAAATTCCAGTTAGAGATGATTATTCACCTTTCAAACCACAAGGAAGCACTACCTGTGAAAACTGGTGCCTTCAAGGCAGTGGTGGGTGCTGTTGGTAAGACACCTTGAAGCCACCTGTGGTGGTGCTTGATAGATGCAGAAAGCCTGGGTGGACACTCAGCCTGCTGTGCCAGTTGGAGGTTACTTTTTCTCCCATACAAGGCAAATGTCCTTTTTTTTTTTTTTGTCCTTATATTTTTTTTTGGAGTGGGGTGGAAGTGGGGGTGCCTCCTGCAGTTTTTTCCTTGATAGTTGACTTTGACACACTTGAAGCTAGAAAGTCAGTTTCTTCTGCAGTTCCACTTCTTACAGCCATACCCCAGGCTTATCCCCATAGCCTTCACATACACTGTTGCTTCACTGCCATCTCCTAGGTTAAGACAACCTCTGAGGAGTTGACCTCAAAATGTGACTGCGAGGAGGTCACCACTTTTCTCTCTGCTCCTTTCAGTCTCACCTGTCCATAAAATACAACCTCTGATGTTTCCACCGTAAACTCCTTGGGGCRGGAACGAGCTCCTGTTCTTTGCACAGCATGAGGCAACACGGGGCCAGGGCCACCTAGGACGGCTGTCTGCAACGCAACACAAATAACGGAGGTTTCACTACCAGGAGAAGAGGGCAGAGTTTCACTCTGAGCATTCAGGATCTCAGGTCTGGTGTTGTGGCGCCCAGCGAGCAGCTCAGAGCTGTGGATGAGGCGATTAACGTAACTCCCGCTGAAGACAAGAGGACTGCTGCCACGGATGACAGGAGCAGGAGTAGGAACTTGCTGAGTCCAGGGGATTCCCTCCCCTTCCTGGACCTCCTTCCCCTCCTTCGTCCAGGCAGCAGCAGCACATTTTTATGAATTGGAAAAGTCCCAGGGCAGGCCGGTCTCCAGCTCCTGCCGTCCCCGTGGCTCAGCGTACGGTACGGAGGAGGAAGAGGTCGCGGAGGGGAGGGTGCCATGGGCTGCTGACACACAAAGCACTGCAAATTTCCATCCGCCCTGGGGCTTGCCAAAAGGAACTGCCCATATCGGGAAGTTGGGCAATGCGTGGAAACACGCTTCCCCTCCCTCCATGTTTCTGAATAGAGTTGTCACAACTTTTTATTTTTAAAGCCCTTCATTTTCTCCCTGCTTTGTCCAAGGCACCCCTTCCTCTCCCGGGRAGAAATAGCAAGGCATGTGGGAAATCTGCAACCTTGAAGCTACCAGAATAGGCTGAATTCAGGAAAGTCCGTCATCCCTCTCCTGCAGGATGCAGAGAGCAGAGAACTGAGACCCCAGGCACCGCTCAGGGCCCTTCCTACAGCAGGGCTGCTGTTCCCAGCACATATAAAAGCTACTCTTACTAGGTACAGTCAAGCCCCTGCTCATTAATGGCTAGAGCGAACTGTTTCATGCCAACTTCAAATATTTTTCTTCCATCGGCCCTGGAACAAAAGCAGTATCTTTCCCAAGTGTCTGCAGGAGCAGGAATAGGGAAGGGTCTGGTCAGAACTGCAGAAACCCACATTCAAATTCCTGTGCTACAGGGTCTGAGGCAAAATTTTTTCTCTTAGATCACTCCTGACTGGAGAAATCAGGGATTTATACCTGGACTTCCCACTACCACCATCAACATCATAACCAACCATGAACAAATGAAATGAGAGGCTCCCCCTTCCTCCTTGCCACCACCACAGTTACAGTGTCACATATGAAAATTCCCATCTGAGGTGTTTTACAGATGAGGAAAGACAAGAGGTTGAAAAGGGAAAACTAAACCTAAGCCTTCTTAGTTAGTTGTGCCATGCTTGATGCCTCTTCCCAGAGGAGTCAGGGGCAGGATGGTCCCACTCCTGGGAGAAGACCAGGAGTAGAAAACTAGCAGGAGCATAGTCTGCTTTCAAGAGCATCAGCTAGCAAGGTTTGAAAGTGGACATGGATCTTGTCTACCTCATAACCTCTGGGAACCTCTCCTACTGCCCCCCCAGACCTCAGCCCCTGCCCTTCAGAACATCCCAAGCAAACAACTGAGCTTTCCTGTGCAGTGAGTCACGGGATGGAGTACAATAGGGAATGCGAAGCAATGGATCAGGAAATGTTTCATGTAAAATRGGGGGAGGAGGAAAACAGGGCAAAAGTGAGCGGAAGGTAGAGAGAAAAGCATCAAGTAGTGCAGAGAGAAACACTGACTCAACTAGGGAGAGAACAGAAGAGCCTGCACAGCGATAATAACCGAGAGCAATGGAAATGCAGTGGGGAGCGTTGAGGTGCTGCAATGGAGTGACAGAGGACAGTGGGAGAGCAGTAATAAAATGCTGTGAGGTCTTTGTAAGCACAGGGTGAAGGCACTCAGCGCAGATACAGGGTGAGGCAGGACTGGTTAGATGACCACTTGCCAGGGTAACAGGGCAGCCAGCAGACAGGCAGGGCAGCTCGCTGGCTGGTGTGAAGGACCAGGCAGCTTCCTTGGTAGGGATGAGCACTACCCATAGCCAGGATGTGTGTTTTTTTCTGACTGCTTTCAAAAGTAGTGATTCCACTTCAGACATTGATGGACTCTGTCAAAGAAGGGCATCAGAAGCCAGAGAAACTGAACTGTATCCAGCAAAGAAGTCAAAGCACCCCATGTGAAGCTAGTTCTCCTTTACCCTGTGCGTTACAGTTATTTGCACCTGTTCAAAGAGGCAGCAAACATTACTAAACCCAGACAGCACTTTGGACTTGTAGCATTTTGTGTACATCCCACTTAGCCACTCTGGGCTGGCACAGATGACAACCCCAGAGGGTGCACAACGGAGGATTAGAAGATCCCTGCTGGTTCCCAAAGCTGAGTCTCCCCAGGACAAGAGTCCTCCAGACATGCCTGAGGATGAGATACAGGGGCATTTCATGTAGCCAGGAAAAGCAATGACCCATTTAACACCACTTGGTATTGGCCAAGCGAGCAGCAAGCTGGATTGTGTGCCATTCTGCTCAGCACTGCTTTCTCATCCTCCCAACCCACGTCTGCCATATCGTGCATGTCTGTGTGCTTTATCCGCCTGACGTGCCTGGTTTCCAACTGCCAGACCTTCAGCCACAGCAAATCAGCACCACTTTGCTGAAACCCATGGGCCTACGGAGCTATTCCAGCTCACCCAAGACGCGGCCTCTGGAGTGCAAACTGCCAAGAGGAAGGGCTGTCTTTGTTCCATATCTGTATCCTGATTAGTACACTCTGACCTGACCCCTGACTTGGTCTCTAAATGCAGCTGAAGTACAAATAGTAGTGTTGTTGGATTGGCTATCAGTAGTTCACTCAAGGATGCATAAAAGTCTTCTGGACTTTGCCCTTTTGCTTTAAAACAAATGCGAGTCAAGCAGGGATCACCGACAACTGCAGTGTTGCTGCTACTGTGCTAAAGTACAGCGCTGCAATGCAGCCGCAGTCACTGCGGCACAGTCATCATAAAAAATCAACCCCACACAATTTCAGTCCCACCATGGGAATAAGTGGCAGAACAAACCCAAGGAAAATAACAGCTGTTAGAAATTAAAAGCAAAAATAATTACAGTCCAGTACAGTAAACTTTTCAAATTATCTCTTTCTCATCCGTAGTTTTTCCTAAAATACAAATTCAAAACCACAATTTGTTGAATTTTGGCAAATGATTACATTTGTGGATTTGGGCTTCTAAGCCTAGATTTACTGCACGTTTTTTATACCTAGTTGGTACCAAGGTGACACTCAGGGAGCTGCTGTCAGCTCTCACCAGGACAGCTCAAGTAGAGACCACATCCTTCCAGATCACCCAAGCTGGTGCTAGCTTTTGCATCCAGGCAGTGGCACAGCAGGAATCAGCCAGTGTGTAAACCTAGGGCTGTGGCTGGTGAGGCTGGCACTGAGGGGTGAACAACCTCAACTCACCCYCGTTTGCCCCACTGCAGCACTGGGAGCCGTTCTCTGGTTGCCCTCAGGGCCATGGGCCRCTCCTCAGCAAACCTCCGCTCAACCCCAATGGAGAATTTGAAGCCCTTTGTGCTAAGACCCGATTCCCGCACTGCTGTTCGGAGAGTGCAGGCTTTCCACAAGGCCAAAACAGAGGAAAAGGAGGGAAGAGCCTGAGCAGAACCGTGTTTAAGCGATAAATCTGGCTCCGTATAGCTGCGAGTGAAGGTATTTGGAACTGGGAGTTGTGGTTCAAGCCCATCTCTAATTCCCTTACAAATACGTGACACAATCTGACGAGTCTTTCATGTTAAACACCACTCTAAGAGCTTTMATTTACTGGCTTTTCTTTCCCGCTCACAGCTCCCTCTCATCTCTGCAGCTTTGCACTGTGCAGTGCCAGAGCCATAAAGATCTTACTATAAAGGGGCCCCCCAGCCTTTATCTTGCATATCACGACATCATGATTCAAATGTTACAGCGCTGCAACACAAATGTAACATCAATGTACATCCCATAACAGGCCCTAATCCGTCCCAGATTTGGTTCAGTGCTCACTTGCTCAGATCTCCTTGGACCACACATTGTGTGCCACTGTTTGTATTCAGCATAAATGAAGCATCAGTGTGGAAATCTCATCAGAACAACAGCAGTATGGTCAGATCAAGAGGAGCGAGCAGGAAGCCACTCTGTGTCTTTCCAGAAGACTTGCCAATGAGTGCATTTTATACTCACAGTACCTACCTCCTAGGCGCTGGAGCTCGGTGGGGAAACGCATCGGCTGCACCTCCAGGCCAGCCCAAGCRCCCGGTGCAGCGGTGGCTGTGCCCCCAGCCGCCACCGAGGGATGCCGGGTCTCGCGTGGGGTGGCCAGGTCGTGCCACCAGCCTCAGCAGCCACCGGCAGCTCTCACAGGCTTGGCCTGAGCTGCCCCTGCTGCTGCTTCAGCCACCTGCGAGCCCTGGGCTGGACCCATCCCTGCCCAGCAGCAGCAGGCACCTCGGGGCCCAGCGCCGCCTTCCCRGGCTCCTGGGAGGCACCCTCTACTCATCCGCCATCTGAAGCCCTTTTCCAAATTGTGCGGGTTGCTAAACAGTCCTTTTGACGTGAGTGAGATGAGAGCCATTCCCAGGCAAACTGTTTCTTGTCCTTACCTTTTTTGTTAATTGTAAGGAAACCACTAACAGTCAGGACATCCCCTTCTGCATTCTCACGCGCTGTTCATTTTATTGGGAGAAAAACCCATTCTGTGCAAAATATTACAAAGACAAGATGAACATCAGGTCTATATTAATATTTAAATCAACCAGTATTACAGAGCAAGGAAATAAAATGAAAAAACACAACAACAAACCCTCCACACCATCTTGATCACAGCTGCTGTGAAAGCCACTCAGCAGTGCTGGAAAGCTTCCTCCCGTCCAAGTATTGATCGCTGGAAACATTCCYTGCTCATGACATTCAGTTTTGAAAGGGTAAATGCTTTGAAAATGCAATAGACTTAACAATTTTTCTTTCTTTTCTTCTTCCCCCTTTTGGGCTAAATGGAGTTTGACAGATGTTTTTTTTAATTAAACAACATGAAGTCCACAGAATGGCTATATGTTACGATATACAGTTATATATACGGTCCTCCCCTGCACGTTTAGTACTCAGGCAATATGCAATATTACTAAGATAAATCTGGGACAACCATATTATTCTCCTGTGGCTTTGAGATGACACTGTATGTGGTTTGCTCCATCTAACAGGAGAAGCAAACCATGTGTTTTAGCAACAACATGCTGAATCAGGGAGGCTTATGTTATTGTTATGAATAAGAAATTGTGTTGTGGAAATACAGCCTGGAGACCCTCATTCCCTCCTGATAGTTTCTTGCATACTACACACTTGCATAATTCCTTGTCTCAAAACATTGTACATGTGATCCCGAAGGCCCCAGAAGCTTTGGGGCAAACACAGGCTTGCTAATGTTGGTTTTGCAAACTTCATGCAAAGCTGGCTGTTTGGTATGTTTTTCACACAAAATTGGATCAAACAAACTGAGTTTATCTGATGTCAGATATTGGCAGAATAACTACGTTTTACTCAAAGCTTAGTTGTCCGTGTGGTAAGCTTATTGTCTATGTTTAAACATGAGGTTCACTTGCGAAAAATGCAGACTAAGATCTGCAAAGCGAACGATCACACACGTCAGTGAATAACACTTTGGGCATGGGATATCGGAGCGAAAGAACTTTGTCTTTTTGGATGAAAAGCCATGAAGCTTCTCAACGTATCGATTAGGTATCATTGCCCAGGACACTGCACAAGCAGAACCGCTTGCTGTGTTGGCAGTAAGGGCTGAAGAGAGTGTTCATGGGCCGCCAGGAACATCTGGTATGTCATTTAGCATCAGCATTTCGGCTTGCCAAATGTTACTGTGTGTATGCAATTGCCTGTGGAGAAGGAAGAARGCCAAATGTTCATGGCTAATTCCACCTGCTGGTTATCCTCTACCTTTCACATTGTCGTGTCTTTCAYATTTGTTACCTGTTTCGCAGCTTTAAGTCCTCTTGCCTGTGACTTGCTTTCTTAGAGAAGTTTAAATGCCTAACCTCTTCGGAACAGGAATTTTGTTTTTCAGAGATTAATCTCAAAACACCATATCTTGCTAACAAAGGTGTTAATCTGACTAGTTTGGCTATGCAGATGCAGAAATTTCCTCTCCCTTGGCCCCCACACATGCCTAGAAGAGCAGCAGAGTCAGAGACAGGTTGGTTGGCTCAAGTGAGGGCTGAGGCCACTGACCCCAGGGTGAGCACTACCTTTGGTGTTGTCCGTGCCTCCTTCTGCAACACAAGCAGAGCCCTTGACTGGAGCATGCCTCAGTCCAAGCAATGGAAGTTTCTGGTCAAGAAACATTGAAGCTCTCTCCATCAATGTTCTTCAAAGGGAAGTGCCTCTGCTCATTTTTCAGATATGGGCTTTAGATAAGMCCCTGTGTAAATGAGAAGCATGTATATGAAATTAGATATATGAAATCCTTTGAGTGTTTTATAGTCTCCTGACAATTTTAGGTTCCACTGTCCTTTTTTTCCCTCTAGCAGAAGGACTAATCTCTCTGCCCGCAACCCTATGAGGACCAACGCTCATTTTCCAGAAGTGTACCTCAGCCCCAGCTGGGCTTTAACGGCTATCTAAGTAATTGGGACACCAGTTCACTAGCTCAAAAATAATTATTTTGTGCTGCGCAAAAATTRAAAGTTTCCATTTTCTGAGAAAATTAAAGAAAACAGACAAAGCTGTCTTTAGGCTACGGGCAATGGGGATAGCCCATTGAATGTTATGGAAACTCTTAAAGGAAAGCATTGTTTCCAACTGAAAACTCAAATRTCTCCTTTCAAAAAGATCACAGGGAAATTTCTTCTATAAAAAATATGTGCAGATTAACCAAATTCAAGTTCAGTAAYGGCTCCAGTCACCATCTCCCAGCACAACGGCCTCCACAGCTATTGTCCTGTCATCTGAAGTCTTTTGCCACCTCCAGCTCTTGGTTATGCGATCCACACTGGAGGATGCGTTTAAGGGAGGTTCCATTATCAGGGTGGAGATGCACATGTGTTTTGCTGTAGTTCGCTCCCCAGCTCCGTGATTTACTGCTCGCATCCACCCCCCGRCTCTCCCAGAGGGCTCCCAGGCTGCTCCCGCTGCTGTGGACGGGGCAATTCCTTGTCTCCTCTCTGCCACCTTTTCAGTTCTCTGTCCTGTTTGCCCATTGGGGTGAGGCTGCAGGTGCCGGACACGGGGAGTAGGTATGGAGCAGGTATGGAGCAGGTATGGGCTCTGCAATCCCGCGGGCGCTGAAGGTCTCCCCTGCACTTCTCAAGCCCGCGTGTCAGAGAAAAGGGCCATCTGTGCATTTTGGCACATATTGGGTTCAGACCTCGATTCCTTTCTGCATGGAGGTTTTTATCTAACCCAGCGCAATAAATAACTGTCAGATTAAGCATGGCCATGCAAATGTTACTGTATTCGCATTGTAAAAGCTCCCTTTTATGTGGGCTTCCTCCGAAACAAGACAACCCTTCCCTGGCCCTCAGTTACGCTCGGCCCTGCTCTAATCACCCTGTTTCGGATGTGCAGCTTGCTGTGAAAGACAAATGACTGGAGCTATTAAACTCCGTCTTGTTGTGAGCGTGCCCAGTGGTAATATTGTAATGGATATTACATTACAGACGGGACGGCTGTTTGCCGGGGACCGAGGGCCGGGCAAGGACAGCCGCTCTCTGATAGCACCTTGCACTCAGCACCTGCAGCTCAGCCTAGGCCACCTTTCAAACAGGTCTGCCGAGGCTGTGCAGGGWTACAAGCTGGGGCTCTCCAGTGCTCATGCCATGCCATGATGGAGGGGAGCCCTGGGAAGAGCCAGGAGGCCCCCACAGCTGGAACAGCCCCTTGGTTCCTGGAGCTGAGTCACCGTGCAGCTGGCGGGCACAGGCAGGGAGGGAGACGCAGCCCCCCTTTGCTTCCCGCGGCATATCCATCACCGCCCTGGGAGGGCTTGGGCATGGCCCGCGGCGAGGGCTGGAGAGCCAGGCTGGATCAGGCATGTGGGAGGTACAGTGGCACGTTTCAGCGGCATCTGAATCGCATTTTTTGCGTCGGCTGCTGCCCCGTGAATGCAGATTGCACCGTGACGGCCCCACTCTGCACTCCCTGCGCCAGCGGAGCGAGCACCGCGGCGGGCACCCAGGGCACGTCCAGGCTGGGTGCGCAAAGCTGCCGAAGGGACCAGGACGTCTAGTTTCCGTTAGATCCCYTTCAGTTGTCTCTGAAAAGGTCTGCCTTTCTGAAAAGGAGACAAGGTGTTAGCAGAAATTCTCGAGCAAGAATAAATAAATGCTGCCAGGAACTGTAAATTAAAAGCGATAATCGGAAGTGATATATCGAAGCATGCGTACCACATACCCGCTTGCTCACCTGCTCTGCCTTAACACAGTTCAACATCCCAGACTCAGTTAGGAAAAAGAAAAAAGGATAAAATGCTTTTTAATCCCCACTCCCAGCCCCCTGCCTGAGACTTGGATGCTGCCTGAATCAAGGTGCTGCTCACAATCCAGTCGGAGTAAACCAAGGGCGGCTGCTGCAGCAGGCGGGTGCCTCATTCCCGGGCACATGCTCCCCCCGCACCGCAACCCGCCGGGCACTGAGCGCACCCTCGCAGCGCCTGAGCCCCTTCTGCTCCCACTGCCAGCGCCCAGTGCCTGCCAGGGCTGCGGCCGACGTACGCAACACACAATGTGCATTCATCTTGGGTTCACCACGGGGACTCATATATTTAATCTGAGGAAGTCCTTGGCCTCTGGCTGTCATGAGTGTCAAGGTTGCTGCTGCCACAGAGATGGATGCAGGTGAGCGATCTGCATGATGGGGCTGCATAGATAAAATGATGGGAGTCTAGTATCCATAAAATAAAGGGAAATAAAATATAGGCTAGCTTTTATGAAGGTCACGGGTTTGCAATAAGGCTGTCTCCAGAATGGCTGTATGAACCTTAGTAAGCATTCAATAGGGTTTGCAAAAGAAATAAATTAAATCATTTTTGGCCCACTGTAAGTTGGTGTAAATCTGGACTCGGCAAATCTTTCCATGATACAGAGCTACTACACAGTAGTTCACAGGATTGCATATGCATTGACCACTAGCAGGTTTCATTTGTAAACGACTTGAAGGTAGAATCTAACAGCTACATTCATTTACACACCAAATAAGAATCTGTCTTTTGCCTGGCTTTTCTGCAGAAAATAATTTGATATTAAAAAAAGCAATACTCCTCACTTCTTAGAAAGAGGACTGTTTATACAGATAATGAAAGAGATAATGCGAATCCTTAGGAAAACAGATGGATAGATATCAGCAAAAGATAATAGCGGGGATTAAAGATTAAAAGTATGGAAAATATTAATTAGATAATTTCCTCAACAAAAGACATCAAAATGTACCAATATGGGGAGTGTATGGTGGTAATCATTTGCACTGTGATACGATCACAGTGTCCCAGTAAGGGATTAGGGCTTCACTGTGTCAGTGTTGCAAACGCCTATCTTTGTGAAGCAGCTTCAGATCTCCTAATGAAAGGAGCTATGCAGTGATAAATGGCATTATGTGCTTGCAAGGTTATTGTTACCTCAAGGTCACCGTTGTCACTTCCCTCTCACTATTGTTATGAAAGCCGGTGCTATTAAAACTTAATCACATTAATAGTGAGGGAACTTGCTAACACACAAAATGCATGTTAGAGACCCTTTGCTGGGATAAAGCCAGGATTAAGATTTTAGCTTTACAAGATGTTGTCTGTGAACACCATGGCAATGGCGCACACCCACAGCTCCCCTTGAAAATTTGCCGCTGGATGGGTGCACATTTCACACCTGTGGCAGAGTATTTCGGAGACGTTTTCCCCCTGAGATGCCGTGCCAGCTATGCTGATCTCCGTCTGCTCTCAGTCTCCAGCCGGCGGGTCACGGGGGCTTTGTGCTGTCCCCAGCCCGGTGAGCGGCTCGGAGGCAAGCCCACCTTCAGGGCAGCTGTCCTGGCAGCCTGGGGCTCGGGCAGCCGGTCAGGCACACGGGGATGCCCGAAGGCTCAGCCACGGCCACTGTCGGTCCAGTGCCAGGAAACCCAGGTGGATCCGTCAGGACACTCCCCCGTTAGAGGTCTCCTCAGCTGTGCTCCCAGCGTGTTCCCCTGATTCATTTTTCTGCTGGTAAAATTTCCACCTCCTGTTTTCCCGGGTCACCACACATTTGACTGTTTCCTGAGACATATGGTTCAGATCCTGCCGCAGTTACGCCAAACCGGGTAGTGTTGGAGCAAATAGGGTACAGAGGGAATCTGCAGGCCAAGGCTGGAGAAAGCCTGAGCTTTGTCTGGAATGAAAGCATTGAGAGCCTTAAAAAAATTACAACTAATTAAAATTTAAAATTAGTTCACAATTTGACAGATACTGACACACGGATCTCAAACCAGCAAGTTATTTTCAGTCATTTATGTGTCTGAATGCAGGGGCTGCATTCTCCATGTAATGTGCTAACTAGAAAATCTGATTAATTGAATGATGGTAATTGAGTCTGGAAAAATGAAGGCGTTTATCAACAAATCTCAAGTATTTATCACTAAACAAATACAAAGGCAATACAAAGACAGCTATACATTACTGATCAATATTCTAGCCATACTTTCTGTATTCTTTTTTTTCTCTTAATCTGCTTATGCTATCACAACAAGCAGTTTGGAGCAGAGACATGTTTTACTGGAATTCAAAGTCATAAAATTGCATAACATGAAAATCAGAGGCTGTGGACCAGATTTCCACTCATGAAAACTTTAGCTGCTGACTGAAATCAGGTGAGAATTTGGTCCTCTATAAACAGCTGGACAGAGGAGACATTGCTGCCTGATGGTTTCTGTAGATGTGAGTACACATGGCTTTCACACATCTGAGGCATGTATCTCACATTCTCGTCATAAGGTAGCCCATTCTTGTCAAAGGGGAGCCCGTGTTGGGAACCCTCACGGGTTTTGGGAAGTTGAGCTGCTTCATATAAAAACAGCTCTGGACTCCTCCGTAGCGTCAACTACTGTTGTGGCACTTCAGTTTTGAAGGCAGCAGGAGGTGTGCCCCAGCTGCCCGCCTGCTCCCTGTTAGTACCGGGCGATCCAGCATAACCTCTCCAGAGCCAAGGATACTTACAGGCTGGGAACGAGCCAAAGCACACGCAGGTAAGGGAGTGAGGGTTCAAGTGTTTTGCTGAGGTCAGCTCCAAATCTAGTGACCCTTGGCTTCCCACCACCACTATCACACATGCAATAAAACAGCCTAAGTCAGTGCCCGGCCTCATTCCCTCTGCTCTGCTGGCAGTGACCTCTGTTCAGAACCTGCAAAGATTTTGTCACATTTTCTTTTCAGAGATGCACCGTATCAATACCTGAATATTACAGAGTTCTCAAAAAGAGAAGGTTATACGTATCAAATCAAATACACTGCAACAGATGGGTATAGAAGGGAAGGGAAGGGAAGGGAAGGGAAGGGAAGGGAAGGGAAGGGAAGGGAAGGGAA
>JASVER010000016.1:9400409-9794649 GCA_030449065.1 Oceanodroma leucorhoa
AAGGGAAGGGAAGGGAAAGGAAGGGAAGGGAAGGGAAGGGAAAGGAAAAAGGAAGGGAAGGGAAAGGAAAAAGGAAAGGAAGGGAAGGAAAAAGGAAAGGAAGGGAAGGAAAAAGGAAAGGAAGGGAAGGGAAGGGAAGGAAAAAGGAAAGGAAAGGCAAGGCACCCTCTGTGCAGGTCTGTAGCTCAGTGTTTGTGGCCAGACTTTGAATAACCTCTGCACACAAGGTTTCATGACACTGTTTCTTCTGTGTACATGAGAAAGGAAGATGGAAGCGTTTTTAAAAAATGGAAATCAAATGCAATGGAGAGCACTGGGACTTTAGGTGGACACATAATATATATCAGAACACTGCTACTTAATATTTAAAATTATTTACATGGTAATAGCAGAATTTATGAATGATACATTCAGCTGTCAGTGTGCATAAACCTGTATTGGTTAAAATAATATCTAAGATGCACTATGAAGGTGCAGTCTTACCCCTGGGGATTAATAACCATTTGAGAGGCATTGATGGCTCAAGGTGCAGTCAAGGACCATTAACCCCACTTTGTCATTAATCCCCAGAAAATGTCCTGTCCAAGGTCGTTATTGCTGTTATAAGCTCTAAACGAAAAATAACATAGGTGTATGGATTTTTTGTTGTAGCTGATGCAGACTCAATTGGTCTGTACAAAACATGACCCAAGCATTAAAAGCCTGTCCTGCACAGGAGCCTCTCAGGTTTGCTTGAACCATTTCTCAACATTTCACTTTGCCTTTAACTAATTGCATGCTTCAGCCTCGTTTCTCTATTTCTGTCATGTCCAAGTGAAAGAAGCATTTGTTAATAGCAGCTAACATCTAAAAAAAATTCTTGCAATATTGAAGGTGAGATACATTTTCAGTATTCTTTTGAAAGAAAAATCTGTTGAAAA
Organism: Oceanodroma leucorhoa; assembly: GCA_030449065.1. Lineage (NCBI taxonomy): Eukaryota > Metazoa > Chordata > Aves > Procellariiformes > Oceanodroma > Oceanodroma leucorhoa. Next base: position 9,401,330 of record JASVER010000016.1, read on the forward strand.
TTCCTTAGTTTATTTCTTTTCAGATGCCCATGTGTCAATTTAGATGCTCTTCTGTTTGCTTCACATCACAGAGGGGTGTGTTTTGCTAGCAGGAAGGATAGGGTAGTCACAGCCTGCTAGCAAAATATACACCTCTTCAACAGGGAAGACTAAATTTAAGAAGTAACGGATGTTTTTTACAAGGCAGGATATAAGTAAACAAACAGAAAAATCGCTCAAAACCAACTACAAATATTAAAGAGGATGTAACAGATTTGACAGCATTCTTAGCAGATTATCCCAAGAGAAAAGATGAAGCTTATACATACAGCTGTTTGCATGCCTGTGTTAGTGTGTGCATTTAATGTGGAGGATATTTAATGTACACATAAGAATAATATTCTATGGAGGTGTCCTTAATAACTGCATAGCTGAAGCTTCACTCAGATTTTAGACAAATCAGCATTTAAGACTCTTTGTTAGGTTTGCAAACAAATGCTGACTGTTTAGTTTACCATAAGAGAGGAACTGGATCCTTCACTTTGGATTGCGTGCAGACATCACTAGGATGTCCCACGATGTTTGCAGAGGGAGAGAGGCAGGTATTTATCATAAATGTCTGCCTGTTCTGCTTGCCCAGCTGTTTATACTTGCATTACTGTGAGCAGCTGGAAAGACCACTGCTCTCCAGAATCAAGTGCCTGACTTCCCTGGGTGCTCCGCTGCTCAGAAAAATTACTATCAACAGTCCTCGTCAAATTAGAAGGGAACACCAAGTGAGAAAAGAAAGCTACTACTCAAGGGATGCTGTTAATTCCTTCAGTGGTGAGATATGGAATACACTTTAAAAATTTCAATAATCACAGGTTTGGGAGGATCTCCAATGTGTTGCAGGATTAAAAATAGAATTGCAAAGAAAAGAAAAGAAACGAGAGGAGTGGGCTCCATCAACTGAATGTCACTAAGGCCAAATCCAAGTGCCACCCTGAGGGGGAAGGTGAGTCCCAATGCGCCCAGCTGCAGGGCTGAGGGAGAGGGCTGGGGGCAGCCGGCAGCCCACAAGTCACGCGTGAGTTGAGAGGAGGGTGGCACCACAAGAAGGATGGGTCTCGCTCGGGGAGGCATCATATATACGACGCAGTGTATGATCATCATCACCTACCACCTGGCACAGTGGAGGCCACAGCTGGAGGAATGACACTTTGCAAAAGGTGGAGACAAAGTGGAAGGAATCCCGAGGAACAGCAAGGTAGGAAGGTAAAAGTTTAGCAAACACAACCTACTGAGTATCCAAAGAATTGGTCTGTTTTGTCCAAATCACCATCTTCTGATATGAAGAAGGTTGTTTACAGCAGACAGTGGTCTGTTTTTCTCCTGCTCCAGTGGGGCAGGACAAGAAGAAGCTGGCTCAGTTTGCAACTTAGACTCAGATATAATACTTAGGGAAACTTTTGAATGATAAGCGTATACCAGGCTACTTGCGTTTTTAATCTCCTGCACTGGCATCTTTTTCAAACAATAGAGATCACCACCTGTCAAGACCGACTTTCCTTTGGACCATACCCAGAGCAGGAAGGTGGACTCCACAACTTCTCGGGGTCCTTCCAGTCCTGCTTCCCCACAGCTCCCTGACTTCATGATAGCAAACCCAAAACCTCCTTTTCAAGAGTGACAGATGCAGACTGGTGGCTGTGTAAGTGCAAGCCAGCTAGACGTAAGCTATCAACAAAGGTAAGACTGAGAATCAGCTACTACCGTGTGCTGTCGAAAAATGCTGTAAGATTTAAGAGAGCTGCTTGATTCGTAAAGGGAAAATACTGTCCTTCCATCTAAGCTTTTCCCTCCCAGCTTGATTTCAGCCTGTAGGCCCACATGAAATACTGTAGGTTAAGTGGTTTCAAACCCATCCCTTGTCAGCAGTAAAGGCCGTGCTACAAATCAGCCACATTCATGCAGCTTCTCTCTGCTGACATTGCCAGTTAAGAAAACATTGCCTGGTTCACAGCTCAGCGTCTGAAGCAAAAGAGAGGAACTGTTTCTTGAAGATAAGTTTCAGTACTAATGTTATTCAACATAACTTCGTAATTGCCAAAACAGTTTGGTTCATGGTCGATGTTTGTAGACCTACACGTTTTCTCTAGGAAGTTTTCATTCTGTGTCACTTTCCTATTGCCTTAAATATTGTGTTTCATATGGTAGCTGAATTGCGGATTGGCTGATGATGGTGTAGTTTAAACTTACACAATTAGTATTGCAGTGAATAAAAAAGTAATTAATCTACAATAGTTGCCAGTAGTATTTACACAAGTGTCACTTTCATGGAATTTGACGAATTGTCTCTTATTGTCTTCGGGCAGAACAGCTCTCAATCCAACCCTGCTCTTTCAGTACCATTTCAAATGTTCTGATCCCTTTGAATAGTGGCACTATAATAAAGGTTTGCAGCCCACCCACAATATGCATGTGGTCCAGTTATCATGTGTCTGCTTCAGTTTCAGTGTATCATATTCAAGGGCTTGGACTGACATACCTTGGTGTCTGCCAGCAAACTACCCCCTTCTAGTTAAATACTACAAGCCAGTTTGGCATCTCAGAGCACAGCCTTTTAAATAGGTTTTCAATGAGAACTACCTTTAAAGAAAAAAAAAATCTCACCTTCCAAAAAGCAAAGCGAGGTGCTGGGTTCAAGAATGTACTCAAGAAACTTAGTATGTGGGTACGCAATTAGTCTAACATGTATCTTAAGCACATGTCAGGGGAATAACTAATCCATCATCTTCAATGGCCTACCTATTTTCCCCCGGGATTAGAATTCAGTTACTTTCCCTGCAACTAAGATCTTGTGACCTTAAAAAATCCTACACTCTGCCTCAACAGTGTGCAGTTGTTATTGTTACTTTTATCATCATTAACATATATTACCTTGGGAAATAAGTACAGAAATGAGGCACCTGTCACCCAACATATGCCACGTACAGAAATCGAACCACAAACACCCAGAAGGGTTTGGGTGGTGTCTGTGGTGTCTGTTGGAGGAGGAGAAAGCGGATGATCCTGTCACYGTCACTGTTACCTGACCCCAGATCTCCCTCCGTGCGGCAGGCAATGGGTACCCAGAGCCTGCGCTATTTACTGATCATCAGGCAGAACTGGGGTGAAAATCAGAGCTATTTATGTGACAAAAATGTTCCAGATTTGAGTTCTGCCTGAAGCCACAGAGAGAGGCCCTCTCTGTTCTGCCTACAGCCCTTCTACAGCTGAAACTTCAGCAGTTCAGAGAGGCAAAATAACGTGCCTTAGTCACCCTGCTAGCCTTGGGGCCAGGTAAGGACAGCATTAGGAGATCCCATCCCATTTACTCAAATGCTTCTGTGGCCATTGTTGCCACGTGGCAGCTGGGAGCAACCACACGAGCCCGATGATGAGCCCCAGTGCTCCTGCCCCGCAGAGCCTGTGGCAGGTTGGCCCCGCCGAGCCGCAGCGCTGCCGCAGGCAGGCAGCCTCCCACCCTCACCCCTGGCTGCGGGATCCGTCGGAGACCCAGGGGAGACAGCAGGACCATCCCCTCTGACTTCTGGGATGCAGTCTGGGCTGCATGAACTGAAAGAAAAGAAAAAACAAATCTGGCTGGAGCCACTGGTTGAAGGCAGTCCCCAAGCAGGGCGCCACAGCTCTGGTCCTGGGAAGGTACCAGCGTTGAACTGTCCCAAATGACTGTCTCACTTCAACTCGAATACCAGGTTTTCATTCAGCAAAGTTCTCRTACAGTTGGACCTTGATTTATTTGTTTGGATTATTTGCCTGAAAGGAATAATCTCGCATCTTCTAACAGTTGTGATTTCTCTGCTTCGTTGATTAAAACACCTCTTTTCTGCTATTTTCTCTCCAGCCACACACCCCACCCCCACTAATTAAATAGCTCCAACCCTCACAGCCATAAGACTTCAATGGCTCAATAACATCCTGAGTCAATGTGTTGCAAAGCTGCTTTTTAATTCATTCTTCATGCAAATGATATACAATTAGACCTGGTTAATCTGCATTCCTTCTGCAAACGCTATTGTTAATAGGATTTAAAAAAAAAAACCTTCAGCTTAACAAATCAATGGCACATACAGGCTATCAGATCAGTTACTCCTTAAACCTTTTGGATGGCCAGACATATGGGGGAAGCAAGCAGTGATTATAACAAGGCCTTGTGAGAGTACTTTGCGGTGCTTGGGATGTCTGACTTCAGAAGCTTTCCAACCCGTTTTTTCTCACAGCACTGCTCATCTCCTCAGGTCAGGAAAGGGGACGAGAGGTCCCAGAAGAAAAGGTCAGACCTTTAGAACATTTGTTAGGGACTGCCAAGGGCTGGGGGTTCCCCAAGGTTTTCTTTTTAAATTGAGCTGAATTTTTCAACAAGGGGCCAGTCCTTAGGACAGGTTTTTACCTGTTACCAAAGAGCATTGATAAGACAGAGGAAAAAAAAAAACACATTCCCCGCTCAGGCACGCCAGGATATCATGGAGGGCTGCTGCTTTGTGCCTTGCTAGGGAAATTCTGGATACGCTGACAGACATTTCCAAGTTTCACTTCCAGCTCAGGTGTCCCAATAAGCCTCTCAAAAGGGAAAAAGTATTAAACTCTGGGCCTTGACCCAAGGTGACCTGCTGATGTCCAGGATCTCCAGGCACAGGCTCTGCCTTCCTCAGGAGGCGGGGGAGGACTGCATGGCCTTTTCTTGCAGGTTAGGTGCATGGGGAAGGGCTGTAGGTGTTACCTGTGAGAAAAGATGCCCCCAGTGGTCTCACAGCCCTTTGGTAGCCTGCAAAGCGGCAGGGCTGGACAAGGACTGCCAAGGTAGGAAAGGTCCCAGGGCAGGAGTAAGTTCATTCTCACATAAATGTTATTGCCTTTCTCTTCAGCGTTGAAGTGCCCATTGTTTGTGCAATGTGGCACATAGATAAAGCTAAGGAATTAAAATTCTCCATCGACAAGGCATGAGCGAAGCAAGGTACTCAGACCTTCTCTATGGTGAGTCTCTCCTTTCATTCAGCTTTGGCCCTCCAGTCAATAAGGGCACCAACTGTGATGAGAGCCCCAGTCCATCTGGAACTATTCATTTGGGTCACCAGATGATATAGACTTTCAATCCCTGCCAAACTTCTCCTGATTTGCACAAGGGAGCAGATGCAAAAAGGCTCTGTATCCCAAGACAAATCCCCTCTTGTCACAACCATACCAGATACACTCACAGGCATCTCACACCGGGATATTGCAACCTTCTGCAGCCAGAAAATAATATCCTTCATTATGCATATACCTTCCAGAACAAATACGACAACTACTGATGTGCCTTGACAGCTCTCCTCTCTTTGCTTCTCCCCTGACGCGGCGCCGAGCAATGAGAAGCAGGCTCTCGGGGAAAAGTTTGCATGAAAAGTGATAACAAGAAAATATGTCAGCATTCCTGAAAAGTGTGCAGGCAGCATCAGTCAACAGAACTGCCTGAAGGCTTAAAAAAAGCATGCAGCACTTCTCAGACCTCAGCCTGGCAACTGCATCTCAATTGCACAGGGAAGCTGTGGCCTCGCAGGACCCGGCTGGTTTTCTCTTTCCAGCCAGGAGGTATGCAGGAGAGTAGGACTGACAGGGCATTTCTGGTGCCATTATTCATTAATTGGATGGAAAAATGCCTGGCATATTTTTTAAGTTTTCTGCCAGCCTTCGGAGCAGAGGAGAGACTCGTCCCACCAGCACCGCCCCTCGTGGCTGCCCGCAGCATGTCCCCAGCCATGGCAGGGCAGGCTCCCCCCGCGCGGAGGCAGCGCCCTCCCACCCTGGCAGGGCTGGTGCCTCCCACCTACCCCCACCCAGAGCTCATGAGGCTGATATTGTCTGAGTCGTCTCAGCCTGGACAATGTACAGACTAAATGGACAAGACAAAAGGACAGGCAGAAGACATAGCGGTGGTGGGTTTTGTTGGGGCTCCAGTGAGAAAACAATAGCAACTCTCCATCCTCTAGCCTTGGTATCATCATGTTACCACACCACGCTACTTCTCAATAGACTTCAGGGCTTCTTCGCTCCTCCCTGTCATCCCTTTGGCCAATCTCTCACTTCCTTTCACTATCCATATTTATTTGCAAGAAATACATGATGATTCGGTGGGTGTTTTACATCTCCATGGCACAGCTAAACTGTCCTGGCGAGGCTGCTGTTTTCAAGTTAGCTGCGGTGGATCCGCAATGCCCTCAGGCACAGCATCTGGCATTACAACATCCGCTAGTGCAACTCACCGGGGGCTTCTGCCATTGTGTTATAAAGAAGAAATCATAGCAAAATCATGACTAGCAGAATCTGTGAACCCAACAGCATCCTGTTCGTATGCAATCCTGCACTTCCCTTTGGAGCCAGAAGTGTGCTAATGACAATTGCACTCAAGCAGATAGTTATAATAACTAGTCCTCTCCAGATCACAAAGGGCCTGCTCTAATTACAAATGCTCAGTGCAAACCCCAAGCAATTCCACTAAAACCAGTTGAATAACCCTGATTTCCCCTGGTGAAAATGGCTGCAGGATTTGACCCCAAAGTCCTTTTTTGCTCTTCTCATTGCAGCCACAAGGCAAATCCTCCAGAAATTCAAACCTCGTAACAAAGTAGTCATGTCTGAGGACATAACAAAAGTGGCCAAACTATCTGAACAGAACTAATGCAGAGCTCAGGAAGGGGTGTCTATGCAGCCCACGTTATGTAGGTGCTCGTATTCCCTTGGGGCACTTGGAGGCAGATCAGCATTTCTGAAGCTGGCACCTCTCTCTCCCACTGCTTCAGGGCAGGAGGAGCTCTGTTTGCTTTACCAAAACTGTTTCTGCAGGGATGTCCTTTTTTTTCTGCGTTTGTACAGCAGCAAGTGACAGGGGCCTCATCTCACCACATCACCGCAGTCAGTGAGAAGTGTGGTCTAGCTGGCTATTGAAACACCTCTATCCTCTCTAGGTGGAAAGAAAGGAAAATCCCCCCAAAGACCTCTCTATCTGTCACCTGCTTTGTTACAGGCTCTTCTACCTTCTACTCTAATTTGAGTCTACTAATATTACATCTATGCACTTTCAACCCATGATTGTTAGAGATGATGGGTAATCTACTGCTTCTCTCTCTTGAAGGATAATGACAGATAAGCATTTCAGTTAGGATCATTGAAATGAGTCACATCACCAAAGCAGAAGCACTGAATTTAATAGCAAGAGAAAAATATGTGTACAATAAATAATATGGTCCAGTGTTGATCAAAAGTTGTTCAGAGACTCATTTGAAATAAGGGGCTTCTATTTCATAAACTGTTCTAATTATCACAGGTCTGTAAAATGGGCCTCTGTACCCACAAAAACATTTTTTCATCTAGTTTTGGCTTTTTATACAATAAACATATTGAGGTCCTTTTCCTTCTTTGCAGCTTCCTGCACTCACCTTCCCTGGTTTGTGTCCATTTTTATTTCTTCTTTTTTCTCCTTACGATCATGTTACTTCCAAACATCTCCATCTCCTTGTAGTTAAGGCAACTACTCATGTAAACAACAGCTCCAAGTGTGGGTGTTACATTGACAATCTGACAATATATTCAGGCAATTCTAGACAATTCTATCTGCATTTTCAGTGGGAACAGTCCTCATTATTGTCATCATATTAGATATCTGAGTAAATACTGTAAAAACATCAGATACAAACCTACCTTGAAAACATTGTGCCTCTCTGGTTCTAGCCAGGATTATTAAGAACAAAAAAAAAAAAAAAAAAAAAAAAAAAAAAAAAAAAAAAAAAAAAAAAAAAAAAAAAAAAGAGAGAAAAAATGAAAGAGAACAAATCATTCCTTTGAAAACAATGCGACAAAATGTTGGACACCTTGGAAAGGCTGGCATTTGTTTCATCTGTCCCAGGTCTTCTTGCATTTCTTTCTGAGGCCGGGCTGCCTGCTGTGGTGAAGGTGACATCTATGGCATCACAGGGTGGTTCAATGATCCACTGTGGAACCCATGCTCCTGCTGCAGGCTCTGGGCACTCTCTTTGGTTCTGGGCTCTGCTCTTTGTTCATCCGTGACCTGCAACCCTCATGTCCACAAAACCTACTGACCTCCATGGGATTCTTTTCTTCTTCTTCCTCTTCTAGAGGAAAAAAAAGCGCAGGATCTGGCCCAAACTGTGGCAAAACAGATCACAAGCTAAAGGCTGGGAGGCCTAGAAATAGATCATTAGTGGAAACCAGTCTTGGAGCCAGAAGTGACCTGAAATCGCTCTTGCATGGGAATGTCTCCCCCAGCCCATCTCCTGCAATGTGTCCTCCATGCATGTCATCAGCTCTGTCACTTTCCTGCAGGGAATTACTAATGGGTTGGGATCTCTTCTTCTCTCCCCTCTGCCCTTTCAAGCCGGTCACGGCCATCCTCATAAATCTGCCAGGATGCTGACAGCCAGACTGCAGCTCACAGGGGCTCAGGGGACTTTGAGTGATATTCCTTCTGTTTCAGCTCTTTCCAAGACAGCCATTGATTTAGGAGGATGAGTTTCCTTTTACATGTTTGAATAAAAAAAAAAAAAATAAAAAGCAACACAGGGAGAGGGAAAGGGGAATAGGAAAGATAGTGGCACCATGATCTTCTGTATTGAAGCGACCGCAAGTGCAGGATGTGTCCCTGGAGAAACAGGTTTTCCAGGCAGTGAAAGGAGCAAACAAAGAGCAGCAAAAAATGGACCAGGGAACTGACTATTTGCCTGTGGATTTGATAGAGTGCCACACATGCTTTATCTCTATCCAATGTCTTGTTAGTGAAGAGCCATTTGTTTATTTTAGAACATGTTGATAATGAATGCTGCTAGCAGATAACATAGTCTCAGACCAAAACAAGGTTTTCTGTTAACTCTAATCCCCTTGGTTTTATTTCAGCAAAGACTATCTGTAGTATTCTTTTACTTTCTTTACCAGTGAGCTGCTGCCAACCCTAATCACTCCGGCTCACACCAGACATTATTTCTATTATCTGCATGGTTCTAAATGACCCTGTCTTCAGCATTGAAGGGCAGCTTGATGTTATCTGAGGGACCACAAAAAGCCTACACACATAAAGGCAAGCTGAGCAAAAGCCTTGTGTGCCACTGAGGGCTCATCACATGAAAGCAGCTTGGAAATCAGTATATAGATCTCTGGTTCTGATGTAAGTACAGGAGATCATTGCTGCATCACTCATGGTAAATGCCATGATGGATGAACCTCCGAAGGCTGGGAGGTGAATTCTCACATAATGGCCCTATCCAAGTGTCTCCTGAGGGTGCAGAACTGGAATGAAAACCTTGCGGAAATACAGGCTTTATAGTACATGGGTGCTTTAGAGATTGTCCACACTTTAATAACAGGAGTTGCGGTAAGAAGGCAAGTTGAAATTGATCATTTCCAGGCATAAAACTAGTTCGCAGTGTTGAAAATTTATGGGAAGACTCATGTGTTTGAAATGTTAATATCAAGTATTATAACCTCTTTAGAAATGTTAGAATAGACAAAAGGAAATGGGAAAAGACGCATCCTGTATTTGACAAAATGTCATTCTCCACACTGATGAGCCAATGATCTTGAATGATAAGAGATAAAGCACTATTTGGTGACTCTGACAGATCATCAAGTTGGACAGGGGACAGAAACATCAGCTTTGTAAGTACCTATCTGTAAAACGTGAACATATGGGACAATCTGAATGCAACAGAGCAAAGTTCTCAGGACAGTGATTCTATACCAGCCTTTGCATTTTTCTAACTCAAAATGTGATTCATTTAACAGGGGGAAATTCTTTTCTGGAGCTGCTCTTGACAGACAGATGAGAAATAGGAACTGGAGACATTGTTTAGACACAAGCAACAGTGATTTAGTTACCCTTGTTTTATGCAAACAACATGAAGTCCAAAACAATAATATAGATACTTGATACTTTAAAGGGAACATTTCTCAACATTGACAATGGTTATGAGCCCAGCTGGCTTGGAGAAAGAATTGAAACAAAAAATTGTTAAAAATAATCAGGAACCGCTTGAGGATATTGGCTCCAGAAGCTGCAGTCAACAGGGAAGGCTCTACTGCTTCAAAAAATACATTTTAGAAAGGAAGTGAAAGCAGATACAAATACATGTACATATAAATTAAAGGCTAGAAATGGCAGAAAATTATTAAGGAAGCAGACTAAGTCTATCACAGTTGAAGGTATCAGGAAGAAACAAAGACAACATTTAAATCTCACATTTAGAAGACAGGACCCTCAATCCAGAGAAGAAATAACTCCATAAAAGTTATGGAGTTACAGAGTTGAATAGTGAGATCCGTAACCAACTGAACGCCTGCTCCCATTGCGGGACTGTGGAAAGAACAGCAAAGGAGGCTTTTAGACATCTAAGAGAATGAGGGTGAAAGTGCTACAAATTTGGCACTGTATCCACTTCAGATGTCCTCATTTCAGAGAGACAGATAAACCAAAGAGGCTTCACAAAACCTGTGAGTAGTTAGGAATTTGGGAAACGTGTTTTAATGTGGAGGACTAAGGAGTCATTCAACTATTTAAACTAGTCATTTTACCAGAAGGGAGGTGACAATTAATGTAAGTGTTTTAGCAGCAGTTACAAGTATTTGCAATAGGAAAAGCCAGTGATAATAACAAGCTCTTAGACCTAATCTTGGATCCAGTGGCTTCAGTATGTACTTCTGCAACTGCAAGTGGTGCTAACTGAGGTGGAGTTTCTGCATCGGCCATTTTTTAATCAAACCTGGACATTTTTTCCAAAGGCTGAGAGAGAGATCACCACTATGGGCAAGGCACTGGACTGCAGGTCAGAAGACACAGATTGAATTTTACACATGGGAATGAATCACAGACACAGTCGGTGCCTCACTTCTTCATGTTTAATGTGATAGTGTGAGTACTGACTGTTTTTCCAGCTGGACTGCAAGGTCTTTTAGGCAGGTTCCACCTCTGACTATGTGCAGAAAATACTTCAGTGAGGTCCTGGGCTTGACTGAGCTCTCTCGAGGCTACAGTAACGTAAGTGGAAGCAACACACTGGTCGGTCCTTCCATCATTGACTCACTCACACCACAGAAGAGATGGGAAAACCCATTCCTGCAGTTCCAGCAGTCACTCCACAGGCTCAGAAGTCAGATTTCTGAGGAGGCTGGTTTTCTGCAAATGTCTTGCGCAGCACAAAAGCAGCCAGGTAACAACTCCCAGTGCTTCAGGACTTTTCCAGGTCTTCCAGAAGGTCCTGTGCTAAGTGGCAGTGAGTGCAAACTCCCTTTTCCCCATGGGTATATACACACACATGCACACACTGAACAATTTCACCAAGTTGTGCTGAACCTGGATTTTTCTAGAGATGGAAATGCAGGCCAAATCCATCACGTTTTTCAGTGTGCTGTCTGCTCTGTAATGATTTTACCGAACTTACACCACCGTAGCGCAGACTGCCCTTTACAGCAGAAGGCTGTTGGGCTGGGGATGGCTGCTGAGGCCAGCCAGCCCCGTGGTTAAAGTTCAGCGTGAGTATGGCATAGAAAGGATGGGGCTGAGGGCAGGCCAGCTGCAGCACAATCCCGAGCACAAGCTGTTTATTAGGGTGAGTGTAAAGCACTCCAGAAGGGCAAGACTCAGTGTTTTTCCTTTTGATCCTATTATCATATGACAACATGATTAAAGACGGGGTAAAGGCAAGGCCCTCATGGAAGAAGCACAGGGGTGTCAAACCACTAATGGAAACTGTCACAGAGGAGACGGAAAGTTTAAAGAAAACATGCCCCTCTTTCCCCCAGGGCAAGGAGCGAGGGGATCCCAGTGCCAGCGGAGGCTGCACACAAAGGCAGAGCAATAAAAACAAGAACATGGGACAGAACTCAGAAAAGTAAATGTGGTGTCAGCTCCTCCTTTGTCATCTCTGTGTCCTGGGAAACCAGATGACAGCAAAGATTGGCTGCATGGCCATTCTGGACACATCCCTTGCACACAGGCCCGATTTCCCTGGGTCCTAAACTCGTTTTAGGTTTCTCTTTAAGACCTCAAGCCCATGTCTCAACCTGAGCTCCTCTACCTCCCTGCATAGAGGAACAGCCATGCACAAGGCAGTACCTGATTCAAGTAGGGCATCGGGCACCAGAATCCAGTCCCTGGATGGTGGAAAGGTCAATCCAGGCCCCTGAGAAGAGCATTTCGCCCTGTGCCGGCTGGTTTGGAGCCATTCGTCATGTAGCAGGTGATACCCACAGATACGGGGCTCCAGGTGCACTGCCTCCCAACAGGGCTGCTGACAGGGCAACGCAGGATGAGGGGTGGCAAGCTGCAATCCCTGTACCATTACAAAGTGGGCTGGCAGTTGGCATCAGAGACGAGGACAGTCAAGCCCTAAACCCTCCGTCCCTCCCCACATCAGTCCTGTGATGGAGGCACCGACCGCCCGCAGTCCCTCTCCCCTTCCCCTGCCTACACACACCCTCGATCGCTAACTAGCAGTGCCTCATCCCTTCCCGCCGGCGGGCACAGGAGCGTGCAGCACAAGACTTGATCCAGAGGCAGGCGTGTGAGCTCTGGCACAGCACGGGGGCTGGTCCCAGGCCTTTGCTTTGCATGGGAAGACGGGCTGCAGGTCGTCACTCAGCACACAGGGGCTGCCAGCTCTGCGGCAGAGTCGGGGGAGAGGACCTTGGCAGGTCAGTGCCTAGATAAGGCCCTTTAAATCCCAAGACCTGTAAGCTTAGAGTATTAGGAGAAGCATTAGAGGGGAAACAGTACCATTAAAATGTGTAAATTAATTACTTAGTAAGGGAGAGTACCCTTCCTTCTCTCTTTCTGTGAAACTTCTCTATAATGCCTCTCTTTACCCTTTCATCTCCCATTTCCTCTGCTTCCTTTCCTTCGGCTCCCTAGCACCTCATTTTCCTCCCTTCCTTTTGTGTTCAAATCCCTTCCCTCTGTCTCCCCACCCTCTTTCCCCTTTCTGTCCCACCCAAGGTTGGATCCTACTTCCAGTTTCATCCTTTATCTAAAACACCAGATATAGATTTTGTAGCTTTCTGATTTTGTTATGATCGCTACCCCTGAGGATGCAGTGACTTGAAAAACTCGTTTTTCCTGGCTATGGCTTCAGACAACTGAAGTATAGAAAGTCTCTGGGGGTTGCAGGGAAAGGACCACCACAGCGTAGGGGAATTTCAGCCTTATTTCCACTTCTTTCTGCCTAAGACCACAAGGGAGCCAGATCTCTGCAACAGAGCTACCAGGAATATGTCCAAGAGCTCAACTCTCAAGCTGCCTCCCCGGTCACAATAAGTTGAACAAGCCTGAGTTCAGGAGGATTTTGGCACTGACGGTGCCTTCCTCTGAGGAGCTGGATGTGCACCTCTGTCACAAATACAGCATCACTGTAAAGTGGCATTCCTTTCCGTGAATTAAACAACCAGTCAGCAGTAAAGCTTGTTATAATAACCTTGCACTACCATCAGCAGCAATATGGAAAAAAACCAAAAACCAACAGTGGAAAGCTGTCAAAAATGGAGCATTTTTAATACGAGATATTAAATCAATATTTATTTTAATAAGTTTAATAGGATTCTCCCCCATTGGCTCCCAAGAGGTCTATATCGGCCGAGCCTTCTGGAGATGCCTAGAACATCTGGATACTCATTTCCCATTTATTTCCCACTGGAGCCTTAGAAACTCAATTTTGTGGTATGAAATACAGGCTATTTTGTTGAAATGCCAAGGCAGGGTTTTCTCCCTGCAGTATTCAGGGAACATTGACTTCATTTTTTTCTCTGCTGTTTGTTGCACTTTCCAAAAGGTGGGCGGTCGTTGATGCTAGCAGTGTCTCAGATACGTGGAAAACATTTGCCACAAGAGCAAACACTGCTGGGGTGCAGAATGGCTCTGGAGACACAGATATTGGCAGGCCTGTGCTTGTACAAGCAGATAGGTAGGTGGTCACTCAGGGTGAACTAACTTGGCAGTGGAGAACTCCATGAACAAGGAGCACCATTCGGGATGGATGTATCGACCAATCCTTTGCCATGGGGACCGAATGGGGCTCTCCCCTCTACCCGAGTCTGAGCAGAGGCGGGTGCAGCATCGCAACTCTTGTGTTTCCTAAGGTGGCCTCTTCAGAGGAACAAGAGGACTTCAGTGTCCACTCTGGCAATAGGAAGGACGGAAGGACAGAAGGAAGGACGGAAGGAAGGACGGAAGGAAGGACGGAAGGAAGGACGGAAGGACGGACGGAAGGAAGGACGGAAGGACGGACGGAAGGACGGACGGAAGGAAGGACGGAAGGAAAAGAGACATTGGGAAAGGAAGAAGGGAAGAAGGGAGGGAGGGATAGAGATATGGAGGGAAGGATGGATGAGAGAGCACTGGTTCTGCAATAAGCTATATTTCAATTGTGCTTTCATTTATCTGCATCCCACTGTTAAAGATGTGGCTTCCAACTTTTTCTCTCCTTGGATGGAAAACCTGCTGCAGCTACAGAAAAAGCACTCTACACCCACTCTCTTTCATTTTCCAGATCTTGCAGGTGTGAATCTTACTGAAGGTCTTCTGATGCCATTTTTCTGAAGGAAGAACAGACTTTCTATACAACAAATACTTTTCCAACCATCTTTGCAATAAAGCTGTCAGATCTGCCTGTCAGATTCATACAAGAGTTCCTTGAATCCATTTGCCAAATAGATACAAATAGTGTTAAGAAGACATATTTCATTTTGAAAAAACTTCATAATGAAAGAAATATGGTGCTAGTAAAACAGGTATTTCAGGAAAACCTGGTCCCAAAGTCACACACTGCCTCCCCAGATGTAGTCAACACCATGTCTCAGATGAAAATCCTGTTAGCAGTAAAGCACTTGAAAATGTACATATATCATTTTTTGGTGTTGCTTCTTTTGACAAGATGCTACAAACAGGAGATTTTAGTTTCTAACACACACACACTGTGTAGCTCTGGCATAGGAATTTGGCATCATGACAAAGCATAACAAATATTACTGCCTCACTAATACCTTTTTGGGGTGATATTTTTATGATTTCCTAAGTTCTTCTTCAGTGGGAACCTGGCACCCAGGGCACCTCTAATGTGGTATAACATAACCGCTGGTAACTAGTGAAAGTCTCCATTGAAAGCGTGACACTTTGGGTCGCTCCAGCATGTTCCTCAGAAATACGGGGAAGGCTGCGGCTGACTTGATGACAAAACGGCGGGAGCAGCGGCTGATTGCATAAAGCCTGGAGAGCAAATTTGGCTTTGCTTGGCAATCTGCTCGCGGCTTCTCAGGCGCACAGCTCTGTGTGCTCGGAGTGAGGAATCAGTGCAGGGGTATTAGGGTAACCCTTCACACGCTACTTGCGGGATTAGAGGAGAGACGTGATGACAGCTAGAGCCGGGATGGATATTTTTAGCAAGCCATATAGTCAAAACGTTTTACTTCTATTCCTACTCACAAATTGTTGGTGAGGATTCTTTGGCTTTTATGATTGTGTCTGCTACCAAAGTCATTCAGTCACCACTCCAAGCACATTCTGGTCAATACGTGACTGGAAACTATAGTCTGAGCCTGTACAAACTGTTTATTTGCTGCAACTGCTGGGGAGGTTGGTTACCACAGCCACACTATATTGTTCCCAGACTAGATGACTTTAGCAACTGCCCAGGGGGAGGCACGTGGGTCAAAGATAGGAGGGTAAGAACAAGCAGTAAGGCTAAGAGGAATTAGCCAAGCAGACCCTGAAAAATTAAGCAATTGTCTTAGAGTCTGATTTGAAATTAATCTTCTGTCCTCGCATTCACACTGGGAGTTTCTGTGCATCATGTGCTTGTGCTGTCCCAACTGCAAAATGTTCCTCCTCATCCTGCCTGTCCCCACCAACTGCCTCCGTATATCCTCACCAAGCGGTCTTCGTCGCAGCTTGGCAAGGGAGCCCCAGGAGACGAACTGGTTCCTCTCCCTGCCGAGGGTGGGTGAAGACCCCAAGCTCGATCCCAGCAAACATCAGTCCACCCTCTGCTTTGAACCTCCAGTGAGCGAGGGCCCACTACTGCCCTGAACCATTGCTCCTCACGCCTACAGTTAGCAAGCTTTTTCTAACCTACCTCTCTCTTAATGCACAATAAATCAATATCTCTCCTCTATTAACCTTACATATCTAAAGGCTGCTGTCATGATCTCCTTTCAGGCTTGGCTTTTCCAAACTAATTCCAATTTCTTCAACCTATCTTCATAGGTTGTACTTACCTACCCTCTTATCAGTTCTGCTGCTCTCCTAGGGACTTCCTCCGGTTTGGATATGTATTTTTTTCAAAGCACAGTTTCATCTTCTTTCTCATTTTCTTCTTCAAAAACCGGTTCCCTCCTCCCGTGACCCAGACCACAACAGCCACAGCATAAGGTGCTAATGGAAAGAGAGGATAGGCTCCAACCTGCTACAGTAAATCTGCCCTGAATGCACTGTTTGTATAAAATTGCATTTATTGTATGTATTTTGTTTTCCAGGATTTGCTATGACCCTAAGCAACTGCTCAGTTGTTCCTATGTGTAATAAATGTAACCCAAATTAATTTTTAGATGTAAACCACTGAAAGTCAAATAGCAGAACCTACATGCCTAAACTCTGGCTTTTAAAAGGGCTCTTTTTCCTTTTTAATAAGTATGCTTGCATTTTTGCAGCTCTGTTTATTGTGGACAACTGGCATTGACTGCATATATCTAATGAATATATAACTTTTGTACAAAAGTCCAAGTTCCTTATGTTGTTCCCCCCCCCCCCCCCCAAAAAAATCAATAAAAAAAATACAAATTATTGCAAAATTCTACCTACAAAAAAAGCAGAAACTGGCTCTTGCTCTTTCATTTTGTTTTCATTCTTCCCTCTGCCCTCCTCTTGAACTTTACATGGCTTTTTTTTCCCCTCCACTTTTGTCAGTGATGGGAAATTTCTAATCCAACATACTGGATTCGTCCCTATTTGAAAATGAAAAGGAAACACATTKGCACTGAGATACACTGAGGGACATTTGTTAAAGCCAAGGCAGAGTAGCAAAGTTCATCTCCCAGCAGCAAGACTTGTGGTGAGAGGTAACTGCATTTGTCCCTTTTCTCCCAACGGCTCATTACAGCTGAGCAGGTCAGACCTGTCAAACACCGCAACATTCGCCGGGGCTAGGGAAAAAAAAAAGAAAGAAAAAACACCCTGTACTTGGATGGGAGGGCTGTGCATCCCTTGTGCTTTGTCTGGGGCAACCCTTTCACAGAAGCGCAGACATTGTGAAACGGGGTCAGGAAGGTAGCAAGCCAGCTGCCTGACACCCTTTCGACTGCCTCCTGTGACCGAGGAAAGAGCAGTGACTTCAAGAACCTTGCAAATACAAGACAAGAGCCTCTCCAGGGAAAACCCCAAGCACAAGCCTGATTTTGGTCTTGCGTCAGGTTGGCATTTGGGGTGTTTGTTTGTATCATCAGTGTTACCTTGCAGCTTTGGTGGGCCTCCTGACGATTTCATGGTGGGATGGAGAAGAGCAAACGCAACCCCTCTCCCCTCCTTCAGAGCCAGCGAGCCGGACCCTCAGCTGATATTCATCAGGCCAGCGCCACTGATCCGGCAGCAGGGCACCGTGCGCATCGCTCCCCCCCAGCTGGCCGGCTGGGCCAAACCGTGCCCAGAGCCCGGCAGCTTTCGGCCCAGGGTAACTCCACCGAAGTTGGGGGAGCTTTATGCCAGTCTAACAAAGAACAGACACAGGCTCGGCAGGCCTTAATGAGCTGATGCTGATCATGTAACTGTCTTATTGAATTTGCATTTCATTAGGAGACTTCATTTGAACCACAGCTGTGAATATTTGAGGGCCTGATTGTGTCTATGGATACTAATTTGTTCAAAGGAGACAAGGAGAATACTGAGCTGCAACCCTGACCCTTTTTGCATCGATCAGACAAGATAGATCCTCCTTAAAAGTAATGTCAGAGCTGTACCGACAACATGTTCAGGCCGTTATACCCTGGTCGGTATTGAGCTGCCCAAATGCCTCTTCCTGAAACTCATCCCTCCAGGAGACAAAGGAGGGAAGCTGAACCGCAGCAGCCTACTTGAGCCTTTGCTCGAGGAAATTTCTTCTTCACGTACTATAGCTTAGTGAAGCTGATGAAACCCGTGGGATGGGAATATACCATCAGGGGAAAACATCCTACCTCCAGAAGGAAATGCCATCATTCAAATACTGACTTCTTAGTCGAGGTTTCATGATTATCCCTGTAACCATGTAAATCAGATTACCATACCACAATGTTCTGTAGGAATCCCACATCTTTTAATGATGGAGAGACTGCAGCCAGCAGAAATTAAACAGTTAAAAGCCAAGACTTGTGATAAGCAGATGGCAATTATTGCCGCTCACTGGTAAAACCTGTTTGTATTAAAAATATCTCAATGTTTCCATTGGAACCTACCAATTAAGAGATTAAACTGTATTTCATTCACATGCATGTGAGCGTGGGCTCACACACACACCTGGCACTCCCAGCTTCAAATTCCACCTAGAGGCTGGCTGAAAATACACCCGCTGGTCGTCTGCTGCTTCTCTTCCATTTATTGGGTAGGAATTCATTAGGTTTGTTTTTGGGTTGTTTTATGAGCTGTCAGGAATAAGAAATTTTCACCTTATTATCAGGAGAAACAGGAAGCTGTTGGCAAATGCAGCTATTTTTCAGAGAGTTATCTAACTGGGGAGTGGACCTTTAGTGATGAAGCTACTTGAAGCCCAGCCAGGCCTGTAAGGTGGATGGTACGTTGCCAAGATTTTATTCTCAAGCTAGCCTAAGCGAGATGATTTGACTGGGAATTGCCCTAAGTAAACATGCTAATAGGATGGAAAATGTTAGCCCCTTTCCCTTCTTAGCCAACCAGCCATTTCCCCTCCGCCGAGGGGAGTGACTATTGGCACTAAAGGGTTTCCTGCGTGTAACTGGTCAGTCTTTTGCTGCAGTCCCAGGAGCCTTTTTCTATTAAGAGGGAAGCCAAACTTCCTTCACGGATGCTGCCTTACTCCAAGCGTCACCTCTGTCACTCAGAGGCTGTAAGTGGGCCTGGACAACTCCCCAGAGGGCTCCAATGTTTATAAACTAATAAAGGATCTGATGTTGCCAGTCTGAGAGCCAGATGTAGCTGCTGCTGAAAAAGGAGGCTTTTCTCTCCCTTCTCACTTTTCATGCCTTGACATCCAGAAGGGTTCAGGGAAGGACCTGGCCCACGCTCCTTACACCGCCGTTTGGGACAGTTTCGTAGGAAGGAGTAAGGGCATGTCCACATAAATCACAAGCCGTGATTATAAGCAGGCCTTGTAAGAAGAAATGATGCCCCTTGMGTTGTCATCAGGCACGGGGTAAGTACCCAGGTGAGTGCTGCTACTTGGCAAAGGAAAAGCTTTGGCTTCAACCAGCTCAGCTGACCAAGTGTTGCAGCTCTAAATGTATCTGAACATCCTCACTCTGAAAGCTCTTGCGCAATGCGCTTTCCTAGGATATTTCCAGTCCTGTCTGGTACTGCAGAAATCAGTGATGATGCAAGGACAGCTTTTGATTTAGCTTTTCAGTGCTCCCATCTCTACTTCCCTAGCTGAAACCAGAAAGTGCAGAGACCCATTTAAACAAGCAAACAAACAAAAAAAATAAACTGTTCCAGCACTCCTAAAAAGTTCAGTTCAAGCCTGATCAGGGACTTGGCAGGAGCTTGGGAATAGCTTTTGCTTTGTTTGAACCAACCCCGACATCCATCACATAGAAAAACTCATCCTCTAATGAGTTACTTATGAGTGTTGCTTTCTGGTGCCTGCACAGGCTCCAAGATGGGGGGACGGGGAGGAGGGAGAAGAGGTGTCTCAGCATGTTTCCCACCCACCCTGCTGCCACTCGTGGGGGGGTTCTCCTTTCTCAGTTTGCTGTTTGCAGGAAGGGGCCGGGAGTCCCCCAGGCGACCCTCGCAGAGTTCCCTTGAGACAGCCCGGGACAACCGGGCCTCCGCGGAGGCGACGCCGGTGCCGTTCTCTGCTGGGATCTGCAGGGGAGGCTAAAGTAGCACGACTGGCCGCAGAGGTGCACTGGCCTAGAAAGTTCTCAGATCCCCCACCGCAGCCCAACCAGGCAAATAAATAAATAAACTATGGGGCTCACCCACTCCCCTGCCCCTTCCTCCCCCCGGGTCCAGTGAGAAAGGTGTCACCTCTGCTCGGGCCTGCTGCCACCAGAGGCTTGCAGAGCGGGGCCGAGCAGGCATCCCCCTCCCCGCCAGTGCCACCTCCGGCGGCCCTGCCGTGAGCAGCTTTGCACCTCTGTCTTTGCCAGCCATCCCAGTCCCCCGCCACAGCCCACTCCTGGGGCCTGCCCTGCGGCCGGGCAGTTGTGTTCATCCTCCGGGGTGAGGGAGGTTTTACCCCACAGGGCATTTTGGGAGGAGCCCCAGGATTTTTGGAGGAGCAGAGGCTCTGCCTCAGCTTCCAGAGGAGAGGAGAGGCGGGAGGGGCGGGCCTGAGGACGCCATCGCCCTGCACGGCGCACGGCTTGCCCCGCACAGCCCCTCTCTGCCGCTCCCCCGGTGAAAACCCCCTGGACTCCCCCACGGCTTCCCTGTGGCCCCTCAGACCAAATAGCCAGCAGTCCCCAAGGGTATATTTAACCTCCCCCCGCCATGTTTACAGTCACAGGTTCAGCTCTGTGCAAACACGTTTTTCTTCAGCTTGGCAGGAGGGTTTTGTTGGGTGTTTCTGTTTTTATTTTCCTCCCCTCCTGCCCCTTTGGAGGCAATAAGGTGCACAAACAAGCTGCCCGTAGGTAGCCGAGAGCAGAATGCGAGCGGCCTTTAAATAATAAAAAAAAAAAAAAAGAAGGGGAAAAAAAAAACCACCCCGTGCTACCGGGGGCCCCGTTGGTTAAAGGCTACGGCGCAGTCACTCTGAAGTGAGGGTTTAATGAAGTAGCCTGTGAGAGAATGGAGGGGATGGTCCCCGCTGCACAGATGGCTCTTTGTCACCGCTGACACCTGCCATCTGCTTGTTTGTCTAAATGATGTCGGAGGGGCATCGCGAGCCTCCAATCTGCTGCGCCGCCTCCACCAGCTCGGGGTGACCCCCTGACCCGCGTGTCAGACGGGTCCGGAGAGTTTGTTCTTTCCGCTCAGTGGGCCCGTCCCCGGCCGCGCTGCCGGCCCCTTCCCCGCCGGCAGCCCCGCAGCTGCCCCCGGCCGCACGCCGCCGCTCGCCCCCCGCGCCCGCCCCACCGCCCACCAACCCCTAAATCTCCTCTTCTTCATGCATATGAAAGGAGGGGGACGTGGAGAGATTAACCTCCGCGGGCATGAAAGGGGTACAAAAGTTTACACCGCTGGGCAGCCATTTAGACCTTTCGGGGATGTTATTCGCACTCCTGGTTTTTTTACTATCACCTCCCGGTGATGCTCGGACTCTTTCTGAGGTAATTAAGAGGCCAAATTACCCCTGACGTAACACCGCTGATATCAGGAGAGGCAATTAAGATATTTAAAGAATACCGCTTCTTTCTTTTTCTCTGCCGTAAAGGCAGACTGTTGCCTTAACATCAGCTATAACATTCAGAGGTCTCCAAAGACCTCTGTTTTAAAGGCATGAGAAAGAGATAGGCACCACTTTCCTGACAGAAGTCTCCAGCAAACCTTTGAGATCACGCCCTGAAAAAGGACATATTAATGTAAATGCATCTAGGTAGTGGTTTTTTGGTTTTTTTTCAAAAGATCACTGTAGAGAAAGAGTATCATCTTAATACATGAAAAGGGGCTTCTCAGTGTATGAAAGGTGACTGACAGCTGCAAACAGGGTCATAGCTTTCAGAGAAACATGTTGGAGCAATAAGTATGTCCCAAGAATTTAACATTTAATTTAAAAAAGATCATTAAAGTCTAAAACCGCCTGAAAAATCTTGGCTAGTTGAGAACCCACTCCCTCTTTTTTGCACCCTAAGCTCACAGAAATGGTATACTTTTGATATGACCTCAGGTCATTTGTGCCACCTCAAAATATTCAGGGTGAGTGCCTGAAAGGGAGCTGTTTCCCCACAGAGACCAACTAGCCCATGTCTAGGACGCCTCAGAAGAGACTGAAGCTTGCTGTTCATAGCACCACATAAATTGCACTTGATGTTATCAGCGATGTCAGTGTACACGGAAGGTGTATAATGGATATTAATTATGACTGTTATCACTTATGACTTGTGTAGTGCAGCCAGGTATGCCTGAATACTTGCAAACACAGCAGCTTTTACCCGTGGCAACTCATGAAATGGAAAATGGTCACTCTGCACAGCTCTAATGAGGGCAAGGGTGATTTAAGCTAGCAGAAAGAATCATAATTACTGTAGGTTCAAAGTGATCTTGAAGGAGAGGAAGTTAAAACGGGGTTGGGATTGATCTACTTTCATGCTTTACTCGGCCCATTGTTTTTAATGCCTCGCTTTGAACTATAAACAAATGGCTTCACCTGATTTGCAGAGTTTTCTGCAGATAATTCCTGAATTTGTTCTGGGCAATGGTGGAAAGTGTGCACAGTGCAAAAATAAATAGGGGAAGGTGCAACGACAACACCCCACCCTCTGTAGTCTGCCCAAAAAAAAGTCCAAATTAAATCCTGGATTCAAAACCATCTCAGAGCACAGACGAGAGGAAAGGGCTCCAAGGTCTGCAGAAGACCACGTGCTTCCAGGGAAGCTGGTGCCGATGCCTGGCCCCAGCAGGGCAGCTTGGATGCTGCAGTCCTTCCCTCCTGGGGCAGCCCTGGCTCTGGGCCCCTCTCCTGGCTCCACGGGCAGAGGGGTCCACCAGCCTCCCCACTGCTCCAGCCCTCTGCCAGCAAGGCTGCCATGGCCCCCAGCTCACATGGTCTCTTCTCCACTGCAGCCCCCTGTCCATCGGCACCTGGGCTGAGCCCAGGCACAGCAGGGGTAAAACAGAGGCAAAACCCAGGACCTCTTGCGGAGACACAGAAAGACCTATAGGCTATGTCGTCAGCCTGGGGAGCCTCTTTTCTCCCTCTCCTTCATGACAGTCCAATTTCTGAGCCCCCACCACAGTGCCGCTACTGCTACTGATGGAGAGGGAGGAGACCTGCCCCCAGGGACCGTGAGTGACAGGGGACACAGCTCATCAGGCCAGAGACACCCACCTCCCACACATCCACCCAGGAAAAAATTCACTGCYTCAGTCCCCTCTTCTTTCAATAACGCTGGGTGATAATGCAGGATGATAATACGGGAAAAATAAAGGGAGATTAAAAAGAAAAGTCCCTAAGAAACACCCAGAGTCTTTTCCAAAATCCAACAGAATGTTAAACGGTAAAATCCTAGCTTTGCTGATTTCTGTGCATTTTGCTTTTAAGTTCAGCATAGAAAGGATTTTATCCCTCCCATGTCATCATAAAAGGGATTTTTTTTTTACCTGGGTTGCTTTTGGTTAATTGGTACACGTAAAAATGTCTCATTGTGGAACCCATTCCTGACCCGGGTGTTAAGTGTCTGAGATCTGCCCAGCTGCCCCATGACAGGTACTTGTCTTCCTGCAAATGTCCTGCAAACTCCCTGACCCTCAGCCAACACCATGGTCAGTAGCAGAGCCAACACATCATGTTCATCTTGGCAAAGTGAGYCAGCCAGACTGCATTAAAACAAGGGTCACTGGAAAACAAAAAGAATCAACAAAAGTCCCTTCCTTTATTTTTGCCTGAAAGCTAAAATTTGCATGTTTTGATGCTTCCTGCCAGCCCGCCAACTCCAGAAAGCACCTAGACATCCCCACAACAGGGTGGTGAGGTGCTTCAGGCATGTTTCCTTCAGAGGGTATGGTGATAATAAGCTCTCTGGTACCCAACAGTTTCACATGACACTACTTTGATGAGGTAAATTGCAGCCAACTCTCCTTAATTCCTCCCTAGCAGAAGCTAAGTTTCTCATCGTCCTGCAGAGGCTTGGTTTTCTTCAGACTTCTTGATCTAAAAAGTGACTTTTCAGAGAGGAACCCACAAAATTATAAATCTCCTAACTTGYCCCTGTGGCAACCTAGTATGTTTTCCTTGTTTAAGGGTGGAAAGACAGAGAGTATGCAAAGATTGTCATATTTATTTGGACTGAGAAGACTTCTCTTATGAGACCTGTCCAACCCTTTTTTGAAACTAGCTGATGTCAATAAAAAGTAACTGAAAGTGCTATTTTATTTTGCCACATCACTGTTAGGTCAAAGGCATACCAGCATCCACCAGGCCTGATTATGTTACACAACCCTTAATGACACATGAAGCGATGAAAGTTGTATCGCAGCACCACATCCAGAGGCCCTGCCTCCTCAGCCCAGGTGCCCCACTCCTGATATACGCGTGGGTCCGCCACATGACAGGGCAGTGGCAGATGACGGCAGTATTTGGTAGTGGTCATGGTCAATGATGAAACTCAAACTGTGGAGCCATAGGAGGATAGCAGACCTGTTCTGCCATCCCAAGCCCCATCAAAATGCTTGGCTGAGCTGAGCTGATGCTTGTGTGCAAGCACTGGCTGGGAGGGAAGACAATTGGGTCCAAGCTCTAGTTCTAGGACGCTGATGCTGAGCCCAGCCACTCTAAAATCTGGAGGTAGTTGTCCCCAAAAACACAAGTTTGATCATTTCTTTCATAAAATGTTTACAAAGAGGACTTCTGAAAATCTTTTTATTTGCCTCCTTGACTGAGACTGGCAGAGCTGGATGTGGATTTGTACGTACAAACTTTCCTTTTTCTACACTGGAGATGGGATTTTCACTGTACCCTTTCCCTCTGGAGCTGGGCCTTTCAATATCAATTCCAGATACCATCTCCTGACCATGGTCAGCTCAGTCAGTCCTGCGAGCAAGCTCGTCAGCTCTCTACATGAAAACAAAATGGCCAGATTCTGAAAAGCCTGTGTTTCTCTCAAGACCACCATGGGTGGACAGGTATTGTGGCATTTGATCACTCTGTGTTTCAGCATGCAAAAAACCAGAACACAAATATTTTAATAGGACCAGGAGACTATCCTGCATACATTTTAAAATCAATACAAATGCCTAATCAATTAAGAAAGCTTGCACCCTGCTGCACCTTGCATCACCTCAATCTCTAGCTCTGCAAGGAGCCGCACTGCYGTACCCTTCTGCTCATGTGAAGCAACACTGACTCTGGCGAGACAGAGGCCTCCCCTCTAGCAAATTGCTTCTTGTGGTGGACGCCAAAGTTCTTATGTGTTTTCTGAAAGCAGCTATGGCAAACAGTCAATTCAGCTAAACAGTCTCGGCCACAATGCATCTGTGCTTAGTTTTGGCTTAGCAGAGCAGAATAACACATGTACTTCTCCTCTCTCTGTCCCACTCCTAACCTAACATGGTGAGAAAAATAGCTGAATTACAGAAGTACCTTCTGAACAGAAGTATCCTGTGACAATGCAAAATCTAACGACTGGGAATTCCAGCCAAAATGAACTCACAGACCCACATGATTTCCTCGTGAGCTGACTTTGTGGGGAGTTTTTTTGGCTTTGTTCTTGTTGGTGTTGTTTTGTTGGCTCCTCAGATCAATATCCTTTACCTATCTCACTTTGGACATTTTTAGAATCAAAAAGGGAGAAGAAACGAGAGCTGCTAACAGAAGCGAGGGCATTTCCTCCAGGTCAGTGCCAGATTAATAATCCTTCCCCTGGCCCTTCCTCTCCCACTGCTGGAAGAGGCGCCAGCACCCGGTGAAAGAGCAGAGCCACCCACCCTGTGTCACTGCCACTGCTGCGGACAGCAGCAACGGGGACATTTCTTCAAGTGCCTCAGTGCCTTAGGAGCTGAGATCCTGTTTTCCAATGGGATTTAAGCATCATCAGCATCACTTTTTGTAAGCACTTACAGCTTGTGGCAGGGTGCGCCAAGATGATCAAAAACTGCATGCCCATGTTAGCTTGGGCTTAAACAAGGTTAGCCAGCCCAGGTGTCTAAGGCAGGCTCCTTAACACAGTCACACCTGTTTGATGAGGGCTGTTTCACACCCTGACAGCTCAGGCCATAGGCTCCAGCCCACAGTATGCCACAGAGATGTGCCCAGCAGACACTGTACGTCATGGCAAGGTGGAGACTCTTGGGGTATGGCTACTCCTTGCAAAGGAGGGCAGCAGGGCGATCCCCAAGGCAGCACTGCCAGTCGCAGCTTCAAAGCACGTCAGAAACACTGCTACAGGGTGCTGTACCCCAGCTACTCAGCCTCGTCACACAGGTCCCAGCACCTGTGGAGCCGGCCCCAACGTCTGCAACCCCGCAAAGCCGTGACCGAGGCTCCAAAGTCTCGCAGAGTTTGCAAACTGCACATGTCATCTTTCAACACTTCAGTTACCTCCTTTGAGGTCAGTTACACCAGATTTGCCATCCCTTAGTTCTCACTCTACAGACCAAGGTAAAGAGACACTGATTAGTTTGCATTGTGTCCTTCAGAGTTAATTTAAATAATTAATGCACAACTCCATCACTTCCTCTGTGTTACATGAGCTTCTGTTAATAACATTTAGCCTCTTAGCATAAAAGGCTAATTTTTCACAAAAATATTTTCATTTTAGCAAACTTCTAATTTTTGATGGAAGCTTCCCTTTCATTATCCTATTTCAGTCTTAGTTGCCAACTGCTATTTTCCAGTATTGATTTTTATTTTTGTTTTAAAGTGTTTTTTCCCCTTCACTGATATTGATTGGTTTGTCTTTGTCACTCCAGGCAGTTTTCTACAAATAGATATTTCTGACACTGAAATAGTTTCATTCCCAAGAATGAAGAGGGTCCATAACAAATTTCAGCAGAAAATTTAATTTTATCACCCAGAGGAAAGAAGACATCTTCCAAGTTGTAAAGGCTCAGGCAATTCTAACCTTCATTTACCGGACAAGCGGAAGCTGAGAGAGGAGCATATTTGACCCAGAATTTACACCAGCACCCTGGATCTGGGAGGAGAGTTCGCTTCAGTTCCCTGCTCTGACACAGATCTTCAGCATGACTGTGGGTAAAGTCCTTTAGAGCATTTAAGGACTTTGCAAATCAAATCCAAACAGCATTGTGCATCCAGAGCAAATTTCCAAACATCTAGCAATACAGGCAATCTCTTTGAAACGAAAGGGGTAATCAGCTCAAGCAAATTGCAAGTTACCCAGACACACAGCAGTGCTCGGGGACCCAAGCCAGGTGCCGCGATGAGCCACACASACCCCCCAGCGTGGTGGGAGAGAGCTGGGCTGCCTCCGACCCAGAGCCGTGTAACGCCACGGACCAGCACTGAAGTAGCCRAGAGCCACTGCTCCCTAACCGTTAACCTGCTCAGGCTCCCGTGCATCTGCAAATTCATGTCCCAGCAAATGTTAGCTAATAATCAAGGTTTACTATTCATTTGTTAATCTGGCAGGGTGGAGCCAGTTGGGTTTTCATTTTCTTGTCTTTAGTCATTTGGGTTTTAAATATTTGTTACTGTCATACTTCTGTTTCTCAGTTAATCTTAGAGCCAATGATATAATTTCACTGAATTATTAATATTTCAAACATATTTGTGCGGTTTGCACAGAGCTCAATGACAGGATAAATTGCATGCTGTATTGTTCTAACTTTCTTAAAATATCTCTTTGTAGTTTAAAAAAAAAAAAGCTGTTTTAAGAAACTCATTGCTGGACTGTGCTTGTATCACCAGAAGTCAGTGCTTCTCCCCAGTTTCCCAACGCAAAATGAGAGCAGGGCACATACATACAAAACCAGTGGCCGTGCACCACTCCTCACCACGTGGTGCAGGCAAAGCTCCCGGGGCACCATGCCCCCAGCAGCACTCCTACGGCTCCCTGTGGCCCTTGGGTGCACGGTGGAGTGAGCCAGCCCCGGAGAGAGGGCACACAGGTAATGTGCTTGCTGCCCTTCCCAGGCAGCCTTCCCCCAGCAGGGCTGGATCCTGCGGGCACCACTCCTCAGCAGCACTCGAGGCTCAGTCTGCAGCCGTAGGTTGTCCGCTTTCTGCAGCAGGGACAGCGGACAGACCCCCAGCTGGTGCCCACCTTGCAGGTTCCTGGGTGACCCCAGTGCCCACCATGCAGCCCCAGGACCCTCCTCACCTTGCTGTCCCCTGCGAGCAGCCCAGCCAGCACCCCGCTCCTGCACGAGGTTGGCGTCCCTCTCCCGGGCCGCTAATTGGCTGGGATGAGCATCATGCGGCCAGGCGCACACATGTGTCCCATAACCTAAACCATCTGCAAGAGTTTTAATTAACCGATCCCCAGCTCCTCTGTGCTGCCATTGAAAAGAGCCCGCCCCGGCCCCAGCCGAGCCTCCCCCGTGCAGCCCCGCAGCTCCCCTCCCCACCCAGGAATTCGCAACCACAACTGTACAGCCTGGGCCCCCCGGCTCTCCGCGGCCGCGCGGGAGCAGCCCTCGGCAGTCAGCGGAGAGCAGATGAAAAGGGCTCCCTCCATATGTGTCTGCCGACACGGACCTACAGGGTAGGCTCCACGCACAATAGATAACAGGAGGCTCCTTCTYGCAGCCGCTCAGCTGCGGAGTCTTCCGCGTCGCATTGTACGTGCAGGCGTCAGACACCCCTCTGCCGCCCGTCAGTACACAGCTTATATCAAAAATGGCTGGAGAAAAAAATRTCCTTCTGTGAAGCCACATGGATGTACATCAAGAGAGGATTCAGCCGACTGCTGCTGAGCCACAAATTGCTGGAAAAATACAGCCACGTCAGGCCCCATATTCTCATTACTCTCAGGGCATGCGACTTTACACTCTGGCTGGTTTTATATTGCAACGAAGTCAGGTTTTCAGTGGAAGTACTCAAATTTAACTGAGTGGCTCTGGAGGCTGGAGGGAAATCCAAAGTCCCCGAGGCCTAATCAAGATCAGGCTCTAGATGAAGGGATATGGGCACTGTAAATGCAACAAGGCTCACAAGCAATATTTTCACCAAAACAGGAAATTTGCACTGGCGTGCTACGTTTGCAGCTGGTATAAATGAGCACAGCTCATTAGCAAAGAATTTGGTGTTGCTTGTCCAGAGGCAGGACACCCTCGCTGGAAGGTCTGTTCCTCTGGAAGTCACTTCCCTTGGAAGTCTAGACCTACAGGATGTTTTGTGAAATCCCTTGACTATGGGGTTCCCCTTGCTATGTTTAGAGATAAGTTTTTAAGGTRTCCACCTTACAGCAACAGCCTGAGATATTATTGATAAAACTACATTTAACGTGGTCTTTGATGTTTAGTCCTTCCCACAAGGGAGTGAGAAAGTTAAAAATTTGAAGAGTCACTGGATAAAGCACAAACTCCATCCTCTGCTGATGTGAGCAATGACACCATATGCAAGTAAGCTTAGATCCATGGCTTTGGTGTATCTTAGCAATGTAAGTGTGCAATCTTGTAGGTCTCTTCAGTGCAGAAACACCCTGGCTAAAGTATGAGTTTCCCAAGTGCGAAATTTATAGGATGAAGTCCAAGCCTGCATAAATCAGCTTTTGGACTGGATCMTATTTTCTTTTGCAAGTGGGTTTGCTTAACCTCACAGACCATAATACACTGATATTGAATGTAACACCTTGTAATATGCTGAGATGTTTCAGAAGCAGATCTTTAAATTGTAACCAGTCTCTAGTCCAGATGTGAAGCTCCAAGTTGCAAGTTGCATTTGTTGTAATTTTCTCTTCTAATCATGGAGACCCTTCAAATAAGGGCAGTTTTGTAGCTATTTAGATCACTGCAAAGTTTCATCCCTGCCCCTAACCCCAGTGAGGAACATTTATCTCTTACTTTGTGTCCCATAGAACATGCTCCAACATACAGTTTCTGTGGACCCACTCATCTGCCCACAGTTGTGAAATGGAAGCCTGGCTGACGAGTAGTACTAAGCTCCACAACCATGGTATTTTTAAATTTAGCAGAGGTGGTAGTGCATCTCTTGGTGCTCCCTGGAGGCCCTACTTTGCCAAGGTACCCCCAGAAAGAAAAACCTCACAATTTCACTAACATAGGGGATGCTCATTGCACAGACTCATGCAAACTAGCTTTTAATCTTATGAAACCCATGTCAACAGTAGCACTGTGCTTCTCCAGTTGTCTGGGGGCAATTCTTGGCAGCTTTTTTGTTGCACCTTTCACTGGTAGCTCTCAAAATGGTTTTATATAGGAGATGAACAGTGTCACCATTTTATAGAAAGATAAACTTCACAGAGCAGTGAGAACAGCCTTGCTTGGGATGGAATATTGACAGAGCTGTGTACTGCTCACCAGAGTCCCAGCCTAGGGCTTGAAAAAATTGGCTTGGATCTACCACAGTCTCTCCGTCGCACCAGGGACCACTGATACACAGAATCAGGAAGGGAAATTTTTGAATAAGTGAAGCTGGGACATCAGTTTGTCTGGATTTCATATGAAGTCAAGACCTCCAACTACCAGCCTGCAGTACCCATAAGGCTGTGATGCATCAGGGCTTCAGATACTCAACAGGTACCAAACATGGGGCTGTGCTGCAAAGTTCAGCATAACTCCTATGCCGTCTCAGCTCACCCTGCCTGCAGTGAACCAGGATCAGACCCTAAGGGTCAGACCCCTTACCCCTACCCCATTACCCACAGACCGTAAATAAGAGCAGCAGTGGGGCCAAGCAAGCGCTCCTGCTGGGTTCAACAGTAGAAGTAAAATCCCAGTGCCATTCACTTGTGCACTGAAAGCCTCTCATGACTTTGGAAATACTTACGTTTTCCACTGCAGTGAGAGCAACAGCTTACCTGTGTGCAAATGTGGAAGACTGTCCCCACCAAGCAACTGGCTTTGAGCCCTGAAAGGAAGCTCGGACTGCTGAGGGCAGGCTGGGAAGGACAGTTCATCTCACAGTGTACTCAACCCCCTCTGAATCATTCAACAGCCCGTCTTGCAGTCCTGTTGGTCCTTTGAATCCAAAGGCCTCTCATGAGAGATGTTTGCACATCTCTCACCAAAATCAGTGACAGCAGCACACTGGTCTCACTCTGAATGAGGTATAAACATTGCCCTCAAGGAGCCAAGTCCTTAGGTTCCTGTCTGATAAACACAGGATACATTTTTAAGATCAACATTCCCAGTCATCCTGCAGCTGAGTTTTGTGTGTGTCTCATTTCTCTCCAGTGAGATTTCAAGAGTGACTCAGAAGCTTTGAGTGAAGCTGGAGGGTTTTGGCAAACAAACTCATTTTTGTGCTGCCACCTCGCTCGCTTTGGCTTTCTGGGCTGTGCACACAGAAACTGTGCTGTGCTGTCAAAAATGCTTCTGATTCATAACCTCTGCCAAAAGCATGAGTAGAGCAGCATCACGAATTGCATAGCCCGCTGGCCACTGGAGAGGGTTCATTGGCCTGCTAATTTGAACTGGCTGATCCTAAACTTCCACTTCCCATTGCATTCAAATGCACTGCTGAGTTATTTGACTCCAGCACAGACTCAGGGATGTTTTTCTTGTCTTATAGTTTTGTACTGACTGAGCTAACCCACAAGATAATTATTAAGGCAAAGAGCTTAGCAGGATTCTAACAAGGATTAAACATTTATATGATTCATTAAAATATCCCCAGTGCCACTAGCTGGGATAAAAATGTATAAGGATTGTGTCATAATTATAACACCGGGCTGCAGCCCAGAAATCTCTGTGAAAAGAATCCCTGAAAAACGCTGCTTGAGGATGTCAGAGCTGCACCCACTGAAGTGCATGTTTCATTGGAAACCCATTGACTGGCACATCCTTGAAGTCAGGCCCATATGGAAGCAGCTGGCTCTTGGGACAAGATTAGGAACAGCCAAATAACCCACTGCAATATAAGCACAGCTCCTGCCAGTTATGGGCCTAGCCTGCCCCAACTGAAGAGCCAGTGTTTTAAGGGAGAAACTTTGTTATTGCTGTTGTTAGTCAGTAGTGAATTGACCAAAACAGAAGAGGAAGAAGAGGAAGACAGGGCAGAGAAGACTTAGGAAAAGAAAAAAGAAGGAAGAGGTAGGTATTATGCCTTTTTACCCGGTGAGATTTGAGTACTTGATCAAATACAGGTAACATCAGTGTGGATCCCTCCATCGTCTTAAAGACTCCAAATCCACATCTTTTTCCTGCTAGGAGAATGCACGCACTGCCAGGCTGTAGCAGGTTCAAGGGGAAAGGTGTTCTCAGCCCTCTCCTGACTCTTGCTTGCTTGCTTGCTCTGAATACCTGTTCAGGACTAGAATGTAAATATTCATCTCTGGGTACATGTCATCACTTCTGAGCTGGAAGTCTTTCTTGTTTGTCCCATTGCTGGGGAGCGTTTAGATGTGCTGTGCAGAATGGGACTGCTCCATGTGGGAAAGTCACCTCCAGCTATTCTCTATCTGATGGGGTGTCCTCGTTGCAGAGAGCACATGTGGGAAGACAAACAGAAAGTCCAATTACTTGCCCAGCCCTACTCTTTGGTGTCGCCACTATGCAGGAAGGGGCAGGGATACTGAGAAATCTCCATAAACATCTCAGCTTGCAGGAGCATGCCTGCTATTACATTAATTGCATATTTACTCCCACAACCACACGAATCCTACTGGTGAGGAGGGTGGCTGGTACATGATCCCACCTCATCCCAGCTTGTGAGGTACATCATACTCATGAGGAGACCCAGAAGGAGTAACCCGTGCTGGGACTACAGTCCGTCAGGTGCCAGGATGGACTGGGGAAAGCGTGTGGGTGTAATGTCTCACATCCTCACCTTGCAAGGCACAAGTAGGATTGGTTGGAGCCTGAAGACATGTCATGGTATATCAGCATTAGTAATTTTGCACAGAGAAGGATGGCACTCACAAAATCTGAAACTGAACACTTAGTAAGAAAGAGCATTAAGTCAGTCAGGCAGGGCACAATGCTATTTGGTTTTGCTGCGGGGAGAAGATCACACTTCTCAGCATGGCAAAAGGATGTAGACTGATGCCGCTGATGTTTTGGTGCATTACGGTTGCAACTGTCACACAGCAAAGAACACCAGCATTGGCCAGAGAGCCTATCCATTTGTTTTAGTTTGATTTTCCAAGGAGGTAGTATGTGCAGTATCACTCTGCATGTGTGTGTGTGTGTGTGTGTGTCTGTTCACCTGTCTGTGTATCTACACTCAGCTGTCCTTCTCCCTCACCAGTAACTCTTGAACCTGTTGACCAATTTCAAAGAAATTTGACAGTAAGAGGTCTCCAAGGTATTAAATTCCAACACGTTTTATGAAAATTGGCAGCTGGTTAGAGGAGAAAGACCCAATTAGTGCCCCCATGGAGGTGAAGGCTGCAATGTGAACATGACCCTTATTAGGCAGTGGAGATCCTCCTGGGAAAGAGATATTATGAATGTCCACAGAGGGAAAAACAGATCAGCACTTACATCTTATTAGACTCTAGAGAATCCAATGCAAGCCCCTGCTAATGCCCCAGGAAACCATTGGCTTCATTAGCTCTGCTGCTTGCAGAACGACATGTCCATGACCTCCAGCCAGGGCATTTGCAGCCCTCCTTACRCACAGCAGAGGTAGAACTGAGGAGGAGGGAGGAATCAGTAGGGTGGCAGGCTAGGGGAAGGGGAAAAGCCTTCCTCCAACAGCTGCTGAATGCCTCCCCTGACCACCTCCTCCAGATCTTTCACTGACCGTTCTCAGCCCTCCTCCTCCTTCTCCAGCTGTCCTCAGCATCCCATGGCTCCTCCCAGCCCTTTCATTTCCACATTTCCAAAACATCCCCAGATAGCCAAAAATCTTCACTGTTGTACCCTACCTCTCCTCCCTCTCACCTCCTTGGAAATATCCTTTGCTGTAGCCACAAACTAAATGCATAATTTTCAGGCTAGTTTGCCCTCATTTTTGAAGCAGCAGAATTCAGTTTTGCCTGCACTGCTGAGAAACCTTGAGCCAGCTATAGAGTAATGACACAATGAAACAGGCAAGGACATTACATTTACGAATTGGACTTGTCCTCAGGGACAAATTCATCCTTCTTATAACCTCACTGAAGTCACAATAGAGAAAACGTAGCCCTAATTAATCCAGCCTGCTTGCATTACGAGAGATAACATGGCCTAGAGAAAAGTATCTGACTCCGATAGATAGGCAGTTCATGGTCTTACATGACTTTGCCACTGACTTGATCACTGCTCTTGAGCRCATTCTTTAGCTGCCATGTTCCCATTTATAAATGCAAATTATAGGATTTATGCTTCAGGGTCCAGATTCTCAGCTCAGATGAGCAAGCATATGCAGACTAAACTTTTGCARCTAAAGCTGTGTGCATCCACACTGGCTTCACTAGTTTGCTGTCGAGGAGTGCAAGGAACTTACGTTGAAAGGCACTGAGTGAGCTGCAGGCTCACAGTAACACAGATGTYCTCCGAAGGTCTCCTTGACTGTCCTTCAGCTCCTATCCCTTGTCCTTCCTCAGGAAAACAGCTTCCTTGTATAAATCATGCAGAGCTCCAGCCCTTCCCTCCACACTCCTGTTCCTGCTTTCCCTCTCCCTCAAACAACAACAACAACAAAATGTTATCAGAAACATTAAAAACCATTTAAAATCATAATTTACCTTTTTAAATGAGAGGAATATAATTGACTTCTATAAGGGCAGGAACAACAAGGGAAGGCAAGAGAGGAGCCCCACAGGAAATCATTTGGACTCTCCCTCTCCTGATCTCTGCATAAATATTTAGCCGAGTGGCATTTGCGATGGAGATTTATCTTGTAGAAGAGTTCTGATAGCAGGTCGGACAGATAGATAGGTAATTGATCACAGATATTTTTACATCTACTTAATTAAGTGAGCATCTAGTTAATTAAACAGTGAAATATTTGAAAACTCTGCAAATTGTGCAATGAAGTCACATCTGGCTAACAAAGCAATTCTGACATGCCACTGGTTCAGAAACCTTTGGGGATTTTGCATACTGATGTGCAGATTACCCAGCAGCACCCAGCGGCTCATTATAGTTATCATGAGATGAAACTGCAAGGATTTCAAAGAACCTTTCTCTGTGGGTCCCGGTGAGCTCTGGGACACAGTTGCAGTCGTCATGCTCCTGGAGTGAACAGAGGGACTTGTGTAATTCAATTGAGAATGCTCCAAGAAAATGCTGCTGTCACTGCACAACTCTCATGTACCCACCAGCTGTCCCCATTTGGAAAAGACAATCTTCATTTTTTAAAAGCAAAATATTTACAATTGGTCCAGTCTGTCCCTCCAGAATTCTCCCCACTTGCATATGGATTTTCATGGAGCTACAACATAGATATGATGATCCCTCCAACTGTCTCCATCACTAGCTGTCAAATGTTGGCATTCACAACTGTGCATGCTTCTAGACATAGACTGACACCAGTACTTCAGTTGATTGACTTTAAAGTCAAACACACATGGTTCCATACTAAGAATTTGGTGGAGGTCCATGTCTGATACAAATAAGCATCCTGGAAAGGTCCAGGTGTCTCCACAGAACTTACCTAGAAATTTCACAAGGATGGGCTCCCCAGCCCTTCTGCGGTTCGTGAAGGCCAGTGTGTTTGCTCAGGCTATTAAAAGGCAAAGAGTCCGAGTTTTATCTCAAATCGATTTTTCACTAGTATGATCCCAATTATTTCATTAGGATTGTTCTTGAGTAATGACTCAAGGGCATGCCAAGGAGGAGTGGATTAGACTCGCTGAGTTTCCTCTTGGCAAAAAACAGGAACAAAGAAAACCAACTACTCACACCTACGTTTTCAGAGCTTTAAAAACCTTTGTGACATTCAGTTCTGGAAGTAAGCAAAGGTTTGGGAACAAGCTTTTTTCTTCTTAGCCATTTCTAATTCCCCTTCTCACTCCCATCCCTTAGTTTTCTGGGCAATTACCTCACATTTTCTGTCAATCCCTCATCATATCTCTATCCTGCCTTACCAGTTTGCTCCTGTTTTGGCCTTGGGCTGTTTGACTTATGCCATGCTACAGAGAGATTGTCCTGGTTTAGTCATCATTTCTACATGTACCCAAGCTTTGGCATCCATCCAGGAAGCAGAAATGTTGCCATATGGATTGGCTTGCCAGTCACAGGCCAAAAATACCATATTGTTGTTACTGATGAGCTCTAAGGACCAAATGCCCAAACATATTCAGGCTCCAAGGATAGATCACATGGAAGGTGTTGGTACCTAAGACAAGCCTTGGGCAGACTTAAGATGCTGACCTCCAAAGTTAGACTCCAAAGCCATCTTCTTAATCTGATACCCAAGTCTCAAGGCACTCCTTGGTTTGACATGACATTTCCTTGTACACGGTCCTCACTGCAGGGTTTTCTGTCCACACAAGGCAAAACCACCCCATCTGAATGGTCTCTGGGCTTGTTTCTGTCCAAGCCCAGCTGGGAGCCAGATTCCAGGTAGACCACCACCAACTTGCTTGGGAATCTCAGCTAGGGTAGGGGGAGAAGGGCTCTCAGAACAAGTATTTTTCTCAAATAGCATTAAATTCATCACAAAACATTGATCTCAAGTAGGTCATGGTTACACTCACTCAAAAACTCATGCCGAGAAGTTCCCTCAACTGAATAGAAATCCACTGACTTCCAGCAGATTGTACTTGTGACTTTGAACCCTGCAATAGTTAGAAGTGCATTGAATCCAGTTCTTTCACCTAGACAAGAGACCTAATCCCCTGACTGTAGTATGAAAAGCAACTGTGTGGGGGTGAAGTATTCTTTGTATTTTATAAGAAGACGGTGAGTCCTACTTAGCTCTTCCATAGAACAGGGATAAGCAGACACCCTTAGGAAAGGGTCTTTTCCTATCCACACTCTGAGCCGATCACAGGTGGTATACCTCAGATAAGGAATCACTTATGCCAAGCTAACATGCCCTTGACTTTCAGCAGAGCTTATTAGCAACCCTCTGATATGCACAGGGCAAACTTGAATCTTTCTGGACTTTTCAGGTCTAAAAATGTGAATATATGAATAGGATGGAGGACATACATACACTAACCTTTATTCTTTTGTTGGACAATTCATAATGAATAAAAAGTTGAAACGAGGATTGGTTGCTAAAACATTTGCAAGCACAGAAAACAAGGAAGCGTACTTTTCTCTGGATATTTCCAATGAAAAATTTGATCTTTCTCATCTGCAATGAGGGTGGCATTTAATCTCAATTTGGAGTTGTACATTCTGGCATTTCCTCTACAATACTGGGGAAGATGAAGGGCAAAGAGAAGGGAGACTGTTGATGTTGAATGATCACATATTGACAACACGGCATTGTTATGCTTGGGGAGGGGCAGAATTATGGACCCACCACTGGCGCTGCTAGGCCTGAGCTGCTTTCTGGCCTCCCAAAAGCTGCCAGCAGTGTGGTGGAGCAGTGCCCCCCATTATTTGACTGTGCACAAGGTCTTCACAAACGGCTACTGATTCAATAGCGTCTGCTCAGATGATTGCAAATGCATCCATGCTCCTCTGAGGTGCAATAAAAGCAGAGGCTGGCAGGGACCTATGAGATCCCCTTTTGCTCTGGCACGCTCTCATTCACTTTCTACCCCAGGGCTGACCGAGGGAAACCTGTTCGTGCCAGCTGCAGAACTAGGAGACCTGCAGAACCAGAAGACCTGGGTATTTGTGTCTCACTAGCGACCTAAATGAGGGCTGGCCTATTTCTTATTTTATTATAACCTAGCAAAAATTATCTGTGTCTCCAGCAGCCTGCAGTGTGTCCCAGCTACGTGCTCTCCCCAGCCAAGCACCGCTGCCGAGGTGTCCCATTGCTGCTCAGGAAAGCCATGCCTGCTGGCCTCAGGCAGGAAAGCCTCTAGTTAAAATTTCCTCCAGCATTTCATGCTGTGCTGTTCTCATGGATTCTGTACTAGCTTTCCTCACCTACAAAAACGTGTGACAAGATGTGGCTGCATTCAAGCTATGGCTCCAACCAGTTTCCAGCCCGGTGAGGAGCTGTCTAGCTGACACAGCTCAGAGCAACTGCAGGCGGCGGCTTCATCCTGAGCTTGGGCTGAAGCAGAAACCTCAGTGGAAAGAAAAAATAGTTAAAAGTGACGTATAATGTTCTTCCTTGCAGCACGTTCCACTCTCTGGTGCCATGCTGAGTGAGGAATATAATTTATTCCTGTACTATTACAAAAAACAGAAAACAGTTAACAGATTTTCTCTTACATGTGTGTTAAAAGAATGTGATGAGTACAGGAGGAAAAAAAAAAAAAAAGACTTGAGCCCTGAGATAACCTTCACTTTTATTTTTTAATGTCAAGCCAGAAAGCATTTAGCTTGAACTGGCTGAGGGCCTAAGAGCTAGCACTCACCTGGGGTAACTTCCCACCACGCCATGAAGTCAAGCAAGCTATTATGTTTGACACCAGCTGAAAGTCTGCCTCCTCGCAGGAGAGGTCCAGGTTTCTCCCCAGAGAGAATACATGGAGGCAACTGTCATTAGATATTGTGCACCCCATTTGCTAAATAAAACAAATGCAATATTCCCAGGGAAGTACTGGCAAAGCTGTCATGGTGAAGAGCATCACTTACATGGATGTGGGACAATGTATATGTAATACTGTGACTTAGAGGTGAGGAAAGCAATTAAGTGGGATATTTTTTCCCTCCCTGCTCCCATGTCCATCTATTAATCTGCTGTTAGTGGGGAGAGGAGCTCCGGGTGTCTATCAAAGGGGAAGAACAGAGCTGCTGTATATAACACAAAGCTCCATGCCAAGTGCAGTCCAGCTTCATCAATTTGAAATTAATTTTTAATTTTCTTATATTTTAGCATTCTGCTGAGATGTCTCTCTCCTTCTTTCACTCTCTTCTTTTGAGACAACAAAATGATTCATCACTGCAACACTGTCAGCTGTAATAGCCTTACAGTAACAGTTAAAAAAATAAGTTGCAGTAACAGTTCATACGACCTTTAATCCATTAATGGGAGGGACATTGTGCTGAAAGGATATAAAAGATGTCCTTTATAACGTCTCAAGACAATATTCCTTGAATTAAATCCCCCTACCCCCACTGTATTTCTTGCTTTGTTACCTTTCAAGGAAAACCAAATGACTCTACCCAAATTCCTAACCACAATTTTCAAGCTAAATGATTAAATTAGTTCTTACCAGCTCCTTTATAAGAAGACTTAAGTTTAATCTTTTTGACAATCACAAGGTTTCTCCAAAGCTGTTAGTCTTTGACTGTAATTTGTGGCATAGCACACGATATTCTCTGAGATAACAGGCTGCAGCATCAGTGGGACTGAATCAAAACTTATTACTTTCATAGCCATGTATGTAACCACCTATAGGCCATGGAATTCTGCATACATGCATATGCTGAATGATGTATATATACAGTAGCCTTGGATAGGAATTAACAACGTTTCAGAGAGCAGAGACTGATTTCTGTGTATCTCTATGATCTTCAGAAAGGAAGCCCTGGGCGGAGATTTAATCACATGTCATTGTCTGTTATGCATTCATAAAAAGATGAACAATTATGGCAATTGAAGGAAACCTATCATCAACTGAGAGGAAAAGACTATTTTTCTGAAGCATACAAATTCAGTCTTTTATGACAAAATGACTACTTAAGACTTAAAACTCTAATCATTACCATTTGCTTCCTAAAATATCCACCTCCCTTTATCTGCGCTTTGAACTGAAAACACAAAGCTCTTGAAATGTTTCTGGTCTCTGAAGGGGTCATTGTATTTTTTGCCTTATGTCCCAATTCTGCAGCCAGGTGGGGGGGGAGGGGGCAGCATATCTTCTCTCTTAATGCCGAGCAAGTCGCCCTGGGCACAGCCCGACCCCGCGGGAGCTGGCCCGTTCCTGGTTGGCATGCTGGGGCAGGGGCATCGGTGGGGTACCCCCGCACCCCTTCTTGCGGGGCCATGCAAACAAGCCCCCACCACACCCTGTCGTCAGGAAGGTGGTGCTCATGGGGGATGGTTTTGATGGTTTAATATAGCTTCTGCGACACCTTTCAGAAGAGGAAAGGGGTGCCCAGCTTACCACAGCTGAAAAAACAAAGAAAGGAGGGAGAAAAAAATAAACCATTTCCTCCGAGTTCCTCGTTTTCACTGCACTTGCCAGCCACAACCAAAGGGTGCCCCGTCGGAGGGTGGGAGGGAAGGACTAATTCAGCTCCCCCCTGCTGGGACTGGGTTCACTAGGGGAATTCAGGGCTCTGGGTTCGGGCCCATTTCTACAGTCGTTGCTCATGAAAACTGCTTTGGTAGGAGATACCTAAGCTCGGCCAGGCACCCAGGTGGTTTCAGAAAGGAGCTGGCAAGCTGGCAGCCCTGCCTCCAAGCTCTGCAGCCTGAAGGCAATGTTAGCCTGTGTTTTCCCAAACTCTCCTGCCTCTTCTTCCCTCCTCTCCACAGCCCGGAGTGAGGGACATCTGCACATCTCTTTGTTGCCACCGGAGTAGCTGGGTCCCTGCGGGACAGCCGGGGTGCAGCACAGCTCCAGAGGCTGCGTGGGTGCGGGTGTGAGTGCGGGCAGCCCTGTGCGGGGCTGTGCGGGTGACAGCACCTTGCTTTTAATCCCTCTCCTAAGGCACAGAGCAGAGCGGCGTCAGCGGACATCTAGGCTGCATCCAGCAGCAAAGAATGGGCAATACCTGTTTCTCTGGGGAATCTGCTAACCAGGGATGCCTCTTCTGTGCCTGGATGAATCCTCAAGCAGCAGGTTAAATCAGTTTGCTGATCCGTTACACCACAGAGTTAAGACCACAGAGCAGGGATCGGGGCTCAGCCCTCGCCTGCGTCTGATGAAACCCTGCAGAAGCTCTTGGCTACAGTGGCAATGGGGAGCAACACAACCCATTACACCCAATGTGCAAGAACAACACCCGCTTCCTCTGCAGGCTTCAGACAAAAAAGGGCCCTCAATTACTAGCTAGTTTTGGTGAAAAAAAACATAGAAATCATTGCACTGGGAAGCCAAGCTCCATCAGACAGAATTAAAGCTTAAGCAGCTCTTTTACTAAGCTAAGGACCCCCTCAGCCCATGCACACCAGGCACCCAGGACCTTCCCTGGAAGCATGGTAAACTTTGGCACTCGAGAAACAGTGATATCAAAGGGAGCTCTGTCTTCTTGCCCATCTGAAGCTCTGCTTTGTTTTGCGGGGACGTTACCGTTCCCCCCCTGCTCCGGCCATGGCCAAGCAAGCCCGGCTGAGCCTCCCCAGCTGAACTTCTGGTTCAGCGTTTCCCCGAGGAGTCTGTGCTGTGAGCAAGGTTGGAAGGGTGGGCTCGGGAGGATATGGGTGGGACGCTGTGGCAGCAAGGAAGCCCTTGTTCACAGCTCATTCGGGGAGGAAACGGGCACTGATCCCAAGGAAATTGTTTTGTGTTCCTGAGCCGGCCCTTTCCCGCTGCTGCAAACGGCCGCCGCTGCAGCAGTGCACCAACACARCCACAGCCACGTGGGTCCCAGGCTCTTGTGCCTGGTTGCTCCTGCTGCGGTGGGCAATGTCCCCCCGGGACCCGGGGACAAGCAGCCCCCTCGAGCTCCTCAGTGGCAAGCGGTGCTGCTCACCCTGGTTGAGTTTCAGCACCAGGGGTAACCAAAGCAGTGTCCTGGCCAGCCCTTCTCCTTTCCAAGGTCCTCCCAGTGGCACTGCTGCACACACCGAAGCCGGGAGGAAGAAGGGGGACCTGCCCAGAGGGAAGCCGGCTCTGCCCTTTGTACAAACCACTCCTCCGCCCCAGTCGGACGTGCCGGCTCCCATCCCTTCTTCCCCCGCCACCCTGTCCTTGCCCCTGCACRGAGGTGGCTTGGCCACGCTCTTGGTACTGACCCAGAGACGTCACTGCCGCCCCGTGCAAGCCTGAAGGTGCAGCCACCTCTCAGAATTTCTCCTGGAAATAAGCTGGGGCAATTTATTGTCACTTGCAGTCTGGACTGGGCTGCAGAGGAGCCCCGTGACTCGCTCTGGGGGGGGTTAAACGTAACCTGCAAGCCCGCGGCGTGGAGCAGGGAACAGGGCGGGAGCTCTCAAGGAAATATTTTGCTGAAAACAAAACTTTCAAAGCCTTTCAACAGCAGAGCACTGAAAATAGACTTCAGACTCCAAGGGAGGGGGAATGGGAAAAGGTTAGGAGCGGGGGAGAGAGGGAGAGAGGGAGAGAGGGAGAGATCAAACGATCGACGACAACCCTGGGGAAAAAGGGGGCG
Organism: Oceanodroma leucorhoa; assembly: GCA_030449065.1. Taxonomy (NCBI): domain Eukaryota; kingdom Metazoa; phylum Chordata; class Aves; order Procellariiformes; genus Oceanodroma; species Oceanodroma leucorhoa. Next base: position 9,443,574 of record JASVER010000016.1, read on the forward strand.
CAGAGGTTGCCAAAGATTTTTTAAGTCCGTTTCCTGCAGGAGCTGGAGACGAGGAAGGGCAGTTTATTGCAATTTGGCCTGAACGGAGAGCTCTGCAAGAGGCTCTTCAGGCTCGCTCCAAACACAGCCATTCATTACCCGCTGCTGCATCCTTCAAAACAGGAAGCGTTGCCAGAGCATTAATTTATCTCTTAATCGCCGTCCTTTTGTTGCCGTGAAAAATGTTTAGTCATAGATTTAATTCCTCTCACTCCACCCCCCTACATCCCGACCACCTCTGATCACAAACACCACGAAGAGACAGGGCTTGATGGCTTTTCTGATGTTTTTGCTATAATTTAACTTTCAGGAGATCAGCTAACTTGCTCACAGCTTCTATTAAAGAGCCCTGCACAACAAGAGAGCTGCCCCTGGCTCAAAGTGGGAGTGTAATTCTTTGGGATTTCGCCTTGTCATTATTCTTTCTTGCTCTTGTTATTGTCTTCAGTTCATCCTCCCCAGCCCCAATTTACTTTAAACAGATGTCTTATTTGTTCATAGCATGCTGAGGATTTGCCCTGGCAGAGAGATCTTTTTTTGTATTTTGTTTTGCCTTTTTTTTCCTTAAATGTGTTTTAAATTTTGGGAAGAGCCCATGAAACAATAGCAGATGTGTTGTAGCTACAATTAATTGGATAATTAACTTAATTCATGTATTGCATTTTAGGTTTGTGTTTCTTACGCAAGGGAGTGTGTGTGTGAGAAGCTGGGGTGGGCAYGAGCGGAGAGGAGGAAGAGAAACACTTATTGGGGAGGTACGTCGGGGGGTCCCGGCCATGGGTCCCTCGGTCAAGGTGCGTGGACAGAGGGGAGAAGGGAGCGAGGGGAAGGGGCTGCGTGTTTCAGCCAGAGCCGGGTGATTAGAGATGCAGCCAGTGGTGAACAGAGCAGTCTGGGCTGTAACATCGTCATGGGGGTCTGTCCCATCGGGCATGCTCATGGGGGGCCGCACCGCAGGGTGTACAGGCAGGGTCTGGGGGGTTCAGATGCCCTAGGATGGGCTAAGCCTCCCCTGCTCCTCGTGGAGGTCAGCAGAGGGATGCACGGGTGACCAGTCCCTACCGCCGGGGCTGTCGGGATGTACCAGGGATGGACCTGCTCCCCGCATGGCCGCAGGCCAGCTCAGCACCAGGCTGCCCCACGTTCGGAGCTCGTGTCCCAAACCCACCCAAGCCACAGCCAGGGCAGGCAGGACCCTTCTGCTTCTGTGCGCCCCGCCAGACACCCCCATATCTCTTTTGAAGCCGTGCATCAGCCGGTGCCTGCCCCGTGGCCAACAGCCTCGAAACCTCGGTGACCTCTGCTGTGCACTGTCTGCAGAGCCCGGGACGCCCGCGCTGCCACCCAGGCAGGCCAGCCATCCTTGGACGCGGTTATTGTTCCTTGGTATGGAGCCCCGCCAGGCGACACAGCTCCGGCTGGGCTGCACGCCTGCCCAGTGGGAGGGTCAGGATCTGGCCCTGAGTGTTAACAGCCCTCCATGTCTCCCACTTAAAGCTTTTTCAAAGTCCTCCCGTGGCTATTTCATGTTGGTCCTGGCTGCCGTAGTGCTTCATGTGCAAATGCTCCCAGTGTCCTCAGAGCTGCCTCTGCAGACAGAGCCCTGTCTACAAGCCACCAGGGTATGTTCTGCATCTCCAAAAATACCGATTGCACCTTAGCCTGCATCCACCCTCCGGAGGACTCAAAACATTTCACAAATACAAAGCTCTCAAGACAGGTACACTGCCCAAGGCCCCAACATGCAAAGAGCAGAAAAAACATTCGGAGCAGACTTTCTGAAATTACCCCAGCCTGCTGAGCTGAAACAACCTCAGGAATCATTTTCTGCTTGCAGTTTGGTGATTTTTCAGCACTTRGCTGTTGTGTGGGGCTCAACAGCAGAGGCTTCGAAGCGGGTCAGAGCAACATGGTGCCCAGTGCTTTATTTCTGCCCTAGTTCTAGCTCTGAGCAGCTGAACAACACAAGCAAGAAGGAGACTGGCGACTCCGACACAAATTTGGACTGGATCCTGCAGTGAGTTCCAGGCAGGCAGACAGCATCTACCCGGAGCTCCCCTGACTTCCCAAGGCTGCCCGCACTGTGCTCAGAGCAAGACCAAGACTTTGGCTCCTATTTACAAGTACCTAAGTGAGACCTGAAGTTACTACCTACACTGCAAGCATTTTGGAAAAACAGGCGAGCAGATTTGCCCTTAGGGAGCTTCACAGCATTGGTAGAAGCACCCATCTTTTATGCACTATGGCTTATAGCTATCAGAAGAACAACAACAACAAAAAAGCATTTTCATTGTAAAAATAGATTTTTTCCTATAAAATTTGCAGTAGAAATGCATCCCAACAAGTCATTCACAAAAACAAAACAAAAAACCCTCAGACTGCTCAGATGAGAACAAATGATACTGCTAATTGCAGTGTACAAATGCCAGATATTGGCATTTAACTCTAACTACGCTAAAGGCAAATGTCAGCTGGAATGACACAGTCCGGCTTCATCACCCAAGGCAAGATTTCCAAGCCAGGCTTAGATGGATCCAAATTTCCTACATTTTTTCTTTTCTTCTCCTGTGGCAGCAGATGAGGGCAGAGAATGGAACTATTTAGCCTTCAAAAAGGCTGGGAATGGAAACCCACAGAGATCCTGGTTCATGCTTGACTAACAAATTACGGTAAAAACACAACATCACTAGTAGGGCTATTGGAGAGAATTATACCCAGAAGAAGTCCTTAGAAGAGGCTAAAAAGAAAATCCCATTTAAACTAAAAGGGAAAATGTTATTCAGTGCAACATTTTTCTGCTTATTTCCTCCTGCTGTTTTTTCCTACCGTATTCAGTTTCTTCTCTTGTTTTTTCTTAATTTGGGGGCTGCAAAGTTGCCAATTATTCTTTTATTATTTTTTTTTTCACAATGCCTGCAATATTTGGTGCTTTTCTGGAATCCAGAGCACCTGGATCGATGGGATTAAGGAATATTAGCTGAATTCAGGCAGGGAAGAAAGAGGCATTTAGCATTTGTGGTGGAGGATAGAGCTCAAACTCTCCATGTACCTCAGTGAAATAGCTATACCAGCGAATCAAGTACAGCCTGTAAGGCTCAAGAACCAGAAGTGAGTAAGAGGAATCCCAATGCTTTAATGTTTTGTTATTGCACATTATGATTTTTAAGGCAGCTGCGCTAGCCGGGGTGGGAGGCAGGGAAGTTGAACCATGATTTATGAATACTGGGGGCTCATATTACTGGCATCATTAATCACAACTGCTGATAAATTAATCCACCTTCTAATTTGTGTGCAAGATGCTCAGCTGAAAGTAGAGGAAATATATTTCAGATACGGTGCTTTTATAGCTCACCACAAAGTGCCATTTTTGAACCTTAAGCGCTGTGGTAGTTTCTCGTGGCGAATGAGCCAACACCAGGCAACGGTGAGGACAATCCAGAAAGCGGCTGCTGTCCTAAAGGGGGCTCCCAGGACACGACACCAAGGAAAATGATGGAGCCAACCACAGTTTAGTGCTATGGTGGCTAATCAAAACTCACCTCTGACCCGCGCTGAAATCTGCACTCCAAACAACCACGTTTGAACTTTTTCCAAACCAGTTTCCTCTAAATCTAAGGAGGACATTCTTTAAATTTTAATGAAGGCCACAAGTTTTCATTTCTCAAGTGCTCAGAGACAGAATGAAATGACCACATATGGGAAGGATAAAAAAAGCAGTTGCTTAGCTGGGGTGATTTTCTAATGATGAACATAGACAAAATGAGAATTTAGTTCATTCGCAGACCCTTGATGATAGCTGTATACAGACAAAGAAGCATGAGATGGTTTTGAGAAAACAACTTTTCAAACCATATTTTATTCACAAAGTTAATTTTATAATATTTTAAAAGGTTTTAATGGCTCTTCCTGAGCTCTAGAAAATTGTATTTGTGGTATCTAGTTGTCTAGCTTCATAAACAGGAGGAAATAAAAAATGACTACAATATGTTGCTTTCAAATAAAGCAAACTTTCCAAGGCATCCTCACATGATTATTTTTCTGTTAATTTGTAGCATATGCAGAACACCTGAAAATGTGGTTTAAAAATTCCCTTGACCTAAAACATTGAAAGAGGAATGGTCCTATTACTTCAAGGTTTCAGTGGTTTCAGACTTTAAGCCTATGRCTAATCCAGGAATGATTTTCATGCATCCTATAATTCAGAATGAAAAAGTGTTATAAGTGGAAAGAAGGACAGAAGCTTCTATTCTGACAGGTTGATTTGCAAAAAATAATGGTGACTGTTTGAAAATGATCAGACTTTTTGATTGCTAGAAGCAGTCCCATTAGGAATGGATTAGCAGGCAGAGTGCAGCTGAGGTAGTCAAAGGTGCATCGTAAATGCAATTTATCTTACCAATATCGCTTTCACGTATATAACGTGTAGTGTTTGTATACCTATGGCTTGTCTGGCTATGTGTGTGAGGTGTAGAGAAACAAGTCCAGCTCTGCTTCAGTTTACTAATATAAACTATTAAAATTGCTAGTTCTGTATAAACGTAATTGAAAGCAGAAGTAGATGTGGCATGCATCTATTTCAAAATAGAAACTCCTTTGTGCAAGTGCCATAACTTCTTTGGTACCATTTTGTATTTCAAAACAATAAGTTGTAAGTTGTTGTTTCAGGATAAATAGACAGATGGATAGATAGACAGATAGATAAATTGATCAATTGATCGAATGATCAGGCTTGCTTTCTTTTTTATACTCCAGGAAGTCAAACTGCATTTTCTCAAATATTTTCCACTCACTGACGCCCTCCCTCTTGAGGACGTGTCAGTGAATTGAGTCTGGTATTTCCTCAATTAAGATATCTAAAGTGAAAGCAGAGACAACCCTGCTCCCACTCCCTAATTTTTCCTCTGCCAGCCCAACCTTTTCCCATACACCCCTCCCTGTCCACCACGGTGGCACCAGAATTTATAGCACGGTGAAGAGGAGATGAAACTCCTTGCTGGTCAGCTATCCTCCATTCAGGGTGCGAACAACCAGGTGCCATTGCATTCATGTTCTTGCTCAAGAGTGGAAAAAAACTGCCTTTTCAGGCACGTAACGTTGCTCAGGCTTTGTCGTATCCGCTCCTCTGATGGCGTTGCACCAAGAGAGTAACACAGCAGGGCAAGGCGGCGAGTCACGTCCATGAGGATGGGATTCTCCCAGGGACCCCTCTCTAATGCGAAATCTTCATTTGTCATCATTGCCAGTTAAATATTCATTCCTGTTTTCCATCAGCAAGGGAGAGCAGCATGAGGTTTCCTTTGAGCTCTGGGACAAAASAGTCATGGAAATTGTCAACCCAGGGCAAGAACAGTTTTAATAACAGGCCAGGTCTCAGTGATCTAAAATGCCGGTTTTCTCGTCCCCTCCTCCTTCTTCCCTTGCAAGCTCTCCCCCATCCCATTTCATCAACCCCATGCAGCCCTGGGCTGTGCTAGCCTTGCCGGGCTCTGCAGGGACAGTTACCGCACGCCTGGAAACTCCTTTCCAGGTTCCCAGGACCTCGGCGGTTCTTTTAAAGGAGCTGCTTTTCATGACTTGAAAGTAAATAGACATAATTTCTAATCCCTTGAGCTGCAAAGTTATGGAGAGTTTAAAGCCCACTGCTCCTACAGCATGGCTTGCAGTCCATTAGAGAAGAAGGGGGTCCCCAGTTGTCTGACCTTTCAGGAAATTGAAGCATCTCTTCTGCCGACTCTTTCATTGCCCCCAGAGAGACACTGATGAGATCCGGCCGTGAAACAAGGGAGCAAAGAAGAGCTGTGATTTATTTCTATTTTTCGAGGGAGAAGGGAGACAGACAGCAGAGCTGCCGCACCTTGGAGCTGTGTGCCTGCCCATGCACACTGCACGCACACTGACGCAACTCTGACCGGGATCTAAATCAGTGTGACAGATCAATCGATATCAGTTCAAGCAGGCCAAAGACCTGGCCCTCTCCATGGAGCTGTGGTGGGAGGCTGCAACTCAAAGGGGGCAGGGGAGAAGGGGATAATGTCAGGAATGAATCTTTGAGGGTTGTGTACTTTGCTCAGGCTGYAGAGGGTGACATTTGGGATCTGCAAGGCACAGGTACATTAGTTCTCCAACCATACCAGCCCTGGAGGCATTTTAACATGCTGCTGGCTTCTACTGCCTCTTCTGAGACTCCTTCCCAAGATGGACACTTACTTTACACAGACTGCCTTGCTGACTAATATCCACCTGGAATAGCTGAGCTATTGCAGCCAGAGGTGAGGGTATTCCTGCCCGTACTCCAGCTAAGCTCTGCTGGTGTTATGCCCTTCATTGCCCATTCCTTCTCCTGCTTTGCCCAGGAAGAGAGACCAGTTTCACSCACACGGCTGAACTGAAGATCAGTCAGAAGAGCAAGGAAGACTCTTGCCCCACATTTCTCCTTTGCTTGAATATTCAGGCTGAGCTACAAGTCTTGCTTTCAGAAACCCTTTCCGTTGGTTTAAAAGGGCTGCTCCTGCCAGCGGATGTTTTATTTAAGAACAGTCTGGTACACGATAATTAATGTTAAGAGGCCATGTTTCCCTGCTGAGCGGTAGCTTATGTCAGGAGCAGCTCCATTTCCTGCGCTGGGAGGGCATGGGGATCAAGGCGCTGCCCTCCAGGAGTAGGGAGGGTCTGCTCCTGGCCTCCCAAACACCTCTGCCAGGCTGGCAAGGAATTTGTCATGGGTCAGCCTAATTGGATTAAATAAACACTAGCGTCAGGGCGAGAGAGGCACAGAAGAGGACCCCAGTCACTGAGGGACACTACTGGGTGCATTTATTAATTTGACATTGATAAAACCTCTGACACTGCAAGTTCCCAGCCTGAATAATGCTTGCTCTGCCAGGCAGGCTTACTTCTTCGTTACTGTCTCACTTCTCCAAGAACTTCTCTCTTCTTTGTCCTTAGTTGATGTTGGCTTTGCCACAGGGTTCAGATTCCTCCCTGGCTCCATTTCTCTGGCTTAGGGGATGGACGCGGACTTAGCAGGCTGAGTTTTATCCCTGCCTTCCATCACATTCTCCCTCAAGCTCATCTGAGGGACACAAATGACCCTCTCAGGTCACATTTTAGCTATGTAACACACAGAAATCACAGAAACCTGAGCCCACCAGGTAGTCTCCTTACACAGCTTCTGTAGCGACAATTCTTGTCTAAAAAAAGATTCACCCATCCAAAACCAAACCTCTCGGTCATGTGCACACATCCATCCATGCCCATTTCTGGGAACAGACTAGCAGAGGGAATTTAAAGAACATGCTCAAACACTCATTTCCCCTGGTTTATATCTCAGGGACACAACTCCACTCCGGAGGTCAGGCTTCCTGGGGTTTAGGTGTCTGTCATGCTCCTAAGCATGATAACAGCCCCTTTAACAGCAAAGGTAGCAGAAACCCAGGTGTGGAGATGGCGAGCTTGGTGCTTGGTGTTAATATTTTGCAACGCGATTACCTTCGGCAGCAGGAAACCCGTCTGTCCCGGGGCACGTGGGAAGGCTAAGGGGAAGGTCTGGCTTACAGGGGAGCGGGAACGCTGGCACGAACGCGCAGCACCATGGCGAGCCACCCTACGCTTGCACCCTCCAGTCTGCTGCTGCGTTGACACACCTGGGTGTGCGCACGGTCACTCCAATTCCCTGTCCAAGTATTTCTGGAGGAAAAAACATAAATGTGTTCACAGAACATCAGCCAGTCACGCTTGGGTTTTTTAGTTTTGGGGTGCTGGGGGATCTTTAAACATCTGAAGTGGTGTTTTTAGTGGAATCGGTACTACACAAATTCAAGAAAGTAATTTCAGCGCAAGCAGAGTCAAATCAACGTTAAAGATCGTGAAAAGCTCCAACCAATAAACACAGCGTGAGAGGGTAGTAATAGTCAGAGGCAAGTATAGCCATTGCACCTGTATTATTCTGCTATATAAACATTTTACAAGGCCTGGTACCAAGTACATTAAAAATTATGCCAGATTCCCAGGGCCCTTTGTCCTCCCAAAGCCTCCTCCCCCCACGGCTGGCTCTTTTGGCGATGCTCTGAGCATGGCTCTTTCCAGGCACCACGAGGAACTGTGGGCTAAAAACACCCCCAAACACCCACGCTCTGCCCCACAGGAATGGACGGGGAGCGGGCAGGGGAGGTCGGCGGGGTTTCAGCTGTACCACGCAACCGAGAGCACTACTCCTGCATTGCACCTGCCCAGAGGCATTGCCCCCTCCCAGGAGATTAGCCCAGATCCAGCGCTGACGATATTGAGATCTCTGTCTCTTTTTCTCTTAAATATAAAAGCATGTAGGAACCTACAGGGAGTCAGAAGTTCACAGACCGTCTGGTACTTGCTTGAATTGATGTGAACCTCTGCTGTGGAAATTTTTCTAGGACATGCTTTCTCATGAGCGTGCCACACTTTCAGTCTGGGTGAAAATACCACAAGAATAACCTTTCTCATGGTATTTCAGTATTTATTTTCTGGTTCCTGTCCAACCCTAAATCAGGAAGTGCAGAAGCGTGAGAAAATTTTATAAAAAGAAAAAAAAGGTTTAATAATGGTTTTTAAGTCTCAAAAAAGTTTCTGTTCTGCTCGAGCCCGAGGCAAAAGTTTTGTTCTTGTTTTATGCCAACAGGTTCATCCCTTCTTAGCTGCTTCTGCAAGAGCTGTCACATCACTGTGAGGCCATCAGCAGAGAGGCCAGGGGAAGCGTTGAGCCTTGCTGTTGACTTCTGATGTGCTACCGATTCCTTAGCCAAGCTACTTAGGCTCTTTGCRTGTCCCTTCCCAGCCTCTCTATGAAGATAGCGAATATTTATCATCCCTTGAGAATTGCTTCAAGATTCTTGGGTGAAACCTCCTATGCCAGTGTAAAGTTGTTTTTATAATTAATATCCCTTCTTTTTTACCCCGACAAGTGTAACTGAGCCTGTATGTACCCCTTTAAGTCTTTAAACAGTGGAATCCTTTCATAGTGACTTAGGATATGATGTAATGTCTATGCATTGTTAACAGGACCAAAGTGTAATAAACATTAATTTTAATGAACAAAGCAAAGAGATGTAACTCAGAAGACCCACGGGGAGATGCGTTGTATAGAGTTGCCATGTTTGCATACATGCTTTTCTGACTGCAGTCAGTTTTAACAAGGGTAAAATACTATTGACGTTAAATCACATGTGGGTTTTTGTTGTGTGTATTTTTTKGGGGTTGTTTTTTTTTTTTTTAAATGAGCCTCAGAATTGCAGGGGTGTTCCTGAAGACATAATGGCTATATCTGTACTAATAAGCTAAATGTGTCCAGGACTGTGCGGTGGCCCCAAGGCCAACTGGCRCAGAAAAGCCTACCTCCATGCTGTTGAACTCTCCTCGTCTCCAGAACAGCAGGGCCACATCCAACCCACCTCCTGGGAACCGGCGCTGGCTGGCGCTGGCTCCAGCGCCRTGCCAGGAATTGTTTGGGAGAGCGTTAGCTGGCACCGGGCTCGGCCATGCCAGGGACCGTTCGAACAATTAACAGCGGAGACACGCGAGTGCCAGGGCCTGGCATCGTTCCCCAGCACTGCTTGATTTATTAATATCGAGTAGCCATGTGGCCTGCAGAGCCTTTATTGCTGGTGACAGTACCGGGAAAGGAGAAAGTTGGGGTTACTTTTGCAAGGCTGGCAGATAGAAAAAAACCAGGCTGCTTGGGTTCTTTTCTTGTAAACTGCACATGCTTTATATGGAAATTATTAAGAGACAATCAAGGCAGGAGCCTGCAATGCTGCCTTGGCAAAGCCGCTTTTCAAACTGTTGTAGTGTTTTGAAAAAGACTTCATGCTCAGGAGTGCTCGGTACTGAAGAATACCTGGTGAAAGTCATTTTACTTATTTGTATTTTACTAACGGGATGTAACCAGGACAAAGTACTGTTCTTATAAGTCCATGCAGTCCCATGCTGTCCCAGTCCCACACAGACCCTGGAACCCCGTGGCACCACATTTAAAACTTGCTGCAACTTAATAACTAGGACTTTTGATGCTACCATATGTGAGCCCTTTACAAATAAAATGTCTTGACTGACCTCCTGTGTTTCACCATTGTCCGGATGATGTTCAATTAAAAGCCTTATTAAATGGTGCTCTAGAAAGGTATGTTCTTCCTTTCATGTTTTCCTAGAAAAAGTTTGCAAGAAGTAGTACATGGAAAGCAGGGGGAGGTAATTGTGTCCTCATCTAATTACTAAGTAGTTTTTTCCAAAAATTTCCTAGCGTTAGAGAGAAATTAACAGTTCCACATGTGTACAGCAGAAACATCTGTCTTTGATGTATGACTTACATACCTAGTGAGACAATTAGGTTAACAAATGCTAAATAACAGTCCATGATACCTTATAAACAGTTGAATATGAGAAACCTGCCCATCCAACCCAACACTTCACATCATTAGCATATAGGAATTTCAGCCTTTCCCTTTCTTGCTGGGAAATGAATGTTAAATCACTCAAAAGAGAAATTGCTTAACTTTCTTTTGTTGACACAGCCACGGATTGACAGGCTAAACAGGCTTCTGAATCCTTCCGTAAAAAAATTGTGTCATGAAGTGATGGTCCAGGAACAGACAGCCATGACAGCAGCTTCATCTACTTATTTCAACATATGACCCACACTGGAAGACAGCATAGAATTCAGGGCCCCACCACAATAAGCACTTTTCTAATCTATAACAGGCGGTTGCCCTGAGGAGCTCCTGGTGGAGCAAGGTGCTGATGCTGGTTCAGGAGACCTAGGTTCTGCTCCTGCTATTGCTTATTAGTTTATTTCTCTTTCTCCTTACCTCTAGACTCAGTTCAGCAAAGCAGCGTGTGCTTAACCTCTCTGGATTTCAACAACAATTTTAGGCACTTAACCAGTGCTGTAATGCGTTTCTGAGTGGGCATGTGCTGTTGGTCAAGCCAGAGGTTGTTCTCTACCCGCTTTCAGCCAGCAAGAGCTTCTCAGCTGCTTGAACACATATCTAAGCTTGAGCATTTAGCCCTTTTTTGGAAGAAGAGCCAGGCTTCTAGAAACCGTGGACAGCAAGCTCTTTTGCTGGGTTTCCTTTCCCTCTGCTTTCGCTCTTATCTCCTCCTGCTTTTCTCACTGCAACCAGTTCTGGAAGTGGAAGAGCCCGAGGACCCTGAGACCAGCTGGTCTTGCTCGGCCTTGGTCCAGCCAGCATGGGGAGCCTCATGAACGGGGCTGGCTCCAGCCTGGCGGCCAGCCTGGTCCCATTCGGGTGGTCCTGGTGGTACTGCAAAGCACCTGGGCTGAACTTRACTTTATTTCTGAATGCCACTCTGAAACCCAGTTTACTTGAGCTTGAATATCGTGGTATTTGTGGCATCTTTTTCTTTCTTCTCCTTCACCYGGAGCAAGCTGCAGGGCTTTTACATCAGCAAGCTGATATCAGTACGATGTCAGCAGGACACAGAAGACTATTCCTGTGACTAGGAGCTGACCAGGACAGGCTCCTCTACCTGGCCCCCGGAGCAAGGCAGTCTTTGCAAAGACTTGCTAGATTGCCATAGAGTATGCACAGCCAGCTGGTGAGCTCTGCCAAATACTGCGATAATTCTTGGTGACGGCTACTGCTCTACAAGGAAACAAAAGGCTGCTCATATGGAGCAGACACCCAGCCTCCTTGCAGCACTTCGTGTGGTGTTTAGCTTTAAATGTGTTTTGTCTCAGCACCTTCGCAAGGCTTTGTGGTGCAATAGGAAGCTTAGAAGCCATAGGAATGCGTAAGGCCAGTCCTTGATTCATCCTGTAACCTAAAAATACAGACTGATTCCTGCAGCGGTTATTTTAGTACCAGACAGCAAACTGCTTCCTTGAGATGAAAAAGCTCAAATACCGGTACCCTCCTCATAAACAGGATCTTGATATATATGGAGAAGAGTCAGACAATTTAGACTGCACGAGGCTCACACAAATGCAGACACAAACATATACAAACATGCCAGCAAGGCAAGATAAGCAGCACAGCTCTTCACAGAAATTCCTGCCTGTCATTCCTTTTGAGGTAAAATAAGTGAATAATAATAATTTTAAAAAATAAAAAAATAAAAAAAAATAAAATAAACCAGTGAGGCTCTCCCTCATGTTTCTGCTAGGCTTCTCCTGCACTTGAGAGCTACCGGTCTAAACATGCTCTCCCTGCCTTCCTACACCTGAAGGAATATGAGTTCATAAAAAGACTGCCAAGATCATGTAGCACCTTAATACAGCATCCAGTGTTTTCCTTGCTTCTTACCCTGGAGGTTGGTCCCAGCTTATATAAGAAGAGAAGGGAAAAAAAAACCCTAGAGAGAAGGTGTGTTATTCACAACACACACTACGTATTTTCTGTTAGATAGACCGGAGAAACTCTGGTTGTGTGTGTTTGAATTGCAAAGTGTTTTGGCTTTGCAGCCAACCCTGTCGGTGGAGCTTCAGCAAGGAGGGACACATCTTTGGGAAGTCCTGAAGTCATTTTAGGAACAAGCCTTTGCCATTACCCTTGCTGCTGCCTTGAATCAATCAGTGCTACACTCTTTTTCTTAAATGCAGTAGTCTCCAGAAATATTTGGGAGTACTCCGTGCCAGGAAATTTAAATCTCCCTAGTAAACAAATAGCCACTGATTCCAAAAGAACTCTTCTGAAGTAAACATCTCTCACAGGTTTGGCTCCCTACTTATTTCCACAACTGGGATTTTAAGGGCAGTTTTTGTGTGCAGGGAAGAGCCACACACATCTGAAACCTGGTGAATCACCATTCAAGAGATGGTTTCAAGGGTCCAGTTACATTTTGAGGTCTGAGGAAAGTGAGAGTTTCCAGATGAAGAAGTCACTTCTCAACACTTCCAATACCCTTTTGCTTGTGCTCCACCGAAAATGAAGTGCAAATGAATAAGCAAACTTGGGGATGTTGAACCTGAAACAGTTTTTATGGAGAAGTAAGAGGAGCAGGTAAGGTGAACAGTCAACCTGTGTTATGGGAAGAACAGGGGGATGATCACTGTAACACCACTGGAGTTGCCAGAGGTACTCCAGGGAGAAACTGAAGCTGAAATCTCTATCAGCAAGGGATGCTATTTCAGGTGAGGATAGCTACCACTTTGGTGTTAGGCGAGATCAAACTCTTCATTAAGCACAAATCAGTCCTTGTACCGCTGGAGCCAAGGAGGATCAGTACAGTTTGGAGCACACACGACTCAGGGACTTCCACACCCCCTTCCGACCCCAGTCTCCAGTGCTGGGTCAGAAATCTCACAGGCCATTTTTCATGTGTTTACTCAGCTACATTAGCCTTTCCTTCCRAGAAACACAATCATGAGAGCAACAAAAATTACCTTCTTTCACGCCTCAGAAAGGGTTCAATGCAAGTTTGTTTTGCTCTCCGTTTAGGGTTGGGCAGATGCAAGGGTGTTGTTTCTGATTTTATCCAAGCTGTTTTATTCCTGCTTTGCTTTCGTGTGCCTGTTGTCTTTGGGAGATCATTCCTCACAGTAATAAGGTGGCATCTCCCCAGACTGCCTCCAAGCTACCGCTGACATTCATGCTGCAACCCATCCTCCGTCAGAGCGTGAGCAATCAATTACAGATAGTCAACAGCTCCTTAGAGCAGTTTTTCCAAAAGCGAGTGAAAAATAAGAAACACTACTAATTATGTCAGGCTACCACAGGCTTCTTACGAGAAAGAAAGCAGGCGAAGAGGGTAGCGCCTCAGCTGATAGCTTCTCCCACATGGGCTCACCCAGCAGCCACTTTCCATGTGCCCCCGCAGCTGGGGCACAGCTCCGGTTAGGGGGCAGGAGAGCGAGGGAGACCATCTTGGCTGGTTTCAAGAATGGATGGCAAACAAGCAGCTTTTCCAGTTAAATCCTTCACTGATGTTGGGAACAGGCACAAACACCCCCATGCTGACATCCCACCAAAAGCAGCAGCTGCTTCTTRCTATTCTGCCTCCCACCCCACACGCCTCTGGCAAGGAGACCAGCGTCCCTCTTCCTAAGGTTGAGTAGGGGGGCAAGGGGGCCAGCTAGCACTGTCAGCGGTACCAGGGCAGTGAGCAAGCCCACATATGAGCACACCCTTCATGCACATCATTCAGGATACACATGCAACAGGGGCTGAATTTTGTTGGTACAGGCCCCCTCCGCTTTGGCTCTTCTCAGCTTGTGGGTACTTCTCCCTTACAACCTGCACAGTGCTCATCCCATGTATTTTCCAGCACATGCATGCAGCATTTTCTGTGCCTGCTGCTTCGCAGAACGCTTTGAACAGGCTCAATAAAAACACATTTATGCCGATGCTGGCTTCTTTTGTCAGAGCAGAAACAGTCCGGCTCCATCTCACAGACCTCCTGCTGCTCTGCGTGTGTTAGAGCCAGTTCAAGTGCCTTTGCTGTGCCTTGCCAGCAAGCACGCTCTGCTGCTGCCCTTGCACTCGCTTGCTTTCCTTACCACCCCCCCTCCATCTTAGGAAATAATTAGCAAAGAAGAAAAAATAAAGCAATATGGACTGCACTTCTGAGGCTTCCGACAGCTGTTGGCAGCCGCACTCGCATACTCCTGGTGCTGCTCGGCTTCCCTAGAGAGCCACGTAAGCCTTCCCTTTTCGGGTGCCCCCCTGCCTCCGCGCACCTGGGCTGAGGTCAGATGAAGAGGAAGGTGCCTGTGCAACACCAGCCTCTTGCAACATGTGGAAATGGCAGGAGTGGGGAACACACATTTCCCTCGGGGCAGAAAAAGCAAACCTTTGCGGTGTGGCAGTGTCCCACTGCATAATGCCCTGCCATAATGAATAGGTAGGCTGTAGGTATAGGCTATAAATAGGTCCTATAAAGCACTGTTAAAGCAGTATACATCTGTGGTGTTGCTTGCCTCAGCCAAAAGTTTCACAAATTACTAGAGCAACAGCAGAAAAGGATATCACAGCCTGATGAGCGCTTGTGAGTGAATTTGCAATTTGAGGCATAATGGAGCGCCAGGTCTGCAGGCTGCAGAGCTCCCTGGCACCAAGACAGGCACCAAGGGGACATCTCTCCACTTCCCACTTCTCAGGAGAGATGGCCAAAGAGGAAGACACAGCTCCTTTGCTATGTCCTCTCAGGTCTCAGCTGCTCAACTGAGAGCCACTACAAAGGTGTCAGTAAATAGCAATGACAATGATGAAATTTCCTTCCAATAAGTGTCAAGTACTCCACTGCAAAAGTACTGCCAGAGAGCAAAGCGATACTTTATTCTTGCACAAGGCCAGACATAAACAAGAACTCTTAATGGGGCAGGGGAAAGGGCTTTGCAGTCCATTAGCGACCTGCTGAGCATAAAAGTCTTTGGCTGCATGGATGTACTGATAGGGCATGTTTCTCGTGTGCTTCCTTGGAATAACGAGAACTGACAAAAATACGGACTGCAGTAAAAGCCACGAGAGATGCCTGTAGCTGCAGTCCTGCAAGAACAGGATTTCTGGTTATGGGCAGCTTAGAAGTAGCCTCTCTGTGGGAATAGCTGTTTGGTAGCATTTTGTCTCATCATCTGGTCCCACCTATGGACTTCTGCACCAGGGACATCAGGATTTTCTGACATCCCAGGGATCTCCATGCCAGCTCTGCACAGTTTGGAGCATTCTTTCTACCTTGCCATACACATAACATGGCATATGTTCACCAGTGCCTTACTGATGTCATATGATTACAATATCCTTATCCTATTAGCAAGCTCAGGCATGCTTGGCTCACATTGTATCTCAATTAATTTTACCYGCAAACATTGATGTACTAAGTCCTGAAACAATGCCTACGTAACTCCCCAGGGCATTGTTTCGATTCCATCCTGGAACAAGGTCACTCTCCTCTTGACTGATGGTTTTTGATTCTTTATCTTATCCTAATAGTTGTTTCTTAAACAAGATTTTCCCTGGCAATAAACAGAATAATCTTCACAAGCTGTTTAAAGATTTAATGTCTCCTGCTAGCTGTTGTTCAGAAGCTTAAAGTACGTATTTAAATTTTTTACCGCTTGTTGGAACAAATAGCCAAATAATATGGATTGAATGTCTAAAGTCTACCTCTGCTGACCAGAGCACCCTGCAAAACAGAGATGCAGAGCTAGCAAGCACACAGTCTCCAAAAGAAGTCTGATTGCATTTGCAGAGTGCCAAACTTACTGACCTGCAATTTTCTGACTGCTGCCAGTGCCAGGGCTGCATCTCCCCAAAGCACTGTATTACTCTACGCTACATGCCTCTATGGCCAGATGTCTGCACCAGGCACTGGCAGGTACCTCTCACCAAGGGCAACTGGGAGAACCTCTCAAAGAAGGCTTGCTTTCACCATCGCCTAACCTACTTGCCCATACCTCCCACCTGGATGGGAGGACTGTAGATCCTTTCCGTGATGCTTTTTCACTCCCTGCCTCATCAGCCCTGCTGGAAAAGAGCTCAGAGCTATCCCAGGAGCCTGGCATGCCGCCTCACCCATCCTGCCTGGTGCTTACAACTCCACCCAGCCCACTCCACCGATATATCATCCTCCAGTGAATATTACAAGCCACTTGTCTGGAGACAGTGATTCTCCAGCCACTTACATCTTCTAGAAAAGCCTGGAGGCTTTCCTAAGCATCCAGAGGACCAGAGAGGGAGCCCCGCGTGACGGGTGGATGGAGGGGGACTGCTGGCGGCCGCCGAGCGGTTCTGCTCCAGGCTTTCTTTCCAACAAGTGACCTGCAAGTGAAATGTGGGAAAAGTAGTATACAGATCATCATCTGGTATAAATCAACAAAGCCCCACTAAAGACATTAAAGCTCTACTGGTTTACACCATCTGGGAATTTGGCCGCAGGGGAGGACTTCTTAATGTTGAGTTTTTAGCCTTTATCACAGATATACATGGGAGGAAAGCTAGTGCCCTATCTGCTCTCAGCGAGCATTACCAACCCCTACAGAGATCAATAGGAGCTCCCTGCTCACATCAAGAGCAGAATGATGCCCTAAAATTAGCATGTGTTTGAATCAGTGCATTGTATCTTGTTTGCAGATTAGTAGCACTGAGTAGATATTGAGGGCATAGGAAAGCTAGCCAGTTTAAACAAAGTAAGAATTGACCTAAATTTCTGCTAAGCCGAAACTGATCTTTTTGGATGGAGAGAGAAGAATACATGTCCAGAAATACTCATGTTTAGGTTCGTTTGATTATTTTGTGTCTTCTCATGGACCTTCTAGCTCCAGCAGACAAGAAATAGTAAAATTTCACACACTTCATACTTGGGTTGAACCAGGAGGCACTGGGCACCTGTCCTCGGAACGGGCAGCTTCTTTTCTAATTTATGGACCAAACAGATACTGACAAATAGGCTTTGGGTGGTTTAGCTAAACCCTCCAAAGCTRTGCCTATCAACTAGCTATAAGCTTGGGCAACTCCTTGGTTAGTCCAGAACGTCTCAGAAAAAGTCGTATTTGCTGTGCTGTATTTCACATATTCCTGCACGCTGTCTCACAATCGTATTCTAAATAGCAAAACTGAAAGAAATCTGGAGTGAAATGAAAGGAGTGAAACATGTTTATTCTTTATATTTATGATAGCAATAAATTCCCTTAAGGCACTGCCTTTTTCGTTTAATGCAGGGAGTACCAAATGTAGGCTGCGTAATGGATATTTTATGAATGCAGCCGTGCCTTGAGCAACTGATTGCTTAATTATTAGGTAAAAGATTGARGCATGCAAAAATAAGAAAGTAAAAAAAAATTAATGACCATGAGCGGGCTATGATTATATATCAGTTTCAGCCAGCTAGCGGCTAAATTAAAATTATAATAGTTTATGTCTTCAATACACAGCCTCTTCTTCTAAGAACACTTTTGTAATATTTTACAACTTCTGTAGCTTACTGAAGAAAAAAAAGTCCCACACTCTGCTTTGTAGTTTATCTTTCTCTAAACCAGCTGAGATTTTTTTGTCGTTGTACATTTCTGTTTCTGTGGATAATATTTTTCTTGCTGGAAGAAGGTAGAGGGTGTATGCAGAGAACTGTTTCCTCTAGGTCCTAGCGCACTTCCTCTGTCTGCATCTAAGCCAGGAGGGGAAAAAAAACAAGTGAGCTGCTATTTCACAATGCAAAAGTGTAAGCACTCTTGTTTTCTTTCTGCTATTTTGTCACCTAGTTGTGCCTTTTTCTTGTTCATCACAGGGATATTTATTTTTTTTTTTAATCCAGCATAGTCCATGGGTGAATGATTAGAGATCCAGTGAAGAGGAAAACTAATGAGATGGACTGGCTGCTGATGTGCAGTGTTTCTGCTAGTTTATTTATCCACTGATTCCACTGTTATGAATAATACACGTATTCATCATGCCACCGCTTCAAGGGACAATGTTCTCATCCAAGTCCTCTGTGCATTTTAAGTAGCCAGGGCTTCCCTTGAGATCTGGGACTAAAGGACTAAGCTTATCTTTGGTGTAAATTGTACTGAGATCAGTGAAACCACTGAGACCTGGGATGAATCTGACCCAGGGAGAGAGACTCTCAAGAGCTCCATTTAATCTGTGTCGCAGCATGGTTTTCCCCAGGAATCTCCATAGCTATCCATCTCTCTAACACACATAATAAATAATTTACTCGCAGATATAAGAGAGCACTTTGCTTCAATCTGCTAATGATCTTAGYACTGAAAGGGGCTCTAACGTGCTTAAACCCTCTTTACATTGTCTGAGAGACTCGAAGTGCCATTACGGTAAAATGAGACGACAAGAAATAAAGAGGAGATGGTACAGTGAAGCATTTTGAATTATGGAAAAAAACATTTATGTCCTTCACCTCTTTATGGCACATTTGTGGTGTCTTTTGTACTTACAGTAGTTGTCAGCATTTCCACCACAATTTTCAGGTGGATCTTCAGCTACTTAAATGGGCAAGTGAGATTCATCTCAAGTCACCTTAGCTGTCCAGTCAACAGAGACCGACACTTCTGTGGTCTCTCTCTTTCTGTATTATAGATGGAGCCCACGTGACTTGTGTAAAGGTTTTGATGGCTAAAGCCAAGTGAGATGAATATCTGTCTAAACTCAGTCCCTCTCATCAAGCCTGGTGTCCCCCTGCCACTTGCCTTGCATACTCCCTTAAGCCACGGTGAAGGGGCAACAGCAGGACCCTGGGGTTTGGCTTTAGCCATCTGCCAGTGCCTCCCTGCAAACACCAGGCCAGGAAAGAGGATACAATTGCAAATAAAAACCATCATAGATATGTGTCACAGCACAGAAAGCATTAAAAAAAAAAAAAAAAAGAAAAGAAATGTCAAGTTAAGATAGGCTTCAGCTCTAGAGGCCAGCTTCTGGTCTTGCTTACACCCTGGCCTGAGCCCTACTTAGTATGGCAAGTACAGCAGAGATCCTCTGAATTAATGTCTTTGTAGCAGAGAAATGTGCGTGTTGCAATTCTTTCCTCACTTGCACGGTGTCTGTCCTCTGTCTGACCGACCCCCATGTTACGTATATTTGAGGACTCTCCTCTCTAGCTCAAAATGACCTGGATGCTGGCTGTTCCAGTCTAGAAGCTTCCAATATAAGGAAGTCTTTTATGATAGCTTTAATATCTCTGGTTCATTTCCTCCTTGATCTGTCTTTTTTTATTGCCTTAAGTAATCCATTTCCATCCCTGGCACCGCACCTTTTAGGAATTGATTTAAAATTAATACATGAATAAAACAGTATAAATAATGTATGGTTGCTGTATTTAATATTAATAGCCCTTAAATGAGGAAAAATTGCATACCTACAGATGATTTGCAAAAGGACTGTGGGGCCATACTATTAGATTGCAAGGAGAGATATCGAGGTTGCCCAATGCTTCCCATCATAAGAGATTTTTTATTTCAGTTGCCTACAGATTTGTCAGACTTCCCTCCTGCARAGATTCTTTTGAGAATAGCCTTTTGCCTCAGAGTGAATTATTCACTGTTATGCACATTGTGAAAAACATCTCCCGAATAGCTCAGATGTTTCTGTGAATG
The DNA here is from genome assembly GCA_030449065.1 of Oceanodroma leucorhoa. Lineage (NCBI taxonomy): Eukaryota > Metazoa > Chordata > Aves > Procellariiformes > Oceanodroma > Oceanodroma leucorhoa. The sequence goes on from JASVER010000016.1 coordinate 9,463,639, forward strand.
AAACAAGGAGGAAGAGTGTGTTGTTTGCTGATGTGAGACAAGCTGAGTGAGCAGAGCTAGTAGCACTGTGCTATGAAGCAAGAACCGGGCAGAGATGTAGGCAGACTGTCTTCTGATGTCCCTGTGAAAATTCCCCTCCTCCCCCAGATTTGGCCATGTGAGTAAGTGTTTGGACCTACCGAGCACAGACTCAGTATGCATTTCCTTGCAGAGGGCATGCAGCAGCCTGGTGCTAAAGAGCTTGTCTGCATTTCTGTGCATCATGGCAAGCCTGAGCTCCTACAGCAACGGTGCTCCCCCTGATCTGAACTCAACAGGGAAGAGCATCAGACCGAGGAGAACCAGCGTGGTGGATGAGGACATGGGGTGGTAGATGAGGACAGGAGCCAAGGTGGAAAATAAGACCACAGGSTGGCAGGGCAAGGACCAGAAAGGCAAACTAGGAATTAGAGCAGAGCCCCAATGTGGTAAGAAGACCAGGATTTAGTAAAACTGGGAACTAAGGAACATGAGATGGAGAAGAAAACACTGGGATGGGCAGTGCCATTCATGGAGACGCTGAATCTCCTACCTCTGAGCACCTCAAGGTGCCTTCACCCTCCTGCCAGCACCGGTGCCCGATAGCTAGTGCACACTGTAGTGCACCCAGAGCTTCTGCAGAGCCGTGACCTTCCCCATTGCCCTGTCAGGAGCCCAAGCAAGCAGAAACCTGGAGGTGAGGTTTTGTCTCAGCTTTCAAACATACCTCTTCCGTCTGCTTTCTTAATCTAGAAGAGAAAGCACAGGAAGGCCCTGGCATTTAGGAAACAGCTCCCATCCAGAAAAGCCGCCCTCATCCTCACCGTCCACAAGGATCACACACCACTTGCCTTGCTCACTCCTCAGCTCTGCTGTCACGCAGGTCAGATGAGCTGGGCCGATGAGATGGAGACTAAGGGGGGAAAAGACTGAGACGGAGGAGACCAGCGTCTACAGGACGTGCCTGGCTTCCGGCAAGCAAGGGGTTAATGCTGGTCTGAGCCCTCACACAGGTATAATGAGTCAGGACTGGGACTGATGGCTGTCAAGGAGGGAATACAGGAAACTTTCACTCTTTAGGAAGGAAGACAGCTGGGAGAAAGGATTGTTTCACAACCGATGACCACAGGGCTCGTTTGTCCATCGGACCAGGGATTTCACCTCGCTTTCTAATGAGTCAGTCAAATGCTCCTTTTGTTTCGCACGTATCCAGTGTGCTTTCCACTGCCGCAGACACAGCCCTGTGGAGGACACATCACTGCCCCTAAATCTTTTCTCTCCATGCCTTTTCCTTACCTGTTTGTTCAGTTGTCATTTCACCGTGCCCTCATGGCCCCCCTGTCAGGTACACTGGGGAGAGAAGGAGCTTCATGATGTTTTCACACCAGGGAGGTCCCAGTCAAGCTTCAGCAGCAATGGCTGGGCTGTTAGAAGCAAAAAGTTGCTCAAAAGATACTTTATGTGTCTCTGGTGATGGTTTTGTGAATCTGTTCTTAGTCTTTCTGGCTGTGTGTGATTATTTATGTGGCTATGGAAGGAAGGAACCAGTACCGAGATGAGCGTGGTGGAGCCCTGAGGAACCTCCTCCATGATGAGACCCTGCAGCGACTGATCCATGGGTGATTAGTCCTCCTGCACTTTGCCTTGTCCGGAGCCCTTCTGTGCTCTGGTCCCAGTTGTTTCCGTAGTCTCCCTAAGATGAGGGGGTGCTTATTCATTCCTTGGGTGACATAGACARAAGTAATCAATGAGGACTTCCAAATATTTCTAGTGATGTGAGTAAATTCCCAAACTCACTGGATGTGTTTTATATACTGCTCACTTACCATAGCAGCATAGCTTTAGAGAAGAACAACTTCTGTCACTGAATGGTGATATTTCATCAAGACATTGTTTACTACACCTCTGTCCTGTGCCACAACTGAAGTCCAGCATATTCAGCTAAAGAGGCAGGAGTCAGCACCTCCAGATGAAGAAAAGGACAGATGTGACATTCCAGCACCAGGAGATAAATGGCCAGAGGCAACAAGATACATCTAATTTATTTCAAAATAACACATAGGACATAACTAGTTGTAGTGTCAGACTCCACAAACGAGTCTGGCTGCATACTGCAGGCCGATGGAGCAGTCATGGAAATATGGAAATTTTCAACAGAATCTCCCACGAGTCCAGCTTGGACTGAACGTTACCCCAAAACCAGGTTTGCAAACCTTGTGGCAAGGCAAGCGACTGCAGAAATCCCAGCGCTTGTTGCCAGAGGAGCTGCTGGTTTTGCAGAGGAAGGCTGGGGGTAGGCAGGGAGAAATAGCCAGACTCTGCAACTCTATCTGGATCCCGCAGAGAGACGCTGAAGGGGGCTAGATAGATGGGCAGCTATTTAAGGAATGAAGGAGCTTACGGCCGCAACTGCTGCATCCAAAAGGCTGGCTTACAGGCCAAGAGACAGTCTGACGGGCCACTGACACAGGGGATCCCTTTCGAACCAAGATGAGGGGTGTGTAGCGTAAGGCCATGTATGGGGCCAGAAATATACCCAAGGAAAGTAATCCTGCATTAGCAGGAAAAAGGCCCCATCCACGTCTCAGTAGTGTTCTCCCTAAACTTAAGGCCAACCAGCCTGAATTCAAAAATACATCAAGCTCTAGCTTGTTAGGGATGTGTAACTTGAGTTGCTGCCTTGTGTTGGGGTCTGAATTTAAAGCGTCAACTTCTGTTTATATTTGTTTGCCTCAGGTCAGCCTGGTTAAAACACTGGTATTTTACCAGAGCAGCAGAAAGCAGAAATGGGTCCAAAACCTGAGACGCAGGTTTGCTTTGCAGAGCAGAGCACATTCATCTCCAAACAGATGACACCTCAGCACCTTCTGCTCCCCTGGGAATTGCAGAGCCCAACTATGCCAGGGCGAAGACTCTCACAGCTGCTGCGGGGTTTGGATTTGGACCTGCTCGGGAATTGAATGTGGTGCTAACTCATAAAATGTGAGGCTGGGAGAAGTCACGCAGAATAACTGAGAGGGGATCAGCAGTCACCAGCAGGATGCAGCAAGCTGGAGCGAGACCATGTGTGACATGGACCAGGGAAACGTGAGCTCCTGGGAGGTTCCCCATGGATCTGCAGGTCTAGACTCTAAGGGGTAACGACTGGCAGCCAGACCAGCATTCATCATAAAAAACATTAACCATGAACCCATTATTTGCTGATGAATGTGGCAAAGCCAGTTAGGGAGCAGCCCAAAAAAATGAATGCATAAAACTGAGTAATGGACAACGGGATCTGCCTGGGCATTTCCCAGATGAAACGTTTCAATTTTTGAAGCTGGGCTGACCAGGAAACTTCATCTTTTCTCACCAAATGGGAGGAAAGAGGTTGGCTGGGGAGGGAGGAAGGAGTAAGAGTCACGCTCTGATCTGGGCTCCCACAGGAGATAGTGCAGCCTGGACAGGCAAGGCCCGGCCTCACTGGAAGTTTAGAAAGCAGAGCATTTTCGATTGCACCCCTGCCCCATCCCTGTGCACCAGGAAAGCACCTGAGTCCCTACTGCAAATTGAGCAGCCAGCGGCTTTGAGCCCACAGCTCCCAAATTCCCTTTGAGTGTCCTTGCTGCTGACCTACAAAGCACACGGGTTTTGTTACCTCCATTCAGCAAACCAAGCTTGCTCTTCCTCCAGATTTCCTTTGTTTTTATCTAAAGGGCCGGAATCAAAACAAATCGTTTCTGCAGCCTCAAAACAAGACATAGTCTATATTTAGACATGTCCGAAATTCTGAATAGTAGACCCAAAGCACTGTTGTTTCTATTTCTCAGCATTGCCAGCGAACCAAAGTATCTGCTATTTGCTCTTGTCTATCCGTACAGTCACCAGGTTAATACAGCACTGATAAAAGGTAGCGAGACAGTCTGCTCAAGTTAGTACATCCAGGTTAGAGGTGAGCTTAAATCTATTGGATAAAAGATAAAGGATAAATCTACTGGATAAAATCATCCTTAGTCTTTTTGCTCAGAGCTAATTTAATAGGGCAGAACAAGGTAAGCTGAGAAGACCCTTCTCACCTCATACCCACACTTTATCTGATATCCGAGTCCAAACCCTAGCAAGACGAGCTCCCCACCAGCCAGGGGGAACAGGCTTTGCTGGAGCAGCCTGATGGGGATGAAGCAATCATCCCCTGCATAACGGCAGTTCAAACTACGATTTTTCCTACCAGAGGAAAACATACATTTGCGCAGAGCGACTGTCATCAATTAGTCCGCGAGCCTGATTCCTCCCGGGGCAGGAAGGACAGAGCCAACCCGCCAGTGCTGGGTGCCCAGGGGCCACTGTGGGCCATGGCTTCTCTCATGTACGTGGAGAGTGGCAGCCAGAGGGGCTGAGACCTTTCGCACACCCCTCCCGTGGCACAACCCTCCCCGGGCAGCTGTGGTTTTGGGACCCGAGGCCATATATGGAGCGGAGAACAAACGTGGAGAGCATGACTGTTTAAATGCCTGAAGCCTGAATCGCCACCACTCCAGCTGCTAGGCTTTCTTGGAAGTTACGTGCTKCACTTCCCGGGTGAGTGGCATGCCGACAGCCAGGATGCTTTTGTCAGGTCTGAGAAACAAAAGAGAAACAATTTGTAAGTTGCTCAGATGCTCAACCTTTGCTGTGGTTTGGTAACAAAAAATGTATAGGAATTTCTTGCTACTTACTGCAAAGTGATGGACAAGGCATCTTGGGAGCGAGGTATATTGGGAACACCCTAACCTGTGAAGGAAAAAGGGAGCACGGGAGCCAGTTTTTAACCAGAGAGGGGAAATGCTGCATGCCACAAAGATCAAGACAATTTGCAGGGATGGGGTCTGCAAGGTCTCAGCTGCCTGCCAGCCTCCGAAAGTCACCCTCCTGGTCCTCTTCTGCTACCCCAGTCTGCCTGACCACACTTTCTCCCTGCCGCTGTGTCCCTGGTGCTGTTCAATGACCCCACAAACTCCTACAAACCTCAGAAGATTAGTGATAGCTGTGAGAGTGAGGTCTTCTCCAGCTCCAGCGAAACGTAAGAAGTCCACGAGGAAGGATGTCGATGGTGAGGACCACAATGCAGAGTCACAGCAGCCAGCGGGGATGGAGCAAGTGTGTGGCTGAGAGCAGTCGGATCTGATGGCATTGAGGGAAACATGGAAATACAAGGCACCCTGTAGTCCTTCCAAACAGGGGAGCTTGAAGTGGCCAGGAGAGGATACAACTGACCACATCAGAGACAACAACTGAAGTCAGACAAATGACTGCTGAAGGGGACTCCATGCTAGAGCAGTACCAGAGGATTTATGAGATCCAGGGCTGTCTTCATGTGCAGTCCCCGTGGCATCGTCTGCCTGAGAGTCAACCTTACATTCACCAAATGACCTGGATCGGTTGAGGAGTTGTCGTGCCATAGCTGGAAACTATGCTCAGCCCCCAAAATATGAGACTCTGGGAGCCATGCCCTGCTCCAAGTGCAAACCTCAGAGCACGCATGCAGCTGTGGAGACCTTCCTGGCCAGCCAGGCTGCTGCCCCAGGGAAGTTTTCTTCCTTTTCTTTATCTATTACAGGGGGAAAAGAGGTTCCTTTCATAGCCCTCTGTGCTCCCTTCCCCAGACAGCTGTCAGTGCCTCACGTTTTAGCCAGCTACTTTACGGTAAGAAACACCTTTCCAAGCCTACCCTTGCTTTGTGTGTGCAAAGCCAGCTGTTATTGCCAGAGCAAAACAAGTAGTTTCTTCCCCCTGCCCCGTGGGCTTGTGCATGCTGAGTCTGGTCCTTCCAGCCTTTGCTAGCCCCAAAAGAAAAAGCATTGAGTGTAAGGACCCGAGCTTTTGCACTCAGGCCCAGAAGCTGTCCTATTCCAGAGCTGCTGGAGCCTCTGCCTCAACGTACGTAGCTAACAAGTGTGTCCCGTTGAGCCCCTTCCCCAGCAGCCTTGTAGATATGGTCTTGCCTTTGACATGACCTAGTCGTGCCTCTTGCCTGACTCCTGTGTTGTTTCAAAGGCAAAATCTGAGGATTTGCTGGCACTTTAAAGCATTCGTCATCCTCTAAAGCTCAGTCATTTTGCCACGGGGCTTCAGGGCAGCCTGAGCATGATGCAGCAGTTCGGCTGCCTCAGGGCTGCAGATGCAATCTCTCTCCAGCACATTCAGGTCTTGTTTTTGGTCAAACCTCTGCTTGTGCTGCATGCAGATGAATGGCAAGCACCCACAGGAATCTGCCTAACCAATACACACCCTGCCAGCAGAGCTGGAAAGGGATTTTGGAGCAGAAAGGCGCCCAGCACCAGCCATCACGTTTCTTACTTGCTGCCCAGCAAGCTCTCCGGCTCTGCAGCCCCCCTCAAAGGCTGTGGGCAGAGTCAGGCAGATGCTGCCTGCAGAAAGCAGATCCCACTTCCTCAGTCACAGCCGTCGGCACCCAGAGGAAATGCTGAAATTCACCTGGACTCCAGGTGACCRCAGACACTTGGAGCGGCAAACACCCAAATGCAGCCTTGCTGGTGGCTCCCTCCATGCYGCGATCGGGCTGGCAGAGCTGCCACAACAAGCTCTCCATCCTCACCGTGAAGCAGCCTCGCACCCAGTGGCCAATACCTTCCTCCCAGAAGGCCACTCCGGCTGTTTCTGAATGGCTGCCCGAGCAGCATGAGGCAAAATCGTGGCAGCGATGGAGGCACAATGGCCCGATGTTATTGACTCCAGCCAGCGAGCGGGCAGTGTAATCTGTCTGCTTTTGTTCCGTTCGCTTGGTGGTGTGCTCTCATTAGCCCCCCACCGACAGTCAACCTGTCAGCAGGTCTGCGCTCCAACTGCCTGACCTCTGACTTCAACTCATTCTTCCACAAATTAATTTCCCAAATTGACAAATTAAAGTGCACAGTATGCCCAAGGTCACTAAATCACACTGGGTTCTGGTAAATGTCAAGCAGCATTGAGGGGGGGGGAGAAAAAGTAGGGGGAGGGAGGAGAGAGAAGGTAAAAGGGGGGAAAGAAAAAAAACCACAATCGTTTGAAAGAAATGGACAAAAAGCTCTGAACTGTAGTTTCTGATTTGCAGAGGAAGATGCAGTGTGAGAGCAATTAAAATGGAGGCTGACAGCTCCCCCGGCATACAAAAAGGGCTGAAAGRTGGCTGGCCGAATCCCTGTGTCCCAGTCAGCACAGCTGCCCAAAATGGCCTCGGCTGGCCTGGGAAAGTGGTGCCTCCATGAAGCCCGGGCTGGGTCCCATCTCACTTGTGCTGCCACCATACTAACATGTCGCAATTAAGTTTTTCTTGATTCCCATCAGCTGAATGGGAATCCCAGCCAGGGACTGGACACTGACGTTGGGCGAGCCAGTGCACATGGGTTCCCAGGGAGAGGGCAGGAGGGCAGACTGGCATTGGGAAGCCCCGGGGTGTGAAGAGCATTTACCATTGCACCGAGCCCCGTCAAGCCTCGGGTGCCAGCCAGCGACATGCGGCTGGGAGGGACCTGCGGGGACATCAACCCCAGGTCCCCGCTGCCACCGTCGCCACGTTGTACAATCCCTCCCACAGACCAAGTGAATGCCTTTCTGCCATATCCCCTGCCCAAAAGCGACCAGAAACCCTCCAAGCCTAGTGTAGCCACGGTCGATTTGTATTTGTTCATGTGCCAGCATTGCCTTGATCTGAATTCATGCTTTCCTCTCCTTCATGTTTACCCACTGCTGTATTTAAAGAAAGCCACCGTGTCCCCTCTCAGCCGCCACTCGCTGGGCGATGGAGGCCGGCGCTGATACAATGGGCTCCCTGCTCCCCTGATGCTCCTGGTAGCCCGGCTCCGCACCTGTGCCAGCAGGGCTTCATCTTTCTCTACCACAGCAGCCAGCAGTGCTCCAGGGGACATCTCGCCCCTCTCCGGTGGCATTGATACTTCCCTGYCTCTTGGGAAGGCTATGACTCATACACCCTATGCTCGCATTTGTCTTTTTCATGGTGGCAATGTATCTCTGCTTCTTAGTTACTCCCGATAAACTAATATGCCCAGGTCTTTCTCTTCTATGCTTGTTTCAAGCTGATAAGCCTCCAGCTTATAGTGGAAATTCATGTTATTAGTCCCTAAGTGCATGACCTTGYACTCTGTAATATTGGATTTCGTCCCATTTCTATTAGTCTGGTCCTCAAGGTCAGTCAGTGCTTCCTGTATCATACCTCGATCTTCTTGCATAATAACTCTGCTCCCAAACTTACTGTCATCTGCAAATTTCATCCGCTCACTCCTACCTTTCATGATGAGGCCATTACTGAAAATATTAAGCAGAATCGGTCCCAAGATTGCTCCTTGAGCAACTGCACAAGTAATCTCCTTCTATCTTGATCACTCCCACTCCACCACAACCTCTATTTATCCCTTCCTTAACCAGGTCTCTGCACACTTACTGTTCTTCTACCTAACCCCATCATCCCACACTGAACAAATAATTTCCCATGTGGCATCATATCAAATGCTTTGCTGATAGCCAGATAGATCAGCCGTGTTTCCTTTACCAGGAAAACCAATTAGCTTTCTTTGATAAGATATCAGGTTCTTCTGGCACAATTCACCTTTGATAAAGCCAGGCAGCGTACAATCTTGCTTTCTCTTTGTATCCTTTATTCTTTCCTGTAAAGTCCGCAAAGACGTCTTGCCTTGCACAGAGTGCTGATGAAAGTACACTGGCTGCGCAGACAAAAGCAGCAAGTGTTGTCCCATTAGCGGTGTTTTCACCTAGGAGGACACCAGAAAGAAAGCACTGTCGTTGCAGTGATCCTTCCTCTGCCCTTCTTTCTACAGCCTTTTTACAATGTGGAAGCAGCAGCATTTGGCACTGCTGTAGAATTTAACTACACTACCAAAAACCAGTGTTCATTACAAACAATAAAGAGCAGACTAAGACCAGACACTCCTGCTTCATTCTCCCTGTGCATAGCACTTTGTGGTCCTGCTGAAATATGTAGGACTGTTCATGGAGTAAATTATTACTCTATAAACCAGGTTCAGTGGCTGCCATCTGGAACAATTTCATTGCTTGTCTGAGTTGTTTCCATTATCAGTGTGGACAGTTGCTTCTTAACAGATACACCATCAGTGCCATCATATCATTCAGGAAGTCACTGACAAGCAGAGAACTGAGGTTTTACTCTTCCTGCATCAAGACAAAACCACCAGTCTGCATTTGCTTGAATCGATGCTGTGTTTCTGCAGGGCTCAGTTCTGCACAGCCTGCTGTACAAGGAAAGAGGTGTGGGATGAAGCTTAAGGTGCTGACGTAGTAGGCAGGATATGAAATGTTTAGATCACCAATTTGTATGTAACCCTGGTGGGCAGAGGTTATTCCATGGCTGTATCGTGGTTCTGTGAAGGGGATCCCTGTATCATTCATCACCCTGTGAGCTGAGGGCAAGGAGAGACGGCGGCTCTCATCCCCTCCCGTCTTCTCCTTCGCTGGGGTCAGGACTGACAGCACAAGGGAGAAGTCGGGTCTTCTCCCTCCGAGGCCAGGCAATGCCTGTTGAAGGAGGGCATGGCAATACATTCCCTTAAGTCTTAGAGGGCAGCATCATGGCTTTGAGGAGAAATCCCTCTGGGTCCCCCTCCCTGCTAAGTCCCTCCTCTGGCTGGCCGGGGAGCAGGCGCTTACTGCTGCGCTGGCGTGGACGCTGACACAGCTCAGGAGGGAGGGAGATGGGCTCTGCTCATCACTGCCCGTCATTTGCTGCAGCGAAAAACTAATCAGGCAAATAGTCCTGTATATTTTTATATGTTTGGATAAAAAGTGGCGTCATCCTATTAGATGTCTGAGGGGAATTCTTATGCGCCCTGACTCCCTGGCACTGGCACGTAGTCTGGGTTAAAAAGCAGCCGAGAGTGAACTCCTAGTCATGATTCATCTAAGCACGGTCAAGCAGGTATGAATCTGTCCATGTCACACGGAAATCGCCTGCTTTCTTTCTCCCCGCTCCCAGATGGTAAAACACAGCACAAAAGCAAATCATCGTCTGAAGAATTTTATTGGTTTTGTAGGTTTTTTTTACTATGGTTTATCCTGTTCCCTGTAACAATGACATTGCACCTCTCCAGCTAGCAGTTCAACTCATAAAATACACTCTTCCGGGTAAAAAATGATCATGTCACCCAGAAGTCTTAATGTTACTTTTAAGACCACTAATTGATTCTGCTGCTCTGATATCCTCTTGCAAGGCATTCCAGAGCCTAGGAACGTTAACAGGCAAATACTCTGGCACCAGCTGTCTTAAGCCTAAATCTAGTCTCCACCAAAAGGCTGGCATTAGATGTCTTCTCATTTTACATGTTTGCATTTTTACAACAACATTCCACAGTTTTGAGGCTACTGTAGGTTGGCTGAAGAGTCAGTTTGGTGACCTACAAGCTGAGACTTACTCTGGGAGAAGAAAAGCAATGACCACAATAGAAAAGAAAAATGTAAGTTGTTCTTTGTGTTAGCTCTGGAGAGTGTACACCCATGGGTGCATCTCCCAGGACAAGGACATGAACTAGTGCGGCCATGTCATTAATTTTCCTGGGCCCAGGAACCTGTCTAACCTAAGTAAAGGAGGGTCTTTTGTATGCATATTGGTTTAAACACATGAAAATGCYCCCCCCTTGTTTTTATACTGCATGCTGCTGCACTTTTCTTGCTGCTGCTCGTGACAACGATGTCGTCCTGCATGCTGCTCTTCCACAAACCACACTGGGCAAACAAGGAAGGCAAACACAAGGGGACACGAAGTTTGTTACAGCAACTACTAAGCCAGCACAGCTAGAAGTCCCAGGGCGCTATCCAGAATCACCTCTCCCATCTCGCAATGCGTAGCGATTTTAATTTAAGAGAGATCAAGCCTCACTCCTTAGTCCCGGAGTCCCTTTTCACAAAACACAGGAAACAAAAACCACAAACCACAGAGAACGTAACAAAATTCAAGCAGGCTACCAGTTTAAACCTCTAGCTTGGAGCTGGCAGGAAGGCACTCTAGATTTATCCTGGTGCACGTGAGATCAGCATTTCGACCTGTTTCTTTCACAGCAGTCTGCTAGTTGTGATCAGAGTCTACACATGGGATTTGCTGCTTTCAGTGTTGTAAAATAAAGCATGGAAAAGCAAGTACAAAAGTCAGACACAGACACAGGAAAGAAAGGCAAGATCATTTATTATAACCAAAACTTTGCACTTCATGTCACCAAGTGGACTTGTCAGTCTCGCATGCATAGCCAAGGAAATCAACCCTAGACCCCAGAAATTATGCTATGTATCATATGACCTGCTGGCATATTAATACCCTTTCCTTTTTAAATCTTTGCTCTCCCTTCGGAGCCTGCCCTCTCAGTGGGGATCAGACTGACATATTATAGGCTCAGTTTTCTTTCTGAGCTGACAACTTGTCCAGGAAGAGCTGGCTAGGATGTCAGTCTTTGGAGGATACATAGAAAATTCCAATGTGGAATTTGCATATCATCACTTTACTGGAAGGTATCGTAAGAAGAAATAAATACTTCTCTCTTCTAGGGCAACACCTTCAGCTTTTAGCTAGCGTATCACACTTGAAATAAAAAAAAAAAAAATTCACTGAGTATCACTGGGTGACAATCTTCTCGATACTGCTGAACTGAGAAAAAGCCAGTGCAGAGACAGCCACTCTGAGCATCTCCCTCTTCCCTTCTCCCCACATCTATTTATGGAAATATTTGGAAATTGCAATATAGTCCTTATTTTAGGTGACTCCAGTTGTTACCTTTGGAAACCTTCCTGAAAGGCTGCCTATAAAAAAGAACTGTATAAAATGCAGTCTAGAAACATAAAATAGGAAACAGAAAACCTGAGAAATGGATTAGTTGTTTCCACCATCTTCCCAACAGATAGACTCTGATCGCAGGAAAACCACACCTGAATTCAATATTGGCTGGCCCCATTACTGAAAATGCTAAGGTTTTTTTAAACAGAGCAGATGATCACATAATTACGGCAATATAATATTACTTCATAGTTATACCAGAGTGATTGTCCTGTGAGTATTTTTACTATGCAACAGAGGCTTCATTCCCAAATCACATTGTAAGTATACACTGCATGGATACAGAATTAAATAAATTCGGAGGAAGAGCTACACCTGGACACCAGAAGCTATATAATTATACCAGTGAACTTCTCAAGGTAGCCCTCACGTAGGAGCCCAGATTGATTGGTGGCTGGAAAACATGTGTGCCTCCTCCACAGCTGGCTCCTCTAACTCAGCAATGAGAGACAAGTCCATGTACAGGCCAGCTAATACTTGTGCCTAATTTAGAAACAAGCCTTTGGGTGATGTCCGTGGTCAAGAGGAGGATGAGTAAAAAAACCTCCAGGGCTGCCCGCCCTCGGCCGAGAGAGTTGGTCCTGGGACCTCAGCAGGTCTAGCAGGCAGCCCAGTAACGCGTGGAGATGGGAAAGGCACCACACCACCAGCAGCCGTGGAGAGAACATGCTCAAACGCAGAAGCTTTGATACCTCTTTTTGAGCAGTGTCCACCGCAGCTGATGCAAAAAAAGAATAAGGTTATGATTTTGGCATCTTCCACAATTCCCTGACTTGTACCACACTGGAAAGGCAAACTGCTCCCTCCTGCTGAAGAACAGATGTGAAAACAGGGGTTATTTATGCCTTCTCAGCCACCACCATGTTCCCCCGTAAAGCCTGTCACAATACAGCCCTCAGTGACCTAGCCAAATTTACAAGGGGCAGGCCATAAAAGTTTCAAAAAGTGAAGAATTTGGGAAACTACCTACATCCTGTGTTTATTCTATGATCTGCTTGTACATGTTTTGGAGCTTCTTTCACCGGAGACTCACAGGAAAGGTATTACCTCACAGAGACTTAGCACCAGGAGAGCAAGCTCTTTAAGCTTAGCTCAAACTTGTATCAGCAGGACAGATGAAGGATCAGAAATGTATGAACTCTTTTCTCCCAACTTTTGTTGAGCAAATTCCTTTCTCCTAAAAGTTACTTGCAGAAGTGATTCTGGGTGACTGTTTCCAGAGGCCTTGCTATTTTCTCTGGAGAGCAATTCCCACATGATCACAAGAGTCCCAGGCTGCTTAAAAGACCAGCGTGACTTACACCAAGGAGGGACTGCTGTGTGTCCAAGAAGAGTTTCTTGTGTTTTGCTTCTTAAAAAGAAGGTCACTCTTCAAAAGCACGATGTGCTCAAAGTTAAATCCTTTCTTCTGTATCCTTCTATCCGTAAAGCAGAAAGTAAGCAGGCTGTGGCTCCTAAAAGCAGCTTTAAAAACAGACATAATTCTCCAAGCCTGGGACCATGAAGAGGTTTTCAGTCCTGCAGCTCTGAATCCACCTGCCTCAACAGCTTTGTCCATGCTGGTCTTGAGACGTTTTTGTTTCAGTCCTTTTGTGTCACATTCATACTGGCCAGCTCATTGAGGGCCTGACTTGTGTCAAGCAAAAGCACTTTATAACCTTATTCCAAATCTCTGCAGCTAACAYGGTACACTGCTATTGCAGTGATAAGAGCAAAGTTAGGTGGACAAGGACACAGCTACAGGCTGATGGCAGAATCTCTCCTCTCATTCACTGAATACCAGAAAAGTCCATGTCTCTTCAGCGAGCACCCAGTTAACTTCTTCTGTGGGAACACTTTTTTTCTCAAAAATTAAACAAAAATGAACCCTAAGTCAATTAACTGACTGGTAATGAACATACTTTTCTTGCAGTTTCTCTCCCTTATCATTCACGGCAGAAAGAGGCCATGCAGACAGGCTGATTTAATTAGGGGGAATAAAATGTTGTGGGAAGTCCCATATCCATGACATTGCTGTTGTTCTCCAAAGACCCCTTTCAGAGGTTATCCTAATGTTATGAAATTGCATCCTTGGGGATGGGTATGTTAGTAGCACACCTTTTCTCTGAGGTACTTCCTTCCTCTGACTTATATTGAACTTAAAGTTGACCAGAGAGTCCACAGGGACCAAGATGTCAAGGGGAAATCATCCCATACTGCTCTGTCTGAAGGCACTCCAATAGTAGGATAAGGTCAACTCTATCAGGAGAATCGCTGCTGAAGAGAGAGCCCAGAGAAGCTCTGAGGAGCAAGCCATCTATCTTGCTTTTCTTTTTACCAGGAAGCATGAGAAATGCCTGCAGTTTCTTAGGTCCTTTTCACTCTTTCTTTAGGGGTTGCTCTATCTCACCAACACTGGGGAAGCTCAAAGCAGCCTGGTGTGCCCCACATCAGAAACGCAGTGCATGAGCTGCTGATCTGCATGCACTGGGCCCTTCCTACACAAGACAGGTGAGAGCTCCAAGGTGTGCACGCCAGTCAGCCCTACTGCCCAGCAAACGTGATGCAGTGGGACAACACACACCTGCTGCACAAGTTCATTAGGGATGCCATGTTAACGGGCAAAGGCAGTTCAGCATTGATTTCCTGATACCTGGAAGCCCAGCAAGGGATCACCTTAAGCTTCTGGCTATCAGGTTGCCACCAGCATACAGTGCTCCACTTCCAAAACTGATAGGTGTAGCCAGCCTGCATTTTGTGGGTTTGTTTTTTCCTGGAGGGCGTAATCTGGTCCGTGGTGTTTTCCCTGTACAGTAAGCTCACACCATGTTTGAGGAGGAGCTGGGATTTCAGTCAGGAAATCTCTGAACAGTAACTAAGTATTTTCAGCATTGGCTATGGTTGGCTCTGTAGTTTCATCTACAGATGAATCATCCTCAAGAATAAACACCCTGGGTGGGGTATGGATGGGTCTCCCTCCTTGCCCCCACCCCCAGTGCTTTCAATACTGCAGTGTTTTGATTTTTAAAACATATGTCTAACAAATGTAGCAGTGATAATGAGGAACATGTCAATCTGCCATGTTTCCTGTTCAAATTTCCGTTTTCATTTCTAAAGTTCAAGTACATCTTGATCCCCACGAGATAAATGTGAGCAACTACAACAGAAGTGTGGAGAGGAGAGGAGGTGAGAGCTCAGAGCCGCAATGAAGACCAGAAGCACTGCACAACACAGCAGGGATCTGCTGGGGGGTAAAGCTGGCCCAACAGCCCCATCTCATCCTGATGGACCAGTTCGGTCGAAGGACCTGACCCCCAGTTTTGGCAGGGCCTGCGCACTGCCCCGACGGGCCACTTTGCGTTCAGTGTCTCATAGATTTGCTTTCTGCTGCCAAAGAAAGACTGAAAGTTTCTGTGGCCAAACCCTCCACTTCCCTCTCCTTCCCCAACTGCATCTAACAATTATTTAAACTTATTCAAGCACCAAAGACCACATAAACTAACGTTTTAAGTGCCTGAACTGCCTTGTGCTATGTCTTCCGCTGCCCAGAGCCCTGCCCTGCCTGCCACAGTGCATAATGCTGAGACCTCACAACCACAACAGGGCAACACCACACATCATTACACAAACACGCATGCCACCCTTCCATGCAGGAGGGGACAGGTTTCAGGAGGGAGACAACAGAGAGACAGTTTACTCTCTTTCAAACACAGTATGCATGCAGTATCCTCCTCTATTACCAGCCACACAGCTAAAATTTTACCAGCATGAAAATATTATTCCAGTCTCTTAGCACACACTCTTCAGCTTTTTTAGTACAAAAAGAGCACTTCGACTCATTATTTCAATCACAAGTCAGCTCCTAGAATTTGTGAGACAATTCAGATCAGTCCATCCTGACAGACTTTTGTCTGTTTTGATCTTTATTCTAAGAACATCTTTACTAGCCTTAAGATTAAAAATTATAAGAAAAACAAAAATTTGGGGTGGAAGGCGAAGGGAAGAGAGAGAGAAGATGGTTATCTAGGGTTATAAGACAACATTTCAGAGGTTTCAGAAAAGTGGCAAACAGACCTACAGAAATGTTGATTGCTTTTGCCAAAAGCTCTACTGAAAAAAGGCAGTCCAGATATCAAGGAAATAAGGGCAAGCATCTTTCTTGCTATAAAGAGATGACTTTTCAGATGAAATCTCATCCTGCTTGCCACAATCATGAGGAGTTAAATTAAGCAACCAAATTCTGKCTATCACCAATGGGTTGGTGTAGGTAAGGGCAGTTCACTTTAACTATTGTTCCTCCATAGCAAGCTTTGAGACCAGCCAGCTTACTCTGATAAGCAGCAGGACCTACCACCACAAGTTCCTCACAAGTGTGCATTCCATCGGGAAGGAAGGAGGGTCCCCTTGACCACAGTGCCAGCCAGCATCTAGAGTTATCTTTTCCTCCAGAGGAGGCTCAGCCATTATAGGTAGTTTCGGCTATCCTCCCATTTTCATGTGATGAGAGAGGGTTTCTGCTGACCCACTGTCCTCAACTGTTCTTCATGCAGCTAGTGAACAAGCCTAATAAAGCCAAATAACCAACCTAACAAATGGGTTAAACACAGTTGTCTTCTACCCCAGCTTCACCTGTGCTGTGATTTTTTCCACACCTCTTAAAATCAGGCCACTAGAATAAGTCTAACACATAGGTGTCCAGTGCCATTTTGGATGTCTTTGGGTGTCCAGGACTTCTAGTGGAGAGCTGCACCCTTCAGGAGTGGGAGCTGGATGTCAGGTGGGTGTGGAGAAGCACACTGTGTGCCTCTGTGTAGGCACCACATTGCTTCCTCCCTTTGGGCTGAGCTGCCAGCCTCTAAGTAACCACACTTGCTTTTCCTAGTCTAAAAATGCTGATGTTGTCTTTAAAAAAAAAAAAGCTTGTACTTCAGAATAATCTTATCGTATAGATGTCGACAAGCCATGATAAAGCATTTTCTCAGCTGTATCACTGTGGGGAAACAGTAAACACCAAGAGAGCAAGTCCCAAGAAAAAACTGCAGAATCTGGCAATGGAGCACCCAAAATCCACATCCATTGAATACACCAGTCCATTGTTATTAACAATGAACTTTCCTCCGGCACATCTTTAAAATTCATAGCACTCATAATGATGTTGATTACTAATTAGCAATGCACCAGGAACCAGGTATTGATCGTTCCATAATAACTTATCAACAGATACTTCTGCTGGGGAAAGGGAAGCATCACTTAAAAAGCTGGACACTGTGACATTTGGGCTGGCAGGGGACAGTCTGGCTGCCTCTTGCCTAAGGTTGAGCAGACTGATCAAGTGTCACACCCAAGGTTACCCTGCAAGCTCATGGCTCAGGAGGGATTACAGCACGGCAAGATCCTTTGTGACACGCGCTTTTGCCCTCTGAACTCTAGACCCCATGGCTCCTCATCAAAWTATGACCTGCTTAGACAAAAATACCCAGTATTGTTTCACTCTGGAGCAACTGGTATACAAAATAACTACAGCCTGGTCTTGTTTGGTTTTCAGTGAGCAGCACAGGTTTTCTGCCCTGCCTGTGTTACTTTCAATATGCTGCTACTGGGAAAATTACATAGCTAAATTGCTAGCAAGGACCGCTGCAAATGAGAACGTGCCCAATCAGCATATATTGGCATAAACACACCTCACTGTATCATCAACACATTTGGTAAGATCAGACCAATCAATCCTTTCAGTTACATCCAGAAAAATCCCCATCTGCCTGAGAGCAGAGGAGGAAGCAGGCAGCGGGCTGGACTCACTGGGGTTAGTGTCTTTCAAAAAGTGCTGGCTGTGCACCRCAACCTGTGTGCATGTGTGCTGAACAGATCAAGCTTTTTGAGCAACCAACTCAAGGGTTCAGACACACAGTCTGTGTACAGGGCTTAAGGAGTTACTATATGTCAGCCAAACCTCTGTAACTGTCCATGTCTGCATTTTTAATCTGTTTCAGTTTAAGCTTCTTTCATCAAGTTTTCAGCTAAATGGCATTACCTCACATCTAGGGCAGACCAAGAGCATACACGGCAAACCGAGGTTGCCACGGCTCAGCTGACACGTGGTGATTCGCTGTGCCGCTGCTACTTGCCCGTATGCAAGAGCACTACATATAGGAGACTCGTACAATCAGGTGAAGAGTGGTGGTTGAAAACTACCTCGATCCTTTAACATTTTCTTTCTGAAATTCAGAAGGCTCAGGAAGTTTCTTTAACAAAGTAGAGATCTCTAGGGTGGGAATCAAATCTCAGGTTGGATCATTAAGCTGATGCCACTGAAATACATTTTCAGCGTGGAGACTTTCACTGGAAATTTTGCTGCCTGGAACTAGAGAAACCTAAGAGCTGTGTGTGAGTAGAGAGGTATTCCCTGCCTCAAAGCAAAGCACTCTTTGCAGGCTCTTTAATGATGTAATAGGTTACCCTTACAGTGAAATCATAAAAAATCATGAAAACCCATTGAACTTTGGAGCTCCACAGGAACTGAGTCCTCAAGAGGCACTCCTGGCTGATTACAAAAAACAGCTGATATCATGATATTTCTGAATTTCTCAAGAAGATCTTGAAAATGCTCAGTTTTGATTAAGGCTGTAATACAGCCTATGCATCATCAGTGACTTCCTGCAAGTGAGGAATATTCATGGCAATTCAAAGCTCAAAAAAGCCCATCACTCTGCCAAGAGGAGTTCAGTAGAAACATGCTGCTATCTGAGGACAAGGGAACTGGAAGTGGCCATTTAAACTGGAAGGACATAGTTCCACATTTCCAACACAAAACGCCTAGGGCACTCAAACGTGGAAGTCCCTTTTGGTTTCATCTCCCATCGAGGCTTACTGCAATCACAACTCCACAGCACAACTTTAAGCATTCGCTTTTCTTTCTGTACCTTGACATCCTTTCTCTAAAGAGAAAAGCAGTAACTCTAGAATTCCTCACTGGAGGTGTTYGGAGGTTTGTTTCATGCCTGCTCAGCAACTTAAGGCCTTTAGATGGAAGGTGAAAAGAAATGCAAAGGAGGGCCATTATTAACAGGTATGATCCCCTCGGATGAGAATATCTTCTGCTGCAGRAAAAATCTCTGTACTTTCCAACTGTTGTTACTTGAACTTGTGACGCAGTGTGGAGCTGCTGGTTTTCTCAGCAATTAAATCTCAGCTGTTATTGAGGATGTTTCCAAAAACATTCCCATGATGGAAGAACAAACACAAACACCCAGTGCTTTACCAGCAGCAGAGGAAGAATTTGCAAGCAAGGCTTTGCACACCAGGCTGAAAATCTACTTGACTATCACAATGTGGTGTGATAAAGACAGCCAGGTGTTCAAAAACTGAAACAAATGGGGCTTTTTGCTTCCCACTAGAGGTGCACAAGTGTGACAAGGAAGGCACCTGGGGTGAAAAGTGTCAGAATTGGGCCTTCATTAGCTTTGGGTTACTGACAGGACCTCCTTCTTTCATGTTTTAGCAGTCTGTCCTGCTAACTCCCCTAACAGAGCAATATTGCACCAAATATACGCCCCCAGAGCAACGGGGAATGAGCCCAGCCAGTGGGTTGTGCCACAAGTCAGGTGCTTGCTCTTCAGAGATCCTGAGGAATCCTCCCACAGCATCCTGAGCCAAGGGCTCTGCTGGATCCAGTTGTCCAAGGTGTCAAACATAAAGTGATCTTTTATCAAAGCACCTGGTTAGTGGCAAGGTGAACCACCTTAATTCCTCGAAAAGAGCTCGTGAATGCTGTATCAGGATGTCACAGTATAGGTTTCTGGCTGGCAATGAGGTCACAGCTCCTTTATACCTCATCAGAAATGTGGCCTTGTGCCACCAACATTGCCAACCGTCCTTATCACTTCGACCAGGACACGCCAAAACATACAAAGAGCCGCCATTCAGCCACTCTCTCTGCCTCTCCCTGAGGTGATCACCCACCTTTTCAAGCATTTCAGGAACGCATTAAGTCATTCTAGACAAGCTTTGCTATCCAGCTAAACAAATGACCCTTTCTGAGCATGAGGCAAAATAAGGGCTTGGGAACAATTGGAGGAAGTGCACCAAACAGAAACTCCTGCAGTAATTATCGTCATTCACTTGGGGGAGAGGGGGAGCAGGGGAGCACCCTAGCTGGGACCACCCTCTCCTCTGAGGCCGGGGTCTACTCCCATTGTTCTCACCAGCAGCCACGCCACCACCTCCAGCAGGAGCAGGATCAGGCCTTTAATCCCCATTTCCTCTTGGCCGAATGAACTGCAGTGTATGCCAGTGACAGCTAAATGAAGGATTCCTTTTTCCAGAGGACCGGCAACAGCTCTTAACTCATAAACTCAAGGTAATTGACATTACAAACAAGCTTTACCCACAGGGACCCCAGAGCAGTCAACAATTGTGCTTTAATGAGTAGGAAGGAGAAGGGGGGAAGTCTTTGCACGCCGCGGTAGGACATTCTAAGAAAAGCTCTTTCCCTTTTCCAGGCAAGGCAATGATTAAAGTTTGTGCACGAAACCCGGCAAGGAGGGAGACCTTGCTGAAAACGCCTTTCTTCCTAGCTTTCCTGTGGAAAAAAAGCAAGGGGGATGAAAAATTGTTATTGGGACTTGAGAAGGATGACAGCAGCCAGTTAACAAACCCAAGCAATAAAAGAGGAAGCCAAGCTTAGATGAAAAAGTTGAAGATCCCAGAGCTCTGGAGTTTTGCAYATGAAGGACATCTAACAGAGTTCAAATACTAGTATGAACTGCCACAGATGGGCAGGGTGTGGGGTGGAGTGCCAACCCAGGTACTATATGAACTCAACAACCTAACAAACCTGACAAAATTAGGAGGGTATCCTGCCTCACAGTCTTTCTTCCGTTTCTCCTCCTGACTCAGCAAAGCCATGGTCGGTTGGGAGCACTGTGTCAGCRCTTCACAGAGTGACACTAGTCCTGACTACAGAGGGGAAGTGAAGTAAAAGGGCAGTACACAAGAGCATCKCTGTTTGCAGGACTGCCCTTGTCAATGCTTATACGGCGCTGCTCAATTTTCACTTTACCTGTTGGGCACAGAAAGGCACTCATACCTCGTAAGAACATTTCTGTTTGAATGGCTCCTTCTCCTGAAAGCCTAAATCAAAGGGAGCTGACCCAGAAATTGATGAGACCTTTGTGCATATATTACATATGACATATTAGAATTTATTGCAAAAAGAATAGCATAATGAAAAATCCTATTATTCTTCTTCATCAAAATGTTAGTGTTGCTGACCATGTTTCTAAACAAAGCCAATGGGCTACCTGTTGTACAAAGACGGTAAGTAAAGATGGCCCCTGCCTAGCAGGTTTTTCACTTAGATTAGGAACGACAGGGTGATACAGAGAGAAAGACAGGGAAGCACAGAACAATCAGGGGTAATGGGCAGTGGCCTCAGCCCCCCAACTACATAATAGGTATCATTCTCTGAAGAAAGTGTTGTTTTTCTGGAGGATTAACAAATATTTAGTCAGGACAAGCTTCACTGAACCACATAAGTGAGATTTGGTCACGTCTATGGGGGCTGAGGGACAGAGAGAGACTGCGCAGATCCAAATGGCGTGGACCGTTTTGGAAAGAGGGGAGCAGTCCACAGCTAGTACAAATGCTGTGCGTTGGCTGATGGTACCAGATCAATGCCAGGCAACTGTGGCCAGTAACAGCAGTTTTCTGGGTTGATGATAACTCATGGGGAAATGATTGCAAATAAGTAGTAAAGCCCTGAGATGGAAGAAAAGGATTAACCTGTCCTGAAAAACCTCCAGGAGAGGGCCAAAGAAGAGATGGGAACATGTGAAGGGTGCCCCTGGGGAGAGGCAGAGCCAGCTGCCATCTCAGTCCCCACACACCTGCAAGAGGTATCCTACCCTCAGGACACAGGGCAGGAGATACCTTCATGGTTTTGGCAAGCCCTGTAGGGGTTGCTTTCACAAACTCCAACAAACCCAGGAGATTTGTATTTGTGTACGCCGTTGTTCTTGGCTGATTGGCTGGTTTTCTTTTGTCAGACCTTTAATGGGGGCAGCTTGAATCCTGTATCTGTTCCCCCATAAAGCTCTGATTTGTGGTGGTCCAGGTGAAAGGGACTATTTCGCTGGTGGTCCTGCCACCCAGTCACACCATAATAACAAGCAAACTGGGGGGACTCAACTGCAGAGGAGTTATCCCAGAATCAAGCAACCGAGGAGTTAACACAGTAGCACAGATAAGACATAACCTATGTTTTGTGATTAGATTAAACCATCTGTCGTGTCCATGCCTTTGGTTTGCTTTAGCAATGCTCCCTGCTATAGCTGGGTCCCAATGACACTATCTGATGATGAAACTTAATCAGCTGGGTTGGGTTTGGGCCTTTTTTTTTCAGTACACACAGAGCGCTCAGTTTTTGCCAGAAAGGAAGGAAGGTCTTGTAGGTGAGCTCACAGGAATAACACTCGGTGCATGCTGCCTCCAGCTCAGCGACACACTAACAGAGCTATGATTTCCAGACCTAAACCAGTGTGTCTCCAGTCAGTTCAGAGTTTGAGCTCAGGGCAAGCAGGGTCAGCTCTTCCACTGATGTGCACCTTGTTCTGCAGTGTCACACAGTGTGCTTGTGTCAGAGAGGAGCAGTAACGCTGGCTAATGGGTGTAGCAACAAGCTTTAGAAAGCTTTTCTGAGGTGAAGCATTGCCTTTTACAGCAATGGAGTGCAGTACTGAAACAGTCCCGTGTGCCAACAATCAGCCGTTCATAGCTGTCCTTATCTTGGGTAAGTCCTGTCACGTACCTTGATGAAGGCTATACTGGCTAGAAGAAGCACACTTGTCAGTGCTCCAGGAATGCTTGCAACAGATACTCATTGTGGTGCTTGCTTGTTGATCAGTAGCGCATGTAAGGGCAGGGAGCTTTTCCCTTAGGTGGGGTTCAGGAGCCATCACCACTGCAGGCAACCCCTGAGGCCCATTGCATGGGGATCCTGCAGTCTCATCATCTATTTAAACCCCTAATGATACACACCCTGGCCATGCTGAGTTCAGTGCAAACCTACAGCCTTGAGCCCTATTATTGCTGCTCACACTGCCCTGGGATTCACAGCTCATGTTTTCTCCTGGTGAAATAGTGGGCTACAGTCTTATTCCTACTGTAGCTAACAGCAAAACTCCCAGCGAGCCAGTGGGAACAGGGTCAGGCCCACCTTACTGAGGAAATATTTAAGCCAATAAGCTATGGCTATTCGGAAGACATAATAGGCATCTCTTCGTTCCACCAGAACTGGGAATGGCAGGCCAGTGGCAGGGCCATCATGTTCACTAGAGGTAGCTAGGGCTGGTATAACACCATGCCCTTGCTGGCATTGTGATCTAAATACAGTAAACCTGTGTGGGGCAAATCAGAGTCAAATTTACAGCATACAAACTATTGTACAAAAAAGACTGTGAATTGCCTAGACTGGTAATATCATTTTGCTTGAGACCTCAAGCTGAACCCAGACCACGTTCCCAACTTTGAAAGGCCAGTGCATTATCTGCTAAACCACCCATCCTACTGGAAAATCTTCTCCATGTTCATGCAAAAGGAAAACAAAACCCAGACTGCTCTGGGCTCTAAGCCAAATCTGAACACAACACACACACTTCCCAACAGGCAGGGAAAGTGCTGCACCAGAGTTTGGCAATTATGAACAGACACTGATGGTTGCAAACTAGGCTTTGCCACAAAAGTCTTTACGCTGACAGCCTTGGGTATGCTCGGTTGTTTGTAAGCTGCAGGTACATTTCCTTACTAGTGTTATTGTATTCCTCCTGGAAAGGAAGGCAAAGCTGGAGTATACTAGCCCTCAGTGGATCAGAGTTATTTGCAAAAAGACTCTTGAAATGCAGGGCACCATCTTGTTTGTTCTTTTATTCTCTGCCCTTGTGCACTGTTAGCACCTTTGTTTTGCAAGAACAGGTACAGAGAGCAGCCAGGCACTCAGAACAAGATTTTCTCCTGTCTTGTTCTTCGCTTTGAAATCTCTGGTCGCTGCAGTCACCCGTGAAAGCTGTTTCCTACACTCCATGATGGGAGCTTCCTCTTAGCTGATGTTCAGCTGTTCTTCAAGAACACACCCCATGTGAGGATCCATCTCAGTGTAGATGTGTTGCTACTTACACCAGAACGATTTATTGTTTTGTTCCATATCAAAGCAAGGCACCATTTATTACCCTTCCTGTACATGCAAAACTTCCCTTGAGGCCACCAAAAAATGTGCCAATACTCAGCTGTGTTATATTGCAAATAAGCTGCTACAGCACCAGTGCTTTGGTTATTGGTTAATAGTGGTGGGCTGACATTTACAGAATTGGCTTACTGAAGAAGGTCCCTGGGTTTCCTAGTTAATCCTCGAGTGGGAAGCTGAGGACATCTGTAGTCTATCCCTGACTCTGACAAATTGCTACGTTAACCCTGCCCAAACTGCAAGAACAAGGTAAATAACGCTGATCCACCCCAGAGTTAGGGATCAGAAGAATCCRGTCACCATGGCTGGCAACATGGGTTTCAATCTTCACAGGAAGGTTAATGCAGGTACGTGAAGGTGACACTGTACGTCCCTGTCAGGACAGCCAGGGAGTCCCACAGCAACAGCAGAGACCAGTTTCTCCCAGGAGAGGGAAAGTTTCTCATCAGCTATGACACACTGAAAGCCCATTTCCAGGGAATATTGCTGGGCATGAACAAGGGCTTCCTCCAACTTCTGCTTCAGGAAAAACAGCCCCGTCGCTCTTTCTAGTGGTATGTCCAAGGAAAACAGCCGCAGTGCTGACGGATGGCAACACGCATGCGGTATGGTGCAGTGCATGACAGTAGGCTGAAAGCAGATCTCTGCAAATGAACTGCCTCCACCAGCACCAGGGGATACCCTCTTTGAGGTCACACGACCGCTTCTGATGGGACTTGTTTATCATGGAAAGACTTTTCTGAAAAAGTAAATGAGGTGCATACACAGTGCTGGATGGGAGCCTGCCAGCACCACAAAAGTCAGGACGGAGAGGTTATTTTTTGGATCCATGAATAAAGACTAAGACAGACATGGAAAGAGCAGGAGCTGTTCATATCTTTGAAAGAACTGCAGTGCTGTTCTGAATTAATCATATTTACATTCATCCAGCACAGACATCCTGGGAGGCTTGAAAATTCGTGCACAACATTGCACGTTGCATATTAAGAATGCTAAGGAGATGAAGTCAAAGTGCATGCAGCAGACGAACCTGATTCGGAGAAAAGGAAACGTATTCAGAGTCCTTCCACGTAAACCCCTATTTTTATAAGAAACACCATGAACTGCATGTATCAGCCACTTCTGCATAGCAAACTGCTCGGTTTATCAGTTTCAGAGTGGTGGAAGACGGTATCGGTTTTGCCTAGATTTATATCTACAGCCCCAGAGTACAGAGATAAAACAAACGTGTTTAGACCACTAGGCCAATATCCTTACTCTCTTATTRGGGTTACTGGATCTTTTACCACTTAGGCATTGCATGAAAGACATAAACTGACACTAGTTCAGAAACCATTAAAATGCACATTAGTAAACAGCAAGCGTCGTCGCTGAAGCTGTAGTTGTGGGTTCCTTGTTCACACCAAAGGAGCAACGTGACACTTTAAGGCTTGCTGGGTGATGTGAGGTGCTTCCCAGCCACCTATGCTTGGAAGATGAGTGATTTTGCATCCAGCAGAGTGAAAACCTTCCTAAACCTTGGCATTTGAGATCATTAACCCCCAGCCAGATCTTTGCTGCTCGCTGGGAAATAATTCCTAGCCTTGGGAATTGCCCCAGATTACTCCCCTGAAGCACAGTTCCCATCAGGAGTGTCTTCGCGTACTACCTCGTTTGAAGTTCTCGCCTCCTTGGAGACAGAGGGTCCTATGGGTGGAACTCACCTGGCCTGCCTCTGGCTGCCGAATGTGCTTGGGCTGGGCATGGGTCCAACATGGATGCCCTGGGGTTTGAGAGAGCCCACAGCCCTTTGGCCTTGCCAGGTCTCTGGCCAGTGCCTCCCTCGGCCAGGCCAAGCCGCCATCCCGGTCCTGCAGRAAACAGCAAATGCTGCAAGCCACTCTGCCACTTGCATGTACCTCCATCCAGGCTTGAAATCTGGAGCAGTACCAACTTTACAGTGATTCAGCAACAGGCTGCTTTAGATGGATATGCTTATAATAGATCTCCCTCCCTTCTCCAAAACACGGCTTGTTGCCTGAGACCATAGGCAGAAATAAAGCAAGTTCCTCCTCTTCCTGCCCATCACTAAGTGATCCTGTGGTTACCTAAGAAAGGCTTCAATTTCCCAGAGCTACTGAATAGCCCCAGTGTCTGCTCTGAGCAGTGGGAGCTGTAGGCACTCAGCACCTGAAACATATGGATTTAGGAGTTTAACCTTTATTCCTCATGATTAATCATTTTAACCCAGCCATGGTGTTCAGAGACTTAGCCAGAGGGGCATGCAGCMAGTAGGGATCAGACTTCTGTGGGCTGTGACTCCCACAATGTGGCATGTAAACATCTCATCAGCAATGCAGGCTATATAAAACTGATGCAGACATTTGGAGAAAAAAAGAGCCGTTTGAAATCAGCATCTTCTACTCACCAGGCTGGGCCAGCCCAGCCCTGGTGCACGCCCCACCGCCGCTCCATCAGCCACGAGACGCACACGCCGCCTGCAGCAGCAACTGCTATTTGGAGAGATAGAAGGAGCCATTTCTTTGTCATTAACAAAAGGCAGAGTGTCTATTAAAAAATAAAGGGCGTCACAAAACAAACAAAATGATTCATTGGGATTTTAGGACTCACCTCCAGACACAGCAGGAGGGGAAGAGCTTGCCGTTACCCATTCTGGCTGCAGAATGGGATCAGCCCAAGAAAAAGCATGTTCCCACAGTAGACAGTTTGAGCTTGTTTTGTCAGACACTGAGGTTCAAATGGCCTTTCTTTTTTGGCACAAGGATTTTGGCAGCCTGGAGAGTGCTGGTGCTAAATAACAGTTAACACCAGCTTTTCTATGGTACCACATACAGTAAACAATGCAAACAGTGTTTCAGGGATTTGGTGGGGCCGAGCTGCCGATTGGGATCCAGAGACGGATCAAACTTTGGTTAGAGAATGAATAGCTCCTATTTACTTGTAATCTCCACTGTGGTGGGGAACACAGACACGCATGTGACAGCAACTGCTTCTGCAAAAAGATTTTTCATCTTTCTTCTCTCTGTGCTCTGCTTCTTCAAATACCTTCTTGGATGTCACTTCTGCAGCTAATGTGTCATGTGGAAAAGGTATCCAGTCAGAGGAACAGTATTGTGAAGCAAATGTACAGTATTAACGGCTACAGGAAAAGCAAACGTAATTCTGCACTGCAGGTTTTATATCTGAAGTTACCTTTTAGTTCAGCAATTGTCTGTTTGTGTCTTTATGTCAACTTTTTGTTTAACAACTTTTGAATCTATAGGACAACTTTAATGAATTTTGTCAGAGGGATAGAGATATTTTGTACATCACTTTCTCACAAGGTTTGTGAAAGGCTTTGTGAGGAAAGAGTCCCTCTTAAGGTCTGATATACAAGGACCCTGCTGTCTGGAGTCTTTCCATCATTATTAGACATCAAAGAACCCGAGCAGAGGCTCGGCCATCTTCCTTCTCCAGACCTGCCTGGTCTACATCTTACTGAACTGTGCTCCACTCTGAAAGAGCGAGCATGCAGGTATCTACAGCTCCCTTCAGCTTCCTACCAGGAGCAGACTTCTCAGAAGACCAATAGAAGGCAAGCACAGACATTTCAGTTGGAAAAAAATCAATCCAAAAAGCTAAGTGGCATTATCTTTTGATCAGCTTAGCTTTAAATTCACTCTAGCCAGCAGGGCAGAAGGTTTGCTAGGAACCCTCAAAGACACAAGAAAGGTATTGCATGGCTAAGTATCACCTGGAAATGTTTGATTTCCTGAAGACACTGTCCCTCTCAAATGCTCTAATAGGTTTACTTTCCATTTGGCTGTTCTTCCCTCTCCAGAATCTCAGATTGCTCCCTTGCCCCGCTCCTGACCTCACTGCTAAAAGACACCTTTCTAATTAATCGTTTTACACATTATTACAACATTTAAATGAATCCAGGTGGGAGCTTTCAAAGGAGCTGAAGGTGGAAAGTCAACACCTCATTTCCTTTTAGAACCTTTGAAGATCCCATCTAATGGGGCTTGAGGGTTTTAAAAGTTGCAAAAAAAATTGTAAATAGTCCAACATACTCTCTCAGTTCTGCACCCAACAAAGCTAGAGCCGAGAAGGCAGATTTTCAGTACTTGAGTCCTTGAATGAGTTTAGTGTCAGAGGACATGAAGATAGCTTTTGTCCGTCTGCATGTGGGTTTATATCCTACCACCTAAAGTTTCCACCTGGCAGAAGGATCACCACCTTGTATTTTTGTTCTGCTTTTTCTATAGAGAAAGTCACAGTGGTGTGGTGAAAACTTGGCATCCTATGGAGCCAGTCCTGGAGACATGAGCCATAAGGAGACCACTCTGACCTCTTCTAGAGAGGGAGCCTGTCATACCCACCACATCCATCACCCAACCTCACTCCTGGTGCCAAGTGGTTGGAAGGCAGGGTCCACCTTTCCAGAAAAAGGTAATCATGGCCCTCACCAGCATTGACCAGTGCTGGATCAGTGCTGGTGACCTAATCTGGGTCACACTGCCAGGCAGAGGTGTCTCCCTCAYGCCTCCTCCCGGGATGCTGCTGCCTGCGGACGTACCTGCACATTTGGGACTCCTGTGGGGATTGGCAGAGGGAGATGTCTGCATGTTTGCTGAGTGGTTTGTGGCTGGGCAGTTGGCTTTTTTATGCATTTTGTCCTCGAAATATGTAAAAGAAATGTTTTCTAGTATGTGGTACTTGGACCTCTCCCACTCTGAATTAAAAACAGGAGAGCAGAGCCCAGTGCCAGGCTTCATCTGTCCTGTGTACCTCTTGGCAAAGGAGAAAGCAGGAGCGAGGAACTTATCAGCGCCTTCCGCTTTCCATCAGAGAAATCTGATGTAAAAGTTCTTCTTTGAAAGTGAAATTTCTTTTCGTATTGACCTGAAATATAGTGAGGCACATTAGGAGGTATTCGTCTTCCTCTGAAAACTGATGGTACTAGTTTTTTCACAGAAAGCACATATGTGTGTTACTACTTTTGATCTGTTCAAGTATAACAAATATTGCCTTAACTTCATGGCAGCAAAAAAGTTAAGACTGAGTGAAGAAAAACTTGCATGGGATCAAACCCTACTACATGCTGTATAACTTCTACTGCTAAGAAAGGTACTTATGTTGAAATATCAAACCATTGCTCCTTTTCACAACACAAAATTATTTTTCTGAGAATAGTGGGTGCCAGGCATTTTTTATAATCTGGCCATAGATTATCCTTCTGTATGTCTTTCTGTCTGTCCATCTACTGATCTATGTGGTACTATACATATAGAACTATGTTGAGACATAGTTACAGAGATTCCTATAACATCTCAAATATAAATAACTCAAACTCCTCAGAAAGGTGAGAGCAACACGCACCCTTCCTTGGTGAGGAACACCAGTTCCTCTCTGTGGATACAGCTATCATAAGGTGGAGCACTGAACAGAAGCATCCAAGGGTCCCACTGTCAGTGGGAATCAGAAGAGAGCTAAATTAAACAAAATAATTATGTCGCTTCCTGTTTGTCCAAAAGAATACAGAAAGAGGAAAGGCCAGAGGCTGTCTACGGGACCAGGTGGACCATGGACCAACTCAGCTAACAACAGGCATTTGGTCACCTTAAGTAGAAATAAGTTATTTATATTTAGAAATGTAAGCAAAATCATCATCTGTTCAGAAAATAGCTCCCTTATCTAACTGTGGTGCAGGCACGGTGTGTCCACATAGACGTCAGCGGCACAGATCCTATTYGCTTGGGTCTGGTCAGATAAGTCAGGAATACAAGCAGCAGTTTTTCAGGACCAATGGGGTGCTGGAGGTGGCTTGGTCAGGTACCCTGACCTGGGTATTAAGCCACAGCCCATTCAAATGCCAACAGAGCTGTTAAACATTTCTTCCATTAATCTCAACCAACGCTGCCTCTGCTTTCTCCCTGGGCAGATGGGCATACCACCCAAATGCAGCCTGATCCCTCCTGCACCCCTTTTACTCAGCTCTGTCCCCAGATCTCAGGCCTTCCCTCCCTCCTAAAATGAGAGCCACAGCTCTTTGCTTCAGGGTCTGCCGGGGGGAGACTGCCAGGCTGCTGCAAGTGATGCTCCAAGACTGGAGCAAATGACGACCAGAGCTCCTTTCTGCTTCTGCACTCCTGGGATCAAATGCCCCATTTTCGAATCCAGACAATGAAGCTCAGCACCCTGACCCTGCAGCATGTTCCTCAAGTGTCTTTTAGATTAATAAAACAGGTATTTAGGGACCAGTGCACTCATTTGAATGTTCAGACACAATGATTTGGCACCTAAGGTTGGTCCTGGTTTGAAAACTGGGTCAACTGTTAGTTTCTCCTCTGATCTGCGTCTTTATACTGGTGGCAGTCAGCAAAAACTACTTTTCTAATCTGAGACAATCTCTCACAGGTTAATATGGCAGAATATTGTTGGAGAATTAGTGTCTTAGGCTGCAAAAGTATGTGGTGACCTATTGAAAAGGTAGGATCTCAGCAGCCTTTGCAGGATTACATCATGAGAGGTAGGACAGTTCTCCCAACAAACTGTGAGAGAGTTCTAATGTGTCTTCAGTCCTTGAAAAATTTTCATACCTAGTGGTTGGGTGATGCTGTGAGCATGGTCAAGAGGCATAATTTGCAGCTTCCCCTGAACAGATGTTCAGGTAAAAGACTATATGAAGGGCAGCTGGAAAGATGGAACAGAGGAATGTTTGTGGAAAACACTCATATGCTATAGGCTGACTGGGTACTGAGTTTATATCAGTTTCACTTCTGGTCACCTATATGCAGTCATATTAATGAGGGCTTGCTGCTGATGATTGCTGGGTTTTATTTTTTTGTTGTGTCAATCCTGTACACAGAGCTGCCCACAACCTGAAAGATTGAGTTTTTATCCATTTTGATTTAGAAATTACCAAACTGAGAACTGTTGACCTCAAGCTCTCTGTTTGCTAGAACAAAACCAAAAGTCTGCAAAACCACATTAACTCACTTGGGTCGGCTACCCAGAAGAAACGTGCTCAGACCGGGCTCAGTGTTTTACTAGGATGTGCCAATACTGAACCCCAACCCCCTCCACAGAGCCTGTGAGAAGGGACAACTGAGGCAGGAAAGCAAATCAAAAAGTGAGAGACTCGCTGCCCTGGACCAGCTTTTCCATCAGAGAGATCGTGGTGCCTAACCCCCAGCCCAGCTTGTCTCACCTGAAGGTGACAAAGTCCTGGGTGAACACACAAGCACCATTACCAAGCCCAAGTGGGCTCCTCAGCATAGAGGCAACCTGGGAATTCAAGAGGCAGCCTCGCATCCAGTGACATCTTTTCATCCTGATTCATAAATAATAACTTCCTATACACCATAATTGATGGGAGTGATATAACTGTATCCAACCCCTCTGGTTGTTGTCTGTAACCTATCATTCCCTCTGTTTCATCTTGTGTGAACTCCTGCCAGTTAACCTTCATCCCAGCCCAGACCTTCTGTAAATATTAGATCATCCTTTCCACCGCACCAGCAACACCAACTGTGGTGAAAACATCCCGCCAGGTTTCAGCCCGGTGCTGCAGACACCACCCTCGGTGTCTCCTGGCTTACCCACAGGGATGGGACCACTTGAAGCCTCTGGGACCTCCCATAGGAAAGAGGTGGAGGTGACCAGGGGATTACCTTAATTGTAGCTTTGGGTGTTACCGTGAGCTGTTTGCAGTGCCCTTGCCCTTGCCTCTGTTATTCTCAGCATACTGGACATACTTTAATTTGGATTATCATTTATACTTGGTGTCTCAGTATCACCCTGTAAAATTCAAGTTCCTGTTCTGAGCAGCACGCCGCATGTTTATGGTGATAAGTCGCAAGACGCTCATCGACAGATGCTTGTTGCTCAGGCTGGCAAATGATGTCTGAGATCATATACTGTGTTTTGGGTATGATTTTTTTTTAAGTCTCAATTCAAGACAATTTTTTGCCAGTTTCAAAGCACAGCTGATCTACCATCATGCTTAGCTTGGATGTATTTACTGTCAAGTATATCACTATAGCTCCCATTTTTCTAAATTCTCTGACCTTGTGCATTTCCCTTGATTAAGGAGCACGCCCAACTATTTTTCTGTTTTGAAAGAGATACTCAGGGTGAACGGGAGTTCCTCAATGCTCTAGCAAGACTTAGCTGTCTCCGAGCCCTGTTTAAAGAAAGTTACCCTGAAGATTCTTCTTGTATAAGCAGAGGCTGACTCCAGCAGTGTGTCACCCCAGCCATCCCCTCCCAACGGCAGGGCCAAAGCGGGGAGCAGTGAGGGCCAGCTGCATGGCCAAGGACTTCCAGCTAGTCACATCAGGATTTCTCCAGCCACACACATTTCTAATCAGCACTGGAGAAGCAACAAAATACTGTGTCAGCATAGCGAATGTTTAAGTCTTCCAGAGAGTTTGTTGAATTTTATGATTCTGCGAATAAAACATGGGGGGTTGAACTATTTCACATTGTTTCTTCTTTTCCTTACTGCTGCTTCTATATTTTTCAATCAGTTGTTCTTGCCTTAAATGCTGTTGCTGGAGCGGCGAAGTCTCTCCATTAAAAAAAAAAGTCATTATCATTTCTGCAGCCTGACCAGGCTCCTCTCTCTTTGTTACAATGTGCCCCACTAGGAACTGGGAGGATGAGCTCCACGGCAGGACCCCTACTCTGAAAGCACCAGGGTGCGCGCGTGCATGAGCGTGTGTGCAGAAAGGGAATGCGAGAGGGAGAGAATGTGTGTGTCCTCAGTTTAATTAGAAAATTTAATTGGATGGGGTTTGGGTCATTTTTTTCCCCCCCTTTAGAGCTGGCTGCAATAAACAGACTTTTCTTTTTCCCTTTTATCCTTCAGTGGTTTGTAGTTCTGCATCTGCTCTGCTGGCATTGTCTCCGCTAACGGCCATACCGATCAGGAAGCCAGAGCCAGGAGGCAAATGAAGGGACTGCATTGATACCGCTGATCACTGAGCCCCATATAACTGGCAACTGTTTCTGTCTTTTACCTCTGAAGATGAGTTGAACAGATTGTGTAAAATTTGGTGGCTTCCAAAAAAGAAAGGGGGGTGGGGGAAGAGAGAGGGACGTCTTACTGCCTCGGCCCTCTCGCTACCTGGTACCCAGGGGTCTGTTGGAACAACATCCTCAGCGCAGGAAGCAAAAGTGAAAAATTCATGGAAGTGAGCAAATCCGCTGATTTCAGGGAATGTTTGTACAAAAGAGTGAGAGACTAAACACACTGCACCCTCTTCTCTGTGGGCAGATGCTACAGGCTTAAACCCTACTGCAGAGCCCTCCACCTCCCAGCTTTGGCTCTGCTGTGGCAAGAGAGCAGGCAAAGCCTCGCACCATATGCTGGGGAAAGTTCTCAGCTCGGACACAGGGGAACCGGTGCCAGGAACAGTGACTAACATCTGAGAGAGGTTGAGGATGTGGGACACATCTCGCAGACACCATTCTCCCTTGCTCAGCAGCATCTCATCGCACAGGATATGGGCCACAGTCATAAGGTGAGATGGGTATTTGTCATCTCTACCCAGAAAAAACAGCCTGGGGAAGCTGACTGATGGTTTTTTGCTCCCCTCAGCCCATCTTCCAAGCAAGGCAGTAAAGAACTTCTCCCTCACCACGTCCTGCCACCTTTCTGCACGTGTTAGCTGCTCTCCTGATGTTTGCCATGTGTTTGGGTATGCAGGTGAATCACAGGGAGGTGGATGTTTGCCCATCCTTGCCTGGCTTTGAGGAGGATTATGACAAAATGAACCTCTAACAGAGGACAAATTTTGATGCAAACAGTTCCTTTCTCTGAATTTTAAGAAGAAAGGGACAAGGTGGGCCCCCACCATATCATCCTGCTGGTTCCTCAAGTGGATCAGGTTCAGACACAGGCATTATATGGTCCACACACCCTATAATCTCTCTCTCTCTCTTTTTCTTCTTGCTCTCCCTGCCCCCCACCACCACATTATACAGTCAGGCTGGGATCAAATTCAGCTTACTTGAATGTATATCATTTCCAAGTTGAAGTCTAATCTGCAGCCTTGTCCCCAGTGAGACACTCAATTTACCACTCCTGTAACTAAAGCTCATTGTTACGGCTATAATAATCAAATGTATCATTTTCCTAAAGGATACTTCTGGTCAACGTTTTGCATTTTTTAGATTTCTCTTTGTTAGGTCACACGCAGGCTTCCTGCTCCACTCAACCTTTCTTTTTATTTCTGTGTCCCATTCATTACACCAATGTTGAGGCAAAAAATATTATATTTCCCCTTGGAAGACTCAAAACTGTTCATGTCTATGAAAGAATAATAGCATGACCAGGGGACTACAGATCAATGTTATCCAGATCAGCACTTAAATGGAAATCACTCTGCATGAAAAATTCACGATGCCCTCTATCCTTTACATGGATAATGGGGACATCTGGTTACAGCAGACAGAATCGTTTTACGTATGTATATATGTGAGATACAGACTTGTGTGCTTTCGGTGTAATTCAGACAATGGCTGACATTGCCAGAATTAGTTATTTTCTAACTATTTTGAGGAGTCTAATACACCTTCCTCTGGTGAATCCAAGTCCCTAATAGCAGCAGCATCAGAGATAGGATACTGGGCTAGATAAGATCACTGCTGGGACCCCGTGATGCCTGTGGGTTACCTGCTGCTATTTTTTAACTGATATTTTTAATATTGATAAAAGGGTCAGTGGCCAATCCTCCTGGCCATTTATTTCTCCTTCTTTGATCTCAACCCCGGCAAGGTTTCCGCTGCCCTGGGGACTCTTGGCATCACCCGCGCAAAGAAGGAGGGAGCACAGAGCCTCTCTGTGCTCCAGGCACTTTGCACACTTTTTGCCCACTGGTGTCAAAAGTAGTTTATGCCTTGGCAGCCTTATAGAGCAGCTAGTGGAAACCTGGGGAAACGCAAGTGTATCTTAAATCTCTGACCACCCTACTGAGGACTGTACAAACCACTTGCTTACCTACTGCCCTGACTCCCCTTCTGAAGGCTAATGCCTTGGTGCTTTACGTCCAAGGACTGAACAGGACCCTCTTACCCTTTAAACACAACTGGAGGACAAGTATCAGTAGCCCCGACGGCCTTCTGGTGTGGTGTACTTGGGCCAGGACACCCCCATAGAAAGTGGGAAACCCAGCTTGGTCCCTTCCCTGGTCCCACGGGACTTGATCCTGTGTCCCCGCCAGTCTGGGGAGAGAGTGCCTTGGGGAAGAGGCTGGGAACAGCTGAGCAGAGGGGATGCCTCCATCGCCCCTCCCAGAGGTGGCCACCACCCTGCAAGGGATGAAGGCTTCGAGGGCTAGAAGGAGAGGCAACACCAAAGGGAGACCCACGCTGCAGCCTCCGCCTTTAAAGGCATATGCGAGTCTCAATTTCTCAGCCCTGCCCCGCTGTGGATTTATACTTAACATGATCCGGTCTTTGGACAGAAGTTGCAAGTTTTGATTTGTAATGGGGATATCGCTGTCTTTAGTTAGGCTTTTGAAAAAAACATTAGGCCTATATTGTATTTCTTCTCACAAAACACTCACAGCTACTTCAGTTTTGCCTGAAAACACATCAGAATTTTAAGGAAATCAGTGAGCTTCCCTCCTCTTTCTCGGGAAAGTCAGGGGTCAGTGTGCAGTGTTGCATGGCATCCCGGAGTCTGGGGAGCATCTCCTGCCCGTGCCCACCAGCAGCCAAGGCCAGAGGACAGGAGGGCAAGTCCGGGGTCCGGGAAGGGCAACAGCAGCACCCCCATCAGCGTGCAGTAGCGTGGAGGAAGGAAAGGTGTGCTGCTATGCCACTTTTTATTGTCGGGCATAAAATGTGAAGGCAGAAGCCAGCATGGAGAGAAGAACAATCCAAGTGGTTTCAGGATGCACATATGCAAAGGTGCACCTATGTTAGCATTAGAGATTAAGACAAAACCTGTCTTATACTGGAGAAAAGACATGAACAAAAGACATACAAGCTCAGCAATCCAGAGATAGAAATGATAACAGATGAATCGAGATTATCTCCCACCACAGAGGAAAATTAAGTCGTATGTTAGCTGTTCAAGTTAATGATGTATCAGCATATGCTTTTATTATCTATATATTTAGCTGTCTTGGATAATATAACCAGATTAGATCAGCAGAAGAGTATCCCATACTACGTACTTATGTCCTAATAAATATGCACAAGAACTACTTCACACACTGCTCAGGTCAGACGCTGCTCTCTCCATTGCCATTAATATTGATTGGTGTTTAAGTAGAACTCACTGTCAGTCCATTGCACTAACTCTAACGTGACAGCCACGGTTAGTGCAATTTCTGTTTCTAACACAGACCTTAACCTTTCTGCACTTACTAATTCCCTCAGTACCCGCTGTATCTTCAGGAGTGCTGCCTCAATCAAATGAAGGCCCATGACACAGTTTACATAAAGGAGATGAGAATTTTTTATATTAAGAGCATAAAATTTTTCCCCATCACTCACACAATGTTAAACATCCAAACAAGGAAATTAACTGTTGAGTGGTACAGACTAGATCTAATCTCATTAATCCAACAATAATTGAAGTACAGGACTTCCCCTGAGGCCATGGATTAATGACCAGCTAGGTGGAGCTGCTGACATGAAGCACAGCCAAGTGCTATTAACCCCAGCCAGGCATTATTTAATCCCAGAGGAAATGTCCTGTGCAAAATTCGTTACCGTTCGGGTGAGAGGAAGAGGGAGGAGAGGGGGCACGTGGGCTGGGTGCATGGAGGGCACCCTTCCGGCTGCCGCGCACGGGGCATCCCCGCATGCGCCCCTCATCTCCCGGCATCCCATTCATCTCACCACGTCCCCCCAACCCACGCTGACCAGTGGACACATAATTAAAATGAATTAATGATCTGAAGCAGAAACTGTGTTTAATGAAGCCCCACTTAGACTTGTGCACTAATGCCAACCCTGTTTGCTGACAAATATTTACTAACCCTCTGTGCATAAAGGGCCGGGCCACCTGTTCTCCCCTCTCATTATGTCTCCCTAAGTCTAAAGGTAGCACTCTCTGGTTAGACCTGCAACATCCAAGCTGCTTGAGAAACTCATAAACGTCTCCGACTAAGCTGAGCCAGATCTGCCAAGCTCTATTTGTTTCAGTCTCCTTCTTTTTTAACTCCAGCCATTGTTCACTTCCTAGATGTGAACTCAACTAAATGCTGTTGCCTCTTTTAGCATAAGAGGTAATTTCCTGGCTAAGGGTTCCCACCAAAATAATTTCTATCTTTTCAGCCAGAAATTGGAAATCCTTTAAGACGCATATGTTGCTCCCAGCCTCTACAAAGTGCTCCAAAGAAAAAAGAAATAGATAATAAATCATATTATTAGTTGTAAAAGCAATACTAGCAATGCTAGTAATAGTAATAGTTGTAGTAGACATAGTAGTCATAGCAGTAGTAACTAGCACCATCGTA
This sequence comes from Oceanodroma leucorhoa, assembly GCA_030449065.1. NCBI lineage: Eukaryota > Metazoa > Chordata > Aves > Procellariiformes > Oceanodroma > Oceanodroma leucorhoa. Next base: position 9,501,158 of record JASVER010000016.1, read on the forward strand.
ACATAATTAATAGTAATGGTTTAAGAGCCTACTCATGTTTTCATTGAACTTGATGGGAGTTTTGGGATTTACTTCAATGGGAACAGGGTCAGATCCTAAACAAGCAAGGGTTAGCCTACCAAAAAAAAAGGAAGCAGTAAGCAGTATAGGATTAAGCCTCCCTCCCCTTCCCTCTCCAAGTAAAAGAAAACCAGGAAAGATTAGAAAGCTGTAAGGGAGACAGACAAGCAAGAGACAAGCAAAGGTTAAAAAGCAAACAAAGCTGCACGCACAGCACTGGGTGGTGCCCCTATTCACACCAGCAAGGGAATGTCCACCTGAGCCGTCCCAGCAGGACTGGGCTGGCGAGCCTTCCCTTACCCAAGGGAGTGAGGGACTCCACACACAGTTCCTCTGAAAGAATAAAAATGTGCCTCACATTTCACCTCTCTGCTCAGTGGCTTATGCTTTGATGCTGCACTGAGGTGTTAGGTGCTCCTACACCCTCGGGCTGCCCCCACTTCCTGACACGTGAGCGCAGGAAGCTCTGGGTTCCACCGGAGGAGACGATGTTCCCGCGCAGGCAGGTAACTCTCCTCCTTTGGCACACGGGCTGGAGCTCGCTGCACACAGACAAGCAGGCACATCTGGGTGAGCAACTGCAGGTTGGACATTCAAGTGACACCAAACACATCTTTCTCTACAGCAGGCCAAGTCCGAGCTCACAACAGCCAGAGCTGAACCGCATCATTCCATGTCGGAGGCCAGGAAGAAGAGCCCTACAGGCAGCCCTTGCTTACGCTGCACCACGCTCAGCACAGTTTTGGGAAAGCTAGACTCAGAGGAGCAGCTCTGGCAGTGGAGGTAGGCTGAATAATGCACTCCTGGTGAGAGAAGGAAGAGCGGTTGTGAGCACAAGATGCACTCGACAGCTTTTTTCCACCTCTGCCTCCTCTGATCCTGCCATCGGCCACAAAACGTTCTGTTTCACATCCGTATTTTTCTGGGAATGGCATGACACAAAGCAAAGCCCCACGGTATTACAAGGTCATGAAAAAAAAAAAGGCAAAAAAAAAGGCACTGCCTGCTTGTTCCTCCATCTAACCATAGCCAAACATTAACAACTGATTGTTCCTTTGTAGATAGTTGGCTGCTTCCAGTCCTGACATGTGCAATTGCTTTCTGGTCTCCCACCCGACAAAGCACAGTGTGAAAGGATGTACACATGAAAGCTAGGGTAAATTCAAAAACATCAGTCCCAGGCTGCGAGGGAGCTGAATTCAGTATCAGCAAAACATACAGGAAGGGACAATGTATAATGGAAGTGGAGGGGGACAGAGGGGGGAGTGTGCAGGGGGGAGGGGATAATGTAAACATTCACGCATGAAAATATTAGATGATTCTTGTTGCACAGTGACTTGAATTCAAAGTATTTATGTGGTGATTTCCATTTCTTTTCCCAAGAGGGTGCTGGGACTGGCATGGCTGTCAGAGGAGTGTGAGAAGATGCCAGCACAGGCAAGTAGTTTCCAAGGCAGAACTACAGCAATGCCTGATATTGTATTAATGTGAGTGCTGGCCATCTGGCCATTAGGGACAAGCTGCTGCCAGGGTGTCTCTCTTTTTCCATCTCATTTCAGAAGCTCTGGAGCCTGGGACTGAGACCCCTAGGGAGATTCTGGCTAAAGATCATTCCAGCATCCACTCAGATGTTGTAGAGAAAGGGCCAGAGAGCTGATAAGGCAGGAGAATGTGCTCACACCCACACAGAAAAAAACAACGGAGAATAACACTGAATGGGGGGGTTAGAGGCAGAAAGAAAATGAGAGCAGATGAACAAGGGAATGGTTTAAACAAATAAGAGGGAGGAAGCAGGCAAAGGAAAAGAAAAACAAGAGGCACAGCACTCGCTGAAAGGAGCCTTAAAAGGAGGAGAGAGGAACAGAGAAGAAAAGGAGTAGGAAGGGTTCAATAAGGAGAAATGGCTATCATTGAAGAGACAGGGGTTATGAAAGGACTACTTGCACAATGCAGCTTTTTGGATTTTAACTACCCAGGGCTAAAGTAAGACGGCTTTCAGTTCCCCCTCTTGAATAGTACCTTGTCCCAGGAGCCTGCTGAAGTCAGTGCTGGGTGTAAGGGATTAGGGAGCGCGGGTAAAGGTGCCAAAACTTTGTCTTGTCAAAATAAATGCTCTTCCTTATGCTTGTTTATCTACTTTTTAATGGTCATTGGAGATACTTAGACTAAACCTCTGGGAATTTTTTCATTGCATAGAGAACTAAGTACAAATTTGATAGTCACCATACCATATCAATATGGAAGACCATTCCTGGAAATGTCAGCGGCTTTACCCGATTGCTGCTAAATCAGAAAACCGAAAGGAAGAAATGAGGGCACCCAATTCTTCTGTAAAAGAAAGCAAAGCATCTACCTACAAAATAAATCTTGGMTAATGGGCGAGGAAGTGGCATGGAAGAGCGAGAGTACTAAAATGACAGCCTGTCACTTCCTGCAAAAGCTGCTCAAGAACCGGCGTTATAGTGTGATTTCCTGAGTACATTACTGAAAAGTAGGCATCATAGGCGACTGTTATTTCTGTTGCTGTTATTATTATACCACTGTTATTCTTATACCACTGTTTTTTGGATCCACATTCTCCAAGAGGATCTGCAGGCAGATCTGGGAGCCTAAAAACAGGATCCCTTCTGAGATTTCCCATGCTTCCACATTTTACCTAACATCTGTCTGATGACGTTTAAGGGAGGCTTTTCAAGAAGATGTTTCTGGCATGAAAGCTGGGGTATTAACTCCACACTGAGGAGCCTAAGTCCATCAGGATCCATTTGGATCGGGCCAAACTAGGGGGGGCAATCGGAACCGCACTGCGGCACAAAGGAAGTTCGGGTCTGGGTGGTGAGTCTGGTGTGGGTCGCAGCTAGGGCTTATCAGTAGCTTCAGAGAACATGGATTACAAGAGCTTTTCCGTGATGGGATCTGCGGGGCCTCACCTTTCACATCAGCAATGGGTAAACTTCTGCCACATGGAACAGGACTGATCCTCACTAAAATGAGTGCAGAGAGGCAAATAACTCACTAAGAAATAATGTCAGAAAAAAATAATTATTGACAGTATTTGGGATGGGAGTGGCTGTATTTATGTACATGACATTCATTTGAATTTAGAGCAGCAGAAATATTTGATGTCCATTGTTACTTAAAACCAAACCCAATTAAGTACTGGCATAGTATTACCCTGGAGTTAAACCAGTATAACTGGGACCAAACCCGAGGTTTGGTTCCTGCAAACCCTCCCATGCAAGTCACTCCTGCTCACCAGAGCAACCCACTTATGGCAACGTGATTACTTGTATAACTTCCCCTAAGCGAAGCAGCAGAGGAGCACATCCGTAATGCCTAGGAAGATGCTTCTCTGGCTTTTTGGAGTTTGGGGCCCTTTTTTTTACATTCGACTAGCCATTCCTGCCACAACTTCCCTCTAGCAGCAGTGCTGGCTGTGGGCAGCAGGCGCGGGGCTGTGCGGGAGGGTGCTGCGGGGCTTCAGGGCCGGGGCCGGCAGCAGGACGGGTCGCCTCTCAAAGGCAGCCAAGAGCGCCTGTCCCAGGGGAGGTGGCTTTAGAGGAAGGCGGCCTGACAAAAAATCCCAAACAATGCTGAGGACGGGAAAGAGGATTCCAGAAACCTGCTTGCATCTGTGGAGCACAGCTGTGTGCTGTATCATACAGGGGAGCTGGGGTTTCTCCAGTGAAACCACGCCGCATCGCACTTTTATTCTAACAATTCATTCTGTGCTCATTTCTTTAAAAAAGATTTTACAGCCACCTACACAGATTTCACTGAGAAAAAAAAATCTACAGGAAATGTGCTGGTCATTGCATCCATTCCCATTTAAAGGTTTATTTAAGTTTAGAGTCCCTTTGCAGGGGTAGCCCCATCACTAACCCACTGAGGATTGCCACACAGGTGATCTTGGTAGGCAGTCTTCTGTAGGCATAGAAAATTAAAAATTCCAGAGAGGCAGAAACTGATTGAAATGAACTGAAATAAAACCACCCTAAATGTCTTCACCTTCCTAGAGTATTTTTAATGCTGCAGAGTGCCTTAGCTCCCTTTATCTTATATTTTATTAGCCAAAGTGAAATTGATAACTCATAAAAAAAWTTTTTTTTTAATTTCCATAATTACTTCTGTGAAAAAATGTCCTGGTTGGGACAAAGCACATGGTAGGAAGAGGAAAATTCCTTTGTCTTCCACAAAAAGAAGAACAAAATGATGTAAAAGCTCTTTTCCACTTCTAGTTTCTAAGATTTAATCTATATCTTCTTTACATTTATCAAGCAGAACTGACCGAAACTCAGAACAATTATTTTACTAAATAGGAGTGCAAATCAAAACTGGTTTTGTTTTACAGAATTTTCAGTGGATACATTCTTGCCCCATTTCCTAGGGTATTTTTCAGATTTTTTTTTTCTCTACCAAAATCTTTAACAAAGTTTTTAGCTGAAGGCATTTTTTTTTAATTCCGCACAGAAAGATTTCTTTTGATGAAAAGTTATTTTTCACTAAGAAAATCCATTGTGCTTGATTTTAAAAAATTCAATTATTGTTCTGATAAAAAATACTAGAGAAGAATCTTTCAAAGTCAGAACGTTCTGACAGTGATTTGGGGTTTTCACCATCTTTAAAAAGCTTTGAAAATAGAAACATCTAGCAAAAGAATTGGAACAATGGTTTTCTAAGGGTAATTTTTTCAACCCCACCTTCATGCAAGAACATAACAGCTCCAATGTGGCCGTGCTTTCTTTCTCTGCTGTTTGAAACAACCACGGATTAGGAAATCCGTGTTGTGAGGGAGGGATATGAGTTATTAACCAGGTGTCAGTGTCACTGTTTGTATTCTCTCACTGCGTTAAATCACAGGCACCCAGGAAGCTGTTTCATCTGTTGATGTATARGTGGGATGGGACTGAAAAAACAAGACGACTCAGTGCAGAAGACCAGGACAAAGACCTCTGTGGCTAACAGAGTGCCCCCCCTGCACATGGGAATTAAGGAGGAATGAAGTGGCACGGGGACCCCACGCTGTACCCTCTGCGCAGGGCTGGATTTCACCTCTTGCAACAGAGGCAGCAGGGGAAAGGCCAGGCGAAGCGGTAGCAGGCAGGATGGGTGGTGGGCAGAGGGGGAGCTGGGAGGAGAGCTGTTTACTGACACGGGGTATTCCACATCAGGACACCAGCACCAGGAGTGGTCAAAGAGGATACCAGCGCTCTGTGGGGGCTCTGGGTTAATCTGGTTGCACAAAGCAAACCCAGAGCTCAGTGGGGTTAAGGATGGGCGATCAAGGTGTTCCCTTCTCCCTGCAGGTCACATGGAGAAGTACAATTTTCCCCCATTTCTGAGAAGCCTGCGACTGCCACTTCTTCCCCAGGGAGGTGGCTTGGGCACARCCTGTCCTGGAGCAGGAGAGTAGGGGATCCCTGTATGGCTCGGAGAGGTGGCACTCAGCAGAAGGCTTCCTTGGGGCCCCACCTGCACACGTGCACTCATGCTGTTTCTGCTCCTTCTGAGGCCACCAGGCAGCCACTACTGCTCTGTGGTGGCAGCCACTCAGCTGGGGCACGGATACAGCTATTTGCTTTGCCAGGAGCCTGTGCTCTTGCAGCTAAGGAGGACATGGCTCTCTATCACCTCATCTGCTTGAGACAGCGGAGAGAAGCAGCAGAGGAAGGAGCAGAAGTGAGATGGAGACAAAACTGTGGGAAATCAGACCAGAATACAGCCAGCACCTGCCGAAACAGGAGTTTGTAATGGGCATTTCACAGAGCAGCCCTAGACGTGGTCGTGAGACCATATCAGTACGGTCCTGCAATCTTGGCTGGACAGAGAAGCCATGACACAGAAATCAATGACAAAGCTCCCCACAACATCAGTTGCATCAGATCAGGCTCACAGCGCAGGTGAAAGCTGAGGATCATTCTGCAGGAAAGCACAAACCTCTACATCACAATTAGTGTTGAGGTCAACTTTACAATATTTACACCCCGTGATTATGATATTCCCCRGTTAGAAGAACAATCAGCTAACAGATGGGTAAATAATGGATTACACATGTTGTTTGGTATTTGATTTTACCCCGTCCTGTGAAGGCAGAAAAACTATGCATTTTCAAGGATTTATTGTTTGGAAATAATATACTTCACAAGGAAAATCAATCCTAATGCAAACATTTACAAATAAATATGACCTTCTTCATAAAATGCACTTTAACATTAGAGCCCAACCTTGGCAAGTCCTGAAAGACTGAGTTCTTCAAAAACTAAAGGTTCTCATTACCTTTCAGGACCAGCCCTTAACCTCAGTCTCGCCTTAATGTTCATATGGAACTTTCTTCCCTTTTAGGCTTATTTTTGTTTTTAACCAAGAGCCAATTAGACAGATTTTGAATAAGGTTGGAGCACTTTTTGTTCAAATGAGAAATTTTTAGTCCCTTGAAGTGTAATGGGTTTTCAGTAGAAATCCTCTCCTGCTGTGCATTGATCAGCTATTGATTGGTGAGGGTTTAAACTAAATTATCACTGCCAAATAAAAGACCTTCAGGATGAAGGAACTGAGCTGAGCACAGTGTTATATGAAAAGTAAGCCAATCCTTTGTGGCGGAATCGAAAGGCTCTGGTCACTCTTGAAGAAAAAAAATGTTAATTGAAAAATTCCTTAAATAGGTAACAGCTCTGAAAGTCTGCTTTACATAAAAGATATGAAATCACAATCAGGCGACAGAGAGAAAAGGATCCTGCAGCTCAAGTGGTTTTTCTCTCTAAATGGTGCTGATTACTTTCCCATTCATGGATGACATGGAGTGATGGAAATTAGTCATTTCAGAAGAAAGGACTAATGACAGCTGAACTTGCAGGCACTGGGGGAAGTTTGATGATTGGCTCCTCAAGACAGAAAGTTAAAACAAAAGAACTTCCTATTGGGTGGAAAGATTTATCCCAAACCTAGCAGGAAAACAAATACGCAAGCTTGATTAGGCTTCGAAAGATCCATTTTTTAATTTTTGCTTTCACTAGCAATCACAGGGGTTTCGAATTTTGTCAAAAGAGCAATGAAAGAGAGCTGTGTTGACCACACATAATTGGCTATTAATAAAAAATATGTTCCCAAACAAGACTTTTTCTTTACAATTTGGAAATTGAAAGAATGGATCTTGCTGATCCTCCAAGGCAGGTGTGGGAGGTCAGAGCTCCATCCAGCTGTTGGAATTTCAATCAAAAGTTTGATCCACAGAGGCACTAAAAAGCTTTTGGTAGCCCCCATGTAAGGTAAAAGGGAGGTCAGTATTCTTAAAGTCAGGCCAGATCTTTGAGGAGCTAAACTCTAGATACCCATATCTCAACATGTGCAGGACTGCAGGATTAGGCAAGATCATACCCTGCCAGAGTCCCAGAGCGCTGCAGTCCAAGTTGCTCCAAAGTCTCCAAAGCCGCATTCCCATCTCCCCACTAGAGCACGGACGTGTCTTGCATTGGCCACATCCATGCCTGCACTCAGCTCTGCCTCCAGGCTGTGAAGCTCACCTGCACCTCCCTGGGCAAGGCTCTGCCTTCTCTGCTGGGAAATTTCTTTGCTGCCAATCCTGAGAACATGTCTTTTTAAGGATGAGGTAGCATGTACTTAATACATACTGTCTTAGCGTGTCAAAGGGTAACATGGAATAGGATCATTTAATCAACATATTTCAGTGTGTCATTTTATTACAATCAAAGGTTATTTCAGGAGAACAAATCTATAACCCTGTTTGTAAGATTTCAGTACCTCGAAGTTCAGGATTGCTCAGTTTCAGGGACAGTTTTTTCCCATTTCTGAATAGCTGGCTCCACAACTAATTATGGATTCCAAAACATCTTTCAAATTCGTATTTACAGGGCTCTGTGGTGTCTGGTTCAGGGGTCAGTTTAGTTTGTTATCCAGACCTCTGGAAGAGAAAGGTCTGGTTAGGACTGCACAAAAATTCACTTTCAGTCTGGCACTCTGTACAACAAAAACATGTGCCTTTCAAGACTTCAAAGAAGTCAGAGCCAACATGGTTGCTTGATTTCTTTCAGTCAGAGGAACCATATCTATCCAGTAAAAGCACTCTCTGTGATTGTGTTACTCTACAGGCATTTAGCTTCTGGTAGTTATAAATTGAGTGCTTGCCCAGATTTTGATACAAACATTTCATCCAGCAAGATTCAGTAGAGGTCTGCCATACCTTCTCAGTCGAGCAGGATATCACAACAATAACAGAATAAATATTTCTCTGTCATAACTTTGCCAGTATCGTAMATACAGTAGACAATGCCAGAGCCTTCAAAAGAATGCCTCATAAAGCCCTCAGTTTTGTAATGTAGATAGCTTGCATGTTAATGTCCCAGAAAAGCCTTATCATTCATAATCAAAGACTGGATAGCATACATGTAGGTAATATTTTTATCCATACAGATGTATACTGCTTTTTCTTTATTTTCTTTTTCAATATCCCAAAGCTGCGAGTTTCATCAGATAATCACATATGCATCAGCCAAGCACAAGCTATGCTTTAGGCAAGCATGCACTCCACCASGCTTGAGAGAGAGGTAACTGGGAAAAATGTAATCGTTTCTGATAAACAGGAGGTCAAATTAAATTATCTAGTTGTCCCAACTGGCTCAGAGCTCTGTGAAACAACTTAGCATAAAGAATCATGCCCTTCCATTCATTTTACGCCCGCTGTCTTTTTACTGAGAGAATTCTTTTTTCATGTACTCTGTGTGCAAAAGTAAGTAGGAAGTAACATCTATCTCCAGTGCAATCTCCTGTTGCACASACAAATCTCCCCCATTTCTGTTAAATAATTACAACAGAAGAGTCTACTGAATAATGAAAGCCCAGTCTTCTTACCATTTCAGTAGTGATGAGTCACCTGGCTTTAGTAGGAGAAAGATCAAGCCATAGACCCAGAGGCAAATGAATCTGATGATGCTGAAGATAGCAATGTGGGAGAAGGAAAACTTATGCAGAGGAGACTGGAAATATTTTCTTCCCCTGCTGCCCACAGAATATCTTCTTTATTCTTGCTTATCCCAGTGTATTTATGCAACAGACAGATTAATAAATTAAATAGTGCCTCCTTAATCTCCAGTTTATTCCTAGCACATGGATACAATATGCTCCAAATCCTAACTCACTGATAATTAGGATGAATTTTAGAGTAAGTATTAAAAGAAAAACCTCTAATGAGGATGTAGAAGTTTATCACCCACATACCAAATATCTACAAAATCATGTAAAGTAAAATCTAGTGGTTTGATTGGAGGACCTGATTTGACCCACAACAGGTTGCCAGATTCCCTGTTATGTCTCTAGACAATCACTCTTTGGGTGGCCAGAAAGGTCCACTGGAAAGTCAGGGTGCTGGGGTAATGCTGGATGTCTTCCCAGAACACTCCACGGAAGCCTAGGACCAGAGTTCCAAAAAATAAATTCAATAAAAGGAAGTCAGCTCTCACCTCTCCTACACATTGAATTTCAGAACCTGCATTTTATATGTCAAAGTTTCAGATGACAACCACCAAACTGTCAGGCTTTGGCATCTGACACAACATGCCTTCTGGGCATGTTTTTCCAGACTCCACAAACTCACTGGGCAAATAAAGAATAATTTGTTTAACCATCCACACTACTCCTTTGATGCAGGTATAATGAAAATCTCTATTTCACAACAGAGAAAACTGAGGAATTGAAAAAATATCACCTACCTAAGGTGAGGAAACCAGCATCACAGACAATACTAGAACGCAGATCGTCTAATTATTGGACTGTGTTCTCCTAATTGCCAAATAAACCCACAACCCTAGCAGAAGAATGATTATGCCTTCATCACCATCCTGTTTACTCAACAGTCTGGTAATAGAGCAATGACTGGAAGAAAATACATTTTGTTTCTGAAAAATTATCTCCGAGATTTGACAAGTCCTCACACAGAGACCTGTAACGAGTTCAAACTACTCTTAAAATAAAACTAAAATTTGAAACAAGCTTCTGAAAAGGAATCTGTGTCACTTTCTGAAACAAACTGTTCATTTACATTCCCTTAATGATCTGACTGTATTGAAYCCAATGCACTGAGCAACACATGCAAGAAAGCTCATTTACACTTCCAACTTTGTTTTTCCAAGGGACCTGTATTATTTACCTCCTCGTTTCCTTTGGAGCTCTTATGATGGGAGCTATAAGCTAAATGTCTCGAGCAATAGATGGAAGATGAAAGGTGACCAAATATATTCAAGCCGATAATAAACAGAGAGCATTTGTAGGTGAAAACAACCAGCTTGGCACAAGAGAGAGAGAGATAATGCAGTGGGTTTAATAGGAGGCTTTTAACGTTTCCTGTTCAGGATTGGCTGGCTTATTAATGATTTAAGCACAAATTGAATTAACCAAATATTGAACATATGTTCTTTTAAACTCTCTTAAATCTACCAGAGCCTTGCGCTGGAGAGCTATGCGGCCATGCTGTTGAAGTGGGGGGAGGATGACAAGGGGGTATTGAGGGTGACTGGGTAAGTAAAACATAACCTGAAGGTGGTCAATTTAATGCTGTGTTAGCAGCCTGAACTTTCAGTTCCCAAAGGGAAAGGATGATTAATGCCACTACCAAATGTATACCCATACCTGACCCTGATCTCATCAAATCCTGCTGCCACCATCTGCTGTTTTTAATTCCTCTGCAATATTTGTATTTGCTACCTCCCTCCTACAAAGAGAGGGAGAAAAAAAAATGTTCCCTGCTTATGAATGGTGTGATCTGGTTGTACTGGCTGAACGCTGGCCAGGAGGCATCTGTTGCTTATAGTCCTGACAGCATCTGCTACTATTTCTCACTTTTCCCAGCATGCTGTGAGATATGGTTTCTCCCAAAGGTGGCCTTTGTATGCACCATTGTCAATTCCATCATTGTCTGCCACAGCCTGTTCCCACGATGCAGTGGTAGTTATTACCACGCCGCAAAACCTTTTCTTGCAGGCTATCTGTAATCTAAGATATTGTGTGATTGAGTTATGCAGTTAACCCTTTTCCTATGCATCAAACCATTAAAATAAGAAGAAACAGGCTGGACCATTTTTGGAAGGAAAACCTTCAGGGCTTGCAATGGATGGGAAAGTGAAACAGATTTTTTTTGTTGGGGTTTTTTTTTGCTTTTAAAATAATGACAGTTTGGCGTTAAGTAAACTCCAGGTTTAAAAACAAACAAGCAAAAAGACAAAAAGCAAAAAATATCCTAACCAGCAGTTTTAATTCCTTTAAAAATGCTATAAAGGATGCATTGTTTTTTCTCCTGACTCCTGATACGGCTATTAAGCATTGTAACCAAATGTGTGTGAATGCTATTATTTATGTGTCTGATCTTTAAACACCCTCTGCTAGTGGGATACAGGCTGAGACTTCTGATGGACATAGGCGTCCCAAGCTGTCATCTTGCCTTGTCCTTCTGTCAAACAGTTAGTGTGTCAAGCGCTTCTCCTGGGAACTTTTAGAGTAAGAGACTGTAAGCGCAGAACGGTCCGGTCTCCAGAGAGCCACTTTTAACTCACAACAATATCCTTGGTGTCAGCTCAGAATAGCCCACTATGGGGCAAGGAGAAAGAAAGCGCAACAGATGTTACTAGTAAAACCATGTTTACAATTCTGTAAAGTTATTGCCCTTATGTACCTTCTGACCAAAACCCACTTAAAAGACAGCCAGGTTCCTAGCGGTTGGATTTTTAAGTCAATTCTGTTCACATAAATCTTCGCATAGAGAATCAGTGCAATTAAAATAGACATCGTATCTCTCACATGTATGTGCCCTTCCCATTCCCCCCAGGTCATTTGTAACAGTGTAGAATTTTGAATAATATAGTTATCACTTCCAGCTGCATTTATGGTAATTTCTATATTTGTATAAGAATTGTAAATATCTCTCCCTAAAATACAAAGGACATGAGTGATGTTTTATCTCCCCATATGCATTCATACATCTTTTATCCTCTTTCTTGTCCCTCTTCTTTTTAACTTTTCATTAATTGGGGGCTATTTATTATGTATGGAATCATACATAAATCCCCTCAGAGGTACTTTCATAATTTTGTAATAGTTAAACTAAGCAAGGTGGCTGACTCTGGAAGCAATAATGATAATTAGCTGATTTTTTAAATCCATTTTAGAGCAGAATAAAATATTGGAGAGACGGGGGGGGAAACAACCATGGAACTTGTGAAGAAGGCTTTGGAAACCAAGGCCCCCCAAAATCCTCATCTCTCCTTCTACCCAGTCCTGAGGAACTGTTAGGCAGTGCAATACAGCACATGGTGACAAAGCAAATATCAGGGCAGCATTTACAGGACTACATTTGGCTACTGTTCCCCTGTTAGCCTCATTTGTATCATATTTTGCATCACCTATATTACATTTTCTGGTGGAGAGGGCTTCTGAGGAAGGGGGAAATTGTGTTATTTTATACCTCTGTGATTCCTATTTGAAGTGGGGACTCCTGTTATTTCAACTGTGTTTTCACTCTGTCTGCTCTAATAATGCCAAGTGTAGTACCAGCATGGAGGGAACGCAAAGAACGAGTACTGTACAGACACACAACTCTCTTTGGCACCAATTCATCTTGCCTTCACACTTTTGGTAGTTATTTAAAGTCCATTTTCAGTGTTATCATAAATTTAAATGAGGAAGTCTGATTTAAAACTGGTTTACATTTTCTCTGCGCACATAAAAGGCTAGGGAGAATAAGGCACTTTCCAGGCTAAGCCAGGTATGATGTTAGATAACAGATCTGTCGAGCTGCTGTCAGTTAAGACCATTAAAAATACATTGCTGAATCCAAGATCAAGTTCCTCTCTGCACTCTGAAATCCTTTTTCTAGAGGCAAGAGATAACAGAAGGAAAACCATGGCTGGATGACTCACTTGCAGCTTTTCTATCGCTAAGGCAGGATGAGCTTGGGGAAGCAAAGAGAGTACCTAGAGCTGGACATCTGTACTTACAGCATTTGGTCTCCATGACGGCTGCAAAACCTTCATAGGCAGATTTGCCTGGAGAAATTCATTATTTCTTTAAAAAAAAAGGAAGAGAGTGTGTGCATGTGAAGGGATCCATAGGTACAAAGTGTGTGTGACCCACTTTTATAAAACATTTAATATCCATAGATGGAAAGCAATAAAATTATCCTAGCACCAGATAACAAGACTTGTGACAGAATCATTGAGCAGGATCACAACATACAAATGCTCTGAATGACAGTTTTCAAGCTACAGATTCCTCCCAGATTAGCTGTGGAAGCTCAGCTCCTGCAAACCTACCACCATTTCTGAGTCTCTAGTTCCATGAGGCACCACCGTATCCTTTGCTATTTCCATTAGGATACAGTATCCTTTACTGACAGCTTTTTTGCAGGAGGAGCTCTGTGTTTATTATTTCCCATAACGAGGTGAACCAAGGTAAGACCTACTGTGAAGGGCACTATGACCCTCCGGAGATCTTCAGTAAAATACAGCAAACCCCAGGTGTGATGTAAGCAGGCACAAAAGCACCTATTTCAACACTAATGGCATAACATTCATAGAATCATAGAATCATAGAATCATAGAATCATAGAATCATTAAGGTTGGAAAAGACCTCTAAGATCATCAAGTCCAACCGTCAACCCAACACCACCATGCCCACTAAACCATGTCCCGAAGCGCCACATCTACACATTTTTTGAACACCTCCAGTGATGGTGACTCCACCACTTCCCTGGGCAGCCTGTTCCAATGCTTGACAACCTTTTCGGTGAAGAACTTTTTCCTAATATCCAATCCAATCTACACCTCCCTTGGTGCAACTTGAGGCCATTTCCTCTCGTCCTATTGCCAGTTACTTGGGAGAATAGACCAACATCCACCTCKCTACAGCCTCCTTTCAGGTAGTTGTAGAGAGYAATAAGGTCTCCCCTCAGCCTCCTTTTCTCCAGGCTAAACAACCCCAGCTCCCTCAGCTGCTCCTCATAAGACTTGTTCTCCAGACCCTTCACCAGCTTCGTTGCCCTTCTCTGGACAMGCTCCAGCACCTCAATGTCCTTCTTGTAGTGAGGGGCCCAGAACTGAACACAGTATTAGAGGTGCGGCCTCACCAGTGCCCAGTACAGGGGCACGATCATCTCCCTACTCCTGCTGGCCACACTGTTTCTGACACAGGCCAGGATGCCATTGGCCTTCTTGGCCACCTGGGCACACTGCCGGCTCATGTTCAGCCGGCCGTCGACCAACATCCCCCAGGTCCTTCTCCGCCGGGCAGCTTTCCAGCCACTCTTCCCCAAGCCTGCAGCGTTGTCTGGGGTTGCTGTGACCGAAGTGCAGGACCTGGCACTTGGCCTTGTTGAACCTCATGCAATTGGCCTCGGCCCATCGATCCAGCCTGTCCAGATCCCTCTGCAGAGCCTTCCTACCCTCAGTCATATCAACACTGCCGCCCAGCTTGGTGTCATCTGCAATCTTACTGAGGGAGCACTCGATCCCCTTGTCCAGATCATTGATAAAGATATATTGCTTCAAGGAGCCTCACTGGATATTTTTTCTTATTTCAGGCCAATCACAGGGACTCCATTGCTCTTCGTTTTGACTCCTCTCAGCTTGTGGTTTGGCTGAAGTCAGTGAACGGCTCCTGCGAGAGGTGGTGGGCGCGCCCTGCCCCTCTGACRCCAACAAGGGGCCCAAGCCTCACCGGCGTTATAAACCAGAACTAACTTCAGGCCTGCCAGCCGCTTCCCTGAATGAAAAGCAGCACTGGCACATTTACAGACAAGCATGTGTATGAATGTTTTCCTGAACCAGGAAATATTGCAAGGAGGCAGCAATATTTTTCCCTGTTTGTTTCAGCAGCAGGAACAAGTACAGACAAAATTCCTTTATTATGGGTGAGCAGGGTATTTAGGCTAGGATATGTTGTCTCTTCTCCTCCCTCCAGCATTATTGTCAGCAGATCCGTTTGCAAACTAGAAAATAAGTTCTGTCGTGTGCAGGTAGG
The DNA here is from genome assembly GCA_030449065.1 of Oceanodroma leucorhoa. Lineage (NCBI taxonomy): Eukaryota > Metazoa > Chordata > Aves > Procellariiformes > Oceanodroma > Oceanodroma leucorhoa. Next base: position 9,516,237 of record JASVER010000016.1, read on the forward strand.
TTTTGACAGCAAGCGTGAGCTGGAGGCTGCTCTCATGCACCCACTGTTTGTTTGTTTTTAATTTAGCCAAGCAGCTACAGCTCCCACCGTGCGAAACAGAGATTAAAGTAAAGCGAAGCAGTGGCAGGAGAGGCCTGTGCTTAGATCAGGGAGGGGTTACTGGAGGAGGAGTTGGCACGCTGGGGGAGATCGGCCACCCGACCTCGACGCCGGCAGCAGCATGCCGCCCAGGCGCTTGCCACGGGCCTCACGGCCACGAGCGACCTCCTCCCCATCACCCGCGAGGCGCCGGCCCCTGGCCTCCGCCCAGCCACCCTGCACCAGTGCCCGGCGGCTGGGCCGGCCGGGTGGCTGGGTTTGCTGGGATGCGATCCCCCCTCCTTTCCCGGCCTTCCCTGGCCTCTTCCCGGCCTTTCCCGGCCTTCCTTCCCCAGCAACAGCGGGGCGGCAGCCAATGGGGCCAGGGCGGGTCAGGGCGGCAGAGCGGCGGCAGCGGCGGCGGCGCGGGCCTTTGTGCGGGGTGGCAGGTGACCACGGCGGGGGAACAAAGCGGGGTCAGGGCGGGAGCTGGGTCCCTTTTCTCAGGCCCATGTTCTCCACTCCTCACAATCTGTCTGAATTTAACTTGCCATTGAGGGCCCTGGCTGTAGAAAACAGCTTTATGTCGACTAATCCAGGCAGAAGTAAGGGTAGACACAGAGACAGGTTTGAAGGCGGGGACGTGGCTATTCTGCTGCCTCTTTTTTGGGGGCTTTTTTTTCCCTCCCCCTCCCTTCCCCTCTGCCTGCAGTGAAAAGTTTTCTGAACAAAAAAAAAAAAATGGTGACAAGATTAATCAGCCCGTGGAGCTGAAACACATGCTTGACTTAAACAACCTCTTTGCTGTTATTAACAACTGCTCCAGCATTTCTCTTGTTATGCTAATGGTACAGATTAGAGTAAAATCTATTCCTTCTTTGCTGAACAGGCCAATTGATAGAGGCCGATCTATTTTTCTCCCCGGTTTTAATTCTTTTTTTCTCCAGGCACAAGTGTTTGCGGCAGCAAGAACAACAGAACATGAAAAAAAAAAAAAAACAAAACTGCACACAAAAGTGACTAGCCCCCACATACACTAAAATCATTAATAAATACAAATCTATATCACTCTCCACTACAGCCTGGAAATAACGTCTGGGTGTTGTAAGATAGGCTGACCACAAAAGACAGGAAATTCAACATAGTGGCCGATGCCCTACCTTTAACTCGTTCATTTTCTTTTTCTGTGCAAACACAGAGCGCCTGGTAAAGGAGATGGCTTTGATCAGTTTTAATACGTTCCTGGGATGAAAAATGAAGGAGAGCATTGCTGGCAAGTCCTGGAGAGGGCAATTTGACTCAACACCACACCACGTGCTGGAGCGTCATTCGGATGGAAGGAGACAGTCCTACTGCCAGCAGAGGCCGAAGCGCCRTTTGCTCTGTGGCATCCAGGGGAGCAGGATGGATGCCTGTGTGTCAGTCTGGCCTTGGTGATTTGTGCCTCCTGATAGCCTGGGTCAGACCCTAAATGCTCTTTAGTTTTTCTCTATTTTTTCCCCTGGCTTTTTAGTAGTCAAAGACTGGGACCTGTTTCACAGATAACAGCAAAAATGACATTGCAATGAGTTTATGATATGCTAAATATTTAAAAGCCTAATATGTCTGACATCTCAGAGAGGAGATTTCAGCAGGTAATAGCCACTGAGTGAGAATGAATGCACCATCAATGTCTATGTGCAGCATGCATATAGTATTTATATTAAACCCTGTATCACTTCCTCTGGGTTTGAGTTGTTCCTATATAAGTAAGTGGAAACATCATGATCCTGCTTCTGCCTTGTCCTAAGCCAACTTAAGTCAGTGAGACTCCTCCCACTGATTTTGCTGATTTCTAGATTTAGCCCTACCACAGTCACTGGTGAGCAGCAAACTGCTGCTGCCTACCACCTTCTTCAACCTCCCCAGACCCATTCACAGCTGGTTTATACTGTAAACTAGTCCGAGTTCAATGTTCCATGACTTCAATGAGTTCAACGAATTTCCAGGATCCATTTGTGAAGCCTGCAGTAACAGCAGGCTGATCTGCCTGGGTCCAAAGATGTTAAAGACTCTCCTGGGCCAAGCCTGGATTTGGAGGTCAGCACTTYGCTAGCACTAAATTTTATCAGACAAATTTCATAATTTCACAGTCAAAGACCACAGGGATTGTTAGATCATCTGCTCTGACTTTCTGCATACCATATGCCATCATATTTCGCCCAGTTATTCCCATATTGAGCTTAATTACCTGTATTTGATTAAAACAGATCACCCATCCTATCCTAATGAGATGACATAAAATAATGGGAAATTACTACCTCCTGTAGTAGTTTGTGCCAGTATTTTAATAACCTTCACTTTTCAAAAACATGTGCCTAGTTTCTCATTTGTGTGGGCCTGGCTTCAATGTTCGTTTTTGCCCAATTTGGCTCTACTGGAGTAAAAGAGCCTTCCTGAACCTGATATTTTCATCTTGTGAAAGTATGTAGATTTCTTTGCAATCTTTGTGTCTTTATGTCATTTTTTTTTTTTGACAATATAAACTGGTTGAACTCCTTAGGGTGTTCACTGGAAACCACTTTCTTGATCTTCCTTTGCTGTTAAGTGGGGATTGCCTACTCTCACTTGTTAATCCTGTGCAGGCACCCAAAGACTGCTTTGACTCCTTCGCCGTAGCCATGCTCAGGCAGCTTGTCCACTGTGAGTGCCAACACTCTCCAAAATTGCCGTATTCCAGGATGCAACCCCCCTTTCTCAAGAGTGGCCACCTTCTCTGCTCCTAAGTGTGCACCATTTTGCAGTTTTAAACACATTGTGTTTGTCTGACACATGATCATATTGCTCCATATGACTGCTGTGTCCTCAACCATCCTACTAATCTTTGTATATAAATGTATATTTAGCAGGGCATTTTTTTCACTCCAAGATGAGCAGGATGAGGCTTGTATCTGGCTGCTGTCAAGCACACTAGGAACAATCATCTCATTGAAAGATGTTCCCCTGTTACCCAGGGACAACTTCTCTTCAATACAGGCCATTATCTAGCTATTAATCTATTTATCACATGATCTAGTGATATTTTGAAGAACTTTAGTCTTAATTAGATTCCCTTAGCATGAATGCTGTATGAAATATATTGTATCTCTGTAGTCATCTTTAAAAGTTGAACTTTGAATCTCATTGAAGGAGTTGGCAGTTATTTGACAAGATCAGCTTTCTTTGGTGTCATTAATACAAAGATCTTTCCATCTTCTAATTCTTTATTGATTAAAACCAATATCAGTCTAAGCATTATTTCCCCTGAGATAAATGTTAGGCTAATTGGGCCACTGTTACTTGGGTCATCCCACTTGCCCTCTGAATATCAGCAGGCCATTTGCACTCTGTACGGCTGGAATATCCTTGATACTCCGAGATGAATTGAAAATTAATGTCAACAAGTTGAAGATTTCCTCAGTCAATGGTTTCTGAACTTTTGGGTATAAGTTACTGAGCCCTGATGGTTTATAAATGACTATCACTAAAAGGTGTTTCCTTGCTTTCCTTCCAATAACCCAGTGTCTGAAAGGAGCTTCTATGATCTTCATAAAATAGAAGTACATCAAGAAAAGAAAAAAATAGCTGTGAAATACCTATTTTTCCACATCCATGGAATCCTTTTTGTAATCTCCATCTGCTAATATTTATATCCCATCATTAGGACTTCTTTTGTTCCTACTGTAGTTAAAAAATTACTGTTYGTTGTCTTCAGCAACTCCAGATAGGGATTTACCCAATTTTGGTTTTCCCTTATCAATTTTCTGCATTTCATCCCTTGTTACATCCTTTGTTATCAATTTTATCTTTTTCATTACACTTTCTTATTTCTGACTGCTGTTTTCAATATTTTGCCAATGCTTTGTTGTTTCTTCTTATGGTAAGTGCACAGTTACAGTAAAACATCACTTCTACCCAGAGAAAATAGAAAATGTACTGCATTTTTAGCATATCAACACTGTGATAGAATCCCTAAAGGAAATCTAAGAAATCACAAACAAACTCTTTGTTAGTCTGTGCAAAGCAGTCCTCTTTCCAAGAGGAAAGGAGATATATACCAACGTRTCGATAACTTCTGATGCAGCCCCAGTCCAAAGCTGCAGGCTGCACCACTGCATTCTAATGACTGCATCACATTGGCAAGAGCAGAGGCATCAAAACCAGTCCAAGAAATCTCAGGCAGAAATACGGATGTGTGTGGCACATGGTAGGTGTGCGGTCACCAGCAGGACTGTCTCTGTACGCTGTAGTCATACTGCACGTGAGCGATGGCCCAACAGCTGGCCAGAGGCAGCGCTCAGCTTGGGCTGGTGGACGTTGGGAACCCCCTGAGTGCAAAAAGGTGTGAGGGAGGCAGGGCCTACAGCTGGTTCAGGGTACTGCCACTCCTTCTTCTCACCCCCAAGTAAGCCTGCAGGTAGGCTTGGCTTCCCTGGATAATTCTGTGTGAAATGAGCATCGGAGCGCATGTGGCGTTAGCTGTTTCTTAAACAGAGAGAGAAATCCAGGCATTCTGAGTCACCTACTAGGCAAAAGAAGTTCTTACTCTGCACTGACAAAACAGTGTTCCTGGGAGAAATATCCTCCCCTACACTCAAGTAAGAACTCAACAACAAAAAGAAAACAGAATAAATATTTCTGATTTTCACCCATATACTTTAAAGTCATGAGTTTTTTAAACAGGATTTCAATATCTACTTGCAAGTCAAATATTTCCCTCAGACAATTCATCTCTACACAGCACAAGGCCTGTCAGTCCTACCATAGGCCACTTTTTCTCCCCCCACTTGGAACATGTAGGATGTCATTATTTCTTGTTCCAGTTTAGCTGGTGGGGAGTAGTGGGAGAAAAGTGAGAGGAGAAACATGTTGGGCTCTGATGCCAAATCCCTGAGTCTGAGCTTCATGGAAACAATGCCAAAATACGGATTAGGCGATATAGGAGCCAAGATGCTGTACAGGAACTCATTGCCAAATTAAAAAAAAAAAAAAACTACTGCCCTTAGAGAGGAAACTCTTAGATTTTAAGAGTCACCACATCGTCCAGCACGAATGCCTCTTATAGCCAATAACTGCAACCCAACATAGTATTATACAAAGGGTTGAAGCCAACTATTCTTGCAAATCAATGAGGAAAGAGCAGAAGTGGTATAATTGCTGCTATATTATTATTATTGCATAATTTTCTGTTCCTAATACTTCAGCCAGAGACAGTGAACTTCCTTTCGCAGCAGAGTCAAGAAAGCTGAACAAAACTCTGCAATTTCCATTTACCAGCATTCACACAGTTTGCTTTGGTCCACATACCATGCAATCCCTGGTTTACCCAAAAATATCTTGTAGACAGAAGCTATGCCTAAAAATAAACCAGCAAAGGAACTAAACACAGTAATAAAGAGACTTTGTTGATATGTGTAACATTTTCAGAGGATTGCACAACATCTAGCAATAAACACTTTTCCAAGGTTTAGCTACTCCATCATTAGTTGTGTTGTGCACTGCCTCTTCTGTTGTTGTTCATATTTCTGTAGCATTACAGAGGCCTATTTGTGGACCCGTTCTATTTAGGCATCAGTACTCTGTTGAACAGTACCAGATTTTGTGGTCAAGCAAACAGCTACTGGTTGGAGAAGTTGTGATACACAGTCTGGAGATTTTCTCAGTGTGGGAGTTATCAGGCTTTCTGGATCAGAGGCCTGTGACAGCCATTCACATTTCTGTCAGTCACGAGGTACCTTAAACATTCACCTTTTAGCTGAATGCACTCTAAAAGGAAGATTGTTCCATTAACCAGCTCCTTCGACGGCCGATGGTGTACCACGCTCAGGCTGGGAAACAACTGGTTAGATAATACTTCAGAAAAGCTCCAGGGGCCAGAGTTTTTGAAATGAATCAGAACGTATTAAAGAAATACCTAGACTCTGCATCACTGTCTTAGGGTTTGGCTGCAAAAAGCTTTGTAGTCTGACACGAGCTCACTCTGCCCACACTCCAGGCAAGCGCAAACTCTTTCCACTCTAGTCAAAACCAAGGAAACTTTGTTCTAGCAGCCATGCAGCTGTATTAGTGCTGCATGGATCCAAGGTGGTTCCTCCTGCATCTCTCAGCAGGACTGCTTAGCGAAGGCTCAGCACCCCTCTAGCCACAGCTTCCAGTTTGGAGCTGTCATGGGGCCAGCTACCTCACTGAACAAGCAGAGTATCACACAGCCATCGCACCATGTATTCTGTATACTCTGTGTGCATGAGAGGTGGGCAAAAAACACTCAAAAGTCCTTTGCCTGAGACCTCTCAGCAAAAAATATTGCTGTACAATTCATCAGAAACAATCCTGTTTCTAGAATTCATTCTAGTTAGACAAAAACAGAGGTCAAAATATTCTAATGCTGGAAGTGAATTCTGCAAGGAGAGTCAAAATGATTTAGCCTAGCAATTTTTCAAGGACAGAATAATGTTCTTCCTAAGAAAAACAACTGGTAAAGCCACAGGTGCCAGCCCCACGCCGGGACTGTGCCAGACTGCAGTTATTGTATGCTCTTAATGAATGATGCCATTGATACATTAATTTGGCTTGTATAAACATAAGAATATATTCTATTTTCATAAATATACGGAATATTTTAATATCTCTTATATGTTATAAACATGTATTGACTTTACAGCAGGTATTGTCAGTGCATGACAGTCCTGTACTTAGCTCACCATTGGTGCTCTGTGCAAATTTGAGTATCACTGTTGAAGCAAGATGCGTGAAAATTGGAGGAAGCCCAAAGAAAATGAGAGAAAGCTGAACAGCTTGGGGTGGCCACATTCAGAAAAGTCTGAAGCACCCCAGGATAAGAGTCTTCAAATATGCGAAAGGCTGCCGGTAAAGAAGAAGAGAATAACCTGCTCTCCTTATCCACAAGTCAGGAGCTCATTCAGACGTTAGGAAAACTTTTTGACAGTCATGACAGTGAAGCACCTGACTGGGTCACTGGGARTGATTGCAGGATCTGTGTCAGTGAAGGTTTTAAAGAAGCAATTAGAAAATATCTCTCAGGAAGGGAGATATATCGCATAGGTAGAGCTGATCCTGCCTTGGTGCAATGCTATGGACTTGATGACCTCCAAAGGTGCCTTTCAGGACTATTTTTCTGGGGTCCATGTTCTGAGTATTACCACCTGAATGAAAAGGGCTCACTCTCAAAAAAGAGCAAGAATTCTCCCTCTAAAGACCCAAAGACCAGTGCTAGCCAGCTCCAGCTTGTCAGTGGTAAAAGCTTCAGAATAAGGGCTGGTGTTTGCAGACTTCTGTGGGTTAAGTGCAAGTGTCTGGAGGAATTAACTACTGCCCATTCCTGGTCTTCAACCATCACCCCTGTGCTGGAAATGCAACAGCAGACATGACAAAGAAGCAATTATCCCAACAAAATTAGTTATTACCAGCGATTCATATGGTAATGATGTTGGTGAGGATGATGATGATGATACTGCTCAACTGTAGCAAGGATGATAATAACCAGTGTTTTAGGGGACGGATTACAGGTTTAATCAAAATGAATACTTTATCACAGATAATGAATTTTACAGGGGAATATGGTCCTAGGAAAATGCCTTGTTCTGAATGCCTGAAAATTACATTGATTTAAGTAGTGGGCTACCATATTTGCACTATTCATTTCAGAGAAGAGAAAATGTAACATTTTTATGTAGATATTCTTTGCCATCCTTAAAAAATGGGTGTTAATGTCATGATCATGGTAAAGAGAGCCATTACAGAGTTCCACATGTTTATCAGTATCATTTTCATAAGCTCTAAAATTTTACTCGAGTCCCATTGATATCATCTTTTTTTGTCCCTGGCACAGAAAGAAAAAACTACCCACGTGCTAAAAAGAAGCTAAGATTTGTAAGCATCTTGTGAAATTCATAAGCAACAAAGGTCCTAATTCAGGAGAATGTTGGGACTCCTGTTATTACAGTGGGAGTTAAACACAAGCATAGATGAGAGGGAAGCTCTCTCTCAAACAAAGGATAAATGGAGAAGGTCTGGAACGCTATATTAGCACTAAAAAATTTGTTAAGCATATTCATTTCCCAGTACATGTCCTTTTTTCTAACAGAAAAAAAAAGGTTAGAAGCTTCATTTATATGGTGTAGGGAGATGCTAGGGAAGAAAAAATGAGAGAAGGGTGTGATAAGATAGAATTAAATAGTTGCCCATGTTTTAAAAATGAATAGAGAAATTTCAGACCCAAGGGAACATTAATTTATTCCCCAAAAGAAGCAGACCTAGGCTACCAGTGTATTTCTTTTCCCATACATTTAACTTTTCCTTGTATAGTTTGCATGTTGAATTATCTACAAGATCATTCCTGGTACTGTTAATGCTATTTTGCTATCATTGTTGATTTCAAACCAGGCTCTGCTTTACTTCACAAAGTGCCCTCCAAACTCAAACAAGCTGCAGAAATGCTGAAATCAATACATGCATGCCTCTTGAAGGATAGATCTTTTGTAACACAAAGGAGAGAATGACAAATAGATTACTGAAGCCTTAACAAAACCTCAACAGATCCCCATATGGTGCATTGCAATTAAAAGAGTASAGGATGGATTTATAATTTTTGGGGTGGAGAAAAGAAAAAGAAAAGAGTTTTGGACAAGAAAATGGGTGAGGTGGAGACAGAAGTGATGTGTGACCATACACAAAATAGAAACCCTTCTTTCTGAGCCTTTCATCTCCGGGTCACTGGTTCCAATCGAGCCCAGGTCGATAGCGAACAAAAATCATTTTAATCTGATGGCTGTTTGCTGACCTATGTGAAATGAACTGGTTGTGTCAGTCCACTTCCCAGCTGACAGCTCTCCCCGTCATCAAGGCCATTGCTACAAGTGGCAGTAATTGGTACTTTTTTGAGGCCAGCTCAGCTAAAAGGCTTAAGAATGGAAAAAGCAGTAGGGCTGAACCACCTCCTCCTCTTGTCCAGCTGCTCCCTCCAGGTGAGTGCTGGGGGGACGCTGGGGGAAGCTGGCACTGCTGTTGCCTGCACCACATCTGCTCTTTGAACCAACAAAAGGCTTCGGGGCAAAGGGGAGTCCTCTGAAGTGGTAAAGACCTCTTGTGAACACAGATTTCTTGGGGAGGATGTGGGGTAGTAAGTCCCCAGGCCTGCAGTGCCTTGCAGGTGGATAYCATTGTTTGTTGGTGGCTCCATGGGAGGGTATCTGTGCAGGCATGGGACTCTGAAAGGACCCGTCAGGCTACCGAGCCCAGTCCTCAGGGCCTGAAGGTCTGTAGTTACAATTCCACCTGCAAAACAGGAGCAAGGAGGCCTAAATCCAACTTCCACTGTTGTCAGTGGAAGAACATCTGGGCTCACTCACATGCGGGTACATCCAAAGAACTTTAATAACATTTTCAGAGAATTTCAGGTTTTAATGAAACAAGCTCACGTGAGGGAGCACCTAACAAAGTGAGCTGAATCTAAGATGTTAAAGTAATAAAGGAAAAAATAAAAGATTAACTTCAAGAGATTAGTAAAAACTAATGCCCTGGACAGGACAGTTTTAATCATGAATTTTATCAGTGTTTCTCTGAGCAGCTGATACCTCCCCTATTGTGAGGAGATAATGTATTATGAAGAGGATATTATGAGAGGGACTTTCAATTACACTTTAAGCCACGGCCACCTTGTCTCCCTCAGATGCCTCCTGGGAACAGTGATTTTGCCATGGGACATCAGAGATGCCAGGATGGTCAGGCTAACTGAGGCACCAACAGGTACTCCAAAGTCTGCTCAGATGGTGCCGCCAGTGACATTTTCTACAAGGTAAATCTGTGACAAGAGGGAAAGCGGTGAAGGGTGCCAGAACTGCTGGCAAAGCTGTGAAACGAAGCCTCGCAAAGCAGGAAATCCACCTTGTGAGTATCTGTTTCCCCTTTCAGGGATACACACAGAAGTATAAGAGGGTGAGGTCCGATCAGGCACTCTCCAGGTGGAAGGATCCATGCTGCACKTGGATTTCCTGACATCTGAATGAGCCGCTCCCAACTTTGCACTTCACAAGCAGATTGTGTGATATTAACAGCTATGAGACATAGGTGCATGGGGTAGGGACAAGGAAGAAAAGAAGCCTGAAAAGATTAGGAGGAACCTAGGTTTTGCAAGTCATGCCTTGTGCAGCTGTCTTTGCCATACATGCTCCTTTTTCACATATACACAGATGTCCTTTTCAGCACCCCCATCAAGCATCACTGTTACTTGGCAGACTGGGTGCTAGAGAAAGCAACACCTCAATTCTCAAAGTAAGGGCAAGAAAAAGACATGATGCTCTCTCATGTGGTGCCCTTCTGAGCTCCCACCATTCCCWTTCCATCATCAGATAGACCGTGGCTAGACGCAATCTGCGTGGAAGGCTGGCAGTGGTCCTCATCAGCACATGTACCCTCTACTCCGTTTCTCTGGAGTTGGAGAAAAGTAAGTGATGTGTCTGCATGGAATAACTTCCTTTTCAGTTTTCACTGGTGATCCCCCATGTTACTGTCAAGAAAAGAAAGCGCCTGGAAACCTTTAGCAAATTCAGTCTGGACACTAATGAACACTGACCGTTAGCAAAACTGTCTGTGCACACTGAATTCCCTTGTAGCTCAGAGTCTGAAGAGTGGGAATACTCAGGGTATCTCCAAAATCTAAAAGGAGCTGTTGCCTTCCCACTAGCTGAAATTATTTGGAAGGCCATAGGAAGAGGTAATGGTCTAACAGGCACTGGTCCCACCTCAGCCTGAGTCAGTCCTTAGGCAGGAGGATGAAAAGCAAGCACTTAGAGGGCTGCGAGAGATGCGTGTTATGACAACTGAGCTAGCTGGGCTTTGGCTGGAGTCTCATACTCCCTAGGATCCTTTCTCTGTTTAATCCAAGTTAAGCTCACTTTTCTCAGAGGTTTGCCAGTAGGGTAGGTGCAAGGTGAATTTTGCTGCCATGGATAAAGAGCTGGGGTGAATATCCTGCCATAGGCAAGGAAGAGAAAGGGCTGAGCTGGGATGGAGAGTTTGTGGGATGAGCACATCTCCACAGTATGCTGTGGGATATAAGGTTTGTGATTCACAGAAGGGTGAGGACTTATATTAAGAAGGATGTCATTCATACAGCATCAATTGGTAAACTAAAACGTACATGTATGTTATATGATAGTCCTCATCTCTTAKAGTACAAACCAGAACAAAATGTTCAGGGGCAGGTAGAAATATCATCCAGAGGTGAACTACACCTGCGAGGTCTCTGACCTTCCTCTGAATAATTTGGTCTTCTCAGAGATTAGATCAGTTTTGGAATAAATAGGCTGCAAATGGAAGAACGCCATTTCAATTGGAAACAGAGAAATTTCCACAGTGGCTCAGACCTCTGGTCCATTTAATTCAGTACCCCAATGGAGCCACCAGCACATGCTTGTTCAGAAGCTGTTATGCCCCTGTAATAGACAGTTTTGGGAGGATATACCTGTTTTGAGCTGTTTCTGTCTAAATCCTGCAATATTGTCACCTACTCAGAATTTGGGTGAGCCTCAGTGAATATTCATAACTTGTAAGCTATGGGGTTTAGCGGATTGGAGTTTTGCAGTAATTGGGAACTACATGAGACCACCTAGTTCATTAAAACAAAATGAAAGACAGAGTCAAAGCCAGGCCTGCAAAGGTAAACAGTGCATGAATTCACTGCCTCCATATTTAAAGCCTTCAAAGCCTTTCAGTTAAAATCCTTTTCCGCTCTGGATCTCAGCATGAGTCTGGCTGCGGGGAGGTTTTGTGTGGTGGCCTGTCAGCTTCCATCTCCAACACAGTGAAATTCAACTAATTGTAAGTGCACATTGCTCCAGGCGTACACTGCGCACTGCCACTCGGGCCATACACACGCGCTATGACCCCATCCACCTACTGTAAAATACGGTATTCTCTCCCCACACTCACACACTTTTTTGTTACTTGCAATCACCGAAAAGGTGACAGGCCAGAGCAAGAAGCAGAGATCCCCATTGTGTTTCTGCAAAAATCAGTGTGGAGGGATTTAGTCCCACGCCTGCGTATGTGCCAAGAATTGCAGCAATCATTGGATTGTGCCTCCATTAATGAAAGAGGGTTGGCCAGGGAGCACAGTGTGGGGCTGCGTCTGCCTTCGGACTTTGATCTCACCTGCTGAAGCTGACCTCACTGCCTTGTCAGGCTCTCTGCATTGCAGCTGAGGATCAGAAAGCATCAAGAGAAAAAGAAGAACAGAAAAATGGGAAATACCTCACAGTTGAAGACCCTCCATGACCCAAAATAGCCTCTGTTGGTGTTAATCCTCAATTGCTTTTGAGATTCTGCAAGGTCAGGCCTAATTTGCTCCTTATGCAAAACTGTTTAGTTCCTGAGTTTTCATGGCAATAGTATAGTCACAGATTACTGGCAAACTGTCCCCAGCAGGCTTTTTTTCAGCACATTCTCATTCTTCAAAATTTGCCATTTGAACTTCACAGAAGTCATCTGAATTTGTTTCCGTTTCTGGTTTGGACAGGCCAGGCTTTACTTCCATCAAAGTAGGGTTTGTTTTCTCACTCCTTAAACTAGAATCTTTTTCAACTTAATTTTGGCTATCAGCTTGACCATCACAGATTATGAGTGATGTACTGCTTGCATGAATGCCATCATCTTCAACTGGACTCTCTTCTGGGGGGACAATGTAGGAGTATATTTACCTTCCTCCCCCACAAATTTCCTAACTCCCCAGCTGAGAGGATCATTTGCATGACTTTTGCTGCTGCCAGTTGTTCAGCAAAGTATTATGGCTGCAAATCATAAGTTTCATCCTTCTACGCTCACTTTTTTTGTCCGTCTCTGTGTGCTCAGTGAGGTAAGCAGCCCCCTGCTCCACCACACCTAGCATCCTTTGTAAGGGCCTCGACGCTCTTGGGGTGCATTAAGCATGATCCAGACACGCCAAGAGATCAGCCCTATCAGGGTACTTTGGTGAATCCAAAGTTCAATAAGCTTGGCCGGGAGGAAAGTGCCTGTCCCCAGGATCATAAAGCTCCTGTGGCAATGAGGGAATTTCAGGGAACTTTGTGATCCAAAGCTCAGAAGCTGAATGATGCTAGCTGCCTCCCCAGCAATGGGGAACTGGGTTTCTGAATTAATCTCTTTGTGCCTCAGTCCTGTTTAGCTCTTGTATAAGGTTCTGGAAGAGATCATTTCAATCTCGCCCTATGCCTTTATTGTGTGTTAGTACCTGATCCTTCACTGGCGATTCAAGGTGCTATAGTTGACTGTAATGTAAACATTACAAACAAACAAGTCATGTAAACAAGATTAATATTTGGTTAGTTGTTAGCAGACCTTTCAGGCTGATCCTCATAAAGTTAAGTTCAGTTCTGAGCAACCTTCCTGATGTGACTAGCTTCATTTTCATTACTCTACAGCAGAAGTGTTTCTTGTCCTTCAGATCACCTGCTAACTCTGCTCTCATGTTCGACCTGTGACACTCTATAATTCAATGCTGCTTCAGTGACAATAACATTGAAATTCAACCACACAAGATCAACAATTTAAATAAATAGTTCTGACTGCTCTCAAAGAACTCATAATCCAAAAGGCTTTCACTGCCACTCACTGCTGAACCTCACCACTTATGCTCACCTAATTATGCAGCACTTTTCTTCCCAAGCCATTGTACCTGAAGTGCTGATTACACTGTACTTGGAGTGCTGTGTGCTCTCTGGAGGGCTGTTTGTGGTCTCTGTGAAGTTGCCACTTGGTTCCTGATAAAAGTGATCCCATTGCTATTCCTACTTTGTTTGAGGCAATAATTGAAGGACTAATGTTCAGGGATGCATCCACAATTCCCTTTTTGGAGGTGGGGGCATTGGAGCAAAGCAGTTAGCCCAAAATCTCATCCTCATTTCTGGGCAGTGTGAGAACTATGACCCAGGAGTGCCAGACCCCTCTCCTGACTGTGAGAGCGCCCTTCTCCGAAAATAAAGGCTAGGCAGGGGAGCCCTGAGGAAGATAATAGCTGCCGCTAGCTGCCTCAGGAATTAATTTGTTAGACATAAGACAGTCGCAAAAATATTTGAAGGAACAATTCAGTTTCATTAAATAAAAAAAACAATCTTGGCGGAGTTAATAGAAAGAAACAGAATATGGTGATGTGTGTGGCGTCTGTGTGCATGTCTGGAGATGGAGAGATATAGATATGGATATAGATACAGATATAGATGTAGATAAATATATATGTATATAGTCTTTCCCTAACTGAAGTATTCTCATTAGTTGTATTGCTTCATTTCTTTATTTCTAGGTGTTTTAATAAATAATTTTTTTTTTTTTAAAAAGAGGTCATTCCAAATACTAGARTCAAGGGGTACTTTTTCTTGGACCTTTTGATGTTGATTCAGAGTGCACTGGGTTTTTCTAATAGACCAAAGACAGTCTCTGCACATACAGCCAGAACAAACAAGAGTGCCAGTGAAGTCTTGTTGTGAGGACTTAAATGCTAAGGACATACGGCTTTTTACTGATCTTCTGCAAGACATGAATTTCATCCACAAGGCTTCACAAGGTAAAAAGTGGTACCATAGTAAACTGGAGGCACAAGTATATCTCTTCTCACTTGGCCTTAAACGTCTTACCCATTTGAACTCACATTTCCGAGAAGAGATTACAGTTAGGAAGAAGCAGATTAGATAGAATTGAGTGGCTCAGCTGATCCTGACATGTATTCTGATAGGTTTTGTGTTTCTGGAAGTAGCTATTCAAGAGAGTTAGCGCTCCTTCCTTTAACGGAGACTCTAGGTCTATCATATCAGATGGGTTGCCTCGGAGCACCTCACCCACCTTGTGGGCAGAGAGCCAGTCTCTAACACCAAAGCGCAGAGGGAAATGTAGGAGGCACAGCCCAAAGGAATGAAGAAAATAAATAGTGCGTCCTCACATGTCCTTCCTTATGCAGGGACTCAAGAAGGGCCAGACGCACTGTTCTCACAGATTTCTGAGTCCAGACTCCCGTATCCTGCCTTCACRCTGATTTCTGCAAAAGAACATTAAATTTTACCAGCCAGGAAACTCTCAGAGGATGGCTTCTTCTGCCAGCTGAGCCAGTGCTAGGGAGCAAATAGCTTCCCACACTTTGAATTCACAGATCATCTGCCTATGATCGAGCCTGGATTTTTCCTTGAGCATTCTGGATATGAAAGCAAAGCATTTTCTCCCAGCAAAGCAAATTCATTTGCCTGTTTTCCCCTGCAGTTGCCCTATGGTTTCTCTGAGAAGCCAAAAATGCCTAGAGCGATTGCTAGTGTGGTTGATTTTGCCATATTGACAGTAAGTAGCAGTCATCAGTAAGCAAACACTGAATTCCCCATGTTGCATCTTTCTCTTGCAGCTTAAAGACATTATTCATCTCTCTACTTTCTTTCCTGCCATGCTGCTTCTAAGATAACTATATGGTACAAAACTCACAATTATTCTACCACAGTAAGCAGTAATGGCTGAGGTGTAGGGATTATTTTTGAAGAGTTACTGACAAGTCAGGAGGAGCTGTTGGTTTGAGGTGCAGCAGAGAATCATTAACCTTCAGCTAGACATTAATCCCCAGGAAATGTCCAGCCTGCAGTCATTACTGCTCTTAGGATRAAATGTGTTATATAAGAGCAGGGTATTACTATGAGGTGAGAAGGGGGGAAAAAAGATATTTTTTTGAGAGTTAAGTGCCTTCTGAATTTTGTTTGGTTTTGGTTTCCTTTTCCTAACAGCATTGAACTTCAGCAGAATGAGCACTGGGTTGCTTTAAACCATTGCTTCCCTCACATGTAACTCAGTTTGTACAGGCATGTATTTTTTTTTATTTTTTTTGTTTCTCTGAATACTGTTTATTTAAGTAATTGTTGGCTCTTTTCCTGTCCTTTGTTGACCCCAGGAAACAACTTTTTTTATGTGTTTCCATTCTGGGATTTCTATTATCTACTGACTTGAGCTGGCTGTACTTCCGTGGAAAGGCCCAAAAGAGAAGGAGAGCGCTGAAGTTACTCTTGAACTAAAGTCAACTTGTCTTCCAGTCTGAGGCCCAAGAAAACCATCACTTGAAGCAAAGCACTTAGAAGGTAGTTTACAAGCCTACTTCCCAAGAACAAACCAGGATGCAGTGTTATCACCTTCATGAAGCTAAAGGAGGTAGTTTTACAACTTAGTAGAAAGAAGTCATGCTGTTAATTAGTTACATTTATTTGACAAAAAAGCGGAGGAGGGTGAAAAGGGGAAAGGAAGTTGGGAAAGCAAAACAGAACAGAAGGGAAAAAATCTTTATGATGAGGTGCTCGGCAGGATGAAGGAACAAAAGGAAGGCTTTCTGCCTGTCTCCTGATATTTTCCAACTCAGCAAAAAAATCCATTGTGTAGCTTAAGGGGAAAAAAAAAGTTAAAGTTGAAAGCTTAGTGTGTGAAAGCAACTGCTCAACCATTGTGTAATATGGGCTAATGTAATGTCACTGTTTCCCCATGATGTAAGTTGCAATTTTTGTTCCAGTTGCTGTGGTCAATGTTATCGTTTTCACTTTTCAAAAGGGGGCAAAGGGGTGCATGGATATGGTATTTCTCTTTACCCCCACCACCCCTTCCCCACCCCGAAACAAATACTTCTGTTAGGAAATATCAGTGCTGACCAGATGTCACTGACTTTTTTTTTTTTTTTTTTTTTTTGCATGTGTCCCTTAACAGCTGGCAAGAATATCAGCTCAAATTATTCACCACAAGCACACACTTTCTGTTTGTCTCCAGATAAAGGGATTTGAAATCCTGGTTGTCAGAGAGGGATGCTGAAAACTGTGGAATGGATTTCTTTGGGCAGAGGGAATACTTCCTGAAGATCTTTAAACCAGTCAGGGATGGTCATGACTAGCATGCAAAACCAAACAGATTCTTTAGGGTTGGCACTTCATGTTCTCAGAAACTGTTTTAACCCAGAATGTTTCCATGGAACCACTGTCAAGTGGCTTGTTCATAACAATCAGCAAATCTAAATGTAGAGACACTTTTTGTTTCAGTCATGTCAGCTGAAAAAAAAAATCTTAGATGTGGTTGCCAATGAGAAATACAGTGGGTGGATGATAAAAAGACACTGCTGTGCATAGATGCTCTAGAATTGCTTGGGACCATAGCCATGTGTCCGTGCTACCTTGAACTACAATCTCTGCATCTTGCAAATGGGCTGAGGGCACACGACAGGGCTAGTGGGGCTGCCCCACGCAGAGCCCTGGTGTCGCAGGGCTCAGGAGGCGGCAGTGGCGGTGCAGCGAGTGGCACTGCTCCACCTGGAACCACGCGCGGTGGGCACCGCTGTGCACAGCGCAGAACAGGGGCTGATTTAGCCTCATAGACCATAAGCTAATGGCCCTTGTTACCCATGTCAGTGAGGACCATTACCTTCTGCCTGACCATAACCTTCTCCTCTTCCCCTCATATTTACAGTAATAGCTGCTTTTCTCTTCAAAACTGTCATAGGTAACTGGTGTTGTACAGAATAGTGCTGTGTTCTTCCCCAGTTATGGCTCCGTTGCAAAATAAGTGTGTTTTCTTTATATGAGCAAAGATAATTAAGGAGCTCAGTACATGGAAGTCAGCATGATAGCATTATTTTTAACATTATCTTCAGATGAATGAAAAACCAAGATCAGATGAAGATAACTCAGAGTTTCTGAAAACTCCCAGACAGCAGGGAAGCAAATCTCAACTCTTCACTTCAGCTCTGTCTCTAAACCGTAACAAATCATTGTGTTTATTTAATACTGCATCTTGTCTTCGGTGATGGTTTTAAATAGTCACTTTAAAAGAAAGAGGCAAATATTTTTAATGAATGGTAAGGACAGCAACCAGCCTTGGAAGAGTATGTAACACATGACGTGTCCCAGGTATGGTAATGTTATGCTTCAGCATATTAAGGCTTGTATTCTATTACTTATCGTCTCTAATGTAGCTGTAGAGATCCTCACCATTGATATGAGTAACAATGCTTTTCCAAAGCATGCTAAGCTCTTCAAATGACACCRAACTTGTTCATAGGCACCAAATTCCACTGGCGAACTACATGTTGTAGTTTCAAGTCCTCTTATTTTTGCCTTTTCCAGTAAGCAAGTAGGAGAAGCCAATTCACTACTCCATGTATTGTCATGTTGCATCCTTAACTACCCTTTAGTAAGGAAACCCTAGCATCTTATCAAGACATGGAAGCCTTCCATATGCCTCATCACCTCCACTGTCAACCTCTGCAGCCCATTCAGTTTTGAGCCTACCTGTTCGGAAATGCAGACAGGAACTGACTGTGGCTTTCTGTCCATTTTAGGATGCAGGGAAATGGGGCACTAGACTACTGGAAAGGCAGTCTAGGGTGACCCAGATTTCTGTAAGAAACCCTAGCTCCATCTGAATCAATACCAGCATTGCCACTGACTTCAAAGGGGCCAGGATAGTGGCCCCTGTGCCTTCATTTTTGTGCTGAAAAATGGGATGTTATGGTACTTGCCATTGTTTCTGAAGTGGTTTTAGATGCATATGAAAAATAAATTATTAAATAAAAATTAATTATAATTATTACTGTATTTTCCATATTGTTTTCTATCACACTATTTTGTTTGTTTCTCTGATGGCCCCAAGGCACAGAGCAGATGTTTTCACTGAGCTGTCCTCAATGACTTAAATTACTTCATCATTGAAAAATGGCAACAGTGCCAGTCTTTCTTGTAACACTCAATCTCATCATCCCTCGTATGCTTATAAAAAGACAACTTCAGGGCCAAATATACACAGTATTGGAACCACCATCTCCAGATACCTCAGGCAAACAGCAAGAGGGAGATGGAGAGGTAAAGAGAGAAAAAAAAAAAAACAGAAAGAGTGAGAAAACACAAGATGGAAATGGGCAGAAAGAAAGGAAAGAAAGCAAGTCATTTGTGCAATGGAGATGCATTATAGTTTGGATTTTCCTCAACTATTGATGGCCTGAAACTCAAATATTAATTTAGCTTGATTCTTGAATCTGTTTTGCCTTAGAAGTAACGAGGGAGCACTTTATTAGAAAAAGGAAAAAACATTCCTCGAATGTCTGACAATGGAGCATTACTGAAAACTTCTGATTCCCCCAACAGAAAACCTATTTAAAAAAAGACAAGTCATTAATCAGTAACAGCTGCTCCCAGCACCTGTTATTTATTCCCGTCATTAACACTTCCTTTAGCATTTCTGACAGAAATGGGTATCTTTTCTATCTATCTGACAGAAAAGTGCTCTTTGGAACATCCCCAGAACTTGGTGGCTACATTTGATCTACAACGTGTGTTTACAGCTTACCCCAGCGTGGTATTGGAGCTCTTCTTTTTCACTTGTGGGTTCTTTCTTTATTCTAAACATAGGTTTAAAAAGCACTGAACATCCCATATCTTTTGCCAAATACTTGTGCGGCCTCTAATCTTCGGTATGCCCTGGTTAATTGGTCACAGAGGCAGGGGCACACAGTGACTGTGGGGTGTGTACAGGTGCCAAAGGATTCCCAACCACCACAGCCCCCCTGTGCCTAATTCTCACTGGGGCAAATGGAAACTCAGAGGACTTACAAGCTGGAATTTCAGTGCTACAGGTGTTTTAATGTTTCTGTGTCAGTTTTGTCTTCTGTCAGAGCCTCCATCTCCCGGCTCAGATCAAGCTCAGCCAGGGTCCCCCGCGGAGCTGGGGAGGAGGTTCCTCACCCGCCTTCCCCAGCCATCACGGCTCTGTGACCCCCCCRGCTCCCTACCGCCGTCCGGAGGAGCAGGGATCCCCAGGCAAAATGATGCCCTGCCTTACCTCTTCCTGCAACAGCCCCTGGCTGCCTCTTGCCCCTTCCCTTCCCCGTGCAGGAGGCACCCAAACCTCTTCTCGCGTAGCAGAAGAAAACAGAGGAGATCAAACAGCAACAAGCGTTGTTTAGAGGCACCTTTCCTTTATATCCATTACCTGCAGGCTTCCAGCACCAAAGCTTGGTGTGGGAAGTCCTGCTTTCCACGATCATCCAAAACCCTCCTGTGCACATGCAGAAGTGAGCTCTAAAGTCCAGCCAGCTCTGGCAATCCTGGTTTGAAAACCTTATGGTCAACACTAATCTATAATATAAAATAATATACAATATAAAAGACGTGTAGATGTGGCGCTTAGGGACATGGTTTAGTGGAGTACTTGGCAGTGTTAAGTTTACGGTTGGGCTCGATGATCTCAAGGGTCTTTTCCAACCTRAACGATACCACGATTCTATGATTATATATTTCCRCACATAGTTAAACAAAGCAGCGAAGAAATGCAAGCATACCTGTAACATTGCTGCTCTTTGTTTCCTTTTTCTTTTTCCAGCTCTCTCATTTTGCTTAATAAATATCTGTCAAATCTGTTTCATGTTTATTCACAGTTTAAACATTGAGATTTGTGGTGGTTTCCTACCACTGCTAGATAATGTTTTTCATCTGAAAGCCACTGTTTTCACTTAGGACTGTTGAAGTTGTGGCAACATTTCTGTTAGTCTTGGGGTTTATAATGTTGTTTTAGTAAAAAGCATGCATGGGGTTGGATTTAGGAGAACATTGTTTCTTTAATGCAGATAGATAAAGAAAGCAGTGTATTGTATTTATCAAAAGGAAATGTCAGCAGAACTTTATAGTCTGGTAATTAGATAACGCAGATAAGTCTGCTGAGTTTGTGTGCTCACAACTGCCATTCCAGATAACACTTCCTGAAGTCAATTAGAAGAACTTACACAACATCATACAGTTTTCACAGTTCCTTTCTTTAAACTGATACAGAAAGAAAGAAAGAAAAATAAGATACAGGCTATGACAAGCGCAAGATGTAGTGATTCCACGTTAGGTTTTTGCTCAGAACAATCCCACTCGCTTTGAGCAAGTGCGCCGGGCATCTGACTTTCCCAAAGACACCCGCAATCGCRGCAGCAGCAGCAGCAGCAGCTGTGCCAAACCATCACCACTGCGGGGCAATGGAGAATTCCACGGGCCCTTTGATTCAAACCAAGGTAAAACCAGACCAAAGCAAGGGGCTTACATTTTTCAGACAGGTGGCCTTTGTAAACACCCACGTTTGCATATATGGAAAACCTCGTAAAGGAAAATCTCTTAGTGCCTTGAAAAGGAAAGCACACAAGTAATAGCCAAATTATCTTGGATGCATAACTTGGATCCAAGTGCTGGAGGCCTGATTCTCCTCCGTACAATTTTTATTTTAAATGTAGATGAGGTATTTTGACTCTATGCCTGTTGAAAATATTCTGAAGAGGTTTGATTTATTTATATTAATGGTAAAGTATTAGCCTTTTATGCTGGGAGTTCATATCTCATAATGCTTTGTGCCTCATGTAATTAGTTGTTCTTGAGGATACCAGTTTTTCTTGTGAAGGTTACCATTAAAAATATTTTCTGACATATGGCCAAATCCTGCAGTTTGTTTGTGTTAAATACAACCTTCCTCAGGCCACTAAAGTGCTACTTAGGGCCAGAAAATGGGATGAGAGGGAGAACTTTTCTTTAAAGATGTTCACATTCTAAAGCAAAATCAAAAGTAAAATATACAACTTTTTAATGATATAGAATTCCCAGATCAATTCTATTTTTGAGAAAAAAAAATTTAAAAAGAAAAAGAAAGGAAGTTCTCGGCTAATTTGCTGTCTGCCAGGAAGCACTTACTTGTCATTTTGCTATCTTGCTTCACGAAGAAAGTGAAACTTGTAAGAGCTTTTCAAGAGGGTATTTCAGTTTACCACAGCTGAAAACAGTTTCCCCACTGAAAATCTCCTTCATAAAAATACTGACTTTGAAGTGTTGTGGAAAAACATAATTTTCTGCTAGGTAAAAATTCTGGTTAGAAATTATCACCAACTGCCTTCAGCATGAACATCCCGGCAGTGGTGGGAGCTGGGTGCAGAAATGGCCCTGCAGCACGTGTCCTCCCTGCACTAAGGGCTGGTCAGAGTTGTCTATCTATCTGCCCTGTCCTTTCCCACAGAAAGTGCTGTCCTCACAAGTTTCCAGTTTCATGTTGCGAAAGAGAACACAGGACACCCCCGTCCTGATCCTTTCTCCTGCTCAGCCTCCAGCACCCTGGGAAATTACCCCGAGGAGATACACACACTAACGAGCAGTCCTGAGCCCGCGTAGCTGTAAGCGCTCGAGCCTTGTCCGAACAGCCGTGTATTTTCTGAATTATACCTGCATCTTTATAGCTGCACAGCTATGCTCTGGAGAACACAGTGGTATAAAGTTACTTCTACTAGCGTGGTTTAGATAAATAAACAAGGGAAGGGAAGGTATCTGCATTGATGTATGTGACCTTCCTTTCAATGTAGCTGTATCCACACTGGCCGTTCAGCTGGTATAGTTTTATACCACAAAAAAAATCACCATGCTCATATATAACCCATGCATAGAGCAGGCTTTAAAGTAAGCAATGCCAGTTTATATAGTTGCCCCTAGCAAGTGACATGAGTCTGCACTGACCTTCACAGTTACCCCCACAGCTGACACGCAGTGTACCTCATCTATGCCAAGGAGTAAGGCATTCCTGGACACAGCACTAAGATGCTCTGGATACACCTGTGCTGGGAAATTAAGCAGCTCCTGGTCTCTGGAGCGCAATCATCTGTATCGTTGCATCACTACAGTGGTCTCTGCCATGCTTTTGCTCCCGCAGTTAGCAGTGTCCCAGGCTGTTCCTAGGCACAAAGCAGGAGCCATCCCATACAGGTGGTGTGGATGTAAGCAGTCGGTTTGGGGGAGCGTAAGGCAGTTTAACACTACGGATGCAGACTGATCCATACCAACTGGCTGCAGGGCCAGAGAGCAGCAGTGTTGAATTTATTGGTGCAGGAGAGGAGGCTGCAGCAGCAGGAGAAAAGACCAGGGATGTTTCTCCCTAAGAAAAAAAGCCAACCTGTCAAGAGGATGCTGTGGCTTCCAGCCCCATTTCCACCGCCTCCCTGCCCTGCTGACCAGGCAGCAGCCCCCCCACAGCAGTGGGTCTGTCGTCCACCTCTGCCTCACTGTGAGCAGCAGGATCAGCCGTCACGTTTTCACAACATAGGCCCCATGTTTCATCTGAAAATCTGCCTTGTAGTGCACATTGGGTCTTTTCTGGCCAAGCTCTTGATTTCTCTGACTTGCAACAGTGACACAGGCAGAAAGCCAGGTCTTAACAGCCAGGTGAGAAAAGTGACTCCCGAGGAGGGAAGAGAACGGAGAGGTTCCCCATTAGTCTGACTCAAGTGAATGTCAGGCATTATGAGAGATTGCTACTCAGATTGGGATTTGGCCTAGAAGTAGTTCTCAGGTCATTTTCTTTGAAATACATGACTTTGGATGATAGGCCATTACAATGGAGAGGTTTCCCAGGGTCTGTCAGTGGAGAATTCCCATCAGTATCATTGCTGTAGCTTTCCTCCTTGTCCCTCATAGTCCTAAGATGAGCTTAATCTGTATCTCTACCTGCAAAATGGTTTTACTGGAAGAGAGCCTGCTGCAGCAGAGAGCCAGCTACAGACCTTGATTGCAGGTGCCGATCTGTGAAAGGGGGCTGATGGCACCGTGGTCCCCCACGTTAACACCGCTGCGTGTGGCATCTTTTCTGGGCCGTGGGCACACAGCTGCATCACGTCCCCCCTCCACACACTGCGCACACACTTACACCACCGCAGCTGCCTCCCTCCCCCCGACAGTTTGTCTCCTTGCTGCCAGTGCAGGGTTTGCGTATCCTCTCTGAGATGATGGATGTTTCAATTGTGATAGGGGTCTTTATTCCACACAAGCATCTGAAAGCGCTCTGCAAAAATAGCTCGCTACCTCGCAGACAAGCAATCTGACATGCAGAGATAGGAAATAGCCTTACTCGCCTTGGAGGGTATTTTAACATTCCCCACCACCGTGGTATGCTCTCACAAGTACAAATGACCTTCTCCCTCTTAGCACAACCAAGAGGCCCCCATTTTCCTAAGGTCCTGGAAAGATTAAGTGACACAGGTCCAAGGTTGCACAGGAAGTCTGGAGGGAGCACTGGAAATAGGAGGGGGCCCTCCTGAGTCCCTCCACAGTGCCTTGACCACAAGACCATCCTTCCTCTCCCAAGGTTACACATCAGATCTGTGGTGGAGCCAGGAATAGTACCCACGTTTCCTGACACCCAAGCTGTCCTCCTGCACTCTGTACAAAGTAAGCACAAATATCAGTTTAAAGCAATTTATAAACCCGCGTCTTGCAATTAAACCTAAGACATGCTGTCTGAACCCAAAGCTTCCTACATTTCAAAAGCTGAGACACACCTCGCTTACAACAGTCCCCTTCCACAAACAGGGCAGCTAATACCTCCCTGCAGCTAAGCTCTCCTGCTGTTTCAATGCCTCTAAGCTCCTGACATGCCCTGTCCATGCCAATCCTGCAAATGCCGCTTGCCATAGAGAAACAGGTTTGCAGGCAGAGGCGTGGGCTGAGGGGTGCCCTCTCCAGCCACCTTGTTGAGACCTGGCACCGAACGAGGCCAAGCCCCTCCTGGCCGCTGCAGTGCAGAGGGGAGGAGATGTTGCAGGTCGAGGTGGGGGGGACAGTGAAGGACAGTGCCGCAGCGACGGCCTGAGGAGGGACCGCAGGCCCCCAAGGTCCTSGCACAGCGTGTGGGCTGGCACCAGGGAGAAGAGCCGCCCTGGGGGGCAGACCTGGCTAGACTGGCCGTGGGTTTTTGCATCCCCCACCCACGGGGACACGCGCTGCATCAGGACGTGCAGCTTCCCCGGGGAGAGCCGGAGATGTGCTGTGTCAGGAGGGGCACGGTGCCATGTGTCCCTGCAGCTCGTTGGAGCCTTTCCATTAATTTTAATGGGCTTTGGATCAGGCCCTGAATTCTCAGCTGTCCTGGCTAAATGGCCTCCCCAGGCAGGCTCTCCTCTCGTTTTAGAATGAGGAGGCCTTTCGGAGACCCTGCTGACAGGGAGGTTCCTGCCGCTTTTTGGCAGCAGAGCCCCCGTCCTCGGGCGAGCGCTGCCCCAGCAGGGCCGAGGCAGGCCAGCACCTTCGCTCCCCTTGCCCATGGTGTGCAGCACCTGCACATACGGCCCGGCACCTGCGTGTGCCCCCCTCTCTCTCTCAAGCAAATACACGCACGACTTCCACCCCCTGCCCAGATCATCCGTTTTTTTTCCCCAGAAAGGCCCAGGTACTAAAGGTGAGGAACATGGATTCAATGCTCCATGCTGCACGCCTCAACCTGCTCTGCTCACTGAGAGCCCCCGTATACACACACACTCAGGTTTGGGGGCCTTAGTAATCCTGTACAAGAAATAAATCCTGCATGTGGCTCAAGACAGAAATGGAAGAAGCCGTTGGGATCATCTGCGTAGCCATCATTTCGGAAGGTGCTTCAGAAGGACAAGGCCGTGCCCTTCTCTTTGCCCACAGTACGTTTTCCCTCACTCACCAAGCTCAACACTTCTGGAAATCAGCACGCTTGAACAAACTGAGCTTTCCAAATCTGATTTGTTTGTAAGTGAAGTTAGGTAGATGTCGATGCTGTGCCTCTTTACAAGAGCAAGGAGCTGTGTGCTTTTCCAGGCATTTACCTGACACCATATTAAAGTAGTACTTGCTGTAGCACTAAAGACCTGACGTTATAGAGGCACTCAGCCATCAATGACCTTCTGTTCATTACTGCTATTTCTACAGAAGCAGCATTAAGAGGGCCCAGCTGAGGCCATGGCACTAACTGTGCAAAGTGCAGTACATCATAAGAGACAAGCCTGCTCCAAAAATCTTGAGAAGAGGAGGAAACAGAGAAATAAAGTGATTTGCCCAAGGTTGAAGAGCAAATCAGCAACAGAGATGGCAATAAAACCTACCAAGGCTCACTTGTTTGTCCAGTCTGTGAGATTATGTTGCTCTGAACACCTGCTGCCATACACACCATCGTGCCTCATTTAATATATGATACATTGACTGGTTATTGGCAGGTTGTTATGTTACTGCTCAGATGATTGAAAATCCTGTTCAGACCATCACTGACAGGCTGGTTTTCAATACCTCACATCACTGTCCTCATGAAAACTTTCCCTAAAAAGACACTTCGGGATAAATGAAGAGGATGACCCTGTTGGGTCACTCCATGAGAAGTCGGTAGATCTTGTCTAAGGTTTGGCTTAGCGAGAAGGCCTTATAGATGGAGAAGCCCCTGCTGTCAGTGTGAGTTTTCCATTGACCTCACACCAAAGTACAGTTCCAGTGGTTCATGTACTCATGTAGACTAAAACAAGGGAAGCACATATATACTTTACAGTTATAGATCACCAGCTGTGATAATTGCTTGATTATATCTGCTATCCCACTCTGTGTTTAGGATAGCATCCCCTTCCCCTGAAGTGAATGGGAACAGAGGATTTTCATCAGTTCCCTGAAGCTGCGGGAGGTGGCCCACAATGATTGGGGTTCAGCTGTAATGGAGCAAAAAGGAAATTATTGCCTAGATTTTCCTTTTTTTCCTGAAATGAAAGAATACTTTGCCTATTTCTGAAGGGCCTCTGCTAGTTAACACACAGCACAACCTGAAGGAGAGCTAGTTAGGGCACACTAAATTGGGGAAATTGCCTGAGCATTTGGGGCCATGCCAGGGGACAGGATCACACCCTGCCCCAATATGAAGGCAGCAGGCACCAGGGGCAGAGTGGAAACCAAAGATGCAACTAATACTTCAGACAGGTATCATAGCCAGGAGAGTTGTGGCCACCAGTCGATTCAGTGTCAGCCTTTCCTGGAGAGGGAAGTGTCACCCCTTGACAGGTGTGACGGGGGGAGCTCCCATCCCGTGGGTGTGCATCAAGGACCTGGGCTGGGGGCCCTCGCCGGCGTGCCCTGGGTGTCCCAATCTCCCCTGGACTCCAGGCAAGTGTTTGAGGTTGCGAGAAATGAAGAGCTGAGTCATGACGAGCCCCACGTCTGGACTGTGACGGAGCGCACTCGCGTTATTCTTCCTCGGGAAGTGATGCCATATGTGTTTATATACACACAGCCCAACACGACTGAGCAAACATTACTCAAGGTTTTGACAGACATTTGCCTTTGGGGTAAGAGTGAGCACAACCATGGGGTCAACAGTTCAGAAGGTTAGGAGGGGAAAGAGGGGGGCCTACACAGAACAAGTTGTTCCCCAGTCTTTTTGATAGGTCTTGGTCCTACCCTATCCACCCACGAGTCCACAGAAGCCTGTCAGATGCCTGCTTGCAAGGCTCAGTCAGTTCATCATCGATTATGGAATAAACATAGCACTCTGGTTATCATTAATAATATTTATTTTGGAAAAATATTTTAAAAATGAATTTCTTCATTAACAAAACGGTAAAAAAAACTCAAATAACATTTGCACAATATTCCATAAATACATTTATATACAAAAAAATATAGTCACATAGACCCGAAGTGCCTTTGTACATATTTACCAAAAAATTTAAATTATAAAAAAATGAACATCACAAAATACTCAAGCTTTACAATTATCATGAAAATATTTTTACAGATTCAAAAAAATAACACACTTTTTCTCACCTAGTAAAAACACATTTTAGTATCAAAAAAGACAATAAAGGCAGTGTTTGTGTCTCTAATTCAAGAAAGACTGGCTCATAAGAATCCAAAATATACACTTCAGGCAGTGCATGCTTCTTATGTAGTAATTAAGTCCATTCATTTAAATATATATAGAAAAGCAACTGACCATAGTGCAATGATAAAATTCATAAAAGGCAGTGCAACAGTAATCCTTGAACACAGACCCTTGCCTGGTGCTCATCTTGTTTCTTTATTTTGCAGTCACTTTGCTAACTTCAGTAGAGAACCAGCTCAAGCCTGAATTTAGTTTCTCAGCAGCAGTCAGTGAAGGAATCTATCTCCCATTCCTCTTTCAGCAGCATTCATCGGGGCACGTCTCCTCTGAAATTGTTTTGAACAACCACCTTGCCATATCGCCTCCGGTTTACACCTGGTGAGAGAAAACACGAGCAGAGATCAGAAGAGGTTAATGGAAAGTAAGAAGAGGTCTGTAAGGCTGCAGAGGGTCAGGACTCTGTCTTTACGCTGGGCAAGAATGGACTCTGCATGAAGCACACTAAGGGGTAGGTCAGCAGATCACAACCACACTATTATTGTACCCTTGTCTGCAAAAGTTGTCGTACCCGTAACATCCACAGCAGCAAGTCACTGAGCTTGTCTTTACAACATCCACAGCACGACAAACTCCAGCTGGCTGGATTTCAACAGGTACAAATCGCTGTGGCACCACGGAAAAGAGTTTAGCTGCCTTAACATGTGTTGGATGAGGGTTGCGCACCGAGACTTTTCTCTGCTGTTCCAACTGCCAGGCAGTGTACTAACCTCAGTTGCTATGATGCACTCGTCTTTCTCTTCTGATATGACATACACCGACTGGTACTTTGTGTCCTTTGAAGTGGAATATACTGAATCTGGTCGTTTTCTTTCAGAAGTATCACTATTGAAGACAAAAAGAGACAACACAGGTTAGATGGTTGCTGCTTAATGCTACCTATGAGACACACACACCCCCTTCAGAGTCAAGCTGCCCCACGCGCGCAGATGTGAGAGATACCTCTTCAGTTGTACTGCACTTTTCTCCTCTGCCTCTGAATCATACGTTTCACACTTGGCTTCACATTTGCTGTGCTCTTCTTTAACAGAGTCCTCATTCTTGAGTTCATGCACCAAATTGTAATCCACTGAAGGGTATCTGACTTTGTAGCCATTTTTATCAGAGTTATCGCTGTGAAAGTCTACTTTCTTATTCGTGTTTTTAATCTGAGTGGCACCAATGACACTTATGGAAATGTCCTTCTCGCGCTGGCAGTTCGCCAGGTTGTTCATGGTCTCAGTCTCGCTCCTGCAGGCATCAGGCTGGTGGTGCCTCTTCTGCACCCTGAGCCTGACACATACGACCACAGCAGCGCACCCCAGCAGCAGCATGAGGACCAGAATAATCCCTGCACAGACAGCGATCCAGGGGAACTGGGCATTCTGGCCTTCCGTATACTTCTCGGTGAAGTCGACGATGACCGGTCCCTGAGGAGGCTCCGGGAGCAAAAATTGGCAGTTGAGCCCACCGTACCCCCGGGCGCACTCACAGACGTAGCGGTTGTTTCTTTCGTGGCAGGTGGCCCCGTTGTGGCAGGGGTTGTGTTCGCATCTGCTCACCGGGGTGCTGCAGTTCTTCCCGTTGTATCCCGGGGGGCAGGTGCAGGAATAGTCATTGATGCCATCCTGGCAGGTCCCTCCATTGACGCAGGGAAAGGAGGCGCAGTCGTCCACGTTATCATCGCAGTGTCTCCCAGTGAAGCCAGCCTGGCACTGGCATATGTAGGAGTTCCCCAGATCGACGCACTGGGCTCCTGCAAGACATCAAGGCGGATGAGCRCTGAGTGGTGGGCAGCCAGACCATACAGCCTCCCACCTGCTGCTCTCAGGGCGACTGTCACAACCGGCAGCTGAGAAAAGCTTTCTTTTTGAGAGGTTAGGTCAACCTTTGCCAAGTCTGATCCACCATAAAAAGTACGGGTTTTTTTTAAGGAAGATATTTGTTAATCAATCAGATCTATTTTTCATTCTCCGTCCTATTCCCTTTTTAACATTTCACTCAGCTTGGACAACAAAGCTAGTCCAGATCAGGTTAACACCACAATCTCACGTTACAGAGTTTGAGTGGCAATGAATAAGGAAGACTGCACTAAAGAAAGTCTTCACTAGTTTAATCAAAACAGGAAGATTACTGTTACCAGATTGCAAGTAATAATATTTAGCACTTGTATGGCATTTTGCATCCACAGACCTCAAAGAGTCTTTGCAGAACATTTGCAAGTATAATCCTCCACATTTTTATGCATGAAGCTTCAGGTCAAGTTACCTGGCCACAGTCACCCCTTGAGAAAATGCGATCTGCAGCAGTGGCCCAAACCACACCATTACTTTTTAAGTACAGTTCCTCCACCAAGTCAACTATTGACATGACATGGACCATGATTGATCAGTGGGCCTTGTTATGAACTCCAGACCAGAAGCCAAAGTAACTGGATGGTCTCCTTTTAGAATGTCACTGTAGCATTTTTGGCCTTACCATTCGCACAAGGGCTGGAACTGCAGTAATCAATTTTCTTTTCACAGTTGAACCCAGAATAACCCAGTGGGCAACGGCAGCTGTATCCCCCATCAGGGTTGTCGGTGCATCGCCCACCATTGAAGCATGGTCCGTCAGCACAAGTCATTGCGCTCAGCTCACAGTTTTTACCATAGAAGCCCGGGGGGCAGGTACAGGAATAGCTGTTCTCGAGATCCTGGGGGAAGGAAGTGAGAAATGGTCAAAATATTTATCTGAAGTTGCTTTGAAATCCAAAAAGGGATTTTGAAAATCAGTAAAACTGACATTAACTCCTTCCTTGGGGTTTCAGATGGCACAAGCAACTCAAACTTACAGTGCAGCTTCCACCATTCTTGCAAGGGTTGGCGTCACATTCATTGATTTCAATCTCACAGTTGGAGCCTGTGTACCCAGGTCGGCAAGAACAAGTGTAGCTCCCCTGACCAGTGTTGGTGCATGTGGCACCATTCTTGCAGGGCTTGTGGTGGGTGCAGTAGTTCAGGTCTGTAAAAGATTTTTTTTAAWAAAGAGGGCAGTCAAGATACTTGCTACTTTGCAAGGCTAGCACAGGGTAAGTGGGCTGAAAATAGCCGCTTGCTTTCTGCATTTTAAAACAGACGCTCAGGCAAGGACTGAGAACTCACCCTGGTTGCAGAAAAGGCCACCCCAGCCTTCCTGGCAGTTGCACTGCCACGGCTGCTGACAGGTACCATGAAGGCAGCCTGGGTATCGGATGCACTCATCACAATATCGCCCCTGCCAACCCACTCTGCATCTGAAAAAAAAAACCAACAACAAAGTCTCATCAGATTTAGACTTCTCACAGTTGGAAACCCTATCGCAAACTCTGCAAACACACTGATGCCAGGGATCAGGTTTCCTAAAAGCCCTCAGTGATCCTTCATGTGAGAAAGTCACCGAGTCCAACCGTAGCATCAGCTTTCATCAGTCCCAGCTATTTCTTCCACTTCCTTAGACAGAGCCATGGCTCCAGGTAGTTAATTTGTTTACTCTAATAACAAAAAGCTAAACCTTACACACAGCACTGTAAACTCATTAGGTTAATATTAATGGCACTGATGTTTGACTTGTAGATTAATACTTTGATCTGGCATCACCTGGATTTCTCAAATTACCATCTAATATGAAGAAAGGCATTTAAACCGGCCCTTCAAATGACCAATGGCTTACTTAACACCAGAGCATCAGCATTAAAGACAAAGAAGGGAGCAGGAGGTGAGTGGAAAACTTACTTGCATTCCCCAGGTTTGTCGCAAAAGCCGTGTTGCTCATCACATCCAGGCAAACAAATTGCTGTAAACAAACCAAGCAGGGAGAGACATCAGCACTGAGGCCGAACACCTCCCTTTTACAAGTCTGATACCGAGAGCACCTTGCGGCTGGGGAGCGAGCCCCTTTTACTAGGTCGGGGCAGTTAAGCGCAGCTGAGTTAATCTCTGGAGTCTGCAGGAGTATTGATCTCGCCCCGTAACTGGGCACTTTACTTATCGCCGGGGATGAGCATTCTTCTTAATACAGTTGCACACAGACAAAAGAGGGCTCACAATTGCTCCCTTCCCCACAGCCCCTCACCCCCCTTCCCTTCCCAGTGAGGGTCAGAAGTCCTTTTTTCCAATTCTATGCACACAGCTCCACCTCTTAATATCCCCCGAAAGTGTGTGTGCAGATAAGAGTGGACAGCTGGTGTGCAGGGTGCCAGTGCAAGACAGCTGCTCTATTGTCTATTCTCTCCCAGCAGCTGCCCCACTGCAACAATACCCCGGCCCCGGAGCCAATGGGGCCGGCGGCCGGCGGCCGGGCAGCCTATCCCTGCCCACAGCTAATCTATGGCACGCGCGTGATTTCGCTGCAAAAAAACTTTTTTTTTTTCTTATTCAAATAAATAAGTCTAAAGTTCTTCCTCCCTCCTTCCCCTCCTCCGCCCCACTCCGAAAAGGGGCGGGCGGGTGGGTGCAGCCCTGGTAAAAGAGGTAAGCGGGCCAGCGGGAGGGAGGATGAGGGAAGGGAAAAAAAGGGACTTCTGCTCATTACTTCGCCTGGTTATGGAACTCATTAAGCAGGCACTGCAAAGTTTTAATTCAACAAAGCCAGCCGGAGACAATGGCATGCGAGGGGAAGGAGGGGGGAGAAAAAGAAAGAAAGAATCGTCGCTGATAATCAGATCGCCTCCAAGTTGGAAAGAATGGAGCTGGGGGCAAGGCGACGGGAAGCAATCTGCGACTGGTAGCTCCGGTCGCTAACGGCAAAACATTCTTTTTGCATGCACACATAAACACATCTCCCCTGCCTAGTAGGTTTGCGTTGCTGTTACAAGCTGTTTTTTTCTGAGGGGGAGCAGAGCGAAAAGAGTATGTAACGAGCCAAGAAAGACGGACAGCCCTCTACTTTGCTATGGGAAAAGCAGCGATGTACAGGCATCCAAAAGTGCTGACGGCCCCAAAAGAGCTCATTATCAAAATGCTTCCTTTTTCCCCCACCCCTTGACACAACTGGGCTAGGCACTTTTGATCATGGGAAAGGTTGTAGTTCCTATTTAAAACACTATCAAAGGAAATGCAAGCCCCTCTGCCTGCCGTTTATTGTGCAACATTGTACCATGAACTGCTAAAAGCATCCTAGCAGTCACTAACAGTGTGAATAATCAATCTGGGCTCGTTTGATAGCAGCTCAGCTGAGACCACAGTGTAGGTGGGTTTTAAGAAAAACAAAAACACAACAAGAAGAAAACCGAGAGGCTGCTTTACAGCCTGTAACTGTTTTCTCCCTGCCTGCCTGACCCTTTGATGACTGGAGAGGAGCACTCGCCCGGTACGTCATCTGCCAGCGTACTTCAGATCCATGTATACACACAAACAGAGAATGCCATCACATGCTGCAGCAGGAGCTCTGTGTGCATGTTTGGGTGTAGACCGTTATGTATCTACAAAGGGCGGTAATCTTGTACAAAGCCGCAGGTATCTGACATCCCTGACTATCCTCTCTGTCATCTGCTTTCTGTCCCAGTTTATCCTGGTGTATCAACACATCACATTCCTCAACAACCTCAAGCTCAGGCATACTTTAAAATTCATGTCCCTCACTACTTTATTAGTAGTAAAGATCATGGCAATGGCACAGAAGAAATATGGGGAAGAAGTTGAATGTTCTTGTGGCTCCAGGTGCAACAGCCTCTGTTAGTAGCAGTTGAGTACCCCAAATGAGAAATGTACAGTCTAGAGGCCACAGAGAGTATCTTGGACCTTAAACTTTTCTCAATATAAGGTGGCAAGACATCAGACCATAACAGGCCTACCGATAGGCCTGCCGCATGAACATTGCCAAAGTCTAGTTCCCTTTCCTGAAGCCATGTACCCTGTAGATGATGATATCAATGTACCATGGTTGAAGGGGTAGCTGGGTATAAAAAGTAGTCCTGATATATTTTAATAAGTCCTCAAGCAACTGCTGAACATTTTGCTATCAGATTTGATGCCTACAGCAAATGAGCAAGACTGTAATGTTGGCACTGACATTTCATTACCTTGAGAAGGGGCTGCCTGCATTAACTTTCCGTGGCAATGCTGAGGACCTCCCGTCCCCCACACCAGTAAAGCCTGTACACACAGCACCAGGCCTCCACCCAGTGTAGCTCACTTCCCCCTCTCCCATGGCGCCTGATACCAGAGAAATGCACCCCCAAGAGCTCAGGGGGCACTGCTGCAACCCGTGCCCAGGGAGACAAGAAGGTGGACACTCACGCTCAGTGCAGTACTGGCCTTTCCAGCCCGGGTTGCAGACTTTCTCGCCACGCTCTCCGCAAGTGAAGTGACCAAAGGCATCGTCCCGGGGGCGGCAGAAGACAGAGCAGCCTTCTCCATAGTAGTGCTCATCGCACACGAAGCGATAGGAGTACTTAAGGTCAGTGCGGCCGCTGCTGTGCAGGTCCTGGGACCACTCTTCACCCACCGCCAAGTGCCTCTGGGTGGCCAGGCGGCTGATGAGGCGTTCGGGGTTTTCTGTGTGAAAGTGGAGAGGAGAGACATGATTAGGAAGCCCAAAGCAGGTAGGGGCATAGGAAGATGCTCAACTGGGGGTCTCTAGTGGGAGGGGAACCGCAGAGGCAGGATGATAGGGCTGCCAACAGGTTGGCCTCTCTTCCCATGGTCTCCTGAAGAGGAGCAGGGATGGGATGGGATGGGGGGAAAGGCACTGCACGCCGCAGAGAGAGGGGCTGATTGGGGTTGCAGGGCTGGAATTATTCAGGGGAAGAGTCTGTTTCAGGACAGTTACCTGTGGTGAGGTCGTCAGGAGAGTCCGTATGCAGAGCCTCAATGATGAGCGAGAAGGTTCCCTGGGGAAAGAAGGAGCAGAGACAACCCACGAGGAGAGTGTGAGAGCAGGTAGGCAGTCAGCGCCCCAAGCCCCCCAGGAGTTATCAGTCCCCCCCAGACACCCCCAGGGGATTGGTGACCCCTTGGAAAGGCGCTTGCCCAGCTGGGGTGGCCCGGGTGTCTGGGATGGGATGGGAGGGGATGGACGGGATGGAACGGGGTGGGATGGATGTGGGCCGCCCGCTCCCGCGCCGCCCCCCACTTACGGGCCAGGTGAAGCCGAAGGGGAAGCGGATGGGGTTGCTGAAGGCGGGGTCGGCGCCGCCCGCGCCGTCGGGGACGCTGAAGGAGTTGGCGCCGAGGACGGGGGTGATGGCGCTGCCGTAGGTGCAGGGCGGCTCGGGGGAGACGCTGGCCTGGTAGTGCTTGAGGCAGACGCGGAAGAAGGTCTTGCAGTCGCACTGCTGCAGCCCGCCGCCGCCGGGGCCGCCCCCACGGCAGCAGTTGCGGTTGCTGAGCAGCCCCTTCTTATTGACAAACTCCTGCAGCTTCAGCTCGAAGACCCCGGAGCAGCCGACCTGCGGGGCGGGGACAGCGGCCGTCAGCCCGCCGAGCAACCCGCTCCCCTGGCCCGACCCCAGCCCCGCCGGGCATCGGCGGGACTGACACCCCCCTCCCCGACGGCCCTCCCCGCTTCTCCCGGCTGCAACAGGCAGCAACAGTCCCTGGCACCCCCGCGGGACCCCCCGGTGCAGGGACCACGGCAGCAGGTATTTCTGCTCCCCCACCCCGCGGGCACTTACCTGGCAGCGGCTCAGCAGCACCGAGAGGAGGGCGAGCGTCAGCAGGAACCGACCTCCCATTTTGGAGGGGCAGCTCTGGTGCCCTCGCTTTCCTCCCCCTTGTCTTCTCGTCAGAGGGGAAAGGGGAAAGTGTCTCTCGGGGGAAGTGAAAAACACAGCGGCCAAAGCCGCTCGCCCCAGCAGAGCTGGAAGAGTTAGTGTCACGGTCTCCTTTCAGGAGTGTCTCTGACTTTTTTTTCCCCTCTGTCGATACCTCTAGGTGTAGCCTGTCGGCGACTGACAGCTCTTTCGGATAGCAAAAGAAAAAGAAAGGGGAAAAAAAAAAAAAGAAAGAAAAAAAAAGGTTAAGATTAATCTGCTAAACTCTTTTTCTTTCCCAATCCACGGTGCTCCTCCTTTTCTCCAGGAAGAAAAAATAAAAATAAAAAAAATAAAAGCAACTTAATTCCCAAGAGAGGCAGAGAAAAGGCTTCCCAAGGAAGATTAAAAACCGGCGATCTGGAAATCCCTGCAGAGGCAGCGGCGGACGCGGCRGCAGCGGCGATAATTCCCGGTGCGGTGAGATGCGGGAGCGGCTCTGCGCGGCTCTGCGCGGCTGCGCTCGCCCTTCGCACGTCGGGGCTGGTGGGTGTCAGACGGCAGCGGGCAGGTCACGTCGGAGCCTTGATCCCCTTTTTTCCTTTTCCTTTTTTTTTTTTTTTTTTTTCAGAAAAAGCGAAGCTCTCTTTCCTTGTTGTGAGCTTACTTTTGTTTTTAGAGGAATCCCAGCCAACAAAAATAAGCTCGTGTCTCAATAGCGGCGCACTGAGCGTGTCCGGGTGTGCTCCTACGGGGGAGGGGGTGCCTGCTCTGCGCCGCGGCTCGGCTCGGCTCTCTCCGAGGGTGAAGCGCTAAGGATCTGCCTCTCCTTGGGCGCCTGCCTCCCTTATATCCCGCCGGCAGCCTGCATGCCTAATGAGATGCAAATGAGCAGCCCCCCAATCTGGCTAGAGCTGTCACAAAGGAGCCACTTTTCCAAACCCTCCTCTCAATGGATCGCCAAATGGTCAGTGAGCTGTAAAATGTGCAACCCTCCTCCCCCTCCCCTCCGCGCTCACAAAACGTGCTCATTTACATTCCTGCAAATTTGGTAACCGCAAGAATCCCCCCTCTGCACCGGAGAGAGGCAGCGCAACACGCTCCGGCGAGAAAACAACCCCGGGGACGGCGGGCTGTAATTACCTCTTGAAACGTGCAAAGCAACCGCCTTGCCCCCAAAAAGTAACTCGGTGATCATGGCCACTTCCAAGGGGCATCTTCGGCTCTAAAGGGACGAGGGAGGTGGGAGCCAGCGAGGCACAACAAGGGGAATCTGATCCCTTGAAATTCACACCGCATTTCCCCTGGCACAACCGGGATAATTGGGGAGGGGGGGAGTGAATTTGCGCGAACCGAGCTGGGGCTCGCTCGCCCCTTGCCTCCGCTCACAGCGCTCATCCCGCCGGCGGAGGGAAGGGGGGTCCCGGCGGCGGGGCACGGCGCGGGTGGGTTCGCGGAGGGGACCCGTGGAGGGGACCCGTCTGCGGGGCTCCGCGGGTCCCGTCCCCGCCACTACCGCTGCCGGAGAGAGCCATCCGCTCCGCCCGGGTCCCGCACCCCTCTATGATTATTATCATCATCACCAGCAACCTCTCCCTCTCCCTCTCTCTCTCTCTCTTTTTTCCTCCTTCAGCTTAGTAAAAAGTGAGTTTGGTGTGTGTCGTTCGCGTGGCTGTCATTAAGGCCGTTTGTTATTGTGTGAGGGCTGAATCAGTTAGCTCTTTGTGCTCTCAGCTGTATGGTAATGTAGACAGCACCTGCTCCCTGCACAATGCGAGGGAGAGAAAGAGCTCCCCTCGGCGCACGCTACTGCCTCTACAACAATGTCCGCACATTTTTTTAAAGAAATCCCTTCCAGCACTTCCCCCCTCCGTAAAAAAAAAAAAACAAAAAAACAAAAAAACACACATACACACACCAAA
Source organism: Oceanodroma leucorhoa (assembly GCA_030449065.1). Classification (NCBI taxonomy): domain Eukaryota; kingdom Metazoa; phylum Chordata; class Aves; order Procellariiformes; genus Oceanodroma; species Oceanodroma leucorhoa. The sequence goes on from JASVER010000016.1 coordinate 9,553,671, forward strand.
AAAAAAAAAACAAACCAACTTTACACCAACCGTCAACTTATTATTTTTTTACATATCCATCAGACACTAGAACTTCTGTTTTGATCTTAAAAACATGGAAAGGAGTTTACTGGTGCGGTGAAAGAGGGATAGAGATGATTACCATTCGAGCAGTTTCYTAATGATGGATGGAAGCGGGGGATAAAAGTTGGAGGGTGACTCTGGCATGTCACCCGAAGCGGGGTTTTCCACTTTGTTCGGGCCCTCTGTTTAAACACCTTCGGTAGGCGCAGGCGGATTCATTAGGATGCAAGGTGTAACTGTCTCTGTAAATGTCATTTTAATTGTAACAGATCATTTCAGCACAGATTAAGCTTGTGTGCGAAAGGAGAGGATTTGGCTACAATAACCTCACTGTAGGTATGCCGTGCTAAAAGCCTTATTATGGCGACTTTATTGGGTTGAAACGTGCATTTGCATGGCAAAATGTGACTTTCATTGAAGCAGATGTCTTGATCACAAATTATCTTGCAATGCGCTAGAAAAAAAAAATTCTTAAAGACTTCTTAAAGTAAAAGCATTGGGTAATACCAATTAAAAGAAAATCACTAATGAGTTCATTCAGCCCAGCTCTTCTTGACTGTTCCAGGACTGTAGCTGCCCACGTTCATTTACTGGGGGTTTGTGGCACCTACCGCAAACCCAGGCAGGTACCCTCGGTCCTTAAACAAGCATCCAGACTTTGGCAACGTTTCGCCACTCAACGTGTGCGTCCTTTACATCTAGTTTTGGTCAAACGAGCCATCTACATCCAGGTACTCTTCTTCTCCCCTCTCCCCGCCCCTCGACGCTTAAGCGAAAGCTTAAATGTACAGGAATGTTTGGGATTTTTTTTTACCCCGGAGTTATATCTGGGCAGAGAGGGGAGCAGCGATCCCGCAGGCACGGTGCGAGGGCGCAGGGAAGGCGGCCCGGGGTGGAGCGGAGAGGGCGGCGGGTCCCCGGAGGCCGGGCCGCCCGCCCCCGCGGTGCCCAGCCTCTGCAGCGGGGAGCGGGGGGGGCGCACCCCGCAGCAACGCCGGGTTTAACTCTACATTACTTTTGCCACCTAGCGTCAACATCTTTTCAAGTGGCTTGCCACTGCTTCGCAAACTTCGCTGCGGCGTTATCGCCGGGAAAGGGAGAGAGGGGAAAAAATCACTTCGTATCGGGTTTACTGAGCGAGTGGGGCGGGGGAGGGGGGGCAATATCTGTCTTGAAATTTGAGGGGACCCCGTCGGTGGAGGCGAGAAGTGATATATCACCGCGGATCTTTTAATCTACGAGAGATAGAAAGTTGGTCCATTAGCATCCCCTTGCTTAAAAAACTGGAAATAAAAAGTTACACGCGCGAGGGCTTTAACCTAGCTATAGGGAAATAAAAAAAAAGACCCGAAAAAACTTGCCCCCAAATCCTTAACAACCCCCCTTCGGTACCGGGTATTTGTTAAATTGACGTGGCACAGATTTCTCGATTACCGCTGCTGAGCGTGACTGAAAGGCGCCGTGAGAGCCGGCAGGATCCTGCCCACGGCGCTCATTCTTCTCCGGCTTAATTTATGCCACGCGATTCTGTATTGGGGAAATCAAGCAGAAAGCTCCTTTTTCTGCTTTTTTCCCCCCTCTCCCTCTCTCTTTCAGATGCTGGGCTAACGGGGAGACTGTTTAACTTAAGTGTTTCTATAGGAGGCTGTTGTAGTTTAACTCCTGCCCACCAGTAGCTGAGGCGAACAAAGGAGGGACTCGAGGTCTAACTATTCATCCATTCTCTGCACTTTAATTTTCATTGATTTCGAAGACAAGGGGAGCCCTTAGGGATTCTCGCTGAAGGGGGATGACACGCCTTTAGACGCGATCAGCCCCCCAGCCAGCCATCTGCTCCCAACCAAATGGCGCTTTTTCGCTCCCAACCGCGTGTCTCCGCACCGCGCTCGCCCGCCGCCCCCCGCGCCGCCCCCGCGGTGTTAACCGCGCCCGCGGACCGCCACCGACCCCCGCTGCCGGGGACGGGCGGCCGGTCCCGCCCGACGCCTTGCCCGGTCGCGCCCGCCCCGCCGGGGTGAGCCGGCGGCGGGACCCCCCGGGGGCGGGCGCGGTGCCCAGGACCCCGCCGGGGCGCGGTGACTCCGCACGGCCGGGACGCGGCGGGCCCGGCCCCGCCTGCCAGAGGCTCGCTGGGGCTGGTGGTGTATTGTGCTCTCCCTCCCTGCCCCTAATTGATACCCTTCCCGCAACACCGGCCCCCCTCGCCTGCCCCGGCGAGGATTTACAGTCCCGCCGCGCACCAGTGCGGCCGAGAGCTCCCCATCAGCCGCGGCTTTTATTTCTAAGCGAGCCAGATTACGGGAAAAGTCACCTCAAAAAGGGGGGTGGGGTGGGGGTGGGGGGGGCTGTTAATTAGGGCGACGAGCTGCCATCGCTGGCGCGCAACYCTGATTTTTCCCCGGACGGAGGGCTCCGGGCATATGGCGAACGGTGCGTCGGCGGAGGGACGCGTACGTGTGGAGCTATGTGTAGCCGAGTGTGCATAATATTTTAATTAGGTCTATAGTCCCTACAGAGGTATGTGTGCGCGGCTGCCCCTCCGCCGCAGGGAGGGTCCCTGCACGCCCCCTTCACCTGTCCCCCCGGGCCGGGACGGGACGGGATGGGACGGGATGGGATGGGGTGGGATGGGACGGGACGGGATGGGATGGCAGGCAGGCAGGGCGCCGCCGGGCCGGGGCTCTGGCTACCCCGCCGGTCCCGGGCTCGGCGGCGTGAGCGGGGTGCTGGCGCTGCCCGGAGCCCCGCCGCCGGGCGCCCCGAGCCGAGGCGGGTGGGCGGCGGGCGCGGAGGTGGCGCGGTGCCGGAGGGGCGCTTCGCCGCCGTTGCCGTGTGCGGGGAGGGGGATTAAGAAGTTTAGCGTGTAGGTTAGCCCAAAGTTGCAAAGGCATGTGCTGATTAGAATAAGAAAGGGCAGTCGCGTGGCTCAGCTGGCACACAGCGAGGCCAGATGATAGATAAGCAGCTCTGGGCCTTCCCTCCCCCCCAGCCCCCTTTTTCAAATCGCAAATCATCTGCTCCGGCCCTATCCTAGCCCCTCATTTTCATGACAATGGTTGTGTGTTTACCTGTGATCCTGGGACCGACGGGGCATTCCTTTGTCTCCCGAGATTACCGCAGCCAGCTGCTCTCCAACCTCCCTGGAAAAATCCCGAAGTGGCCCCTATATGTGTTTTGCTGATCGCACACGAGGAGAAAGCGAGTCATGTCGTCGTCCCCCCCCGCCCCGCTCCCCTGCGCTACTTGTTTGTTTGGGTTTGCTTCCTGGCTTGCTTCCGGCGGGATTTTGCTCGTGGGAAACTACGAGGGATAAAATTGGTCACTCGTGTGCGTGAGCCATCGTTGCTCCCAAAGTGGGAAGGATGAAGGGCTGCGTACCCCTGCGAGGGGCGCACCCTCTCCCGGCGGGGCAGAGCCGCGGGGCCTTCCGGTGACGAGGGGACATCAGGGGTCCGGGGGAAGGAGGCTTCCCCCCGCCTTGCTCTCCCCCGGGCCCTCGGGATCCCCCCGGTCCGGGACACCACCTTCCCCCGAAACTTCCCGTGGGTGCCCCGGGCCGGGCGGGTCCCACTGCCCTCCCCGGTCTCAGCTCTGGGACATGGCGATTCAAATGCTCTCACTGCCCATGCCCCTCTGGGGAGCAGCTCAGCCTTGCATTTGGAGAACTGGCCTCTTTGCCCCCCTTTAACTCCAAGGACACTCACCATCTTCGCCGCGCTAGAAACCACGGATCACGTTTGTACTAGATGACCTTCTGAGATCCCTTACAACCCGAAATATCCCATCACCCTGAGATTTACCCCATCCGCCCCATCAGGCAAGCCCAGCGTAACCCCATGCAGCGCTGAGAGCCGACTTGTCTTGGCGGGGTGTCACAGAGCAGGGAAGGGGAGCGATTGGGCTCAGATCATATACATAGGATAAAAAACATGACTGCACTTCTCAGAAAAATGTTTTGCATTCCGGATATGAGATTTCACTGGATGGGTGGAAATATTCCCTTCTGCTACCAACTTCAGTAGCAATATTTGCTGCATTCACCAGTTCTCATAGGGAAACCCTCTCTTCTCTTTTTCCATTTTATTAATCATCATCTTAAGCCAGAACTCTAAATCGTAGCTGCAAACTACCACTCCAGACAGTAGCTGCACAGACCACTCTTCCCCTATGACACCCAGCACAGCGTGCCGCTGTACTGTACTGCATTTCATGCATGAAGGGTTTTTCTGTTCCCTTGTGGCCTGCAGCCCCCTTCGCACAGTGTGCACATCTTGTGCATTGTGTGCTGGCTGCAGCGCAAAACCCGCTGTTAATAAACTTTGGAAGGGGGGGAGCAGTTTGATCGTATGTTTCCAGGACTTTCCAAGCCACTTCCAATTTGCGTTGTTTTTCTTTCCACATCTATGTGCAGGGAAGGTGGGGGGAGGAGGGAGAAGAAGGGGGCAGGAACTCCTCTGCAGAAGGTGATTATGAGAAAGAGGATGGGCATGGATGGGGTGGGCCCGAGCTTTTGGAAATGCTCTCCCCTTTTCTGAGAGCATCTGCCCGGAGACGAACAGATGTGGGCACCTGCGGTGACAGGCCACATATGCTCCATCCTATTCACAGGCATTCAGACATGGCTACAATGGTGAGGCTTTGTGCACGCGGAGTCACCAAATATATTAATCTGTGCTCCCCAGAGCACCGCTCTGTTTAATTTTTCACCGGCAATAACATCTGATCTAATCCTCGCAGCGCCTCCCCCATGTCCCTCTTTCCCCCCTGAAAAGATGTGAAGTTATTCGGGTCCCCACCTGTTGCCGGCGGGGTGGGCGCAGGTCGTGCTCCCTGCACGCCTGCAGCCAGGGCCTTACCCTGGGCTGCACACCGGGGCGCGCCCCGGGGAAACGGGGGCTCCCCTCCGCTGGCAACTGCCGAGCAAAGCAAAGCAAAGCTCAATCGGCCCCCTCCCGCCCCGCTCCGGGCCGGGTCCTGCTGCAGCCGCCCGCCGGGCTGCCGTGGGCCGCTTTGTTCACCCGMGGCCGGCGGCGGCGGCCAGCGCCGCTCAGCAGGCCGCGCAGCCGAGGGGCGACATAAATCTCCGATGTACGACTCGGCCGTTTTCAAGCAATTTCGCTGCGCGACGCTTTCATCTCCCCCCGTCCCCCCCCCGTCCCGGCTGGGTTTGTTCGGGGGCACAAAGGCCCCTCCGGCCCCATTGTGGCCGTACAAAGCCGAGGGACACCAGGCCGCGGGCGGAGACTGCCGCCGTTCAAACCAGCCCGGCCCCCCCTCGCCCCCCGCCGCTGTCATGCGAAGGGGCCCGTTGCAGCCGGCTGTCCCCGGCAGGACGGGCAAGGACGGCGCTACCAGCGGGCAGGGCAGAGGGGGGTGGGGGGGGAGCGGGCAGGGACGGCGACAGCCCCATCCCCTCACGCCCGGCCGGCCCGGCCGGCCCGGCCCRCCCCGGCCGCCGGGCGCATGCGCAGCCCCGCCGCGGCGGGAAGCGGAAACGCAGGCTCGGGTCAGTGCCAGGGTGCCGTTAGGAGRGGGTGGGCGGTCGTTTAACGGCCACGCTGCGCGGGGCAGGGGGGGCTTGTCGGGGGTGAGAGCGACTGGAGCCCCGGTTCTCGCTCGCAGCGTGACCCGGGTGCCGCACGGCCTCCCGAGGCCCTCATACCTCGCCCGGTGCAGGCCTCGGCCCTCCCCTCAGCGGCGGGCAGATACCGCCGGCCCTTCGCCCGCCTGCCTGCCTGCCTGCCTGCGGCCTCCCGCGCCTCTGGGACAGGCTCCGGCCCTTCAGGGCGGTGGGGGGCTGCGGGCCTGTCTGTGCGGTGCTGCACGTCGGAAGTGGAGGACTTTGCTCCTCGTCCCCTGTGCTGTGGGCCTCGGCTAGAGGGCTCTTGTGAGGGCTGGAGCAGTTATTGTGAACATTTCTGCTAACAACCGTTTGCAATGCTGTGCGTTACTATGGGCATAATAAAATTTGTATCGTAGTTGCTTGCTGACAAGATGAAGTTTAGTGGTATCATTAGCTGTTGTAGGGCTCACCTCTGAATTTTTGTGTCTGCATAAAACTAGGGGGGTGGGAACATTTTTTATTATTTCAGTTTGTGGAGAAAACTTTTTTTTCCCTCTGCAGATTCATGCACTTGATAGTAGTGCAGTTGAGATCCTATGGTAACCTGAGATCTCCATTTCACACAAGTAGCATTAGAAACAACAGTTTAAGGCTGGACACTTACCTGTTGCACAGAATGTGCATGTTTTCCGCTCTTGGGAAGCTTTGGCATTACAACATAAAACATTTTAGTCCTGATTCTGCCAACTTTATTGAGATGTCTCTGGTGGAAGTACTTTTCAAGTCAGTAGATTTTACTTGTTCTCTTTTCTGCTACTGTGATGGATTAGAGAGTGATTTCCTTAAGGTGACTGTTACTGTTTAGTAGTGAAACAGGATGGTTGACAGGCTATAAACTCTTTATTTTTTATTATGCTTTCAGTGAATGTGTTTGATAATTGTATTTAAAATGCTGGTAGTGGCCAGGGTGCTTGGTTATGTGTTTGGGTGTGAACTTGCTATTAATTAAGCTAAACTAGTACTGGTAATGGAAATTTTTCTGCTAATCTCTTCTGATAAACTGCTTAAATTGTTAGGCAAGAGGAGTGCTTCAAATACAGGTGTGAGGAGGTGGCAAAATGTTTCTTTCCATTTATTACAGTACAGTATAGCTAGTAAGTTGTTTACCACACTTCTTGCTTTAGGTGTGTAGCCACTATGGACAGAATCTGTACTGAATCATAACTAAAACTTACTTGGATGCAACACATTTTTGCCATGGCATACGGCATCTGTGTAGCGACCTCAGATCATTTAGTCTGACCGCATGTGTTAGTGACTGAAAGACGAAGACCTTCACACCTATTGCTAGGTCTCCATGGAAAGTAACAAAAAACAATAACCTACCAGTGCTCAAACTGTTTGGAATCAGAGGCGCAGCTTTCCTGGAAAAATAAACGGCTGGAGCCTTAAGGGCACCCAGGTAACACTGGAAGTAGCATCATAGAGAGAGCAGTGCCTTACCTCGTATCCATGTGCAGCAATGAAGCAGATTCATACACATATATTTCTGATTTTATAACAATGAGGTCTACTGTATGTTCTCAGATTTATTTCGTATGTATTTCATATTGCATTGTATAAGGAAGAAATTTTTTACGATGAGGGTGGTGAAACACTGGAACAGGTTGCCCAGAATGGTGGTAGATGCCCCATCCCTGGGAACATTCAAGGTCAGGTTGGACAGGGCTCTGAGCAACCTGATGTAGTTGAAGATGTCCCTGCTCATTGCACGGGGGGTTAGATTAGATGACCTTTAAAGGTCTCTTCCAACTCAAACTCTTGTATGGTTCTATGATTAAAGAGGATGGTATTCAAAAACTGTATCTGGAGGGTATTAGATATTTAAACTCCGAGGACTCAGGAATACCTTTAAAAGCTGTTAATTCACAATACTTCTGTGAGTTCAACTTCCTTTTTTTCTTTTTGTATACCGTAAGCACGTATATTGTAATGTAACACTCCTGAGACAGTCTGTAATTGAAATGTCAGAAATCAGCAGTGTGAAAAACAGGAAAAATTGTACCTGTTTAATTAAAACATAGTGAATTTCTTCACTGTTTAACTGAGGAGGGATTTGACTTTCAAGTAAAATCAAAATAAAACCAAAACAGATTTTCTGAGAATAAAGAAGAAAACAAAGCTTGATGGAGCTTGTTACCTCCGTTTTTCATTGGAAGGTCCTTTAAAATAAAATGGTGCTGTGGTAGAGGAAATTGATGCTGCAGTAGAGGGAAGAGCACATCTATCGTAGAGGCTGTGCCAAACTTCTTTGCATTGAGAAGTCTAGAAATAAAAATGGAGGTCATCAATGGTTTTAATTTTATCCCACAATTCTCTCTATGGGACGTGTAAATTGGTTCATTTGGCATGCTATTAAGTTCTGTCACAGAATTTGAAGACTCTCTTCTTCAATCTTTTGGTATTTCCTAAACTGAAAATAGGCTTATTCCATTTTTAATTATTTAATGTCTAACTAATGTTTGCATGTGTGTCTTTTAAAATAGGTTGGTCCAAAATTGTTGTGCATGTTAGAAATCCCATTTAATATATTAACTATTAATGATAGTCAGATTTGTAGATTCACAGAATATAGGTAAACCTCTAATTCTTTAAACAGGTCTTGAAAGTTATGTCTTCAAATGACAGGATGGTAAAATGGATTGAATTTCTGATTCAAAGCAGAACTGATACTACCAAAACTGTTGCAAAAGTAGAGGTATTGCAACTGGTGCTGTATCAAGGGACTACTGTCTATAAACTCAGATGGTAACTGAGCCATTTGCACAATCAAGGTACAAGACTAATTTCCAGAATTATTCAGTATTTTTTCCACTGACTTCAATTAAAGATGTTCATATACTCTTAGTATGAAAATCAAGCCATTAATTCCTGTGTTGTACAGTCAGCTAAGACGTTATAAAGCTTTTAACTATGTCTATACTTGTTTTTCTAGCAATGCATACTTTTCCATATTTTATGCTATTAATCTGAAATTTTAAAGTCATATTTATGAAAACCTTTTGATATTTACAGTTTTCACTGATATAAAAAGCAGAAGTGTAAGGCAAAGTGAATGGGCACTTATGTCCAGTTTGTTGATGGGAAGAAAACTGGTTCAAACTGTTTAAAGTACAGGACAACACAACAAGCTATCATCAAAAGCAAAAAAATAACAGTTCAGTTTCCAAGATGCTTTTTTTTTGATTGTAGAATTTCATGACATATCTCAGTATTGCATTTTAGAATGTTGTTTTTATTTTTCTTCTTTCAGACTGCTGTGACTTTCAGCGATCAGCCATGGGCATTAAAGGTTTGCAGGGATTTGTGGCCAGAGTTTGCCCTGATGCATGCAGAATGGTAGATCTGAGAGAAATGGCAGAAAAACATCGCATCGATCATCCTGATTTCCCGCCCGTTATCGTAGTAGATGCCATGAGTTGTGTTAGATATTGGTACACACCAGAATCCTGGGTGTGTGGTGGCCAGTGGCGGGAGTACCTTGCCATTTTAGAGGATTTTATTAAAGCTTTTGTGGCAGCTGGTATCAAGTTGGTGTTTTTCTTTGATGGAGTGGTAGAAGAGAAAAAGAGAGATGAGTGGATCAAACGGAGGTTGCAGAATAACAAGGAAATAGCCAGAATATTTCAGTTTATCAAGACTCACAGGAAACAACCAGGGAGAGGAATGTTTGTTGTTCCTTCAGCTTTGCCTACTTTTACACGTTTTGCCCTGAAGTCGCTTGGTCAAAAAACAGTATGCACATTGCAAGAGGCAGACTTTGAGGTGGCTGCATACGGTTTGCAACATAACTGCATAGGAATTCTCGGGCAAGATAGTGACTACCTCATCTATAATACATGCCCCTACCTTTCCATTGAGAAGCTCCGTTTGGACAGACTGGTCACTGTTATGTACTCTCGAGAAGATCTTTGCTGTGCGTTGGGTCTTAGTTTGACACACCTCCCTCTCTTTGCTTGCTTGCTTGGCAATGACGTTGTTCCAGAAAACTTGTTGGAAGGCTTTTGGCATAAATGTTTAGTCACCAGTCCCCACAAGAATAACAGCTACAACAGAAGAACAAACATACTTCTAGCTGTGGCAGATTACATCTCAAAAGTTCCATGCTCATACAGCAGCCTGAAACACTTGGAAGAGATGCTACCTTTGGGGTCAGACAAGACATTACTTTACAGAGGAGTGGAGTCCTATCTTTTGCCCGGGCAGCAGTCCCCATGGATTCCTCCCAACGTAACAAATTGCCAAATGTTCTCCCTTCAACAACAATCAKCTGTGTGTCAAGATAAGGAAATCTTTCAGGTACCTTGTTTTTTAAAGCTTAATGGTCRCTTTATTGCTATGACTACTTAGTGGAAGTCAGTAATGAGTACACTGAACCTATTGATTTAAATTTGCTTGAGCGAAATATTTTCTCTGTTAAGTACAGCCATGGTTAGGACTATTACATGCATCACGATAAGGGCAGATGCAGCACATTTAATTAAAAGTGGTTCCTCTCTTTTTGAAGTGTCAGGCAGGTCAAATAATGGGGAGCAGCTCCTGTATAGGCCTATAGCTGGGCGTATAGATGTACTTCCCATGTATTGCACGATGCAATGACTTGTTTTTTGCTTTGAGAACCCACAGCTCAGCTGCAGCTGATTAGTGGTCTGCTTGGCTGTGCCTGGCACATGCAGTCAAGGTAGCAAAGGGAGCTGTGCTAAGAATGCAGAAGTTGAAATTGCTCTTGTGGAGGAGATGAGGAAACTTCCTATAAATCTGTATTTCATGATTTTTGGATCAGGTTCAGATTCATTGTCCCTGAAGGAACCAAAAGCACCTTGAGTGGCTTGTTAATCCTTAAAGGGCAGGGCTGCACTAGCAAGGTTCACTTATGGCTTCCCACAGGGGCAGAGATGTGCTGGTGTTGGGGTGAGAAATGGTACAGTCATTGGGTCACTCTGAGAGATTGGATGTATTAGCTAGGGTAGCCAACCTGGCTAATAGAAAACTGAGCTACCTTGGATCAGAGTTTATACAATAGTAGTAAGTCTAGAGTACAATTCTGTAAATTCCTGGCAATTAAGATAACATATTGAGCTTTAATTTAAAAAACCTATATGAGGTAGTGTATTTTAGACCCTATATTAGCCATCTGTTACTCCCTATTTTGTTAGGTACCTATAGACTTCAAATAGAGTCTTATTTTTTTTGTCTCTTACTTATCTTGAGCATTTTCTTTAAAACTATTTTTCTGTTTCCTCATATTACTCTAAAGTAATCCTATAATTTACATTTTCCTTTTCTAAAAAGACTCTAAACCTTTTAAAAACTACACTGTAACCTATGCAATGCTTATTTCAGCTAAACTGCAGATATATTTGGAGTTTTTAATTAATCACAGACAGATACAATATATGTCACTTTTAACTGACTAGTTAAATAGAAGATGTTATTTAAAAAAACCAACAACCCTACATCCTAATAAAGTGTTGAAAAATACTGTTTATGCTTGAAGTGCAAGGAAAAATTACCCAGAATGTAATTATCTAGGTTGGATTATGGCCAGGACAATTGTGGTAATATCTTTGCTCCTTAAGAGAATGTACCATGCAGTCTTTATGACAAGTGGTCATTATTTCTTGGCTAGATCTTTCATTTGAAGGGTTGCAGTTCTCTAACGTCATGCTGAGCTACTGCTGTAATAAAATAATAGTGTTTAGAAACTCCATTGAAGAATGCCTCACTGTTGCTGCATAAATCCTATGTTAARCCAGTCTGTGGGCCAAGGAAATTACAGTCAAAGTTGTAGACCTGTTAACTTGTCTTTTGTTTTTGTTACAGGTGTTTAAATATTTATATATGTAATGTGCGTGCTTTGCTTCGAATTTGAAACCCATATGTAGTTCTGCTTACCTTGCACAGAATCTGAACTGCATGTAAATGACATACACAGCTCAGTTCCAACCTGGAGGACAAAGCCTCATGTTGCTGCTTCTCTCAGAAAAGAAGAGCATAAATTTCTAGCTGACTGTAGGTGTAAATCAGAAAAAATTTTCAAGATACAGCATTGAACACAGCAATACTGCTGAAATCAGCGTGTATTTTTTTCAGTACATAAGGATGAGTAGATTATTGGCAAATTGCAAGAAACTAGTATTTTCAGATTATCTCGTATCTGTGACAGTGGTTTGTATGAAACAGTTCAATGCTTCATTCAAATCATGCTTAGAAATACTTAACTCTTTGTTTTTGTTTTATACAAAAGTAGATTTGGGGGATTACATTGTTTATGTATATTAGGAATACTGAAGTATTTCTTCCAGGGCAACCATTAATTTATTGCTATAAGAAAATGCTCTGTTGATTGGCATTGTACGCAGAAGCCTATCATTGATTTTATGCTCATGTGAGAATTTCTTCTGAAAGTATGACATTTCAGTATAATTAGTTTTGATCAGTAATGACCCAGTGATTGACTGCAGCTTTGACCTGCTGAGTTCCCAGGTTTGCAGATACTTGAATTCTGCAGAAATGGTGAATTTGGCTCTGGCCAGTGGCCTGGTAATTCCCAGTGAAAGAGGCTGAGGTAACTGCGTGGATGGCACAACCCAAATAATACAGATAGTATGCCGCATGCAGGGAATGCAGAGCAGTGAAACTTCAGTGCTTGCTCACCATACGGCATGGGTCCAGGAGAATTTATTAGTGGCACCCCATGGAAATAATTGGCTCCGCTCAGCTGTTTGAACACCCGCATAGTTTTGATCTGAGGTTGTGAAGTAGAAAGTCTGTCTGGCTCTGCACTTGGCCAGTCCAGGTTACAGGTGTTACTGATTGAGATTCTGCACTGCCTGAGAGCAGCTTTGTTGCTTCTGCATCTAAGCTGCTCTAGACCAGCGGTCCCTGTTGGTACTTGAGGCTGCTTGTAGCCAGCTGCTGTAGGCAGATGTATCTGCATCCAGTGCGTGGTTAATATGCAGCCTGGGTGATGCTGTGATTCTGCTTTTCAGCAACAGCCTGCAGACCTGGTTTTCCTCACTAGAGTAGGTTGTATTTCTTTTCCTGGGGAAGAGCTGTTGCAAAGTAAAAGCGTGGTGAAGTTAAGTATTCTAATTTCACCACAATGTAAACTACACAGCTCAGGAAAGAAATGGAGCTGTCTTATGTAGTTCCTCTTGCAATAAAATTAAAAGTTTGGGTTTTGCCATGCCTTCACTCGCTATTTAAAGAGAGAAGATAGGTTTTTAGGTGACTAAAGAAGGGCAGCTCATTTTTCTATGTCTGAATTCAGAATGCATTTTAAGAATAGTTACTCTCTAAAATACTGTCATTAAAAACCCCAAGTTTTAAGAATTCAAGGAGGGGCTAAGAAAGGCAGTGATGGGTTTTCGGGGGATTCCTGTCCACAAAAAGGTCGATTTCTGAAGATATACTATACTGGTGTTACTTGAAAAAGCACTTGTTCCCTCCCTGGCCATTTCTTCCATTTCCACTGATAGAGAAAGTACTATTTCCTCAAACAGTGAATACATTTTGTTACTTTTTGATCCTTCTTAATTTTGGAGATAATATTAGCCTTCTTCCTTCTTTGAACAAACAGTTAGCTAAAGAACAGCATATCCAATCTGAAAATTATACAATCTTCAATATCCTGAGTAATGGAGAGGTTGAGTGCAGCAACTCTTTGGAAGATGAATGTGATACAGAGATTCCTGGACAGGCACTTATCTACCGCCCTGCTCGCCAGCATATTTATTCTGTCTTGTTGGAACCTGGAAAAGGTAAGGATTAAACTGCTTACACCATTATTCAAGTATACTTTCAGTTTTGAAATATGAAATCTTGAATTCATTGTTTCAGTGGCTACATCAGCATGGCATTTAGGATAAAAACTGTGGGCAGCTGAAGTGTACTTCTTAAGGAATCAAGAGAAAATGTGACAATGAAATTGCAGTTTTTCTACATGCTGTTAAATTTTAGTGCTTTTAAAGAGATTTTTAAAAATTGGGKTTTTTTTCCTTATTAAATGGGAAGTTGTGAAAGTTGTTAATGATCAAAAGATTGAGCAAAACAATGACATTTAGAAGATTTTAAAAATTTGAGAGGATATGAAACCTTACGTTGCTTTGATAAGTGTAACTCCTGATGAATTAGTGAGTTGTAATACACTTCTGCAAAACAGTAATACACTGTTACAGTTTAACTTCTGTTGATTTTAAGTTTGCAATTTTAAGAACAGCAGATAGTCAAATATAGTTACTGTAGTAATACAAATGCAAGTAGTGATGCCAGTGATTATTAGTTATTTCATCAAAGTGCAAGAAAATATGACTTCTTTATCCATTGGTATAAACAGATTCTGTAGCAGGTATATATATATGTGCTTCCATTCATCTGCTTTAAGACAGAGAATTCTTTATTCACGTCCTTGGACAAATTTCATGTTCTTAAGACTTGCATTAGTTAAATGTCATCTTTACAGTGTCTTTTAGGCTGTAAGTTGAAAATTAAAAATGTACTGAACTTTTATTCTTTTTAATATGTTGATTTCTCCTTGGTAATCAGTTTACATTTTTTCGATGAAAGTGCACTGCTATCAAACCTAGTATTCAAACTATGTACTTAGAAAGGCACAGAAAGGTAATTAAGTACCTGACTTCCTTCAGCAACTAGAGGTTGAAGTTGTGCCATAATAGGAAAAAAAAATAGGAAAAACTGAATCAGAGTTTACAGTCATTTGGAGAGAGTAACAAAAATCTCAGCAGTAATCATGCACATCTGTCATTTGTCATTTTTCAGCCTACTGCCTCTAAATTTTGTAGACAATTATAACTTGGTTGGGTTTTGTTTATTCCTCTAAACAGCAGGATATTCATTGATGTTTTCAGAAACACCCAGACCAAAACTTCTAATTAACAATTGTTGCTGCGAAATGGCAGGGTAGTAGGCAGATTTGCATTTGTGTTACAGTGTTTGTAGTACTCAGATGAAGATGATTAGAATGGAAATAAAGAAACATTAATTTAGAATGTTATTGAAAATGAAATTTGAACGTGAAAGAGGTATTCTTTTAAGAAAGTGATTTTAGAATAAAACCACAGATAACGTATTATTTGTTCTCAGTTCATGCTTCAAATTCCAGAAGTAATTTTCTAGAGTAAATCATAGTGCACCCTCAGTCCTTAACCCTTCCAGAAAGGTAGGTAGAGTGTGTCTGCATAGGCACCCCTATTAAATGTGCATTTTTAGTGCATGTATCTACCTCTAACTGCTTTAACCATGTCACTTCCTAGTAGTTCATGGGTTGGTTTTTTTATTCCAGTGTATAGTTGCTTCTAGGTCAAGAGTGTAGATCATTAATCAGAGTCTGTATGGGAATTCATAAGTAAATGCCAGCACTATTTTTATGAATTTGCTGCTAGACCTACAAGGAAGTTTTGTTCTTTACAAAGTAAGTAGAATCCTTTTCCAGTTTCCCTCAGATGCGGTCAAGTTGCCTGTTTTTTGTAATTCGATGAGGGGTAGGGTGGGAAGAAGTAACCTACACTGTATATAGGTTGTAGTATAGTGTAGAATTACTTTGGATTAGCATTAAAAAGGAGCTTATTGGAAGGAGTCGACCAATTAAATTAGACCATGTGGAGTCTGCTGCCATTGTGATACAGTTGCTGATGCAGCTCTTTTGAAGCTAACTTGGCTAGCTCTACACAATGTTCCAGTTTGCAGTGGAGATGTATGTGTTAGTGATCCTCTTTTTTACTACTTAAGATCCCTCAATTACAAGATTCCTGTGTTGGAAACTGACTTCTTTGCAGTTTGCAGATCTGCTTATTTACTGTTAAATAAGGATAGCAAAGCAGCCAACATTCAGTAAAAGCAGTGGTTACAGTTTTAGTAAGAACAGGTTAAAAATAATGTAAACTGTTTCCTCTACCCTGGAACAAGAAACTTAGTTTTGAATGTCTAGATTGAGATTTCCAAGGGTGCCTAAGAGACCCAAGAATCCATAGGAGCTGGATGTTGTCATATCCTTTGAAATCACCCGCCTAGACCATGCCACTTTGCCTGAAGCCATAGTGTGATAAGYGTTTCTTTTGCTGTCAGTGCCAGTTTAAGTAATTCTCTTGCACAGCCACTCGTTTCAGTCCCTGTGCAACCTTTCAGTTGTGGTGGTGCAGCTGTTTGTGCAGCTGCGTGGTGGCTTAGTTTGAGAGACTGAAAGTAGCCCCTCTCTCTCTTCCCTCCCTTGCTTGCAGTCAGGTAACTAACCTGGTTCTGTTTCCCCATCTAACTCTTTGTGTAGCCACAAACAGCTGTGGTGAAACAGCCTGAGGGAATGGCAGGGAGTGGGAATGAACATATCAGTGGTTGCCTGAAAAAGTTAGCAGTGCTGCTGAAAGAATTGCTCATGAAGCTATGCCTTTGGCATAGTTTGGTATGCGGTAAGCATGTGCGTACCTTTACTTACAGAAATGTTATTAGAATCACAGCCTTATTTTTGACCCTAACAAAATAAATAGGGGGCTGATGGGATCCTGATAGCATGGCATTTGGTGCCTGTGTATTTTARAGGCATCTTTATAATTAATTGAGCTATTTCTGATCATTAAGTGGAATATTGCGTATAATGATATATAAATTGTTAACTTTTAGCCTCTTTCCTAGAAAAACAGTACTATTGTAAGACTTCAAGAAGGAGGGGACAATAACAGTAAATAACGCACCTTGATAGGCCAGCCAAGCTCTTTCTTTTGTGTGCAAAGAGTTCAGAACAAAGCCGGCAGGTTTTGGCACTAGCGCAGTCCATGGGCATACCTGCACCTGCGTGACTGTTGCCAATTAGGAGGTTATGTAATGTAGCCTAAGCCCTGGCCAGCTCCTGGAAGTCCTGGCATCACTCCCAGTTCTAACATTAGCAGGCCAGACTGACCCTCACTTTGACACTGTCAAAACCTGTCCATTAGCAGAATTTTTGCCAGTTATCATCAGTGACTGCTCAGGAGGGCTGGCATTGTTGCAGGTGTAGAGGAGCACACATAACAGTGTTTCCAACTGTCTTGTGTTTTGGTGTTTTGCACATAGTTGAAATTTTCCTTAGGCTGCCTAAGCAGTGCTTCCACAGGTCATTCAGAATCTATTTAAACAAAGGAACTGCTATTTTTTTAATTTCACTGGCGATATTCTGTATGTGCATTGTGAGGAAAAAAGTTTGAAAAATTACTGKTTTTTTCCAGAGATATTTCCATGCAGGGAGGGTTGGCGTTTAGTAATCATGTCTCCATTTTGTTCTTGGTATGTTAATGTGCTGTCAGTTTGCAGGACCTTGCTTTCAGCTATATTTATTTGGCTACTTATGTGAACAGTAATATACTTTTGTTACTAATGGACTATAATAGTGAAAAGCACTCAGTTGATGCAGTGCTACGTCCTGTACCAACATTCACATACATTAAAAGAACAAAACTAGAGGTTTCCTATTGACTTCTCTTTTTACTGTGCTTGAGCTCAATGGGTGATGTAAAAATAGTATTTCACTGGCATTTGGAATCAAGAGACATTTTGATAYGCTGTTCTGTGCATTGTGGAATTCATAGAGAGTGACTCTCCCCACCAGCTTCCCCTCAGCAAAGCTTTTATGTTTCCGTGCTCCTTCCTAGCATCCTCTTAACTTCTCCCCATATCCTTGACAATTCCCTCCTGCAATATATGGTGTTCTCAAGTATGTTCCCTRTTGCCTCCTGCTCTCCACAAATCCCATCTATCTTTTTATTCAGCTCTAGTTCTTCCACAGCTACTTGTGTATTGATTTGTCATCCGGTGCATTGGGATACAACAGGTAACTTGACTTTCCTGCCTATCTTTCAGTTAGTGCCCTAATAGGATCCCTCTGTCAGCTGAGTCACCGGTTTGAAAAATGTTTAGGAATTTAATACATTTGGAATCTCTTCTCCTCTATCAGATTTAGTTGAAACAGAGCAGTGCATCCATGAATTAATTATAAGACAGATGTCCTAATTGTATTAGGCTTGCTTCCTTAAGAAGCCAGGCTAAAATTTGGGAGGCTGAGCAAGCTGAATAGATTGAATAAAGCAGAGTAATTTACATAATAAATCTTAAAACAGAATGCTAAAACATCAGAATGTTTCTGAAAGTGACTTTGGGTTATTAAGTTGGAGGGTTTTGTTAATGAAATAGCATTATCATAGGCAATGATTTATAATCAAGATATGAGACTATTCAGCTACTGCAATGTGCAGTTTAAGGCTTTTTTTTTCCCCCAGTGCAGGCATTTTTCATTTTATTCTTAATGTCATCATATTTGAACAGTGAAGCATGGCAAGCCAGGTGTAATATACTGTCCCTCATAGACCAGTTGTTGGTTCTCCAGTCCCTCACCTTTATTGGGAGTTTGTGTTGCAAGTCCATGGGTAAGGAAGGAAAAAGAAGCAGGGCTGTAAAACTGATTTTGTCATGTTCTTTTCCCCTTCTCTTRTCCCTGACACTAGAACTCCATCTGAGGAATTTCTGCCCTTGCACCATAGTACACTACTTGTTCATTCATGCCAACAGTTGTTTGCAGCGTTGGGGTATGAACGAGATCATGCAATTAATGTGACCAAACCTTTTGGGTAGTGGAGGGAGGGGGAATGTTGGAGAGATTTGTTTGGTTTGTTTTAAACTAGGTGAAGTTTTTGATTACGGTTCATAATGTGGCATCAGAAATACTTGTGCAGTAAAGTGCAGGGTGATTGGAATTGATGATAAAAGGCAGGAATTTTAAAGAACAGTGGCTTCAGGACTGGGTGAGAGCTGGAAGGAGTTAGAGATGCAATTCTGTGAATTTGGAAAGGGACAAGGGAAGGGGAAAAAAAAAAAAAAGCTTTGAGATTTGCCTGGAAAAGATTTGAAAATACTATTCCAAGTGCCCAGGGCTAGCTAAATCTGTTTACTTCGTACAGTTTAGCAGACTACAGAGAGTGGAAATTTAGGGCACTATGACATGGTTACCATAAGCAAAATCTGGACAGGATGCAGAAGCACCATTTATAACAGTGATAATGATTGTAGTTTTTTTTTTATGAAGACTTGCATTGGAATGATTATGAGTTGACTATTGGCAATCGGATAGACTGCATTTCAAAAATTCTTAAATGCTTGAGTTT
The DNA here is from genome assembly GCA_030449065.1 of Oceanodroma leucorhoa. Classification (NCBI taxonomy): domain Eukaryota; kingdom Metazoa; phylum Chordata; class Aves; order Procellariiformes; genus Oceanodroma; species Oceanodroma leucorhoa. Next base: position 9,572,502 of record JASVER010000016.1, read on the forward strand.
TTTTCTGAGGGTATTTTAATTTTTTTTTTTTTTTTTAAAGCATCAAGTAAATGCACAACTCAAGTATTGAATTTTTTTATTTAAGAGGCACCCCACTCTTTACTGGGGGGGTGGGGCAGAGTTGGGGTTAGGGGGTAGGAAGCCAGTTGAGCTATTACGCATAAAAAATCCCTTTATACTAGATAAAAGGTCTGGAACAATGGGCTGTAAAAGCTCTGCATCTGGTGGTGGGATGACTCCATTGCTGTCAGCTTTCAAATAGCCATCAAGGCCTCCTTATAAAGATTTTGTCTCAAACCCTGACACAGGAAATGTCAGGGCAAGTTGGGAGGAGAATCATATTAAGGCCTGCCTGCATATGTGGCGGTGTGACAGCCTTGACAGACTGAGGTAGCTCATGTAGGTCCCTAAGCTATGCCAGATGCCTCCACAGCTTCCTGAAGTGCCTTGGAATGGGAAGACCTAAAATTGGCTGAAAGCTGTTTTAGAATGCTTTCCACAGACTCTTGTACTTACATTTTTGGCTGCAGTTCCCAACTCCAAACTCATGTTTATAGCACATAATTCAAACTCTCTTCATTTGTTCTGATGATTTGTCATAAAGATACTAAAACTAATTTTTCTTGGTTTGTTTTAAAGAAGCTGAGCAAACAAGTCATTATGAAGTGCCTTCTATTACTTTAGAATCCTGATCACCACTGCTTCCAACTTTTACACTAGTGTCAGTACTTGCATTTGACTTACTGATCCAATTCTGTCTTTTTTAGGTGGAGCCTATCCTTTGGTAAAAGAGTGGTTTGTCTATTTTGGAAATCCTCTCCAGCAGCCAGAGCTGATACAACCTGTACAACCTTCTATTCCAGGTAGAATAAAAATGTGTTTAAATCTGAACTGAAATAATGACATCACTAAAATCAGGTTAGACAATCCATCATCACATGTTTGATATGGAATCCAAAATGACTGTGGAGCTAAAGTAGAAATGCTTCATACCTGTAGTTGCTTTTAATTACCCTGTATAATTATAATAGGATTCAGCTTTGAGCTACATGTTATTACTATGTCTTGTTTAAACCCAGTGCTATTTCAAACATCCGTTCTAAAGTGCAAACAATTTCTTAGAGGTTCTAAATACTGCTCTGAGGCCAGGATAAGTTGTGTGTAGGGCCATATTAAAATTCTTCTGTTAAGCTGTTTGAGAGAATGTGTTAACGAGACTGGAGGAGAATATAAAGGGCTGTTTTTAGATCACCTGTGACAACCCAAAAAGAGAATCCAGCTTTCAATGAAAAAATAATTAGGCTATCTGTTTCTGTGAAGCTACTTCTGCTGTCTTAAGCATCAAGTGTTTTCTGTGTTCCTATCTTCTTTCCTTTGATAAAGGACACATTCATGAACATTCTTAGTGAAATTAGTGTTATGAGGAATGTGTTACATTTACGAGGAAGTATCATATACTTCAGTGAAAAGATTGGGCACTGTATATGTCACTCATCTCTTTATCACTAAACTGTATCATGCAATAGAAGTTTAGGATGGGAAATAAACAGTACTATACCAATTTTGTTATTTCAGGGGGAAAATTGTTCTAATTGTTCATTTGTCCATGCTGTTGTAGTCGTAACCCCTCTATCTTTACGCTCACAGCTCACTGTCTCTGTCTAGTCATCTGCTATCATGTGGATCAGGAGCTCAGAGTTTTTGAGAGTAATTACCAGTGCTTCTTCCCTCAGTACCCAGAGCTTTCTGTAGCAGTCCTTGTTCTGATCTGGTGTAAATCCAGATTCAGAAGTAGTTGAAATGCATGCACTTTTTTTTTTTTTTTTTTGTTAGGGATTGCTTTAGAACCTACTTGTTTTTAATTTGCTAGGGTTATAGTAAATTTTCTTTTAAGGTATCCTAAGATTATACATTTATCTTCATATTTGAAGCTTGTATATTTAACGAGAGTCTTCAAATTCAAGGATGAAGAAAAAACAGTTGCTCTTTAGATACCAGCCTTTTCAAAATCCTTTTGAAGAGAACTGTTTGGAAAGAAATTACTTACATAGACAAAGTACAAACAAGGTTTTATTTGATACGCAGTAGTTTCACTGTCTAGTACCCCTGGTACAATATTAGGAGAGTGATTATCTAATTGACTTGATGATAGCATGAAATTGCTGTGAAATTTTCCAAATGGGTATGAATATGAAGGGTAAAAATTGATCAGTCTGTCCTGTATAACTGTTTTATTTCAGCATACAATGGTCTGGGAACATGCATTTGTAAAACAAGCAAACAAAACTCAACGAAGTATAAAGCATACCYATGTAGTTACATTTTAGTTTGCATGGCAAAGATATGGCATTTATTGTGAAATTTTCCTTCCCAGATAGTATAGTACCTTCTTCCCTTTGTGGAGAGGAATCCATTTAATCTCATGTACTCTGGTTCTACTGCTCTGCAAACATGCTACACATAGAACCCACCTTCATGATAACAATAAATAGGATTTAAAATCACTGTCTTTGTTTATAGCAGCCACATAAGAGGAGTTTATAAAAACAGCATCTTCTCAGCCATAATCTTTACTAACTCAGTAATGAAAGGCTGTTCAAGCAGACTATTAAAAAAGGGGAGGAGGACTTCTAGTGTTTATTTTTAGTGCTCTGTTGTCATTCCTTAAGCGAACAAATATTTTTCTAAAATTTTTGCAGTCCATATTTGTATGCCTTACATTCGCTCATGCATCTTTTATTTTCCACAGCATGACTTTCTAATTCACCAAATAAGGTTCTCAACAGCGCATCACATTTTTCAGACAGGGATCATATTTAGAGCTAATTTTAAATAAGTTGTTATAGGAAGTTAGAGTTCAAAGCTGTCAATCAAGATCAAGTTACTCAAAGATGAGACAAAACCTTACCAGAAACTATTTGAAAAATCACAGGTGCAATTAATCTGGGAATGTTCTTTGTTTTATCTTTTTTGGAAAAATGATGACATCATCATAACTACTTTAAAAGTATCCTGAGACTATATGGGAAATCCTGACTCGAATTTGTTTTAGATTAAAAAGTCTGAAGAAAGAATATTTGATATGAACCTTGAACTGTAATGCGCAAAACCATAAATATTTTAAATTTTGCATTGATCTAAAAAAAAAAAAAAAGTAGAATTCCCACTGATTTTTTGTGTGTCTATACAACAGAACTGTCTTGCATCTGAAAAGCTCGCAGGTGATAGATTGACTGTTAGCTTTTTTTTTTAAATGAAATATTGAATCCTAATGGCTGTAAGATGATAGCTTAAAATATATTTAAAATAAAGTGTGTATTATGTATATCTATTTTTCTTGAGAGACAGTCTTCTGAATTAGCATCTGTACTTGCTCACATTCTCTGTCTCTCTTTCTCCCTTCTGGAATGTTTCCTTTCAGTTGAATGAATGTGATCATGATGTTTCCCACACATTGACAGAGCAGCACGTAAATTGATAAAAAACGTCTCTGAGAAATGAATTTTGTTAAAAGATCTGTGATCCAAGAAAATACTGTTTAACATCCATATCTTGTGAACATAGCTGATCTATTTGATATGTGTGCAGTTTATATGGAACAGAGGAAATTTTAAAGTCTTTACTGGAAATGTATGGATTCTGCTTTTCATTTTATTTCTGAAAATGTGTAGGATATTGTAGCTTCATACGACAGGAGTTTGGATGTACTTTCAGTACTGTAATAATTGCATCTTACAGGAATATGTCATGAATATGCTTATGTTCAAAATGCTGTCTCTGGAATGCTTCTTTGGTGGTCAGATTTAATTGGCATTTGGGTTTATTGGCATCTTTAAAATTGGCCACGGTTGTTCACAAGTTAATGTTGAGTGTTCCTAGCAAGTACATTTTTATAAACTTATTTTTATTGCTCAGTATTTACATGAGCATGTAAAATGATGAAGTGTTAAAGTTCTATTACTGGCATTATAAAATGAAATTTCAATAGTCATTACTTCAAATATACATGAACAGTTAATATTATACATTTATACCTATATACACAATGATGACATGTTTTAAGTTGGTATGAATGTGAGGATCACCTTTATATAAGCCCTGAGTTCAAGGATATCATAGTATTAATGCGTTCCACAACTTTTGCATGCATGGCATATTCATAAATCAGTTATTGAAGTTCAAACAAATGAAATAAATTTTTATGTATTCCCTTGAAGTGCTCTTGTTTATCATGATGCTTTCTATATGGTAATGTCTTTAAATGTGTGAGTGAAAAGGAAAAAGGAAAAAAATAATTCAGTCAATGCTTTTTCTCTTAACTTGTTGGTTGTCCATTTTTGTGTTTAGTCGAGTAGTACCTCTTGACCTTCATGGAGGTCTTTGTGATGCTTTTCTTCTTGGAGTTCCCAAGGACTACAGTTTACATAGTACTGAATATGGTTTTCACACAGTTTCGTGCATGTTGAGAATAACCATAAGCATATGCAGTGTTTGAGTATCTCTTTGTAATTCATAGGAACTTGTGCTTCCTGTGACCCCAGTAGGATAGATAATTTTCTCGTGACTAATCTTTACAGTAAAGATGTGTCAATTGTATATATATAAGTATGTTTTGTTCTGTTTCCTTTTTGTTACTCAGTTTTGCATTTTTTTAAGGTTAATTTAGTAAATGTTTAGATGTGTTCAGAAAGTAAAATATTTCTCCTCCCTATCCAAGTAAATTTCTCTCTTTCAGGAATGTTTTCTGATTGCTGTAAAGTATGTAGTGAGGATGTAACTAGAGCAGAGAACGGTTTTGTTGTTGACTGCATGCATGATGGGAGAGTCATTAAACTTCAGTGTGTTTGTTTCTTTGTTTTACTTATCTTTCATTTAAGGGTTAATATAATGGATCGCTCTTGGGTATTACATGGAATTTAATTACTCGTAGAAGAGATCCTTTCAGAAAAATAACACTTTTCATTGGTATGTTCCAAAAGGAGATAGCGTCAAGTTTTCTTTCCCAGAGTAAATAACTCATAATTCATCAGTACCTCTTTTTCCCAGGCGCAAGTAGATGTTATTTCTGCAAGTATAAGAAACTGTTTATGGAAGAGATGTCTTGAATTTTTTGTTGAGCTCTCTCAATATAGATATGTAATCTTGATTATTAATGTAGTTCATGGTTTTAGTCTGAAGAAAGAAGGATTTCTATTATTAGGTATATCCCTGGATGCAATTAATTTAAAAAAAACGTACAGATGGAAAGAGTTCTTTAACTAATTCTTGACTTATCTCTTCATATGCAGCTGATTGGGAACCTTCTGGAAGCAGAAACCATCAAAACTATTTGAGTTTACCCACGTAAAAATTGTCTCACACATTAAAGTTGCTTAGCCTTGGTAGGAAAAGTTGGCTTTGTTTTGTTTTTATGCATGTTATCTTTGCTTCTCTTCCTGGAAGTCAGTCTCTGCTGTTCTTTTTTTTTCTTAAGACAGCAATTACCAGTATCAAAACTAGTAATCTGAGTCTTACTGTGCTGTCGGTACTGGCCCGCTCACTGGCAGTATTTGTGTTATCACTAACCTGCATTTCCAACTCCAGTCAAGCAACWGGTATTTTTTCTTAGTATATATATTTCCCTACAAAATAAGGTTAGAAACTTACAGACTGTATGATGGTAGTTCTTTACATGGTTGAAACTTTTGATGGGAGAGTTAGTCTTAAAAATAGTAAAAGAAACATCCATCAGGGAGATGAAGAAAGAAAATACTAACTTCTCTTCTAGTTTCCCCCTCTCCAAAGAATTAGTACCATTTGGTTAATGGGCTTTCTTGGTTAAATAAACATTGTCTATGTAGATTTCAGCACCTTGTCACTTTAACCATTTATTATCACCAAGTGTTCCTAACTGGACTACAGCTGCTGCATGTCACACAAAAAAGAAAAGTTGTTACCAAACGTAGCTTAATTAGTCCACATTTAAAGTTCATACCTGGTTTGATTTAACTACAGAAGCAGCAGTACTTTACGGGAGGATTCTGTCTTTAATTGGGATTCTTAGGCATAACCAGTTAGCTGTTCTGTTATTTCATGTGCCTTTGTTTATTTTGATGATGGATTAAATGTAATTTAAATGGGGAGCAAATTTTACATTAGTTCACARGTGTCACGAGTTGGGAGGTAGCAACACGGGGTAAATATTAAGGATTTAGAGACCAGGGTGAATGGTACTAAAGAAAGCATGGAAAGATACATTATACATAACTGATGACAGTTCTTTTGTGTGTGTTTGCAACACCGTTTCATACAGTAGCCTAGGGAGTGCAAAATAGCCTTGATTTTTGTTCTCAAACTGGAACCTACTGCAGAGGAGTCATACCAGCACAGTGTTTTGTGGAGAATGCACATTTTCCAGCAAATGGCATAGGTGACCGGTTTGTTCATTAAAACAGGTGATTATAGGGGAGGCAATGCAAGGATCCTTCAAGGACCCCTGATACACTAGCTCTAGGAGAGAGAGAAGAAAGAGATATGGTTGTTTTCTGCTGAATCGCTATTTTATGATGAAGCTAATCTCATTTAATGCTGTGGATCCCCAAGGGAAAGCACACACTTGTAGGCAAACTTTATTCTTGCAAAGGGTAAAAGCCTGATGTCTCAAAGTTGTCTATATTGTTGTAGCAAATGAATTCAGTCCACTCTGCTTGAACATGCCTGTATTCAATACAATTTGTTTAAATTACAGGCCTTAATTTTTTTTGTTAATTTTTTTTTTTTCCAAATGCCAAGTTTTGTCAAATATATTTTAGTTTCAACTCTGTGGTCCTTGCAAGTGCCAAGAGCAGATCAGTTGTTTCATTTCAGATTGTAATGAGGTGGGCATGTTTTATCTTGTTGCTGCCAAGATAAAATAATGGATTTCTTTTGTAGGTGGAACACCTAATTTGAAAACACTGTGGTTTGCCAAAGGACCTGATGTGGAAAAGCAACGGTACAGTACATTTCTGGCATGCTTTCACCTTCAGGATGGGATGGAAGAGCTCCAAGCTCTAGAAGCACCTGTTGCAGCATTCTGCTGCTTGCTGGCCTATCTTATGATGCAGGTAACTGGACAGTTGCTTTTTCTTCAGCTGTCAACCCTGATAGATGTCATTGACTAATAAACTGTTTCTTGCTAGCCTGTGCTGGATTTTTCTCTTAATCTTTACTGTAGGCATAGTTGATCAAATATAATAGTACTGCATTACAGTATTTTTAATTACGCCATTTAACATGCTTCATCCTGTTCAAGAAACACTTGAGTTTTTTTAATAGTTAATCATAACTCTCACATGCCATGCCCACGACAAAGCCCCTTGGGCAGTTTAACAGAGAGCGTATAAACTGAGGGATTTCCCCTGCTTTTTGCGACCTGTTTGCAAATTAAAGCTTCTCTTTTTGTGTTTCCTTTGTGTCATCAAAAGACATTCCCTCAGGTGACTGTGCAGGCTGTGCAAACAGACAATATAAATATTTAGTCAGCTCTCACTATTTTTTCACACCATCTTGTCAATCTACTCAGTTTCAAGCCAGAACTGAGGGTATGGCTCTTCTCATTAAATTCTGAGTAATAACTGATCATTAGGTAGCAGTTCTGTTATAATTCCAAACATTTGGCAGCCTGGAGACTACCTTAATTGTAATAAAAAGGAACATAAGATTAAATGTAATATTGCTTCATTATTTACATTTCTCTTAGGTATTTAATATATTGTCTGTACTTGCCACCTTTCAAATGCTGATCTCTCAAGCAGATTTTCTTCTCTGAGGATGAGGAAATTATAATGCCTTTATCTAATCTGATAAGTTCTGTTGCACTTTTACTTACACTAAGCTGCATTTTGTCTTTTGTTTTGCCTTTTCAGACTTTCCTCAATATCAGATTTATACTGGTGTGTGATACATGAAAACAAGTTCACCCTGACTTTTCCTTTCTTTTTCCTTCATACATGTTTGTTCAAACTTAGATGGTGCATTGAGGAAGTACATATGGGAATTATACAAATGATCCATATAGCTCTTTTTTTTTCTTTAATTTTTGTATAGCGGAATATAAATGGAAAGTTTTTTGAAGATGAAACTCATAAAACATCATTTCATACCTTGCGGTTTCAATTCAGCAAAATTCATATCATGTACTTAGCTTTAAACATACTATAAATGTTTTTCATATTTGGATATGAAATCACCGTTTCATTTATTTATGTTTTCACTGTTTCATTTATTTATTCTGCTATCTTGTACACCCTTTCATAGCATGATTACTAAATTATTTGAGAAGGGTTTCTTCAGTGGGATTAAGAGGAGGAGTAACAGGACAGAACACCTACAGGAATATGGATTTACTGAGCCTTGATCACAGCATGTTAATAAAATGAAAAAAAAATGCTTGTTAGGGATATGGTTTTCAGAACTTATTATCCAATGGCTAATGCTAAAAACAGAGATGAAAACAGTTTTGCAGCTCATGTTTTCCACAAGAATAATAGCAGAGGGATCATGCAAAGGGCTTAGTTTGATGGAAGGTTTTTCATGGCAGTGCCAGTTTCTCAGCACCTGTCCCATTTTCCTGATTCTCTTCTGCCCTCTGAGTTGCACTGATACARTCTACCCTGTGAACCAGACTAGGGAATTGGTTTGGATTGAAATGTTTTTCATTGCTGAGTTGTTTTAAACTTTGGTTAGTTCTCTGGTACTGTCCATTTGTTTTCTTGGGGTGTTTGAGAGGAAAACATGAGAGTGGGAGTGTCAGCAACCATGCTTTGAGCTGGCCATACTGCTTCCATTTGTTTTATAGCTGAGAAAACAATGCTTGTCTAACTGTGGCCTAATGCTTATCTTGTCTTTACACTTTAGTCTCTTATTAGAGGAGGAAGGTGGATTGTTACCCCAAAGRTGATTTAAGTTGAGCAATTGTAGGTTGCCTGGAAGCAGGCTAACATAATTTCGTTCAGCTCRTAAGAGGGAGAAATAAACTTCTTAGAAATTTCATTACTGATCATTTAATCTAACCTAAAACGTAGTTTTTTGCAGGTACCAGCATACTGACCAACCCACCTGGCTTCCTCAAAATTTATGTGCAAGTATTTAATGAAAGTCAGACACATTTTTTTAAAGTGAGAAAAAATTTCCAATGAGCAAGTCTGAACTATATAAAGAAAGTGTCAATTTGAAGAGTAATACTTTCAGTGAGGGTAATCTTTTCAAATATCCTCCACATTAAGAAGAAAAACAGTGAAAAAAAAAAAAATAATAGGTCTGTCTTTAAAGTTAGGAAAGGAGTTAATGAGTTCAAATATAAAACTATGGAGCCTCCAACGAAAGGGGAAATTTGTCTTTCAAGCTTTTACAGTTTTGGAAGAAATCTGACAATGGAAGTGTGATAACTCACCAAGTTCAGTTACTGAATAAAATATTGCTCTAAAGAAGTGTTTTGACATTTGTAAGCATTTTGGCTGATCTGCTCTGTTGGGGGCATTTCCTTGCTGTTGTACTTGCAAGCAATCTTTGACTTACTTTGCTTAGGACAAAATTGTGCAAGTATTAAGAATTGTTTTGTAGATGAAAGTCACTTTTTCTGTTACTGCAATGTATAAAATGTGCAGGTTTTGTAAACTTCTCTTGTTGCCATCTACACAAAGGTGACACCTGACTTGAAATACAGGGTAAAGTAGGGCCATTATCAGATCTTAGCAGCCAGGTGGAGTTAATGAATACCAAGGAGCATTTTRAAAGCTTAAAACTTTTCTGATACCCCTCACATTCTTGTGCTTTATGCAAGTTTTAACAGAATCATAGAGGGCAAAGTATTTTACAGTGGGATAAGCAGCAAGGCCTGATTTAAAAAAAAATTTTAAAAAAAATTCTCAAGAGTGGTTGGATAATTTTTATCTTGAGGAGGAAAGAATGGATTACCTCTCCTAAGCAAATAAATGAATGAAGTAATTATAGGTGGCTTCTTGGTGTTTTTTTTTTTTCTTTTTCTATTGATTTACATCAATACTTTTTTGTTAGTTTTTCTCTCCTTCATTTTTTCTGTCACTTTTTGATTTTTAATCACCTTAATAGAAACTTTTAACAGATTGAAATGGCATATGCACAACATTCCCTGAAAATCAAGCTGTTAAAAGAAAGGCAATGCAGAGTTTTGGGCAGCCTTTTAACTGTACTGTAAGCCCACAATGCACATTTCCACACTTTGCAAGAGAAACCTTCCCTCAGGTTCCAATTGATAAAGAATTGTAATGCTTTATGGATCTCACTTAGAGCCCTCTTTATAGCCTCAACATTTGTAACAGATATTTGGTCTTGGTGCACATGTATAATCTATAGTGTTCTTGTAAGAGGAAGCAAGTGATCAGAACTGGACTAGTACTGTCAGGGAATCAGCCCAGCTGGTCTAGAGGCACTGTCTTTCTCCTCAGGTGACCATGTACTTTTGTAGAATCTCAGAACACTTTTTCACAACAGTAAATGCCCTCATTCTCCCTTTTCTGATAGAAGTATTAGAGTGAACTTTTACATGAGTTTAGAATTTTCCTTTATGTTTGCCCACTTGAACATTTTAGATTTAGTTCTTATATAGTTTTGAGTTCTTCCCACTTCAATATGTAACCTAAAAAACTAAAAGAATCCAAATATGTTTTGTTAAATCCTGAAATTTAGCTTGAAATAGGTAATTGAAATATTTTAGATTATTTTTAAGGTTTTCAACAGATAACCATGTAAGCACTTGAAAGAAATCCTAATRATAATCACATCTGTGGCTTACTGAGGTGGTTTTTATTCTGGGTCTTGATTATAAAGCAATTTATATTTTTTTTAAATCTCATTTTTTTACTATGTTTAGTGTTATGGAGATGAAGAAATTTCCTGTTATTAAGAAACTCCAAGGGCAGAGGAGAAGGGAATACATGAAGGGTGGGCATGTTGTTTGGTGTGTGGAAATCCACGTGTGTACACTATACACGGGTATTGGGGTATGCACTTCATTCAAGTTGTGAAAGTAAGTATTTTGTTCCCTTTAAGTGTCTTTTCCTAGACAATGTCTTCATGGTGGTCATAACTTCATGAGGTCGTTGATTTAAGTTTGATGTGCTTGAGCAAGAGGAGCCAATTTTCAGAAAGTTCCTCTTTAGAGCCTTCAGATAATGTGCTATTTTTTCATCTCTTTTAGGTCAGTAGCCTCTCTCTGGAGGACTTAAATGCATTTGTGGCACTCATTCTTTGCCTCAAAGGGAAGTCAGCTGCTCAACTGGCAGGTTTGCAGGTATGGACTGCAATAACTGAGTAACATAAAATGTTCATGATAACTTTGGGATAAATATTTTGGGGGAAAATTCTTCTGCATTGAGTTTTTTCAGGTACAGGAACTGAGGGTCATGGTAAATATATAGGCTTTTAATGTGCCACAGTTCGTGTGAATACTTACTTTTGTTAATCACGTAAAAAAACATAAAACAGAAAGGACGTTTTCTAGTGGTTGCAGTCCTAGGGGTGAGCAAATTAGTCTCAGGTTTCTTCCTGACTCGGCTTCCAGACTTCCAGCTGAKGGAAAATTTGTAATGGTGAATCCTGTCTTGCAACATTGCTTCATTCTTTTCTCCTGAGCAGGGTAGTGTTTTGGGATATAAGTTGTATGAAAACCACTACATTAAATAAAGTTTGGTATTACTACTTGTGGGAGAACATAAACGTAACATAAACGTAGAAGATATGTCTTGTTACCTAATGTGGCCCACTGTAGGGAAGACCTTTTGGATCACTCTATTCTGTAATTATTCAGGAGTTCTTTTCAAAATTTTTATATACTCTGTGCAAATCTGGCTTTTTCTTTTCCTATCTTCTTGAATCCACCTGTGGAAAAGCAGGTTCCTAGATAGTTATTACAGTAGAACCATCTAAATAGTTCTTCTTACATATCTAATTATACAAAAGTAGCTTCAATCTCATAGCTTGAGATTGCCTTCAAAGTATTAGCAGTGTACAGCACAGACTGCACATGTCAATGGCTATTTGAGTTGTGGGTTTACTTAAAAGTAAGGAAAGAAATGGTTGGAACCTTAACGTATCTTCACTCTGAAAATCTTACCTATATTTCCAATAAATTCTCTGTTACTTTGAACAGTCCATGTTAGAGTTTTAAAAGTAATTTTTGCTGATAGCAAGGTAAAGTAACCACTCCTGTTACTATCCATTGGTTTCTAGTGCACGGGGACCAAAATAACAAAACCAGTGTGATTCTTGTTTCATTATTTGATTCATTATAACAGATGAAGTCCAGCCTCCTATCAATTTTTTTCCAAATTCATCACAAATTTGTTCTGCTGCTGTTAGATCTGTGTAACAAAAACGAAGCAATGAGATGAAAGCAATATGGAAAATAGCAAAAATTTAGGATTTATTTCTGTTGAAGACATTATTGCAAATAGTGTTGCACTTAACATTGAGAGCATCGTTATTTTATCAAGTCTGTTGTGGCAGTCATTCAGTAAAAGCATAAAGGAAGCCAAGCATAAGCAGGAAGTGTTGAAACAATTTGTTTATAGGTGCACTTACAGGTACTATTATGTAAGTTTCTAAAGTGCTTGGAAGTTTATTCTGTTTGCATTAGATGTCTTTGTGCGATTCATTTGTGTTGTGGTTCTATGAACTTACAAATCGTGTTGCATCCAAACAGGTAATATTAATCAATGTATACTACTTATCAGCAGTCATTCTACTAATTCAAAGTTGTTCACAAAATTTTGTAACTTTCCCACAAAGCCTATGGCAGATCAGATATTGTCTGCTCTTCCACTGTTGACATAAAAGTGCATGAAACACGAAGCTGGTCTTACACTGTATCACTCTGTGAAGCGGACAGTATGTTGTTGGAATTGACTTGTGTGCATTATTGGCAGGTACTTTCCAAAGTTACATCACTGCTGCTTATCTAAGCACTTCATGCACTGATGCATAATGCCTTCTGCTGTGCTAAAAAACAACAAAAGATTCATATAATGTAGTTGACATTTTTGTATTGGGCTCTTCCTTGTCTTACTCTATTGAAATTCACTGCAGTGCCTTTGGTAGTAGTTTGAGCCAGAATAAATCCCTCTGAAGAGAATAGTGAGGAAAGATTTTGGCCTCTTTCCCTTCTGAGGTTGTGAATAGGTGAATAACAGTTTCAAAACTTTCCCGTGTTGCCTTCAAGTTAACCTTCCTTCCTGTGTTTTGATGACCTGAATCTCCCAGTGGGAAATAGTTGTTGTTTCTTAGCTTGTTATGTATCTGACTTGTCAAGCTATATGAARAGAGGATGTTACGTTGTATTAGTTGCCATAAAAATACTTCTTTTTCTTCATCTATAAGCCACCTGTAATTTTGTGGTAGCACCAGGATAAATTTGAAGATTCGTATGAGGTTAATCTCACTTCACAGGAAGAGTATAAAATGGTCTGTTTCTTGTTTCTGTGCTTGTGAAATGTGGTGTGTAGATGGACTTAATAATGTCCTGTGAATTTTCTCTTGGAAGGGCAGGAGACTAAACTAGTAAAATAGATAAATATTCTAAAAATACTGATCAGTAAAGCAAGCTTTCTGAGCATTGTAATTCAAGCATCTCATTTTCAAGATTCCGTCTCAGAATAGCTTAAACTGTTTTTACTCATTACTATGTTTATTTAGTAGTTTTACAAAATTGAGTTATGCTGTTATTTTAATAGTTAGTAAATAGGGTATCAGTAAGTATTTAACAGCTTCATTTTCTAGGTATTTGTGTTTAAAATCGAAGGATCCAAGTGCAAAGAATTACATTAGTATATAGCTAATTAAGATGCGGGGTTTATAGTAGGAAAACAGAGGAATAGAGTTTAATCTGTTTACCATACTTTTTGTTCTCCACTGAGGAGTTAAATGTGATCCCTAGAAACAACTTAATAACAGAGCTTTCAAGGAAGTTATGTTAAACTTAGTCAGYATCTACAAAATTTTATGAAAATGTTAGCTCATTTGCAATTTTGGACTTAACACTATATTATAATTTTAAATGTAGAAAAAATGTTTACTCCTTGTAAACAGTTCTGTGAAGAACACCGATTTATCAAAAAAAATTGCCTGTTTCTGCAAAGGAGTACATTAACAAATATGTTTTAGCAGAAGAAAACTTAACCTCCACTGTGAAGTATGAGGGAAAATGTAAATAGAGCCTGTTCTTCTGCTAGGATGAAGAGAACTTTTCAGCCTTCACTTTCAAATCTGCTTTCTGATATGCTATCCATATTTCATAGTTAATGAGATCCATAAACCCGCAAGTTTATGAAACAGAAATGTCCATGGTTTGAATAAAGCGGGTTAAAGCCGTAAAAAATATAGTTTATCTCATGCTGAAAAAAAGCGGGCTGTGGACCTATAACTAAAATGCACATTAGTTACTTTCTGAGAATAACATAATGTTTGTACATGAAGATTTGATTATTTTTCAAGATCGATGGTTTCAAAATACCAAAATGTGCACATGATAGAGAAGAGATTTTATACATTCTTTTTCTCATAAGTTTTTTTCTAGTTTCCTTGTGCCCCCCTTATATGGTAGATTAACATTCTGCTTTGCCCAAGCCTCCCGTAGAGCTTATACATAAGGTCAGAATTAAATTTTGGACCCCAGGTTGCCTATTTCCCTTCTTTCTATTTTAATCTGGTGTGCGGTTTTGGCAAAAAGCCCAGAGAGCCATCAGTCTAACTTTGAGGCCATCATGGAGAAAAAGAGRCACCAGCAGTCATGCTTGCAGCCTTGTTCCTTATATTGTGCTGGCCCTGGCTGTTTACAAGTGCAGTTATAGATCAACTTTCACCTGTAATGCATGTAAAATACTGCCCAAACAGGAGAGGCCATTATGACTTATAAACACAAATACATTTTTTCTAAGATTTCTCTAAATATGTGAATATATGAAAAACTTGTATTGGAAGTGTAGTTGTGAATTGCATCTTTTGTGAAAGTTGTGGCCAAAGATGGGATGGGAAAATTTGGTTAAAAAGGAAATACACCTGGAAATTAGTAGATGAAATTTGGGTCCTGATAAATGCTTTTAAAAAGTGAAATGTATGTCAGAAAATATGAACTCRAAGTTAGTAGCAGATGCATGGGTAGACATACACATCACTGCTGGAATTTATGGCATTTGCAAGCTCTTTATAGCTTTGCCATAAAATATCCAGTTATGCCAGAATATCTGCTTTGGAGTAATTACATCTTTTGTGCCACCTGTGAAAGGAACAGTTTGGCTGTGTATGAGGTATAAGAAAGTCAAGCACTGAAGTGTATTCCTTCAATTTTTCAAGTACTTTCAGTTATTTAAAAAGTATTACTGATACGAAATGAGCACAGACATTTTAGTTCTTAAATGATAAGCTCTAGAGAGTCTTTGCAATTTGATTGCAAATGAACTTTCACAAAATACGTATTAAGTATTACTTAATTAGATTTTGGAATAATAATTAAAAAATACTCAGCCAACTAGTTAACTAGTTTGACAGGCAGAAGTAGCTTTAGCAAGAATTGTAGTTGTGTGGAACCTTCAATTATTTTCTGTTGTACAGTGTCATGGAAGCAGAATTAGCTCGGTAATAGTATTATACCAGTATTACACACGATATTTTTCTCTGAATATTTTCCTGAGGGATATTTAGCCACATGCATGCAAAAAAGCAGTAAGTAAGTAGTGTGTAGGTATCTTGGTTAGGGTCCCRCAAATTTCAGAAGGATGTTGCTAAATCTATTCTGTATTTTTAAACTCAGTTTTCTTTCTCCCTTGCCATGTGGACAGAAAAGCATAAATAATACCCAGATTCTGAACATTTCAGAATTTCAATCTTCTGACCTATTTGGCAAGCCAAGCTACGTTTGTCAACACCATCAGATGTGATACTCTTCAGACAGACTCCAAACAGGCTTTATGAGCTATCTATGTTTTTCAAAATATAATTGTTTAAAAAATCCTTTCTCCCCGAGGGAGTGTATGTTTATTGTGCCTGTGTGACTGTTTCCTAATAAATATTTGCTTGAAGTCTAATTGGATTGAAGAAAACATAAAATACAAGTAAGAATATTGTAAAGATCTCAAAGATAAGCCTCTCTTACATACTTATGACCTGCTTCTGTGATGTGTGTTGGTATTAACTACAGTGGAAGTTGAGTGCATTCCCAAATGCTTTACTGAATCGGGGCTTTATATTCTCACAAAAATTGCATCTGTCAAAAGTGGTTTTAAAACGATAGGTGAGATTGTAACTGGCAGGGGATGGGGAATGGGGAGGATTGAGGTGGTTTACTGATCTTGGCATCRCTTCCCAGCCCATTCTTTCTTCTTCAGTCTTCAGGTTTTCTCAGTGTTCTGGGCTAATCTGGAACAAAAGTCAGCAGTATGGGATGTATGCAAGCTGAGATTGGTTCAGTCCCTGTTCAACCTCAGAAATATAACGTTTCCTCAAGATAGTCTTAAATGAACTAATCCAAACAGAAACAGTTCAAGTCTTCCAGCAGCTAAATTAGTTTTGGTTTAGAACATTAAAAAAAATTACATGGTTAATCAAGAGAAAGTTGCATCAAATGAACCTTCTTATAGTAAATCTGTATATTAAGGCTGAATGTATTCAGGCTTCCATACTCTGCTTTTCTCTTAATAACTGTGTTTTGGCCTCCGCGGCCTGCATGCCTAGTTCAGTACTGCAGAACCTATTTATTTTCTCTAATGACTTTGAATTGGTGGGTATGGCTCCCCCATTCTGTTACCGAGAGTGAAGTATTGCATTTGCATGGATCAAGCATTAGTGCAAATACAATTRTATCTCAGGCGCTGAAGTTAGTCACTGTTTACAGTATTTTTTGAAAGTCCCATCTCTAAAGCTGTTGCTATTTTCATAATCATCTTCTGAAGTTCTGAAGAAATTCAAGTTTTCTTGGTCCTGTTGCATGGACAACCATCTCTACCTTTCTTTGCTGCTGTTGGTTCATAAACATATAAAAAAACTTTCTTAGGCTAACGCGTTCAGCTTCCAGACAAGATTGCTGTTCTGCCCTGCTCTCCCCCCTTTTCTTCTTTACCAAATTGGGTATATTTATTAGTATTATTAGAGTCTGTTTCCCTGAACATTTTTTACATTTGACATAAGCTCAAGTATCAGAATTCACATAACTGTGTGAATTCTGTTATGTGTTCCTGGCACAAATACAAACCCCAGCATGACTAGATCAGCTCTTCTACCTTCTGAGAAGAATGCATTCATTTAGTTGGACACAGTTTGCTTATGGAGAAAATCTTGAGCAAGATTTTGAGCAAGGGCCTTAAACTAGAGGATTCATATTCCTTTTTGTGGAAGACGATCTTGCATTTTTCTCCATAATTGTACGAGTTTGCTCTGCTTTTCTGTGAGTTTTCCCCTTTACTGCCATGTAGTTCATTAGCAAGGTTTCAACAGCAAGGAAACAGGAGCAACATTTCAGTTATAAATTGCTTTTAGTCTTTATATGGCATAAAGAATTTTTCTTTATGTTTAAGGTAAAAGACACTCTGGAATTTCAGGTAACAAAATTACTGTTAATTTTTAGTCCCTGCTCAATAATACTGCAGAAGGTGAAATGTAGTTATTGGTAGAGAGAGTAATAAACCTCTCCCAAAATATTAAGCAAACTGACAGCTTTGCAAAAGTAAGAGATAACTTATTACAGAGAGGGAAAATAATAATTTCTGGTATCAACTGACATTTTCCTGCCAAGCTTGTGTTGGTCAAAGTGTACGTTTACTCATGAGAAATAGTTTCCACTTCCTTGCATATTGTATGTTAGAAAGAACGAGCAGTACATGAGGGATGGTGCTGGTGTTTGCATGGCGTAGGTGGGGTTGCTCTCCATTGCCTTTAAGGCTGACCTGTGTCCCCACCGGGCAGGTGACGTGCAGGGACTGGAGCCAGGGAGGGAAGGGAGCGTGCTGTCAGGAAGCTGTGGCACGCGTGCACCTGCCTGTCATCTACTCAGGGCTGCCTCCATCTGCCTGCGTGCCCCTGTCACGCCTGAGCAGGAATGCAAGCTGCACGTCTGTCTGGGCTTTCCCTGGAGAAGCAGATGGCTATGTGTAACTTCAGAGAAGCAAAAATGTTTTCTGAAATGACCTAATGAGCCATTTATAGGTGGATGGAGAAAGAAGATAAAACAAGCCTTTAGGCWTATGGTTCCAGTGCTTTGTAGGATGTACTGGAATTTTTCGAATTACTATAGTAGAAATGTTCATCTTGAAGATATCGGAAACAGCCAGGCTAACCAAGAACTGATTTGTTCCCTTTCTTTTCAAGTGTATTCTTGATTGACATTATCATTGTCCAGGGGTTAAAAGTCAAGACGGTGTCCAGTTCCTATCTGTTGCTTCCTCTATGACTTTGGTCAAATTGTCAGTTCTTTCTCGTATTTTAGTTCTTACTTGTAACACTCATGCATCAGTAGTCTCAATAATAGACGTTCTTTAGCCAAAAGTGCTCTATAAATGTGAATTTTTAATATATTTTTAAGATTAATATTGATGTCGCACGCATATTCTCCTCCCCTTCACCTTTATTTTGGGATTATTTCATTTGACATTCACTGAACAATAGCTGAGATGTGGTTAACGGAGCTTTTTATAAAGAAATGGAGATGTGTTAAGAGAAGTGATACGTGTACATTATAACATCCCATATCAGCGTTCTATGTTAGCACCTCAAGACATCATCGCTTTTTAAGACAATTCTATCCCAGTGTTGTAAGTGAGGAAACAACACACAGGGACAATAAACACCAGATGTGTAAAGGTGGTTGTGTGTTACCTCCAAACAAAATTAGTGATTTATGGGGAGATTTAGTTAATTGTTTAGGAAGCTAATCAGTGTGTCACACCAGCACTGGTAGGAAGCATATTCACATTAACTAAAATGTGAATGTATATTACATTCAGCTAGGCTGCTATATATTCCCCTGAYAGATTTAAAAGAAGAGACATTTAGTTCCTTGCCAAATATGAAATTATGTATGCATTGGTTTTAGCAAGGGCAGTTAATGCACGCCTAAGTATCGTTTCCTATTTAGCGATAGTTTTCTATTTACTTTCTGTGTATAGGGTACAGAAATACATCTTGACAGAAAATATTTCTATGCTAGGACTGAAGTTCCATAAGTTCCTACTAAAGTCAATGAGAGCTTTACGACTGAATTTAATAAAAGCAGAGGTATGCCAATACACTGTTGAAAAACCATCCTTCAGTCTGCTCAGTGTTATTTACTTTTTAGCAAAATTGTACAATTGTATGTTGTATTTGTACACTGAGGCTTCAATACAACAGAGGCATACTTCAGTCTAGCAACAATGGCAAGTAATATTTTTCAATTATAGGAGGCTGAAAGTGTAGTCGTTCTGTAGGAAGTTTATTTTGGCACAGCACCTTGTGCCAAAAAAAATAGGTACCTTTTGTTTTAAAATGGCTGTGGATCAGTTCCTGAGGCTGGAATGTCAGTGAGTGCTTATTTCATTAGCAAAGCGCCTGCAGAGTCCAATGCTGGCTGAAGTGCTGAGATCCCAAAGTTTGGCTTTTTACAGAGCATGCATTTCTTTTAAACAGCATTTTTCTCTATGTAAAGTACACCTTTAAAAATGGCCAAGTTACTCTCACATAAACTGTTTCCCTATTTATATTCAATTTGCTCTGACACAGGGCTGATACAAGAAAATGTAGAATATTACATGAAAGTAATGTTATTTTCTTTAAAGCCTTCCTCAACCTGTGGACTTAACACCTGGAAAATTTCCTTAGCCAGAACTGTTTACCTTGGACCATATCACTTCAAAAGGTGAACCATAGTATCAACAATCTTACTGTGCAGCTGCTTTGCAATACAAAGAAACCCTAGGAGACAAAAAAACAACAAAACCTATATTGCACTGGCAAACAGTATTTGTTCTCCTGGAATTCTCTATATTAACCATCTTGGTGCAATGACAGTTTTATGTGAAGCGCTTATATACTAGACATGACATTAGTAACAGTTGTCATAATGTTTCCGGAAGCTGCAGAGCTTCAGATATACTAAATTTTGCCTAATCTAATTCTGCTGAAGTTCACTGGTCTTTCTGTTGGTTTCAGTGGGAAATAGATCAGGCCCTTAAAAAGTATATACTCAAAACATCTTAAGAGAGGGAATGGTCATACATTAGGACAATTAAATAGATCTTGAACATCTACTCTGGGGAGAAAAAAAAAAACAACCTAATTTTTAAGCTTGGCTAATTAAGCCTTGGACAGTTTTAGCAGTCAACTCACACCTACCAAAATTTCTTTGTAGTCACAATGATGTCTTAATCCATGGCAACAGTTTCACAGTACACTGTGAAAAATGTCCGCAAGACAGGCCACCAGACAGCAGCACACTGTGCAGTTGCATGCTTAACCAGCTAGCATTGCCAGTATAGTCTGCGGCTGTGAAAGGGCACACTGCATTAGCAAAGGTAGCCAAGCACGCTCTGCCGAGTAGTTGTGTTAGTGGCAGAATTTTTACTCCTAAAACTGTGTTCCATGGACCAGTCCTATGATTAAACAAAGGGAAAGGGCTGGGGTAAGGTGTGATAAGGACTTCAGATCAGGAGTATGGTCAAGATGCAGGTAGTGGCAAATGAAGCCCCTCTTTGTAAAGATTTTGGTAAAGGAGCTCGTCAGTGTAGAGTATGATACAGAAATATATAATGAGTGTCAGAAAGTAAGGGAGTGGAAGAAGTTTGATCTTCGGAGGCTTACAATGGAAAGTTACTGGAACTAAGAGAGGGAAGTGACCTTTTGTATGTTTTTTAAATTTCTCTCTGTCCCCTAAAAACTTTTGAATATGTTGGCTAATTTCAGCCACATTTGACAGAGATGTAGGAGTCTCTGAGGGAAATAAGTTACTGCCGATTGTTTTAAATAGATAGCTGGGGAGAAGGGGAAGGCACACTAAATTGCCCAACAAGAGGAAGCTTTAATGTGACATCACATTATTAGGGCATCCATGTGAGAGGGAGACATTGCTACAGGCATGGGAAAAAATTTCAAATAATTACTGAACCATTTCAGATGCCAGTGACATACAGGAGCCTATCACTTCCTGGTGCAGATGTACCAGGAGTCCGTCAGCAGTTTGTCCCCCATCAGGGATAAACTTTATTAGCTGCAAGGCAGGTGGAGCTACCAATACTTCCCCTTCTCATAATTCCACAACATTTAAATAATGTGTGGGAAAAAAAAGGAAAGAAAATGTGATCATAAGAGTTTTCAGAGTCCCAAACAAATCAAATGTATTTTGCTACCAAATAAATCCAATATTATCTATATGAGGGAAAGGTGAGGAGGTTCAAAGATAAGCATGTCACCAAAACCACAAGCACGTATCTAAGACAGTAAAAATTAAAATCTTAATGAATCCATTCACTTTTATAGAAAGGATGTGGCTGCTGGCTGGGCTACAGTCAGATGGTTAGCCTGATGACTATAACTCAAAATTTATGCAAATGTTCTGTAAATGTCACATGTATTATGGACTGTCATTAGCCCAGTAATCATTTAGATCAGAGTCTAGCAGTTGTGGCTAAAATAGGAAAAGTAATGTTATTTTAATCTTTTTTTGCAGATGTTAGTGTGCTGTCCATTACATACCTGTGTACAAATAAGCTGAAGGGGCTGAACTTCTTAACCGGTGATATTCATCATCACAGAAATGTCATTTGTGCTGGATTTTGTTGTAGGTATGATTAAGAGCTCTGATAAAAGCCAATATTTTTGAAAATTAAACAAGAAATGAGAAGCAGTCTTTCTGGAACTGAAGGAGATTTTTGTCTGGTTGCAGATTGGTTAGCAGTAGTATTTTGTATTATTATTTTGTAGGGTGCTTAAAGGTAAAAGCAATTTTTAAGTTTTTTTTAGGTTGACTTCATTGGAGTTTTTGGCTTAATGTAAATAACAGTGTTGTTCCACAGAGAAGTATCACTTTACATCAAACTCCTGATAAAACCCAGTAAATAAACTTTTCTCAACATATAAACACTAAACAGTTGGGTTGTTTACTGCTAAATATTTACTGCGAAGCCTTAGAAGTGTTTAAAAACTGGTTTTTCTAGTTTCTGTTGCAGCAGATGCCTTCATAGGATCTCTTTTCAATCCCTGTTTCCTTTGCACACACCTTGTTTAAGCAGGAAGAGTTTAATTTAAGCCGTAATCTTTTATCAGAATAAACCTTAGTCGTGTTTTCAAAACACTGGTGCTCCTCTCCCCCCTCAATTTGACAGGTCAAGGAAGCAGGTGATGTACTACACTCCCAGCTTAAAGCTGACTGATGCCAAGTAAACCTACTGTTTTACCAGCCCATCTCTGTAGGGTAACACTCCTTAAATTTACCACCATTGCACCAGTTTAGGTTATCTTTGCTCAAGAACAGAGCATATAGCTCCAGTGCACAGGGGTTTTAGCATCTTTTGACAACTCACACTGGGAATTTATACTAATGTCTGAAGGCAGGAAGATCTGGAATTCAAGAAAGGACTCTCTCTTTCGGTTGAAAGAATTTGTTTAGTGATACTTTCCATTGCAGAGAATTTAACTTTAGTGAAGTTGTCATTGGTTGACAGTTCATCTCTTTTTATTTAGAACACAATGTGTCTTACTTCTCCCAGGCAAAGCTAAGCCTTACTGTTTAATGACAAGTTCCTGAGATAGGATCTACCTGCTGCCTTTATTGCTCAAGCATAAATTGCCTATGGTTAAATATGTGATCATTTAAGATACAGGTGGGTTTGGGGGAGGTAATGTAAGAAGTAGTATACTGATAATATACTGACTGAGTTTCAAATAGATCTAAAAAGAACCGGTTAAACTAGGAAAGTACTCAGATTTTGATCACCATCACTTGGATTCCAGCAGTTTATTGCTTGGGTCAAATTTCATTGATTTTTAATTATTGTTCTTCAATTGATTAATTTTAACTAGAAATTAGCAAATACTAACCTGTCCTTGAGTGTTGTGTTTTCTATTTTGTAATAGAAACAGRTATGTTCTGAGGGTGTGTGGGGAAGGGGGGAGAGGGAGGGAAATGCCTTATGTAATTTTTAAGTTATGTCTTTTTAAATTTATATTTCAAAATGTTAGCCATAGTCATATCTTCTGTATTCAGCTCATCCACAGGAAGAAGGCAACAGATTAGGAAAAAAATTAAATGCATAAGAACAACTTTAACCTAAGTAACAATTATTAATGCAATTTTTTTTCATTGAAAAAGTGTGTCCCCAGAATGTTGTTGAAAATCCTGCTAAAGAAACCGGTTGTTAAATGAAGTGTAGTATTTAGTGCATTGAGATACAGATGACGTGTAAAGTAGCACAAGTAAAGAATTGTAAAATGGTTATCATATCTTTACCTTTCTCCTTGGTTTCTAGAAATGAAGATAGTGAGGTGGCTTTGCCGGTGGGTACAGTTGTGGCCTTCATTTGTGTCTACTGACATCTGGCACGTTCAGATACTTGCCCTCACATTTCAAGTGTGGTGGAACCTATTCATCCTTTTAATAGAATTTGAACCCTCTAAACTCCATAGAGTAGAGTGGTGAAGGGRTTGTGGGGTTTTTTAGTAAGATCCCGAAAATAGATTGTGCAGCTTTCAAAGTGCGTAGGATAAAGTTTACACCTCTATCAAAAAATCACTTGTGAATCCACAAAGAGGAGTCAGAGGACTAGTAGTATTTCCTTAAAACATAAAGGTATTTTTACATCCTGATTATTTTTTTATTATTATTATTTAATTAGATGTAATTTGAACTGGAAATTTGCATTTCATATACAAGATCTATGTATTTTTCTTCCTGTAAGTAAAAACTCTTCAGCAGGATATACAGTCTCTGGGTCTAGATTTGCAAATTGCTCCTGTGACCAAACACTTTCTTTCTTGCAAAGCCTCTTTCTGTGGTCAGTGAGGATGCACATGAGCATAGAGATCAGCCTGAACTTGTGGTCCACAGGCTAACGCCCTGTGTTTCTAGAGCAGAAAAAGGCGTGATATGAGATAAGTCTATGATGATGGCTCTTTTAGCAAAGACATTTCTCAAATTGTTAGAAAAAAACATCAGACATTAGTGATGTGGGTGCTGCAGCACTTCTCTCGCTCTTTTCGGGTGGGCTTACCCTGTTCAGCTCAGGCCTTCTAAGCACGGTATCAGTAACTTCTGCTGCAATGATACTAGAGGACTGTGAACTTTGAGTTCTCTTCTCAGTCTTCAGTTAATGCTGGCAAATACTCAAAGTAGTCTTTTTCCCCAGATGCTGAGCGGGTGGGGAGCTGCTGTTGGTAGGAGCAGCAAGCAGGGGCACAGCGCAGGCAGCTGGTGCAGGAGGAGCAGTTCTCACGCACTCTGTCTCTCTCTCACACAAATGTCATCAGCTGGTGGTAGGAGTAGCAGCAGCGGGATCACAGGGGTGTATCTCACGTGATTCACTGGGGTCCTGAGTTTATAAAAATAGTAAAAAGAACAGACACAATTTCCAATAAGAAGTAATCTCTAGGGTGTAATGCCCTGGAAGGCAAGCCTTCTTTTCTTTTGGAATTTTCCACTTCTCCTCATCGTGACGTCTTTGCATTGCAGACACCAAGCAGTTGTGAGCATTCCCATGGCAAAGCAAGTCTGTGGTTTGCCATGTGCACAGGCTCATTGTTATAGACTCGCTGTGCTTTCATTTTCTTTGTTTTTCATTACCAGACATGGAAAATAGAATCTACCCTTTAGTGAATGTWTTTCCTGTCTTATTAAAATAAAGAAGTGACCGTTGATAGTTCTTGCCTTGGGCTTGCCAAAATTGATTTCCATTAAAAAACCAAACCTTACCTGATATCCACCCTCCCAATACTTTAGTGCTTCAGGAAAGTTCTAGATTGATATCCCTAGACAGTGAAGTCTTCCACCTGTAAAACCTGTCACCAGCAACATTATTTTATCTTTTTAACCAGTATGTCTCAAGTGTAGTTGAAAAGAGCACAGCTAGGGTTGTATTGTGGCTCAGACTTCATACTCACTTAGGCAGAAGTAATAATTAGCATCAATGATGGTACTACACTGATCTCCAGCTTGAGACAGCACTCAAAGTCCTCTTCTATATTTTACTATTTTGTGCGTCACCATCAAAAGCAAAATTTTTCAAATTCTTGTGTAGACACTTGTTCTGCAAATATGTATGCATTTGTTTTGCACTAACTTGAACAACGTCAGTGAAGAAAGTTGGGTTAATTACATATTTGTGTTGGGTCTATGCTTAGAGTTTTCAGAATAAAATCAAGATATAAAAGCTTTATTTTAAGATTTATGGCCCAGATGGCATCCAGCATCCACATATAGTATTAGTAAACTGTTGTAACAGCTGTTTGACATCCTTGGTACCAGTGGGATTAAAAAGGACAGTAAAAGCATCTTTGTCAATAAATGACAAACAGGTATAAATTAATAGTCATATAGTACACAGCCATTAAATTAGAAGATGGGAAATTGCTTGCTGCAGATGACAGCATTTACTCTTTTCTTTTCAGCAGCTTAAATACTTGTTTTCATTATTCTTTATGAAAGTTTGTTTTCAGCAATTAAATCTTTTGACATTATCAGTACTTACTGATAATACAGTGACAGAATATGATGATGTGTATGACAGGGAATTTCAGTCTGGTTTTGTACTGATCTATAATAAAGAGACTATTGGTGGTATAAATCATATTGATATAAATTTGGCAAAGTTTGATTCAGATGGTTGGTGTGCTATTGTCACCCTTGGCCTCTACTGCTAATTGTAGCTTGACATGTCCATTTTCCCTATAGCTTAAGAGGAAAACTTTACCACTTGTCAAAGAGCTCTAAAGTATTTTATTGAAGTTATTCAAAGTTCAATTTATTGTTGCGTTGAGAACAAGAGCAGGGTGCATAAATTCGTAATGAATTCCCTAGTTGGATTAGTTTACAAAAAAGGAGTTTTGAGGATTCCCAGCAGTTCTTACTCTGTGTACTTCCTGCTCATAAAGTCTTACTTTGTGATCACAAACCAAGCAGATTCCATTTTAAAGCTTGTAATGATGTGGACTCATTTCCTTAGCAGGTCTTAAGATTTGATCAGGTGATCAGAAACAATCTGATTAGTGCAATATAAGAATCTCTCAGCTGCAACATGATAACTGGCCCTGTGCACTCTTACAGTCTACTTTAGTACAAATAATACTGGTTCACTTTAAACCACATTCCTCTTTCAGGTACCTTTCAGCATTGTTAAATGGTGTGCAAAAACCTGTTTTGCTTGTCAGAGCAAGAGAGTTATGAGTGTGCATGTAGTTACTAATCTTAGCTGGCAAAATGATGGTTTACATCTGGAGGCAGTAACGTCCTGAAGCTCAATAGCCTGATCCCGTACTGAAAATACTTTTATTTTAAAGGGAGGGGAGAATAGGGTCTCTCTTACTCAACTGTGAAGTGTCACAGTCAGAAAAGCATGGCCCTTTCATTTTCTAAATGACTGCTTGAATTAGCTTGTGTTGTCTGCATTTGTCTGGATGTCAGTGGTTGTCTTCAGTTGCCTGTATTGGGTGAATTTCAAGAAGTACTGAGTGTTATGTTGGGTCAGTGCCCTGGTGGCTAGCTTGATGCCTTTCCAGTAATCACTAGAGGCAGAAGAAGCTCTTCCCAGAGGGCTCTGGACCACCCTGCCTGGTATCTTTTGCCTGCATCATCATCTCTATGTCCTCTTTTGCTTTTGCACTGTAGGAAAAACAGCCAGTGGAGGTACACCTCATATCTTCAAGTTGGCTTAACAGAAGCCTACTACCCGTTGTTTGTGGTTAGGGAGAACCCTGTCACAGAAGCGAGTTTCACGTAGCCAAGTTATGCAACAGACTGTAGCTCATGCATAATAATATAGAAAACCTAAGTCCTTGACCACGTTCTAGCTATATTCTCCAAATGATTTACTGTGTTTGTCTCTTTTGGAAGAAACTTTGTAGCTCTGTGTTGCTAGCAAAGGTTTCCTGGTTTTGTTACGTGGACCTTAAGGAGGAAAAAGTTCTGATCCATTAGTACCTTTCATGTTGTCTGCTATTACTTGTCATTTTTTTAAATAGGGCACTGATGGTGTATGTGCATACCTTTATGTCTTTTGGGGATCTTTCAAGATGTAAGATGTTGTTATTGATAGTAATAATGGGCCAACCATTTCCATTGGATTTCAAACAAACAATTCACAGCTCTTCAGGAGCTAGGGCTAAGACAAATGTGAGCTACATTTTTGCCCTTTCTGTTCTGGACTACTTTGGATGCTATTCCATTCCTGGTATAACTTATACGGTAAGGAAAACTGTACTGTAAGGTTACAACAGCTGCCACAGATTACAGTATTGATGTCCACACTGTTATGAATCCCTCCTGGTCCTGACAGACTGCTTTGGTACAGACTGTGGAAAAGGCAKTCCCCACTGAGGAGCTTTGTACTGTTTACACAATACTTAAAATCACAGTTTTCCCCATATTAGATTCAAGACACTTATAGTTTGCTATGCTCTGCCACAGCAGGATGTTAAATTCACCCATCAAGTTTATTTTGGCCGTGAGTTTTAATTGTCTTGTTGAGTTTCTCATTTTGCATTTTCTGGATGTTGTGATACCAGTCCAGTATTTCTTCTGGAGACATCCATGTTGAAGTGAAATAATTTGACTTTCAGACTACAGTCAGTGGAAATTTTAGAGTGGTTAAAATAAAAGCCTGGGCACAATAAACTTTGTTCTGTCAAATTTTACAATTTAAACGATCTCTAAGTGCTGTAACATTTCCTGGTTGATCAAACTGTGGAAGGTCAATGTACACATCATTTTATACTCCCAGTTCATGTTTTGCATTCCGCTAACAGAATTCTTTCTGGGGAACTACTAATGCTTGAGAAATACTATGGAGAATAGCCATTTATTTTGTCTTTCTGTTTTAATTTTGAATGTATTTGTCTTAAAAACTTGAGTGAGATGCTGTGTTTGTTAAAACAAACTTCACTTCTTTCACTTGAATAAAAATATTGGATAAAACTAGATACAGAATCCTTTGATGAATTCTATGTGCAATAGAGGACCATCATTGTCGCAACTTTGGGACTGTTTATCATGTGCTCTGCTGTTCGCATGGTTATATGTGGTGGTAAGATTGCTTATATTTCCTGATTTGTGAGGCCTACCTTTTTTTTGTGTGTGTGTGTGTTAACAGCTTGCGCAAGTGGACTCCAGAGGTGTACATCTTGGCGCTGTCTTTGTTCGTGGCCTTACAACTTTGCTCATGGCCAATAGTGCCTGTGGCTTTCCATTCAGAATGGATGATTTGATGCCTTGGGAAGTGTTTGATGGAAAACTTTTTCAAGAAAAATACCAGCAGTCGCACCGAGGTTGCTCTTTGGAAGAGCTTCTGGAAGGCAATGTGAGTAATCGCATCCTCTTAGACAGTTCTGTATTCCTTGAAAAATGTACCTGTCCATGTTTGTTTGTGGTTTTAATATTCATGTTTTCACTGGCCCCTTTCTTTGTATTTTTCTTCTCTTCCTTATTCCTTTTTCATCATCTCCACCAAAAAAACGAAGAAGGTAGAAATACTGAGACTATGAAGGAAGCTATAATTTTACCCATATTTTTGTTTCCATTACTCAGAAAATAATGTACGGAAGTGTCAAAACGATTGTCAATTTCAAAAAATGAAAATGCCTGTAATGGTTTTCTAGGGCTAAGATATTAATGAAATCTTTTTCCTGTAAGATTTTAGGCATTTTATTAAGAATGTCTTTAAATAAGCATATCGGGTATAATTTTTAAAGTGTTTGAGTGTTATTTTTAAAGGCATTAAGGAACTTAAAGTTTGAGATGAAGGTTTGGTGAATTCAAAGAGGAACTGGAAATCAGAGGAAGGTATATATCTAGGTAGTTTTTTTAGAATCTCACCAAGTACTTTCCTGTAACTCTAAGTACTTATTTAGTTCTCCATCCCAATTTTCAGAAGCTGGGGATCTGTACAATTTGCATGCTATGTTACCAAAAAACCAGTGACTTAAAACATGTCTGCCCAGGCAAGTCTTGCTGGGTATGGACCATATCTGGTGCATTAGGGTGGCATCATGTCCAGGCTCAGAGGTAGGATCTGCTAGACTGGGTGCAAGGCTGTATTAATGCACTAGTGAAGCCTCAGACCAGTCCTGGCTTGTGCCCCACCAGCACAGAATATGTGGAGAGATGCTTGGGTAGATCTGTACTCACCTGTGTACATAGCTCTTAAGACCTTCGATTAATGTGTCTCTTTTCAATGTGGAACTGAAAATCCTGTACCATTTAATTACTTTTGAAAATTTTTACCTTTGAAATGTTTTTACCTGCTGTTACATATATCACTTGAGGTTAAAATAAATAAAAGTGATTACAGAGAAAAAAAGGTTTGGGTTTTGTATTACTTTAATCTCATGCATTCAATACCAGTTGTTGTATAATTAGTTTTCTTTTCTAATTTTGTGTCCAATTACATACCATCCTGATCTGGAGTGATGAGTGGAACACGTGTGGGTGGGTGGAATGTATGTGTTTTCAGCATGGAGGAGGAAGATAATCCTTTCCATATGGAATCAATCATATGATTAGGACTATAGCCTCTATCCAAATCCTGTGGTTCCCATTAATTGGTCAGTTGATTTCAGTAGATTTTGGATTGGGCCAGTGGTTCATCCAATTTTTCATGTAGGATTTTTGCAGAACAATAGAGGGTCTAAAGAATAAATGGGAAAATGTAAAACTCTACAGACCTATGTGAAATTGATACTTCTTTTCCATTTGGGTAGAATTCAGGTTAGTGAGTAACTTTCACAGTATGTATCTAAATCTGTGCAAAATTTATACTGGCTGAGAGGTATTTTTGAACGTGTTAGGTAGTATGTTTTAGCTAACATTTGAAAATCTTGATGTGGTCAGGTTAAAGTTATATTTTAACCTATCTTAGAAGGAAGATGAAGGAAGATGCTTAGATCCCTAGAACAGAGTTGGAAATTTGCTTGATCAACTAAAATATCTAGGTTAGGGTTTTTAAAAGCCTGATACTCTAGTTTAAATAAACCCCAGATAAACTATTCTGTTGTGGGGAAAAATAGTCTAGCCCTGTGAATTTTTAGAGTAGTTTAAATATCTTTTTCTTTTTTAGGTATGGTTTTATCGTACATATATGGCAGAGAGAGCTCCCAGACTAATAAAATAGCTTTTCAGCTTATCAGTTTGAGGCAAGAATCTGTTTTTGGGAGAATTGCCAAGAGATGCCAGTTTAACTGGGGACACTAGCAAGGCAACAAGCATATGTGATTGGTTTTTCCTATTATAATAAGTTCAACTTTAATAAATAAAACTGGTACTTAGTTCCTGGCAGAGCTTAATGTATCGCTGGAAGCCAAGATCTTTCAGCACTTGTTTGTTAACAATCTACCCTTGAGCACCATAAATCTAATCTGATGATAGCAACAGCATTGTATTCAGAAAAAAGTCATTCTACATGGGATGTTTTGTTGTAGAAAAGATAAGTAATAGGAAAAAGTTACTCCTTTTGGTGTTCGGTGCTTGTCTTCTAACTTCTAAGGTCCATTCTCTATGATCTGGACGGTTACATCAGAGAGTTCAGGAGATCTCGGAATCAGTGTTGTTTTGATTATGATGGGCTTAAATTCAGTTAATAGCTTTATGAAAATTACAGCAGAAATACAATCTTGGTTAAATATTTACATATATACCAGAAATTTTGAACATTTTAGGGTTTGGTTCCCACAGATTCTTGTACCAAAAGAAGAAAATGTATAAATTAAATGCAGTTGATATATTTGTGGGCAAGTTTTTGTGTAGCTCAGCTCTTTGTAGCCTAGCAGCTGTTAAAGATAAAAAATGGAAAGCTTCTGATAAGAATCAAAAATAGAGCCATCTTGCTTTTTTAAAAAAGCATGCTAAGCTCATATTATGCTAGTTCTCTGTTTTTCATAACAATAATCATATTAGTTTGTTTATTCACATAGAAAATTGGATATAATGGTCTCATAAAGCAGTGAGGCAATGATATTATCACTTTATTAGCCTTTTTATTGTGCTTCTCACTAATGAGTATGTTCATAATTAATTTTTTTAAATTAAAACCAAATTACCTAATGGGGTCAGTATAAGTGATATGTTTTGTTCTTTTCTGATCATGCCTTTCATCCAACCTTCATAAACACATTCTGAATTTATTCTCCCAAGAATACAATGAAAGGTTTTTCCTGTTAGTGGGTGTTCTTCACAGACTGTACTCAGTTTGTGTGGAAAAAAAAATATCTGTGGGTTTTGCTTAAGGCTCTATAAAGAGGTTTGTTAACTCAAAAAATGTGCTAGGAAAGTTTGTGGGAGGGTCCAGGGATTCAGACTCTACCTCTAATTTAAGAAACCTCTCTAGCTGCTGCAGTCTTGCCACCTGTTGGATTTTTACCTTATCCTGTAATCCTCTCCCCTCGTTCCTGCTCCCCCTCTGCCTTGGTGGTTACAAAAAGGAATTGTCATCCTGTAAAAATCACGTCAGTTTTATGAAAATCACGAATTATGCTATTGCTCTAAAATCTGTCTTTTCATAACTCTTTTCAATGTGTACTACTGCCCACATGCCCAACACAAATCAATAAAAAAGAAAAAGATTCTAAGATCTGACACTTCTTCAAAGCTCACTGAAATGAGTGAAAGTTAAGGATATATCACATCTCTTAGTATTGTGTCTTTAAATAGCTTCAGCTTGTCCTTTTGACAGTAGAACTTTTCATCATACCACAAGGTAAACATTTTTATTTAGTTCCCCCATTTCTCTTTAGTCTTGGTTATATTTTATCAGTCAGGAGTTGGGGCTGATGTGTTCCTATTGTGTCAAGTTTTGTTTCTAATGTATGAAATTAAGATACTGTGATTTTCACTGGTGTGTTTTCCATGAGTTCATCAGTCCTTATCTGGAGGCTTTAACCATCTTTGCCTGAGGTATTGCTGATAGAAGTCTAGTTAAGTATATCTACGGGTGCAAAGTAATAGAGTAGGAAAGCAAGTGATTTACTGATGTGAGCAGAGAAGAAAAACAAACTTCACTGAGAAAGGGGAGGACATTCCTTCTGCACCCCTACTCATCCCCCCAAGGATCCAGTTTTAATATGAAATGTTTAATATGAAATGTTTGAACTTTGTTTCCTGAAAAAATGCGAACCACATCTACCACCTTCATGTATGCATGAGTGTGGCTAAGGCAAGTCTTTTAGTTGTTGTATATGTGATTGATTTGTGCTACACCAGAGGAGAGAAAAACAGAACAGTCATTGATTTTTAACCCTATTGTCTGCAGGAGTCTTTGTATACACCCTTCCAGAACCTGAAATCTTTCATTTGCAAGGCTTGCATGGCGAAGAAAAGAACAATACAGAGCAGACCAAGAGGGAATGGATTTATCACAGGTTGGCACTGTATTAATTTTCTCAATAAAGTCAATATATGGATGAGCTCAATTATCTTTCAACAGCAGCAACATTTACATAGGCAGCCCATCAAGCTAAGTAAATTGTAAGGTCTTCCTCCAAGAAACCAAAGGAGAGATTTAAGAAAATACTTCCTGTTTTTAGGAATTCATGTGAATTTGATTACCTAAGTTTGGATGGAATAATATTTCCATCTAGCTACATAGTTAGTGAGATATATGCAGTAAATAGTGTCATTCACTGACAGAAACGTCACTGCTATTTACCCAGTGACTAAGGTATTTTTATAGGAGGAATTACATGACTTAGAGTTTTTTCTTCCTTTCCCTTAGGGGAGCTATTTTAATGTTGACAGCTGAAGGTCTGAGTGAGGCACTGAAGAGAGAATACTCCTTATTGGACTGACTGATACAGTTCAAAATATAAGAAAGCTTTTGGGCATCCTGGAGAACAGCTGTTTTTTGCCTAAGACCTTGCTTTTTTTCTTCCCCACCTTTATGGCTCGGTTTACTAAACACATTTGTTTTCTCCATCTGATCTGCCTGATTTTCAGGGAAAAAACATCTAAAAGGTTTTTAGCATCATTCATAGATCAGCCTGAATGTTGAGGTTTTTGAGGCTTCGAAATAATTCACACTGAATCTCAGTGTTTATACTGGTATTATGTTTATTACCTGCTTAATACGTGATCAATTATAATGTCTGTGAGGATAAAAATTACTCCTTCAAAATTCCTTGACCAAATTACAACAGACAATGATTTTCTGCTAGTTCAGTACTTTGCATTATGTGACAGCAATACTTCTGATGTGGTACTACACCATACTGGTGCTGGACATTCAAAACTAAGGGTATCTGTTGATGATTTATGATACCAGACCTTATTAGCATCTGCTATTGCTTGAGAGCTGAACTTAATCCATTTTAATTATGATTTGTGATTCCAATTTGGACAGAGATTTCTGTTTTGTTTTAATGACTGCAGTCTCCAAATCTGTGTCATAAAATTTTGATCTGGTTTCTAAATAACACTTGTTAACAGCGTGTAATCATGATGTGCATAGATGGAAATGAGGACAAGAACCATGCTTATTAGGCTGGCTGTAGTTTGGAAAAATCATAATTGTGGATAAGTATTTTGGCATAAAACTAAGAAATGTTGTTTCCCAAAAAAGAATATGCTGTCTCTCTTTTTCTTCATTTAATCTTATATACAGTCAGATTTGCTTAGTAAATACTGTTTTTCAGGAACACAACAAAGAGAATTTAATCCCAGGTTCCACCAAACACACAGAACTTCTTTTGTTCCTCCGTATCATAATCAGATGAGGGGGTTCCTATGGAGAAATTCTCAACCGCGAGGTAAAAAAATGTATGCACATGTGTGTATTTGGAATTGTCTCTATCAACAGTATAACAGCTCTGTGTCTATATGCAGTTTGCATTTGTATGTATGCAGTTACCCTGTGGTTACCACAGTCAGTAACAAAATTTGTATCAGTTATTGTAGTGTATTAACATTAGCAAAAACTAACTCTGCAAGGTGAGGTAGAGTGTAGCATTATAATCTGGAGTCATCTTTTACTCATGATGTTCTGGGAAAAAAGCTTTCATGTGGTATTTAAACTTTCCATGCTTGGTCTCGGTTGAATTGTGTTTAAAATTGTAATATTGTCAAATTGTTCTATTTGTTTAGAACAAATAGTTCTAAAACAAAGCTGCATAGAAATGTCTGTCTGAAGTCTCTAGTTGCAGATCTTAGTTCATACTTCAACWAAACACTTAAGCATATGAATAAAGTTAAATACATCCCTAAGTGGTTTTCTAGATCTCTAGGGTCTCAGCTTCCAGATCATTGCCTAAGTAATACAAATGCAAGTTTTGTCTTGTCTTGACATTAATCTTAAGTCATTCACCAATCTCACTTCTTGAACAGAACAGACATTTCAATGAAGCATCACTGTGGATAACACTGTTGAGCTGACATAATTCGGTTTTACTTCCTCATTATTATGAGTTAAAAGATATTACACATAGATTAAAGAAAATAAGCAAAAGGAAGAGAAGTATCTAAGGAAGATCAATTATTTTAGTAAGTCTGCAGAGCCTAAATGTCTTCTGTTTCCAGGTGAGGTTTTCAAAGAAGATTGATGATGTGATTAGGGAGGATAAATAATAAATAAATACAGTAAAGTCTTTAATGTGTTTCAGCTGCCACTGTTGTATGCTTGAGAGTGAGATACTATCACCTGATTCACAGATAAGATTGTTTGATCATGTATGTAAAATTTAAAGCTAAAATATAGAGTGTGTATGCTGACTGTGAGCAGAACCAAAACTAGTCATTGTTACTGTGACCATCTCAAGAAGCCTGCTGTTCAGGGGTCATGTCATCTCTGACCAGCTCCAGAGATCTTATGACTAGATGTATTCCACAAAGTATGTTCCACAGTAACTGTGCTGAACTGTGTTACAAATGTGTTTCAGTAGCATTATTAAAACATCTTGGCTTCTTCTACACTAGTCCTATTTACTACCCTCAGGATGCTCTTAAAACGTGATCCCATAAGTGCAGTTAAATTGCCTCTGTTGTAAGTAAAATAGATTTATTGGAAAAATATATCTGTCCTTACAAAAGAGCCCTGCAATGTTTTAGAGCTCCTTTTAAGCTGATCTGCCAAGATGGCTCATTTTGACAAAATTTCTTTTTCCTAAGTTTGCTGATATTAACACAGGTATTTGGGTTGCTTCATTATGTAGCTGTTGTCTCTGATATATGTGTGTGTCTCACCAAAGAGAGAGAAAAAAGAACAAAAAAGTAGCAATTTTGTGTTCCATGATAACTTACGTGATAAAACTTTCTAGTAATAGTACTGATATCCATCTACCCCATCCTTTATATACCTTCCCATGGCATACTGCTATAGTTCCCACTATTGCGTATTATATATAAATAATCGGATTTAATGCATTAAAAAGTAATGGAACAGTAACCACGGGACCCTTGTCTTCTGTGTCAGGAGTGTACCTAATGATTAGGAAGCCTTTGCTCTCTCTTATCRGTTAATATTTAAGAATTCCATGACAATGTCTCAACTTCAACAGTGGAGGAAAGAGTGCCTCCACCCAGAAAGCATAAACCTAAGAAGCACTGGTATTTCTCTGAGATGATGGTTTGAATTCCCTCAGGCAGAACAAGAACTTAGGCATCCCTCATTTTATGGTGAATACTAACCACGGATCTGTTGTCATTAACATCTCATCCTCTAGCTGTATTTTGAGAGAAGGGATCTTCAGCTGTGGGTTTGGGGGTTTTTTAAGGGGTTTGGGGTTTTTTTGTTTTGATTTGATTTATTTATTTCAAGTTCTTTTCATAAATTTCTTGGCTGTGTGTCACAAATGGAGAGTGCATCCATGTCACTCAGAGCAGGACATCTAAGCCTCACAGGGAGGTAGATTTTCCCTTAGTGTTTCTTGTTTGTTMGTTTAGAAGACTTCCTATTTAGCACACTGACTTTTGTGTATCCCTTTCTGAGTGTCTGTCCATTCTGATGCTTGCTAAACAGATCATAGGTGTCTAATTTAAAGCTAAGGTTAGGCTTCTGTTATTGACATGTAAAACTTTGCATTGCAGCACTTTGTAATCTGTGTGCTTTGAGTTTAAAAGTCTTGCCTGAGGTAGCATAGATGTCTGAGGACTTTATGGATTCTACGTTTGTGGCTGAAACACCACACCACATGCCATATAGCCTATTGGTAGACAAAACTTTATTAATTAGCAGTTAAGACCACTAATACGTTGTTTTGAATCACATTGTTATCTCATTCTACAAATAGCTAAAAATAAACTGAGCACTAAGAACTATGGAAATCACTACTGAGTATCGTGTGTATTTGTCACTCTGTTCAGCAGTCCAGCTGATAAACACTGAGATCATTTATCATAGCATACAAATTACCACCTAAATCTAAATCAACATACAAAAGACAGCAAAAAAAGAAAATAAAAAAGTAAGTCTAACCTTCTCTGTCCATTGGCTTATACACTTTTATAGCTGTATTTTAAAATTTCAGTGATCTGGGCAATGGTTCTCATACTAGTATTTGAAAACCTGTCTGAAAAGTGAGCTGAAGATAAGGGAAGGAGATAGCGGAGAGAGTGTCTATGGGACTGGTTGTAACAGCTACATGAATGGTTGAAATCAAGGATATCCTAATACATTAGAAATAGTGAAAGGTATTGGCAAGGATATAGAATTTCTGCTGGTGATAAGGTAAACATCAGAACCCTCTGTATGATGGACCCAGGGGAGCAATGAGGACATAATAAGTAAGAGCTGTCAGAGAGCTAGAAGTAATGGATGATAATTTCAGCTACCAGTCATCTACCACCAGAATCATAAACAGTGAGATGGGGAAATAGTGAAGCGTTTTGACARTGTCATACTTGCATTTAGAAGTTGTTGGATTTGGGGGTCAACTATATTCTGCCTAAGAAAATTATGTTCTCTCCAAAAAAATAGCTTTGTTTTCTTTGTTTCCATCCACCTTTGCCTTGTTTTTCTTCCATCTCTCTATTGGAAAAGAAGAGAAAAAGGGAAATGGGCAGCTTTTGTTTTTTAAATAATTCAATTTAGAAAATATCACTTTTTCAAAAGTGATTTATTTTTCTTTAGAAACAAGGTCTTGGAGAAAAGCTTTTATGGAAAATTGAAAGCAGTTTTTCAGGGGAAAGGAGAGTGTTAAGGAAAGATACGGAAAAAATAGAATTGTTGGAGGTATGTCTCACTCAAGAGAAACCCTTTTGTCCAAGACAAAAGGGAATTATCCAGATGCCATTTCTTCATGGAGTGTAATTGCATCAAAAGGGTACGTTCACTTCAGTCTTAGCACACTGTAAACCATGTAGCTGAATATAATACAGCTATACTGAAGGATCTGAGTTTGTAGCAAGTTTTCATTTGCTAGGTATTTAATCAAGGCTTCCACACTTGTGTTGCGTACTCTGTCTTCAAGCATGTTTCTGATTAATAGGATTTTGATAGAACTGTAATGTAGGTGGGACTTGGTAGAACTTCTGTGCTGAAAAAAAGATTTCATTTACAGTTTGAGTACTACTTTGCTTTGTAGGAATCTATAACTAAAGCAGTATTGTACACAGGCACACTTAAATCAGTATGAAAACGTTCATTAATACAGCTTATGTCTGGTTCTAAATAGTGTATTTTCCTTTCCTGAATTCACACAGTCTGACCTACCAACCACAGTGTATGATTCACTATCCCAACCCATTAATTGGACTAGATTTGAAAGTTACAGAGGCCCAAGAGCTTTAAGAAGAGCAATGCCACCATGGACTTCATCCTCCAACATCTCAAAATACTAGCCATAATTATACACCAACTGGAGAGGGACATGTTCTTTTTTCAAAATATGTATAAATGTAATTTTTCTTGCATCTGAATAAGCTCTTGCTTTCCTGCTTTAATGTTAATTAAAAATATTTAATTCCTTTCCTACTCCCTCCAGGTAGAGAATATGGATTGGGACATCCAGACCGGAGGAGAAGATTCCACCTTCCTCCTCGGTAAAGAATACAGATGTACAGGTAGCAAACTGAGATGATGGGATAATTTTTGTCTAGGAGAGCCTCTTTTTATGAACTTACAGAGTAACTGAACCATGTGACTGCAGAGGAAACCACTCAAAGCTGAGGCTGTTCAGCTTGTTAATCACTTTTCATGTTAGGTCTAAGCTTGCTTTGAGACCGGAATCACTAAAACTTAAGTTAAAAGTACCAGCTGAAGCACAGTAGCATCCCAGTATAGCTACATTGTTTTGTCTGTTTGACACTGGAAACCCTGAAGTGTTTTTACAACATCGTTAGATATTCCCGACTATAAGTTTTAAGACTTAAACTATAAGTTTTTGTCGTGGTTTAAGCCCAGCCGGCAACTAAGCCCCACCCAGCCGCTCGCTCACTCTCCCCCGGGTGGGACAGGGGAGAGAATCGGAAGGGTAAAAGTGAGAAAACTCGTGGGTTGAGATAAAAACAGTTTAATAGGGAAAGCAAAAGCCGCGCACGCAAGCAAAGCAAAGCAAGGAATTCATTCACTACTTCCCATGGGCAGGCAGGTGTTCAGCCATCCCCAGGAAAGCAGGACTCCATCACGCGTAACGGTTACTTGGGAAGACAAGCGCCATCACCCCGAACGTCCCCCACTTCCTTCTTCTTCCCCCAGCCTTATATGCTGAGCATGACATCATATGGTATGGAATACCCCATTGGCCAGCTGGCCTAGCTGTCCCGGCTATGCTCCCTCCCAGCTTCTTGTGCACCTCACAGAGCATGTGAGCTGAAAAGTCCTTGAGAAAGTAGACTACCTAGCAACAACTAAAAACATTAGTGTGTTATCAACATTCTTCTTACACTAAATCCAAAACATAGCACTATACCAACTACTAGAAAGAAAATTAATTCCACCCCAGCCAAAACCAGGACAGTTTTGCATATTTTCATTATAGTTGTGTGTATTACAAGAGTTTGCTCACCATGAATAATGTGGCATATCCATGCTGAATTGTGGTTTGTGTCTTTATTGTGGATTGTACCTTCATCTTAAGGGTTATACCATTGTTACTGAAACCTGTTGAAAAGGTTGAAACATGACATCACTGCTGTAAACGTCATCTGCCAGTGAAACAAAATGACCTTCCTGTAAAATGCAGCACTTTCTTACAAGAGCCAAAAATTGCTATTACTTTTGGCACTTCTAGTTAAGCAACTTTTTCTATCTATCTCAGCTGACTGCGCAGAGTGAACCACGTCACTGCTGAGAAGAGAAAGAATCTGTCATGCTTTACTTCTGTAATAAATAATACTTATGAGAACTAAGTATTTTTTCCTCTCTAGAATTCTAATTTAAACACTTATCTTCAGAATTATTTCTTAAAAATTAATATATTTCACTTTGTGATTTAATTTCAGTGATGTACGTATTTCTTTAATTATAAAATGAATTCATTTTCAATAGAGTTAATATAAATAACTTTATGTGCTTTGGAATCACGGTATCTTTAGTTTTGTACTTCAGCATTTTTAGTACATGAAGTTATATAATTACCTCTCTTCTTCTCATATGGGAGGTATATGATGTAAGAAAAATGAAAGCCTGATGTCCTGTTCCTGCTCTCAAAAAAGACTGAGCAGCAGTAGAAGAGGATATCCAAAGGTAGAGGCAAAATGTTAAGAGCAAGTTTTGAAATCTGATACAGCTTGCAGATTTTCATGAGAGCGTGTTTAGTTATTGAAAATGATGACTATTCCGAACAGTGAAGTCAGTGGTGTTGCACATGGATAAAACTTTGTATTTACACAGAGAACTGTGCCCTTAATGTTTATCATGTTGGAAAATCCACTCTTTTGGATTATTTTTCTTTTTTGTTTTGAATAATATTGGTTAGTATCTTATTAGTGTAGTTCTCTTAATCATCAGTCTAGATTTTACTGATACAGAAACCGTATCTCAGTCTTAGGCTTCTTATTTTATTACTGCCAGGATTGGTTTTTTTATAAGCATTTGAAAATTAAATTTATATCTGAAAACTATCTCATGACCCATACTAACAGAGAGTAGCAGACACTATAAAACTTAATGCTTGCATTAAGACTAGCAGAACTTAAGGTTCAAAACATAAGTGCTGATCCGGATAATTAATACATAAATCACTAAACCCAGAACGCATCATTATGGTAGTTTAATCACCTGCATAATACAAATCACAAAATCTTACCCTGCAACAGGCTGTAACTTCTAAAATTGTTTCAGTGTTGATGTTCATGTGTCTTATTTGGCGCCTCACAACTGTTTGTCTTTTAGATCACCCAGGTGACCCTACTCATTACTGGAAGTGGATGAAAATGGATAAGAGAACAAGATACATTTTTATGAAATGCTGTGTGCTGAAGATCATAAAAACTTCATCAGTATTTCAGAAATGGTGGTGGGAGGGCTCTAATCAGAAACTTATCATGCCTCATTTTCAGTTCTATTTTATTCTGTATACTTTTTTTTCTAGCCCATAGCTTAGAGAAGTAAATTATGGAATGTTGTGAAACAATTATTATATAATTTAGGTTCCAGGTAGTATTGTTTGCGGCACTTTACAAAAACCTTGTTGACACAATTATGAAAAATTATCATTAAAAAATTTTGTCTAAAAAGTAGAGGCCAGTCCTAGGTGTTGAAGAAGGCTGCAAAAATTTAATTAATTCATCTGTTTCTGTTGTGGAAACTATTATGTCTCTTCTATTAAACTTTATGCTATAGGAGGCTGAAAGTGCCCAGTCTTGGACAAAAAAGGGTACTTCTAAAGAGTTTACAATCATATCATGGTTAAAAAATGATACTCTTCGGTCATGTGGCTTGCTTTCATAGTTCCTCAGTCTCAGAGAATGAGAAAAGGGTAACTAAAACATTCCATAAAGTTATAAAATTAGTTTCTATGTACAAAACTTATACAGTTTTAATGTCCTATTATTATGGGGCCTTTCAGAGCTGAGTCAAATGCATAGTCCTCTTCTGGAATACCTAGAATTCTCCTCCATATGTAGTGAGTCATTTATGAAACATTTAAGGTTTATGCCAGACCTTACATCTGTCTTTAGCCTCAAAGTAAAGGTGTCAGTGTGAGCCTCTGGCCAGCGTAATTTTGGAGGAAATTCTAAATCAAGGGGAAATTAACAGACATTTTGAATGCATTCATTTTTTTTTTCTAAGTGGCAGTTGTTTGAAGCACACAGGGTAAAATTTTTTCCCTGTTGACATCATTGGTGCATCTTCTGCAGATACTAGTGGCACCACAATTTYACTCCATACTGATAAGGCAGTCCCAAGGGATCTAAATAAATGGAGAGAGTACAGGTAGGGCAGTTGGGTATTTCCTGTGTTAATTTTCACTGGTCTATTATTCATCACACAGACTTTATTACTCCTTGGGAGATATGCATATTTTTAGAATAGTACGTAAGTACACTTGAAATTAAATGTCTTCAGAAGTGTTTAGCATGAGGAAAAAGCATCATTTTTATATTCCAAAGAGAAAATTTAGCTCTAATTTTGAAATCTATTTTCAGAAGAAGTACTATAGCTATTGTACAACTTGCACTTATCTTTATGGTACAATGATTACCAATTTTAGTCCATTATTGTTCAGTTAATGTTTCTTAGGCCTTGCACAGGTAACTCCTTTCAGTCAACTCTCAGTGGAACTTAGTTCCTTTGACATACATGTTATGTCAAAGTGAATAGTATTGTCAGACATACATAACTCAATACTATAATTTCCTCGCATGTATTTTTCTGTTTGTAAGCCAATAAATACATTCTTTCATAATCTGCATATAGCAACAGTCCAGCTAAACAAATAAATTGGCAGCAATACAGGATTTCTAGTTCTATTAAAGCTTTGAACAAACACAGTTTTTACACAACACAGTGTCTGATTTGCGTCCCAGGGATCCTGTCATGATAGAGTCATTCCTGCTTCCTTTTTCTATTGATTTGTCACTGACTGTAATTGTACTACCACTTTTTTCTCCCTCCCTCTCCCCCCCCCCCCCACAACCTTTTGGAATAATGTGGTCTGAGTTTTATGGAAAGTTCTCTGGTTTCAGGAATCTCATGATGTATAATAGTGTATTTGAAAAGAATGTAACTATGTGCCAGAATTTGTTGGTAATTCCCCCTTCAGGCTTTGATATGAGAAAAGATTTTTGTTGGCCTCAATAAAGTAAGTTAAATACAGTTAGAGTGGGAGTTTTGCTGTGCTAGTTGTGGTATGTTATGAATTGTTGGTAATAATTACCCGGACTACTGAAGAATTGTTGGCTTCTCTGTGAGGTTTTTTTTCCTCCTAATGTTAGACCATAAGCAGAAGCTTCTTACTATTATTTCCAAGCCAAAAGGTTTTTTTTCCCACCAGGAATCATACAGTGAAAGCAGAAGCATGAAGTCGAAACATAGAGGTGCTACTTTCCTGTCTCACTGAACTTTAAATTGATCAGAGTACCATAAAGCTTATGGGCTATAGAAGGAAATCATATACAAGAACATGACTTTAACGATTCCAGTCTAATAGGGTTTCCTTAATATGTGGACTACAGGGTTACTTTGAATGGGTACAGGACAGAGGAAAAACAGATGTGGATTTGAAGTGAAGGAACCTATGTTTGTGAAGAAAAGCATTCTTATTTCTTGTCTATATTTCTTACTGTCTCCTCTAGCCTGTGCACTGGGTAGCTGCCTTTCATCAAGTGTTCACTGAAATTGTGGATTTATTTATTAGCTTTATTTATTCCCCTTCTGGAAGGGGATTCAGAGAACATTCATTAACATCAATAACTTAGTCAACTGTGACTCAACAGAAATGGTGACATGGTCATTGTGAGAGAAAGCAACTGACAGGAAGACATTTGTCAACTTTCCTCTTTTTATCGATTATGTATCCTTCGTCTTACATTACTTTGCTCATGTGTGACACCATCACACTGGGAATCTGAATCTGGACTGCAGAAAACGCTGAGTTAATCTTATGATGCTGTGGCATTGTAAGTACCAAACATATAGATTATGCCTGGTTTATAAAACAGGAAACTACAGTTTTAATTGCTTTGCTACCTTTGCAAGTGCTGCACTGAGGCGGAGGGGAACAGCAGTGCTAAAGCTCTACAGATCTTCTTGTGCCATGCTGTCTGGGCAAAGTTTGTAAGGATAATCAAACACATGGTGTTATTTTGCAAAGGTGGTCTTTAAATAAATGTTGGGGAAGAAGACCAAAAGTTTACGTGTTCACGTTTAAACACTGACTCCCTCTTGTCAGCTAAGCTGGGAGGCAGACTAGTATATGCTCCTTCCCTAGGAAGGTGGATGGGAGATTCCTCTGTGATGCGGAGCCTCCTTCTTAGAGAGTATCTTTTGGTGATACAGAAGCATGGTCAGCCCAGTAAATAAGCAG
Organism: Oceanodroma leucorhoa; assembly: GCA_030449065.1. Taxonomy (NCBI): domain Eukaryota; kingdom Metazoa; phylum Chordata; class Aves; order Procellariiformes; genus Oceanodroma; species Oceanodroma leucorhoa. Next base: position 9,616,107 of record JASVER010000016.1, read on the forward strand.
AAACCTTGGCTTGTTTGTGCCCTATCAGTATATCATGCTTGAGAATGTAGGGATACCATAGCATTTTGTGAGTCTGGTGAGGCTGCCCTCCCAGATACATTTTGATGACCTGGTAAGGTTGCTCCTGAATGTAGGTCATTCAGACTTGCTGAGGTTGCTCGGGACAGGGCTCAGTGATGGTGAGTATACAAGCTCCAGTGTTTCCCAGTGTCCCAGGTGCAGAGGTGCCCGACGGCCACATGGCTGTCTGCACCCTGAATGCTCTACAAGGCTCTCCTGCTGGCCCCCAAGGAGTGTGGCTGCGTGCAGCTGGGTGACCTTGGATCCAGCTGGTGTGCGAGAAAGACCTGTGTGAGAGCGCTGTGAAAAGTCTCCTGGGAGGCCTCTGCCCCTTGGCTCAAGAGCTGCATTTAAGCCCAGGTCCTTCCCTAATCTACTTTGCAGGTATGCCTGCGTCCAGCCTGGCACCTTGCTGATTCTGCCCTTGCCTTGCTGATTTGACTTCCTGGTTTGACCTGGGACATCCCTCATCACCGTAGACTTGTTCAGTGATCACAGGACTGTTATGTGAACCTGGTTACCATCATCAGACCTGCTCTGCTCTTGTTCAGGTACTGTGGGACTGCACCCTCACCGGTGAGGTCACTGCCCTACCTGCATTGCCACTCAGCTGCTGGCTTGCCTTCCCTTGTGAAGCAGCCCACCCTTGCTGCTCCATGACAGTGGGCTTTAAGGCCCTGACCGCACAGGTGGTCAGAAGGTTTGGCTGTAACTACCATAGTCATGGGACAGTGTCGAAACAATAGATATGGCCTGTGGGATTCCTTGCTGCTGAAAACAGCTTGAAAAACTGAAAACAGCCACAACCAGCAAAGTGTCTTTGTGTTTCTCTATACAATTAGGACCTTGCAGCTGACATGCAGACCTTTCTCACCCATAATCAGGTTACTGAGTACACTGTGTTTCAGCCTTACACACCACAAATGTGAAGCTGGTTCAGTACGTGGAAGCTCATTGGTTAAAGAATATGTTCTTGCAACTGATACTCCTAGAGCTCTGCTGGCTTGTACTGCTTTTGAAGTCCTAGGTAGGACATTGGGCCTTAAGTTTAACCTACAAGTGTCTTGACTAGGATTTTTTACCTGGAAGTRTTTAGTTCTCTTAGGGCTCTGTAGGTGAGACCGCACATGATGAGTTGAAGAGTTGTGTGTAAAAGACAAAGAGGCAGCTGGCAGGGTATTCTGTCTGAGTACTCGCAAACCTAAATGTGTTATTGAATCTTACTACCCAATTAAGGACTAATGTTTGTTTTCGCTTGTGCCAACTGGGAAAATATATCTTTATTGTATTAAAAAACCCCAACCCAATGGTCTTGAATATTTGTTTGTTCAGGTGAGGAATCAAAACCAAGTACTGGCCCTGATCTTGTATTGAGTGCTGCTCATTGCACAAGTAGGAGTTATGGTAGTGCACAACTGAAAACTCTCTAACACGCTTGAAATCAGAGTGCAGGCAGGACTTCAGCTGTAGTAATTTCAAGTTCTGTCTCTCATATCTCTGTGTACTACAAATAGGGAAGTAGATATTTAATTGAGGCCAAAGAACCACTCTGACTGCAAAATTTCAGTCACAGAGAGTGTTGCATTCTGCACTGGGTGTTCATATTTGATATCAAAATTGTGTTTCATCAATAAGCGTCACCAAAAGACTCTCCTCTCCTCATTGATTATATTTGCAACTACTGCTCACCAGTCCTTCAGAGATGAAGGACTTGATTTGCTAATCTGATACAATCACAAACCTGAAAATTACAGAGTCTAGGGAAGCAAGGAAGAGACATAGAATCCGAGGGATGCATACAACATTTAGTATTTTTAGGCTTTTATTTTTGTCTTGGATCTTTTTATTCTCCCACAGTTAGTCATTAGATCACTTATTGAATAACTTATTATTAGTAGTGGCCACATAGATAAAAAGGTGTATATATATTACTATATATATACTTAATCTAGGCATGAATTTTGATATGAAATACGTTGATATTTCAAATGTATTAATCTTCTCTTTTTCATGTCAGGAAACACAAGAAATACCAGGCACAGAAACCAATCCTGGATATAAGCTCTCTGAAAATGCTTGATAACTGAAGGCGTTTTAATAGAGAATGATGCCCCCTGTCTCAAAAATTAGGTAGCCAAGTATGCAGCTGGCTTTTGGACTCATTGAAGAGCAAAACTGTACTGGAAGAGCTGTTCTGATCTCAGATGTGATTTCTAAATACGCTGTAGGTAGCTCAAAAAGTCATTGTTCAGTGAAAGCAATCATAATTTTTAGAAAAGTGATGAGAAACTTGCATGTTGTTTATGGCATTTGGAAAATTTAAGTCAAGGTAACCATTCAAGMGTTAGCTTTATCAGATCCAGCTTTAGTTTAGTCAAGGATTTTTTTGTTAATAGCAGAGGCCCAGCAAGGTTTGTATTTACTTTCTGAGAATACTTTAATTTTCATTTGTAATGATGATGCAGCTCATCTAAAAGGATGTAAGTGTATAATGTGCTGCCTTTTGATAATCATCTTTGCCCTCTGGTTTTGTTACCCATCAGATCCTTTAGTCCTTCTGATCTACATTCTGCTGGAGGGTTTTCAATTTGAATAAAGTTTATCCAGGTTTGAGGCATGCTGGTGATAAAGGTAGACCTCTTGTTATGTAATACGCATATGAAAGATCACCGTATTTAAATATGGTGATAAGGCTGGCTCAGAATCTTAACCATCTTTGGGCAAATTGCAGTACCTGTCTTTTTAACAAAGCCTTCGTTTTATAGTTGTGTTTTAATTTCTACTCTACCTTCCCTATGCAGAGGGAGACTCCACAAAGGACCAAATAGGAGAGGTTCAAAAAAATCCACTAGCGACATTGCATTGCCAAACAAAAGAGGGAGAGCAGATACGCAGTTGATGCATAGCAGCACAGAGCATTAAGAAGGCGGCTAGTTTATCTAGACCAAAAGTTCTAGATTTTAAAAACAATTCAGAAACCTAGGGCATACTGTACTTCCATCACTTAATGCAGTTATATTTTTCTTCATTGACTGACTGACTGCATATCCAGGCTCATTTTGCAACTGTGTGTGACACCTCTGCAAGTCTAGACAGTGATTGTGGTTTATGCTTTACATAAAGGTTACATTTTGAATGATTTCCTGAAGTGGTGGAACAAAAGAAGTAATTAATAACCTGCAAATTCGTCCTCCTTTTATTTTGAGGAGGGAATTATTTTACTTCTTTGCATTACTGATTACTATATTAATTCTTGGCAACAGTGCTGTAAGAAACTTTTGCTCCAGGCAAGTTAAAAAATAGCATCAAAGAAAAAAATATTAAGTGCTAATAGGAGCCAGTTTGTGTGTCCTAACACTTACTTGTTGGGAGTAGGAAAGAAATCCCAACTTTGTCATTGTGCATTTGTTTACACTAACGTGTTATTGCTTAATCAATCCACCATCCCTCTCCCTGATAAACACCCCCATCTGTCTGTAGAGAGAGCCCAACCTAGTAAGGCCGAGCTTGTTATTTTAGAAATTAGGATCCGGGGCGGGGGGGAAGCTTCTCTTCTGTTGCTTGTGCTCCAGGAGTGCAGTGATTCAGGGGGTTGTTAACTGCCCATGCAATGCTCACTAGGGGCTACAGCTGGTGCCAGCCTGCAGCATTTAGATTTTGAGAGGATGAGTGTCCAGCCTGCTGGAGGATAAGCTGCATTTGCCTTTCTGTATGCTGGATATGATCTGTCCTTCAAGAGGGAATAGTTTCAACCCCAAAACAGTTGTACTTCTAGGTATGTGAGGGTAGCACGTGTGAAGTTTCTGTAAGAGTCTCTGTAGCATTTTTCTCCCATACAAAAAGTTTCCTCGCTCTTTATGACTTCAGTTAAATCTCTGACGGGCCAGAGGGAGGGTTTTTTCCCCCTGAATTCTGTTGGTTTTAAATTGGGCCCCTCAGAAAAGGAGATAAATCAGTTTAAAGTTAACTTTACAGAAGAAGATTAAGAGGATATGAGGCCAGAATTGCTTGAAAAATAGAAATTAAGGGCTATGTTTTGTCTTGGATGGCTTGTGCAACTGACTTCAGATTAACTGCACCCTTTTAGATGTGTTAGGCTGACAGTGCTGGGAAATTAGCCCAGGCCTTCTGACTTCTGGTAGCTTTCCTGACTGCTGGACTACAAACTCGCATGACAGATTGCATCCAGCACAGTAGGCTGCAGAAAGTAGTTAATGGAAAATAGACTGCTTTGATGTTCACTTCTGGTGGGCTGATCCTCTGGTTTAAAGGCTAAACATCTATTGTCCTCAGTAGGAGTTTTCTTTACGAAAAACTTTCACAAAATCTGTAATTTCCCATTTTGTTTTCTGAGACTGTGGTTTGCTCTATTTCTACATTCAGTAGCCAGCAAATATTTTCAAGAGCGATTAGTAATTTTCAAGTCTGTAACTTCAGAAGATGCCACAGACAGGACCTTGTTTCTCAGAACTTGCTAAGCATCTGTCCTCTTCTGCTAAAGCAGATGTCTCTAAAGTATTTCCATTAGAGCAGCAGAAACTAAGGCAYGTAAACACACTGCCTACTTTCCTGAAAAATGGGGCTAAGCACTGCAGAGATGGACCTTAGAAAACAGGCTGGGCTAGAATTAAAATGGGGGGGGGGGGGGGGGGGGGGGGRGGGGAGGGTAAGAGCAAATACAGTAACAGCCTATGATTAGAAATCTTAACAATGACAGTGAGTTCCGTTTAATTTCTAACTGCTTAAAAGCAGGCCTGGGGAAATGCTCTGCTTAGAAATGTCATGGAAAGTGCAGCTGGTCCATGGGCTTTATCTTGAAAACCAAAGGATCTTTCCCATTTTGCAGTAACACTGCCATTTACTGGGCCATACCACTAGCAATTTGCAACAATGGGAGGGAAAAAAGCTGCCATTTGACCTAGAATGCAATTTTCAACTAATTAATAAAGTGACCATTAGTGCCCGAGGGGATAATAACAGGAATAAGAACAAATTACTATGGGGTGCAAAGGAGGCTTGGCCATTGTATTGCAAATTTCTTATGGCACTATTCTTCTTTTTTTTCTCACTAATACTTTTAAAGTGCCCCCACTCAACACTTGCTCCTTCTAGGACCCTTGCAAACCACATAAGAATTAGCCCTTCAAAGATCAATCAGGATCTAATTGTTGTTAACAAAGTGCCACCTGGAGAGAAATGTTACAATATACCTTCATTACAAAGCATTCAATCTCTCTCACGCTCACAAGTCCTGGCTACTGTACAGACAAAAAGAAGCGGTTGCTAGCATTAAGATCAGGCACCTGCAATTGCTTGTAAAACACTGCCAGTCCCTGCACAAATATGCTCCTAACATTGCATGAGCCTCGTTAAACTGCTCTGTTTATGCTTCCTCAGAGCAAATTTTGCTGGGGTCTCTCTATTTGCAATGCTTTAACTTATCACTGAAGCCCTCATATTGATGGGGACGTTAGACGAAGCAACTATACCATTTGCCGTGCTCTTTCATAGGCTCCAGGATCTGCTCTCAGTAAGGATTCTTCTGTATTTCATGGCCCYTGCTCTCCCTGTCCCAAAGGCAAATATTCAGGAACCCACCAGTGAACTGACTTTTAATGCCCTGGTTTCGTTTCTCTGCCCTGTCAGAGATGTTACTTACAGGTATAGCACATCTGCTGTAGGTCCTGCTTGTGCTAGTACTTCACAGCTTCGATGGTTAAAATTCAAGACAAGACCCACATTGCCCAGTGTCTGCCACTTAATTCTTGGACACCTTTGTGGCTACATGTCCACAGAAGTTGAAGTCCACTGATATTACTGTCGTCTGTCCTGAAAATTTCCAGTCGACTGCTTTATACCAAATTGAAAACTACTGTCCGCAGACTTGCTTTGCTCGTGCCTTGTTTACAAAGTCAGGGAGTTGACTTGACTGAAAGCTAACCTGCTCAAGGAACTAAAAGTAAATACTAGTTTTTGATCAGTTACTCGATCCGTCTGCTGTGGCTGCACAAAAGCTAGTGCCAGCACAAAGGAGGGGCAGAAACTGTCTTCTCCATGTGTCTCCTTGCGAAGAGAGAGCTTCCATCCTCTTTGTGGCTGCCCTTTAAGTACTGGAATACTGTGATGAGGTCCCCCCTGAGCCTTCTCTTCTCCAGGGAGAAAAGACCTAACTCCTTCAGTCTTTCCTCGTAGTGCAGGTTCTCCAGCTCTTTGATGATCTTCATGACCTCCTTTGGACCCTCTCCAGTCTGTCAGTGTCTCTTGGATTATGGGGACCAGAACTGGACACAGTACTCCAGGTGTGGCCTGACAAGTGCTGAGTAGCGTGGGATGATCATGTCTCTGTCTCTGCTAGCAATGCACCTGCGGATGCAGCCCAGGATCCGATTTGCCTTTGTTGCTGCAGTGGCATACTACTGACTCCTGTTCAGCTTGTTGTCCACTGGGACCCCCAGGTCCCTTTCAGCAAGGTGCTCCCCAGCCACACAGATCCTGGCCTGTACTGGGCACTTTGGCTATGTTGTCCCAGGTGCAGGACTTTGCTCTTGTCTTTGTTAAACTTCATACTGTTCTTGCTAGCCCACTCTTCCAGCCTGTCCAGGTCCTTCTGTAAGATGTCTCTCTGACATGTCCATCTCACCACCCAGTTTAGTGTCATCAGCAATATAGATTAACCTTTGACAAGTGGGTGCCTTACATTATGAATGATGGCTGCAATAAGTCAGAATGAAGGCAGTGAACAGGAGAGAGATAGAACCTTTATTTCAATAAACATGAATGTCCTGCTCATTCTGAGGATCAGGAAGTTGGAGAGTGAAGGAGAGGTGGAAGCAATCTCCTCTCTTTCTGTTCCTTGCATAGGAAGCAGGGTCCAAGCCCTTATCCGAACTGCTACAGAGAACAGAGGGAATCATTGGAAGGGAGTGCTCAGGTACCTTGGCCAGGTTGATTCTTTAATCGATGGTACATGGAGGCAGCAATCTTCTGGAGATCTAGACAATGTTAACAGCCCTAGGCTACTGGTTTTACTAGAGAAATTACCTCTGTCCAGACTCTGTGTCATACAGATATATACATGGGGAGAAATGGCATGCTCAGTGTCTGTCTTGTTGGATAACTAATCCCAAAGCCCTGCTTGCCTCGTATTTTGGAACATATGTAGTGCAAATAGAGATATAGAAGATATTTTTTCTGATAAAGAGTACATTATACAAAACCAGACCAATCTTTCTGGATCCTGAAAGGCTTCATTTGTTAAATGTCATTCCAAATGTCCTTACCTGGCAGATACTGGCAGTATGTGCTCACCCTGCAGTTGTTTTGTAAACACTCAGCGTTATTGCCACAATTAAAACACATGCTTTGAGTTTTTCTGACTTTGTGTATCTTTGACCATCTTCAACTTCCATGTAAGAAGACCATTGACCATAAAGGATCTGTGCTGCTTTAACCTCAGTGAAGGTTTGTCAAGGAACTAAACGGTGATGTTTGAAATACAAAGCCTTTGGTGTAATTGGGACAGTGAGGCTGCACCAAACTAGTAATTATGTACAAGCTTTGCTTACGTGTGGTGGAGGAAAGGAATGAAACATCCCCTGTGACTGGAAGAGCATCCCCCCAAACAGCACTGAAAGAGGTGGGCTTCCAACAGCACAATCCCAGACTTGCAGATTGCCTTTTTGATACACTAAAGGTCATTGATGGCACAAAGCACAAAGCAGCCCAGAGCATAAAATGGGCACCTCTCAGCAGTCTGGCATTCTTGTGCTTGAAATGAATCAAAAATGGTTCAGCTACTTGGTCTTTTCAGGTTAAAAGTACTAGAGTTACAGTGCTCGCCTCTGGAAGTTAGGAACAAGAGCACGTGCTTGGGACGCCTTGCTACTTATGGAGAAATCTGCAGTTTGTGTGTGGCTATCCGCTCATTGACATACATCGTTTGTTAGGGAGTCCTCATTGAACACACGTTTTCAGAGTGGATGAGTATCTAATTTGGTCTGCTGTAAGAGGATTCTGTCTAATCGGTAGGAATTGGGACAGAGTTAGGAAACCTGATTAATTCCCCTGCACCTTCCTAGACCTGTCATTTACTAACTCTGTGACCTTGGTCAAAACATACCAATATCTTGTGACGCCCATTGTCATCTGCTGGAGCACAGCCTGCCATCTTTAGAAGTCTCTATGAAGCTTAGATCCATTGGGCACTGATTGCTGTAGTGGGTGACCACTAAATGTGTGGAATATTACCCCTAATAACTCTGCTGTAGGCCAGATACCAAGATGTGCAAAACTAGAAGCCACTTGAAAATACCAGCAATTGACTCCCTGTGCTGCCCTTTGCTAAAAGAGGGCTGATGATACCTCTCAGAGGGATTATAGCTTGAAGAAGGGCAGGAGATCCTATGTGAATGGGCTATAGGACTGCATAGCATCTGAGTAAAGCTTCAGAGAAGAAACAGTGTGAATAAATAGGGGGGAGTACAGAGGTTATCCAGACTGCAAAGCTCTGATCAAATTAATGCTCTCCGAAGAAAGGCACAAGGAACAGAGATGGAAGGGTTTGTGATCCCCAAAACAGCTTGGCAGTCCCCCAGGACTGCAGACTGGCTTCACTGGAGGGTCTGTTCTTCTGCTGACACAAGAGATGGATGTACATATAAGTCCCATTAGCATTGAAGGGAGGTGCCTGCTAAACTTTCCCACGCGTTAGCAGAGGAATAGACTTCTAAAGGGATCTCACAAGGTAACAGAAGGTTGTTGCTGCACATGTTGCATTTCTTTAATATTTGCCTGTGATACAGCTGTATGCTTACATCATTTGGATGCATCTACTTGACATCTTGCTGTCTGTCACAAAGAGGCATTTTGGAGCGGTCCAGCATGCTTTCCCATTATCCTCAATGCAAGTCTATAAATATACAACTTGTGTGTAACCTGTTTGCATACTGATTCCCTGTGTCCCAGATCAATCTGTTGTTGATTTCCAAGGACTATGGTCTCCTTTGATTCCTGGTTTTTACTGAGTGCTCGTCAGCAGGGATATATGCTTGATTATTTTTTTTCCTTCTGTGGCTGTTTTTCCGTCTTTTGTAGCAACCTTTTTAAAGTTTATTTGTGGGCTGAGGAAAGTTATACCCTTTGTGACAATGGGTTGTGGGGCTTTATTTAATCCTGTGGGGTATTTGGGTGCATTCTGTTGGGGGAGGGATGGAAGGAGTGAAAGAAAAAGCTGTGGAAATCAGTGGAACTGGAGATCTAGAGTCCTAGAAGGTGGCAATCTGTTAATTAGTGTTCTTGGGAAAACCTGCCTGTGATGAAAATAAAGGCCCATCGTTAAAACCCGCTGCATTTTCCTTTTCTGCCCCTGAATGTTGTTAACAATGTTGCACTCTGGTTAAGTAAAAATCTAAAACTGCAGTGAAGTGTTAGTAATCGGTTCCTGAGCAGATTCCCTAATGCTATTCACTTTTCCCTGCTAATCTTCCTGTGTGAGTTATAACAATGCAGCACCAAATGAGAAGGAAATGTCAGGTTATGTTTCAGGGCCAGCCTCCTGCCCACCCTCCATCTGTGCTGATGTCAGTGCTTATTGGAACATATGCTGCCTGTTGCTCACTGACCATCTGTTAGCTGAGCTGATGAAGTGTTCCCGTTGCTGGGACAACCCGGCCCTTGATTGCCAGTGGCACCACAAACATTTTCCGCTCAGGTTTCACTTTTATCTGTGCTCTGGAATGGCAGCCCCGCCGTGGTACGGGTTACCCCATCCCTGCCTTTTCCCTCGACTTTCCAGGGAAGCGCAGTCAAAATTGAAGTTACRAGTTTTAGGGCAAATGCAAAAGGCTGCAGCAGAGCTAACGTGCCCGTGACAAACTGTTGGCATTACAGGCTCGGACGTAGGGGCAGGCACACTTTCCGATGGGAGCCCAGGGTCGAGGGAGGTCTGGTGGTGGTTAGGAAGTTGGTGTGATGAGACTGTGACTGGCATCGTGCAGAAACACCGATAGCCCTGAAGATGTGCAAGGCTACAGAAGGATTTTTGGAGCCAAGCAAAAGGCAAGAGCTGGGCCTTGTTCTGTAATTGCTGTGTGCTGTAGTTGTGTCTGACAGCCACAAATGTTTCCAACATAACTGAATCCAAATGTAACCATTCCTTTACGATGGAGGCCTCAGTTTGTGGAGTGAAAGTGATGTTAAGCCGTAGCAGTGATAAGAAAACCGTTTGCCCGCACGCAGCCTTTTTGCAGCTCTGCCTGGTGAGCTTTCCCCCTCTCTTAAAAATGTCTACAAACGTTAATCAATCCTCATGACAAGCCTGTGGGGCTGGCAGGTGGTATTCCCATTTTAAAGAGGGAGAAGCAAAGTGTGAGAACTGGCACGAGAAGCGCGGCATGCCCACCTCCCAGCCCTCGCCTGCTGAGATCACTAGACCATATTGCCCCTCGTTACACACCAAGAGCCCAGCTCAGCCGTGGTGCCAACAGGAGCTGCATACCAGACATGAGGGCCAAGTAGACTGTGTCCGGTAGTTCTTTCCATCTTATATGTGAAGGGAATAGAGCAGCGTCTGATAAATGAATTTTGTTGGTGAAGCTGACCACGATAGCTAGTGTAAAAAGTGACGGCTTTTAGGATGTGGAAAGTCTGGGTGCTCGGTAGTGTTAAATGCTCTGAAGTTGTGAAACGTCTTGGTCTCTCGTTTTCTGTGTTAGTATTCCTCGGTGTTTTCCCCGCTGACCCTGGGGTTTTGGTCCCTGGATGACAGCAGTCACATGATGTCTCAGCCCCAGCCTCGGGGCCAAAGACTCTTCCATCGTCCTTCCATTTTTCTCCCTTCCCTTCTCTCCAGCCTTGCTTCTTTCCTGTTTTCCAAAAATCTTTTCTCGGATATGTTGTCTCTTTGCACTCCCTGAGTAGCAAAAGCAAACTTTTTAGCCTTTCTCTCCTCCAGCCTATTCTTTCTGTCTCCTACCACAGCCCTCTGTCAATCATACCTGTAGCCTGGCTGGTCAGTTGTACTCTGGCTGGCCTCTCTGCCAGCTCCCTTTGCTTCTCACATTTCTAAAATTCTCTTCTGTTCATAGCACAAAACTCCTCTTCCCATTTTTTAATGCATCCTCTCGGATATCTATACCATCTTTTCATAAGGCTAAGCTGTAAGCTCTTCAGAAAAAGGGCTATTTATTTTTCACCCTATACATCAATTATTGTTTTAATTAAATGACTGAATAGTACAATAATGCTGTGTGCTCAGAGACTACATGACGTGTGTGGCAGAGCTGGATAAGATATGATACATACTGACATAATCTTAGGTGTTAATAATAACGTACAACTTCAGCATATGTTGCTATTTCAGGATGTTCTGGCATAACAGGCTGGTTTTATTCACCCCGGGGACGAATGCATGAACAAATTACCGCAAGGCCAGCAAGGGTGGGGATTTACATTGCCTCATCTGCTTTGTGGTGAGTGCCTGAGTGTCGGGTCTTATTCCGTGGCACGTGTGAGGTAGCGCGCTGTGCTTTTGTCGAGTGGCAAGCCGGGTCTCTTACCTTGGCTTTGTTATGGTTATGATAAAAGCATTTATCTGCAGTTTATCGCAATTACCACAACGGAGCCTGAGCACTCTAAATTTATACCCTCCCTTGTGGCAACTTGTTTGGTGCCAGTCTGCTTTTAAATCCACTTTGGTGTCCTTGTTTGTTGCCAGAATGGTGCAAATGTGCCAGTTCGTAGATGAAAATTGGGCCAATCTTTTCTCCGCTCCAGGAATGTCATAGAGCTTGGGGGTTTTGCTGGCTTTACAGGCCTGGACTGAATTCTGCATTTTGAATCAAAACAATGCAGAATTTAACACTTTGCTTTAAGATTTGACAACCTGATTTTCCCTCAATCAAAAAATGTGAAGGAAAACTGGTAGCATGAGCCACCATCTGCCCAGCCTCCAGCAGGATTTGCAGTTCCCAGCTGAAAGTGCTATTTTTACACAGGACAGGACTGCATGTTTTGTGCAGGTTTTAGACTCAGTTTACATGGTTGCACTGATTTCTACATGTAGCTGAGAAGATAGATTGCAGTGTGGTTTTACTGAGTGGTATTTGAACAGCGAGAGTGGTAAATTAAAGAGTTTCAAAGCTTTGAGATGCTACTAACAAGGCGAGGTGAGGCATATGCACGTACTTTACCAGAAATTTGTAATGTCTGCGCATTTCTAGGAGAGTGTAGCAGCCAAGGGTCATGTTGAAATTCCAGATAGTGATGTCCCTGCTGCCTTCACGGGTAGTTACGTATCAGTAGTTATGTATCTTAAGTGGCGGTGGAGGTCCCTGGTGCTGTGCCTGTCTACAGCACTGGAAAGCAAACTGTAGATGTTTTATTGCAAGCACATATGCAGGCTTCTGAAATGTGTACACATAGCCTTGGCTTGCAAAAAGCAGAAGGGTGGATATAAATTGCCTGTTTGATGTTGCTTAGACAGGTGTATCAGAACTAGTTACAGAAGCACTGTTGGGCTGCTAGGGAAGTTCCTCAGCTGGTCGATGTCTATTGACATTGGAGAAGTACTGATTTTTACCAGCCAAGAACCTGATCTTTGCTGTGGCTGGAGTGTTAGGCATTCAGAGCTCTGCTTAATCACAGCTTTAACACATTTCCTGAATCTGGATGGTCGGATCCTGTAAGAACAATAAATACTTGCTTGCACTGCTCTGCTCTAAGGTTTGCCAAGCAGGGCTGTTGTGTGTGCTTTTGTGAAAAAATCCTGTCCTCGCTGCAGCGCACGGGGCAGGCTGCCACTAACAGCGGTGGTGTGAGGATTTGCTCTGCGCTGCCCGGGTTCTGGAGATCGCTCTCCGCACAAATTAATTAAAAGATGCCTTAGGTAGGTGTCCAGCCGGCACAGAAGGAACCCAGCTCTGTTACTAGTCTGCAATCCCCAGTTTTCCAGCTGTCACTATGTAATACGGTCTCCCCCTCACGTAATTCCTTCCTGTAGTCCAATAGAAGTCCTTTAAAGAAGAAAAAAAGAAAGAAAGAGGAACAACAAGCAAGTAATCCTGTCATACGATCTGCCCCAGTAGTTTGGGGCCTGTTTCTCTTTCAGGGGCTGTGAGCGTGCTTTGAGGTGCACAATAGAGATGCCTCCTCCATTGACTGTGGAGCTCAATGAGCCRAACTGGGCAGCGGCCCCGGTAACAGCAGCAGCAGCAGCAGTGGTGCAGCGCGGTAATGGGCCCAACTGTTAACTGATTTAACACTCTGCCAGCTGCAGTCCCTGAGCTCAGAGAGGAGCGGCGGGCCTTTGAATATTACCTTTCAGCCAATTAGACATATGTCACTTCCATAAAACCTTTCGTGTGTGCTCCCRTCGAGGGGAGGATCTGCTGGGGAGAGGGAGGGAGGGAGGGAACTGCGTTACCTGCCTCCCTCCCGGCCGCACAGTCCCTCCCTCCCTCCTTCCAGTAGGGATTTCTTGTTGTTTCTGGTATTATTTTCAGCACTGATGCAAGTGCCTGGAGAGGGGTTCGAGGGAAAGAGAATGACTCTCGGAGCTCTAGGAGTTTTTCAGACAGTCTTATAGGCTGCCTGGGATAGGAGGCTTTTACAGCAACGGTGGGTTTGAGTCATTAGATTGAAGTGAGACCTCTTTCATCACCTGAACACTGAGAAGGTTAATATYATCATCTGAATCGGCCTGAGTTTGTTTCACATGTAAAAAAACCCTGATCTCAAAGAAACTTTGGATTCAGGTGAAGTAAATGAGGATGCAGATGCCGGAGGACTGGTGCTGAATGTAAAAGTTTTGGTCCAACAAACAATTTCACAAAAAAGTACAAGAAAAATTGTTACTAGTGAGCTGCAGGCTGCGTGCTTTGTCCAAAGGATCAGCAGCAGGAGCAGTCGTACCCCTGAGTCAGCAAACACAGGTCTGGGGTACCCTCCACAGCCGCCCCACAGTCAGTGTCTTTAGGGGTGGGGAATGAATGTTATGGATGCTTATTTTCAGAATCAGTGTGGAAGGCAAAAGTGTTTGTATTGGTCTTAGAAGAGATGTGCCACTCTTTATTCCTTCAGATTGATTGAATATTTTTATTTCAGTAAGGTTGAAATTCTTATTTCAGTCATGTCAGTTTCTTTATGCTTTTTTATTAACATACACAAAAACGCACTATGAAAATGCATATTAAATTGTGATAAAATATGTTAGATTATGGTAAGTTTTAAAATTAAATATATAGTATAATGTGTTTAAAATATTTTAATACCAAAAGTCAATTCACTTTAATAACAAATGAATTGAAGCTAAGAAGTTGAGCCAAAATTAAAAGGAAAAGGTAAATGTTTGAAGTTTTTTTTCATAGCAATGTAAGAAACCGAAGCATTGTGGGGATGGGGGGTGATGGACAGAAAAACATTTATTTTAAAATCCTGGCCTAAAGCTTTCCAGCTGGCACTTGCTGCTGACACCACTGGTGAGCAGAAATGAGTGATCTAGAGCTGTGTGAAGACTGCTTGCTTTTCCCACTGGATGTGAGAGACCTGCACAGGTTTTGCACGCTATCAGACCTGGACAACAAACTCTGCGTGGCATGCAAGAAAAGAAGGGAATGGGTAATGGTTATCGCTTCCGTAGCTTGGGAGAGGAGCACTGAAGCTAGGTTAATCAGCCACGAGGGTGAAATGGTCTCTGAATACACATGGTCAATTTATTCAATTTTGTCTTTCACAAGTTTATTCTGGGTTTTCCTTCTCAGTCTCTTCAGTCTTCTTCCCAATAGGATGTTCTCTAATTTAGACTTTTGGTGCTTGGTAATTGGGAAGTAGTGCTTGTCAAGGGTAATGAGGCAAGAYATATTTTGGGGTGAGGGATCATGTTGGATCTAAATGTGCAGGAGTAGTCTTCAGGTATTCAGTCCTTTTGACACCTGAAGAAAGGCTTGAGTTTAGTTTTTGAAAAAGAAACTCTCTTTTCCAAAAAACTCTTCCCTTGCAGTGTTTTGACCAGCTTTAGGCAGTGATGACAGGATTATGGAGTGGTAATATATAAGCTGAAATGAGATGCTATTTGGAAGATCCCAGGGTTATAGTCAGACAAATACTTTAAGCCAGCATAAGCTGTCAGTGTTGATAAGAGCAGTGGTTCCACACTTCCTCTGCTTCTGGCTGCTTGTTCTCGCCCTTCTACTATTCTCTTCCTTTTACCGTGTTTTTCTTTTTGCAGCCTAATGGTGAACTGGAACAGATTCAGCTGGAAATAACCTTTTCAGATCACTTCAGGGGGGGTGGAGGTGATGTAGCTGGACCCATTTTCCCCAGTCTAGTTCACTGCATGACTACACAAATCCTTGTGTCAGTACATAGCACGTGGTACCACCAAGGGTGGAACTGAGCAGCCAGGCAGAGAGAGAGCAGGACCACTTTTTTTTTTTCTGTTAGCACTAGCTTATTGTCTCCATTGAAGTCTGTTTTCCCATTTAGTAAGGACAGTTTGCCCATCTTTAACAGCTGGATTATCTGCCAAAAGAAGCCACTTGAGGGGATCTTACAAAGTACAAGTGAGTGTCTTGTCCAGCCAAGAGCTGGTGAGCCAAGGTTAGGCGTTCCTCTTGCTAATGGCTCCTGTGGTCAAGATTCTTATGAAGTTCCTTGCAGGTGTTTCTACCTCTAGACTTTGTTTGGATGTGATAACTTTCTCAGTGGCGTAGTTCAGTGCTGCTAAGCATGTTTTTGATTATGATCCTCACTTTATCTGATTACATAGTTTGTGGGTAAAAAAGAGACTCTGAACACAAGTAGGGGACTGATAAGCTTAAATATACCATCAATAAACATATTTTCCCCCTGTGGAAGCATGTCAGATATTTATTTCACAGGTCATGTATAACACTACACTTCTTGAACACAGTATTTCAGATAACGTGATTATTCTCTTTTTCATCTTTCTCTGCCAAGTCTTCACTGGAGAGATCTTGCAAACTCTGTTCCTTTCCACCATCAGTCACTTAGTTGGTATGGCTTGGAACTTGCATATCTTTGTGCATTTGAATCCATTACTAATGCATAAGCATTCATCAGTTTGGCAGGAATGGACATTACACATCTGTAATTCATAAGCTTCAAGACAGTTTTGGGTGATGATGATTCAGGCATCCATTGAATGTCCAAATTCCCTTTGCCATCAGTTGTCCAGCCATAACTTGTTGGATCCAGCAGAGTGGGTTCACATTGCAGGAACTATCTCCAAATTCTTGCTTAATAGTTTGCATGCAGTTCATGCTGGAATAAGCAATCTTTGCATGGGGGAAGCTGGCTGGAGTCAATTTCATCCCTTTTGGCAGAGAAGGGTTGATAATGGCATCAGTTGTTGCACTTTTAGGGGCAAACAGTTGGCATGTGAATTCCTGTAATTTCTGAAAGAAGCCTGATGAAAACTCCCAGGGTTGTCCAAACACTGCACAGTTATATTGATAATGGCATTTTCTTTGCATGAGTTCTAGGGCTCCCAGTTTTCCTTTGTCTGAAAAAATACACTAACAGCATTGCATCCCAAAAAGACATGCAGGCCAACCAGTACTCTGCATGCGTCAGTCCCGGGGGAGCACACTATTATATTACTGTCAGTGAGTGATGCTTTGTGTCTGTTTTCTGACTTTCTCATGCATTAGCCAAGATCTGTATTACTGCTGGATTTTACCCATCATATGAGCATGCAGTATAACACACATCTTCCTTCTTTAATGGTACTTTGAGAAGTTCTGTTTTCTTGTGGCAGTCTCTCGTTAGGAAGAAGGAGAGGATCACAGTTGAATAGAGGTGTGATTTACTTTACCTTTGTGATTTACACACACACGCACACCATCTCTTAAGCAAGAATTTGATGAGGTTAACTTGCTGATGGGACAAGAGAAAAATTTGTCTCTTATTTGGATTTCATGGCCTGCAGTTGTATCTTTGAAATAAATGCTGGTAACGGATCCTCTTGGATTTCTCACCACCTTTTGTTGTTATTGTTTGGTGAATGTTTAACAATGTATTAACTTTATGACTTTCTGCACCTTCGTATAGTTCAAATGAGCAGAGATGCCTTGTTAACACCACTCAGCCTTTGGACAAGTCTTTGTTAATAACACAGACAGATGGGATAGTGATGGTTTCAGGGGGGCTTTGGTGGATGGTTTTTTTCCCCCATCTGACTAAATAAACTAAGTCTTAGTCAAAGAGGTTTATCTGTTGCTCTGTTCTTGCTGATGGGCTTAAGTCTTCCTTCTATCCTGTTAGCATTGTATGAAGAAGCCATGTGCGTTTGACTTAATTCAGTTCTGAGGGCTGAAAAGGCCACAGCTCACTCTCACTGCATACTTTGATGTCTGCTGTCCTCTCTAAAACTGCTCTACACAGCACCACTGTGATGCCTATTGATTTTTACTTGGTTGCTTTCAGCTCTGTGTTCAGCACTAAATTATCTTTGGCAAGCATATCCGTCAACAAGTTGTCTGGATACGTGATCTGTTTCCCTTTGTCACCCTGGCTGATACATACCTAGGGTCTCCTTCAAACCTGGTCTTTTGAGCTCCAAAGGTTTTGTTTCTCAGTTGAAATATTATTTATTGGTTTACGTTTTTTCTTGTTCGGTAGAACCACTATTGCTTTGAGGTAAAAGTTGCTATCATATCTGGATTAACAAGGACACTTTATCATAAATGCAAAGATCACTTGGTATACAAAGTTTTTTTTCCTGCAAAATATTCAGAATTTGCGTTATCCATCTGGTCTTCTTCAGCGCTGTTATTTTGGCTGCCTTTGCTTTAAAGTACAAATAGCAACACCACCAGTAATTAATGAACTCTTGCAGCCACAGTTTCTCTATTGAAAATGGCAAAGTTCCTGGTTCTTTACAATATTCCTTACTTGCACATCAGCACATGGTGTATTACATTTTACAGGCGGTTACTAGTTCTTTGCCTTTTCAAGTATTTGGGGGGGGGGGGGGATGTTGGGGGGGGCTGGATTTTTTAAGTTTTGGCTTTTTTCTGGTGGAAAACACATTCATACTCCTTGGATCCTGTTTCTTTGTTTTCCTAGAAGTTTCTCCCTTCTCAGCTATTGTTGCCTTACTCCTTTGACCCAATGACATCCCAAAAGACCTATTTTTGGCCATGGTTATTCATAGTTCTCATAACCCTGAAGCTGTGATGCTTCATTTTTGTTCAAGCATTTGGCAACATCGTGAAACAGAATCTGGTTGCAGATTTAGGCAACTTTCAGAAGAGTATTTGCAAATGCATTCTCAGATGTGCCTTGCTCTTCTGAAATTGTGTGAAGTGTGTGCATTTTCTGTGCTGTTTCAAAGATGTCCACTCCTCCTCTCTTTACTGCTTACTTTCGTTGTTGTGACACTCATATTTCAAATCTGCAATAAAAGATGCATGTATTGGAGGCAGCAGCAAAGTTCACCATCAGGTAAACATAAACAGAATGAGCATATGTATAACAAAAACTGATATTGTGGCATTCAGTTTTCATTTGGTGACCAACTTGGAAAAGCTAACCGGAGTGGCAGTTGTAATTTGTCATCAAACTGCTAAACCGCATAGATAAGTTCTGTAACAACAGCCAAACCATAGAGATAATGAAAAATCTGCTGATTCATACAGATAAATCCAACCTAACTCAAAATTTGCCCCTTCAAATGATACCACTTAACTACCCAGAGTCATTGATTAAGAAGAAAAGTGCTGTTATCTCCACTTCAGCAAGCACTTGAACAGTAATAGGAGGAGGAAGATAGATATTCTTTATGCTATCCCTGACTTTCCTTAACCAAGCAGAGGGTGTGAAATTTTAGCAAAAGGACAGTCAACAGCTGGGTAAGATACAACAGCAAAATAATGCAAAGATGGATTTGTCTCAGAACAAATTGCTTTCATTCAGTGCTTTGTGTTATTCAACTCACATAAATTTCTGATATTACTAATAATTTTCTGGCTGCCTTTCAGAATCAGATGGGTAACTCCTTTGTTACTGGGTTTTCATATATATATAGCCTTGAAAACTCAAACCTTTCATTTCATTCTCCACTCTCTTTGTAATAAGAAGTGACTAGAGGGGTCTGGACCAGTAAATTGTTGAAATGGGTATGTTTCTGGGAAGCATTTCATCCTTAGCAAAAAAACATATTTGGCTAAATTTCATGTGGTTGCAAATGCTGCCATCAGCCCTGGCCAGTAGTATTTGGTAGTGCCGTAAATGAAATAAATATTACCCTCAGAAAGCAATTGCCCGTACAGAACACTCTTAGCACAGTTCTCCCACTCATCTTTCTTTGATTACCTGCATTTAGATGGTAAGTGGAAGGAGCAGACAAACAAGTGGTAGCAGACTAAGTAATCTATGAATAAGGTAGATTGCCTGTATAAATAATACTTTGCATTTCTCCTTTGATTTGGATGTTTTAAATGGCCCATAGCGACCAAGATAGGGAAACCTGAGAATCATCCACCTAAGAAAATTTGTTAAAAATTTAAGACAAGAAGTTCCATGGCAAGGGCAGAGGAACTGGAGGAGCATGATCTCTGCGGGACTTATGCTTTGTGCTTGTATACTCTGGTGTTTAATAAAGTGTTGGTACTAGTCGAGGGTTTTCCCCATGACTGAGACATTCATAATGTCTCCAATATGGATTCCTTGCACCCAGTAAGCTTTAGCTTCTGCTGAAGACTTTTCCTTGATAAGGGCGCAAACAGAACCACCTTCTTCAACCCAGGTGTCCATTTTCATGAGACTTACAGGAATTTAATATCTTGGAATGTAATTTCAACCTCCATCAAACTTGGTGGAAACTGGCTATTTAACTCAGAGGCCATAAAGAGAGCTGAGCATACATGAAGATGGGCAAAAGTGCAGAAAATTTTTGAACAAACCTTCTTTTTTCAGTAAACTTGGCTTAAAATGGTTGTTGCACATCAGGCTCTTACCTCTGTCCATCAGCTCCTAGTGACTACATTGCAACTGTGAATCCTTGATGCTTTGGGCACTTTCTTATCTGCTTATGTGTGCGTTTAGGAATCTGATGTGAAGGTCACTTTTTCTAATGGCTTATCTCCTTTGAAAATGTAGTGATGTGTACAGTTCCTGTGTCCATTCCCAGCCTACCACAGAGGAACATGGACATAGCTCTTCAAATGTGAGGTTTTGTCCTATTTAAAACATGCACTGCATGCTTGAAACCATTGGTTATTCTTGCCTTTTTTTTTTTATGCCTTGGAAAACTTGAGAGTCAAACACAGACACCATCTGTCTTTGAGCAGAGCAATTAAGGTCATTAGCCAAGGCAACTACTCACTCTATGCAAAGTAGAGCTGAGGAATATAGGAGGAATTTCTTCCTGTGAAAGAGATACTTGGTTACCCCCAGATTCTCAGTAACTTCTGTCAACTTGAGAATTTAACTGGCATGCAAACCAAAAGGGACAAAGCCCAAGCAGGAGGAAAAGGGAAAACAAGACACTTAAGACTATCCCAGAGGAGATTAGATGAAGGTCCCTCTACAGGAACCCTTGACACTCCAGACGCAAGCTTAAGAGTCTGTCCTGAATTAGACTTGTCAGAAAGCAGAGCTAACAATAGCCGCTGGGCCCAGCGGGCTGAGCCGTGCTCCCCGGAGGCTGCACTGTCCATCAGAAATTAGTCATTGGGGCAGCAGAGATGAAAGAAAGGGAGAGCCAGAAACAACCACCGTCCTCTTCTCGGGCCCTGCAAGCCGAGTGAGCAACATGAGTGGGAGGTGTTGCTTGTGGGCGGCTGTGATAACCCCCATTCAGAGCAGTGCTGTAAGATAACTGCTGCCAATAAGGTGTGCAACAATATTTAAGATCTTACCTGCCACAATAAAATACAAATGTAACACCTGAAATAAATTGTCTGAGGTGCTTATAGATGAGGAAATCAATGTTCAAATTATTTGGCTGTAGAGAAGCACTATGGCAACAGTGAAGAGTAACAACCCTAGCAATTTTGGACTTGTCTGGTTTTTGGCCCTTTGCTCCCTCAGTATTTCCATTGTGGTGGCATTCAGACCATAGCGGGACATGCTGGTGCCACGCATATTTGTCCCTTTCATGGCAGCCAAAGGCTGTTGAGACATGGATGTGATGGCTGTCTTGCCTCATTGCTGCTGCAGCTCAGAGGACGCGTGGAGCAGGGTGTTCTCCAAGCAYGTCTGTCGTTGCTGGTGTTGAGGAACGGTGGGAACACTGTCTTACGTTTAGAGTCCAAGCTCAGGGGATTCCTGGAGAACTCCTTGTGGGCAGTGCATCATAACAGTGCTTGTAAAAACGTTTCAACCTTAGCTTGTAAGAAGAAGTGAGGAAATCGTTTGGAGCTGCATTTTTTCTAAAAGCTTTAACTTAGCTCCTGAAGCATACTCTGATGTATTGATAGTTCAGCAGCGTGTTCAGCTGGGAGGATCTGTACAGGGAAGCTAGGGCAGGGTTCCTGGTAGAAGGGGGTGGTAAAATGTGTAACTCAGGAGATTAATGCCATTCTGTTCAACTTGATCTATTCCGTAGAGTGCTTTGTGTCACTCCTTTTAGACACACCATGATTTACCATTCAGGAGCATATACCTCTTCACTATCTCCATCAGCTACTGGTTTTCTAACCCTTCCCTTCATCTGAGTGTCAGCTTTTTCACTTGCAAATATCTCCAGAACAAGCCGCCTCATCCAGAGGAAGCAGAAGGAAATTGCCCTCCTTTAATGASCATGGACTAAAAGAGGAGGGAAGCTTCCTGTCCTCTGCGAACACAGTTCAGGTCCATCATAGATGCTGTTTGATGTGCCTGAACTTCTCCTTCAAATAAACTGTAAAGCCAGGGTCCCGACTCTTTCTTCTTACCGAATGTCTCCTGGTACTTTTCACAGCTGTCAAGTGCCAAGTTGCGCATTGCAGCTGAATTCCACTTTGGAGTAACTGGACTTCACTTCTCTGTCTTCCTTAGAGTTTCAGTTCTCTCCTGCATGTATTGACCTAAACTGTTGGGTAGCACTTGTTAGGCTGAACTGCTTCCTTGTGCCGCTCTAGCCAAGGGCAGCCTCATTTCAGCGACGAGTTTGTTTTGCACAGTGTTACCTACGGGCTGAATCCAAAGGGGTCCTTACTGCAGCTGGTGCTTCCCTTGATTTCAGTACAGATGTGGTAAGGAGAAGGTTTAAGCAAGGACTGCAAAATGCCTCCAATCCTAAGTCTAAATTAAAGCAGATTCTGGTGCCAGTATTGAGTTTCATTCCTTCTCTTCAGCTCTGAGAGACTGGAAAGGCTGCTCTGTCAGCAGCCAGGTGCAGCAGTGGGGTTTGGGTCTATACGTCCCTCAGATAAAACGGTGCTGTGGAATTCACAGAGTTAAAATAGTTTGTATATTGATATTGTCATCATTGTACAATATCTTTAATAGGCTAACAGCAAAGCTGGTGAGAAAAATCCTGGGTTTGGTTTGTTGGGTTTTTTTTAATGACCAATAGGTCAGCTTTAAAAAAATTAGTTTCAAAGGTTTCAGTAAGAGCCCAAAAAGATCCTGGAAACAGGGGAAGTTCTGAGAACTCCAAGTGTGAAGCCGTAAAGTCTTCATGCGCTAGAAAAAGAATCTTTAACACTTGAGCATTTGTCCTTTATTCAGCTATCTTGTAAGTGTTGCTGCAAATGCAGCAAGAGCTGAAAACAGGCAGCCTCTTAACAGTGGCTTTTTTTTGGCTGTTTAATAAACATACACTAGATACAAATTTAGCCAATAAAAGGTTCGTGTAGTATGTATGTATGCATAATACATACACAAAAGGGCTATTCAAAATGCATAGCAACCACTCGGCAGGGTTTAATTTTCCTTAACAGTTTTCCATTTTCCTTTAAATTTGGGATGGGAGTGGGGGGTAGCAATCAGAATCCTTGGCATAAATAGGATAATAATAACGAAGTTCCTGGTATTGTTGATGTTACAGTTCTTAACAAAGCATACAACTGAATTCAGATAAAAGAAAGTTTCTGATTAAAAGGGACTGCATGATTGAAAAATCTGAAAAGTTATTGGAAATTTCTCTGAGTTGTTAATCACTGTCATATGTTAATCATATGAGAAATTAAAAACTAGCCAAGATTTTTGTGACATGTTTTATTAATTTGGTTAACACTTTTAAAAAATGCGTTTTAAAAACTATTAGCATTCTGTATGATAGCACACATAAATTATGTCAGCCAAAGAGTACAGCAGGTTACATCATTGCCTTCTGTGACATTTGTGAAGCCAGCATCTGCTGTGCATGATGGGCTGCCTTTTTCCAAAGCCTATCTAAGGGGTTTACAGCTGGCTTTCCAAATATATGCCCTGCCATGTTCTTAAAGTGACACACACACACAGAGATTGTTGGCAGGTTTAGATTTTCATCCCGTTTTCGCACTTAGCAGAGCCTGCTGGAGTGTCGGTTCTCATGTGTGCTGGCAGTGAAGTCCTGAGTGTTAAACAGATGTTTCTGTTACAACAACACCTAGATGCCCAGACTGAGACTGTAATACCATTTTAGTACAAGTGAAGAAGGAGAAATTATTAATAGTTGCTTGTTGCATAGTGCAAGGGTTGAGACTGCTGAGTGCTGTAAAACCTTGAAGAATACAGAGGCAGATTTTTTTTTTGAAGCTTTTGATGCCTAATGATACAGCTAAGATTTTTTTTTTTTTTTTCCCCAGAAGAATCTACCCTTCTCTCACTGAAATGTGGTAGTTAGGTGCCTTCAGACATTTAATGGTCCAGGCTCTCTCTACGTTTTTAGGCACTTGACTTTGACAATCTAGCCTAGCACAATCATTGTGCGGGGGGAAAGGCTGGAGGGTTTTGTGAATGCTTGGAAGATAGGGCTTTAAAGAACTTGGGATCTAGGCAGATGCAAAAACAAGAGTGCTTATAAAATAGCATCAGTCCTGCCAGCCTGGGCGGGAAACTGTGTAAGTTGGTCTGCCTGGTTTATATTGATCTGTTAGTTTTTTGTTTTGTTTTGCTTTTTGTGTTGAACAGCACAAGCCTCCTGTGATGCGTTAGTGAAATAGGTGGGAGAACCTCATGGTCTTCTGTTTCCTTCTTTATCTTCCTCTGCTACAAAAATAACTTTTTCCTGTCTAGATTGACAGAACAATCTTGTGATATATGGGTGAAGCTACATGCATATGTGCGTATGTGCACGTGTGTGTGCATATATGTATAGGAAGCATTCCACCCATAAGTCCTGAAATCAAACAAAGCCTGAGACCCCTGCAGTGCACCAAATCCTCTTGCAGTTCTGATACGTGCATAAAGCAGGCAACTAGTACTTCTTCCCCAAAAAGATTTTCTGTGTCTCTCCATTTGTCTGCTTTTTGAGAAGCAAGCAGAGGTGAAATCCGTGTTACCAAGAGGCATCCCAGTTTCTTGCACCTGATTGAAGGACTCTGCTTCGGATTCGCCTGCAAAACTGGCCAGGAAAACACAAAGCTGTTACTGAGCCTTTTTTTCCCCTAAGCTCTGCAGTGGCCTGAGATACCTTTCCTTGGGGCAGCAGTTCTGCTTGCAAAAAGCCAATCATTTCATCAAAGCCTCAGACTCTGGAGAACATGGGCTGTGCCATCACAGGGCTGCTTTTCAAGGAGGCATCTGTGCTTAGCATATGGCAACTATTTATTATAGCTGTTGCATTGAGAAAC
Source organism: Oceanodroma leucorhoa (assembly GCA_030449065.1). Classification (NCBI taxonomy): domain Eukaryota; kingdom Metazoa; phylum Chordata; class Aves; order Procellariiformes; genus Oceanodroma; species Oceanodroma leucorhoa. The sequence goes on from JASVER010000016.1 coordinate 9,640,889, forward strand.
AACAATTCCCATGATAATTGTTTCTCGTATATCAAGATGCTTCAATCTCTGTTTCCCACAACATTCTGCTTGTCTGGTATGTGTGTGCCAATGTCACCGCAGTCCTAGCAGACAGTTGTCTACGTTTTGTCATTACTGAGGGTAAACAGACATGACTTGAGTGGGAAGGAGAGCGGGGGAAGTGGACTGCTAATTTAGTCTGGCTTTAATACTGCACTGTGAAAGAAGTACTGAATGATTTGTGGGCAATATTTACAAACCTCCCCTCCCTCAATCCATCCATCCTTTTTCTTCAAGCACACATTGTTTAAGGGCATTAATGCTTATTATTTGCCAGAATGCAGTACAGACGATCCTTGGTTTTGCAAGGGGATGGGGGGACTTTTCCATCCCGCCCATCAACTAGTGCTCTGTTCATTATTCCAAAAGAAACACCCCTGTGTTCCCTTGAAAATATGTAACATGTATGGACATTTACTCACACATGCATGCATACACTTGCAGCGCCTATACACAATATATACCCTTTCTCCTTTTGCATAATCACATATATACCTTTCATATGCTAGATGCCAAAATCCCTAAACATAAATTAATTATAAAAAAAAGAAAGAAAGAAAAACACACTATAAGGTAGCCTCCCACTGTCTCATCACCAGCAAGACCTCGACTTTTGCTGCCTGACCTGGCTGTGATGTTCCGCTGTGGGCTTTGAGTTTTGCAGAACATTACAGGGACCGATTTCGAGAGTGGGCATGCCATTGCAGCAGTTCAGCACCTAGGCTCTTTGTTTGCATAAATCARTGCAACTCCATAGACTTTCAGCATCAGTGTTTTGGCCCATGCCAGGTGAGATTTGGATCCATGACATTTGATCGTGCTTCCTTTTTTCAGGTTTGTTTTTTTTTCATATGGTTATTTGGGGGAGAGAGGGATAGGATGCACCTTTTATTAGTTAATAAAAGCACACTATACCTGGAGATGTCTGAGCAAAACCAGCATCCGAGAGTTCTGTGTAACAGATAAACATTGCACTCATTTCTTCAGATAGCCAGAGCCACTCCTGAGAAGCTGTGAGCATTAAAAATCATGATTTAATTTAAATAAATAAAATTCAGGATTTAAATTAAAACTCAGGGTTTAAGTTTGATGCAGCAATCAAGGATTATGTAGGAGGGGTGTTGACTCTTATAATGTTTTCACATAGGTCATGTTACAGCAAAACTCAGGCATAACCAAGATTTGATCTCAGCTCATTCTGTGTGTGCTAAAGCAGAGAGAAGAGTCTATTAGTTTTTGAGAATTTAGGTTCTGTTCAAAACACAGCATTACTCCCTTACAAAGGACCCAAGCTCTTCATGCCATGATGAGAGCTTTGATGATACTCAGCATTTGTGAATCTGACTCTTGTTCTTTTGTGTAGCACCGATGTGTTTACACTAACCAGAGGACGTTCACACGTACCATATTATTCATAAGTTCATCTGACTTTAACCAACTTGTCTGCTTTCATGTTAAAACCTGAGTTGAAACAATTTTGGTTGTGGGATGAGGTGGTGCAGTGCTTAGTGAAGTTACATGACTGCTGCTTTATACCCTGCTAGCTGGGTCCTGTATTTGCATGTAAAAGTCTGACTTCATAATGCTGCTTTATTTTTGGCTTTGTGCAAGCTGTTTCTAGTTGAATCAATAGTAAAACTGCTCCTTAAGGTAGATAAATATGTAATTAGTAGAAATAATGGAGCAGTAGTCAGTCAGCTGCAAAACTGATGCTTCATCTAAATGTGTGTAAGGCACTTTATTTAGTTGGCATGTTGCTAACATCTATTAAGTTAAATTATGAGAAGTGTTTTGAGGCCTTTCACACAGAATGTGAAGCTTTTCATTCCTTATTTACATGTGTGAAAATATATGCATGGAGATTTCAACCCATGAATTAACTCCAGAGGAAAACAAACCACCAGATAAACACAAAGCCTGGGGTTGTGTTTGGGTTTATTATTTTTTCCCTTTAGAAAGGAAAGAAGCATCCTTACAGAATTTTCTGATTAATTTATTCAAAGAACTTAATTGATGTATCACAACACAGCAGTATAATTTACATGGCATTAAAAAATGGAATCGCTTAGTTCTTTGCACTGACAGCAGCCAGCTGAGAGAGTAATGAGAAGTCAATCTTTGATGGTCATTTTTATGACTTTGAAACATGTGCTTTTATTTAAATTTCACCTCATGCTGTTAGTTTTTCTAAATATTGAAATATTATGCAGTGTTTTATTAACACCAGTTAACACTGGTAGCTCTGGGTCGATAGATAGATAGATAGATAGATAGATAGATAGATAGATAGATAGATAGATAGTTCCAGATCCTGTTGGAAGTCACCATACATCCCAGAGCTTTAATGCAAATGCAAAACCCATGCAAAGCAACCTCTGGATTGGATAATTAAATGTTAGCAATCAGAAACCTGTTTGGTAGTTTGCTTCTGGGAGGCAGCTATGGAAAGTAGTTTATCACCGTATCAAAGAAGTACAACAAGACGTATGCATGTATGTAAGGGCTCAGTGTCCTCAGTGGAAGAGATGTTTTAGTCYACCTGATCCTTCGGGGTTTGGATCTGGGGACCTCTACACCTCTGCAAGCAGGCTAAACGGTGTAGCGTGGGGCACAGCTGAGACATGCCCAAGACCTGTGAAGTGTCATGTCTCCAACAGCGGATGTCTCTGCTCTGCAGCCCAAGGTCCTACTCTACTAGCTGCTCTGCCAGGAACTGGGAAGGAGATGGGAGGTGAGAGGAGAGTAGATGGGTGAGAGTATCCGCATGTACAAGGATGTTTTACTAGTAGCATAAGAAAAGCTGGAAAAAATTACAGATCTTTGGTTTTCCATCTCCCTACAATCACAAAGTACCTTGTCACACTGTCTCATAAAGATTTTAAAGATGGTTTTAATACTTGAAACTTCCTCCGTCTTCAAAGAACAACAAGACTTCGAGACAGATATGTGGGAATTCACTTAGCCAAGTATTGCAATTTTAGTTTGTCTGCAATGATCTGCAAACCACAGACTCTGAAATGAGCAAGGGGTTATGTGAATGTTCCGTATAAATATTTATTTTTATTTTCTTTAGCAGAAGCTGTCAAATAAAGCATCTCCTGCCCTTCAGAGCTTTTGCAGTCTGTGCAGAGCTTCTACAAGCCAGGGCTTTGCTTAGTACACTTAATTAGAGTTTGCTTATTATAACAGTGCAAAATACAAGCTGGTTTTACTCTGGGAATTAAATTTTGCTGCATTCTATTCTTGGTTAGCATCAATTGCTTCCTAGTATTGGCAAGGATGCTCATGAATTCTGGGCATGTCTGGTGTAGGAAAGGTTAGTAGCTTTAACAAGGAGGTATTAAAAATTGATTTAATAGAGTAGTAGCCTGGACTTTAGTATGTAGCATAATTTCAGCATTGCTCCAGGGTAAGTATTCAATTTTGACTTTTTATTTTTTTCATTCCAGACTAAATGAAACAGATGCTTCTTAATACACTTCTTTGCTAAACACACTCTGAGAATCCTTCATCCAATTGTAAGTGATTATATGGCTAAAAATGCAGTCTGTAATAGAGAAAACAGATGCAGTGATAATTATCCCAGTGCTCTGCATATCAAACATTAACTATTGGTGGTGGAAAAAAAGAGGCTGAAATCAAAACAAAGTGGGATTTGCTGCACCAGGTCAGACTATTGGTTCAGGTTGCCTGACGGTATCTTCAGATACGGGCTTAGCTTGATAATTTGTAAAGAAATCAAGAATGCTTCTTTACAACATTACAAAGAATGTATAATGCTTCTTCGGTTCACTATCAGTTGTTTGCGCGTGATTCTTGCTAGTCAGGCATGGAACTCAGAGGGCCTTGGGGCTTCTAATTGTAATTATTTGAGTATTTTAAATCTACAAACTGAATTTTCCATGCAGTTTTACTGCCCCCAAAAGCAGTAGCCAGCTGTGCTCTCTCTTCAGTAATACGGGAATTGAAAKGCCTTGATAGGAAGTTTGAGGTTGGATCACTGAAATAAGTTTTGCCTGCGGCTGTTGCGGAAAATTCCATGTGGATGTGCAAGCTTATCATCTGATCTTCCAAGATGCTGGTGAGTATAGCACTAGCCAGAGCAACCAGCGTGTATGCAAGATCTTAGCCCAGGCTGGAAGGTTTAGTCCTTCAACTAAAATCATTGCAGCTGTTTCTGATTGCTCATTTTGCCATCACATAGCTGAAGATGATTCAATTTTAGAATGTAAGTGCCCAATAAATAGTCTGCAATATGATCTAATCTCTTCTGCTATTTTTTTCAGATTCTTTTTAGAAGGGTTTCAATACTGAAAACGTGAAACTCCTCTCTGAAGCTGACAAAGGTATTTGGCCCAGATTCCCATCAACTAGCTGGAGGCATTTAACCCATGATGCCTAAGGGTGCTCACCTGGCATTAGCTGTCTGAAATCTGGGCTGCTGCAGATCTAAACTAATACTCTGTCTTCCTTTGCTTGCCAGTCAGGACACAGGTATTTTCAGAGGGCAGTTCAGCCCCTCCAAAAATAGGTGGGAAAATTGTCTCCCGCAGGTGCCCGTTTTGTCTCTGTAAAGGGTGCCTAAAGTGCTGACACGAGCTAGAAGCCTGAGTTTTGGTGGCTTGGTTGCCTGAGTGTTACCCCAGTTAGCCTCATTGTTGCCTTTGCTTCTGCTCAAGATAGAGGAAAGACAGTCTCTTCCAGAGGGTTATTCAGTTCACTTGAGACCTGAATCTGCCCTTGGGAAGTGCTGGTTTTCCTTTGACTATTAGAAATGGGCAGCTCAGAGAGAGAGTATTAGGATGAAACCAGATTGTCTTCCTACAGTCTTATTCTGGAGGAGAGGGAGAGAGGACTTGTTGCAGAGCCCCGGAGCTCTGCCAGTTCACTGGAAATCTCTCTCTGGGACCTGTTGCTCTTCCGAATATGGAAGTCTGTAAGTGTTACCATCTATGGGACACAAATGCCTTACCAAAAGCTTTTGACTTACCAAGCTGGTTTTCTTCCTGAAGTGAAGATATAAGCTGTATTGATTAGAAAATAGTCTGTTGTGACACCTCAACACGGACACTCATGCCTGTAGACTTAACAAAGTGGGCTGCTTTTATTTTGAAAACTAAATATAATAATAAATTGTTGCTTGCCAACACATTGCTCCATAAAAGTGGCCTTGCTTGTGTTAGTCCTAGTTACATTAACACAAGTTAGAAGTGTGTGCCACCATCTTCTGATGTACAGATTAATGTGTTCATCTCATTCAGGTGACCTAAAAGGTTGGGCAATAAGATCAAGGTGCTGTGCTAGGCCTGTTACTTCAGTTCCTCCTCAGCTGGTCCAGCTTTGGTCAGAAGCACGCTCGTGGGATGGACCCACTGATCTGGAGTAGAAAAGCATGACCCTGTAACACAAGGTAGCCAGAGGCTGGTGGTTAAACCAGGAAGCTAATGTAAACTCCTTATCATTGACAGGTAGGTAAACTTTAGAAACTGGGTGAACTCACCTGTGTGAAATGTAAGAGAATTAGGTCAAGGCCATGCTGTCTGTTTACCTGCTTTTAATCTCCACCAGGGCATCACAATTTATCATCTTTCCAAAGTGAAAGTCATGCTCAGTACAAAGGAATGGGCTGAAGTTCCATGGCTGAGGACGCTTAGGACACACGAGTGTTCAGGTCAGAAAAATCTAATGGGCTTTCTGGGTTTAAATATGCCTGTCTAGATACAGTTTGTTCCGATTTTATTCGTCCGTTGTTCTACATATGTCAAATATACATACAGGATGGTCTCGTAAGGGATGTTGTGGAGGCAGAAGAGGCTTGCTTTTTTGCAAAACTCTCCTAAAGTTGGACAAAATGTTGAGAAATATCCCATATGTGTACTCATCCAGGAGAAAGGTGTGATATGTTAATGTGAAAAGCCATGTGCCCTGCTCTGGTCATAGAGGGAAGACAAGAGAGAGGGCTATTGGAAGGTGAAGGCAGCTCCCTGGGGTACAGCTGAGACCAGGTCAGGCTGGACCTGAACACAAGACCCTTCTCTACATTCTCCTGCACCGCGCGCTGAGCAGCAGCAGGAACAGCCACTGCTTTGGTTCAGCAGTAATCACTGGGCTAGCCTTTCATTAGTGTCTGATGCTAATTAATATGCCATGTGCTCTTTCAGGAGCACCAGATAAGTACTCACAGCTTTTGCTAGGCAGATGGTAACTTTCATTACTTGACCAGATTTGCTGATCTCCTGTTAGGTATCTCACCCCTTGCGTAGCTCTGCGGCCATGCTCTGTCAGGCTGCTGAGCGTTGGCAGCCACAAAGAAGAAGGATCCTCTTTGATTTTGAAAGCCACGGCCTGGGTAAAACCCCACTGCTCTTTTCTGATACATCTCCTACTGACATCAACTTTTTGTCTGAATTTTGTCTGAACACAGAAGAACAAGCTGCAGGTTTAAGCTCACTGTGGGCAGCAAATTCCCTCCCTCACCTTAAAAGCCTTTTGTTTTTCCCAACTTTGTAGCATCTTTTAGGTCTCAGGAGGGGAATTACAAGTTGTAAATTTCTTTACATGTCCTCCTTTCACACTCCTAGGAGTGAAAAATAAAATGGTGCCCAGCTAGGCCATCCCTCTGCCTCTGAATAAACATTTGTGTGAGGGCTCCATTCTTGCCAAGGTGTTAGGATAACATTCTTATGCTGATTCGTCTGCCCTCCTTCAGCATCCCAGTGCTGGAGGTCCATTTCCGAGGCTTTGAAATGGCCATGCTCTCACCTCATCTCATGCACATGGAAATCAGATCACCAGAAGGAGCGAGCTCGTAAATCYCACCGCAAAGCCAACAGGGCAGCTTAGGAAATGATGACCTTCAGTATATTAGCAGTTGAGTGAAGAGCTCCGTGCAGCCAAAAAGGCTGCAATGAAAATGGAGGAGAAAGGGTTGGTAGGTGGGTGAGGGCACAGCTGAAGGGCTTGGGCCGCCTTCCTTCGAACTCCACTGACCGTTTTGCCATTGTTTCAGCAAAAGCCAGAGCTGAGCATTTAAAACTTTTAACTATTTTCTTATTTTTATACACTGAGGACAAAGGATCTCTTATCATTAGCGACTGCTTGTGTAAGGGTTCAGAAACCACAGCTGATAGGAGAGCCATGTCATACTGAGCACCACACATGCCCAGATCGTCCTTGCCACAAACTTGATAGACAAGAGACAAAGGGCTACAGCATACGAGTAGCGTGGGTATTGCAGCAACACATTTCTGGCAAGACGGKCCAGTGCCATCAACTTAGCAGTTGTGTAAGACAGAAAGGGCTGACTGGGTGTACAAACATCTCCTGCTTATGCTGCTTCTAATTAACCAGAGGAACCTGCTGCCACGTGGTGTCAGGGAGGTAGATGATAACTCCTGCAACTGCACAGCAAGGAGAACAAGGCTTTGCCCGTGCTCCAGAGGGGATCTTGGTGTAGTTATTCCCCGAACCGTGTTGGCAAGCCCTCCAGCTACCGCCGTCACGTCCTCTGTCCCGTATCGATCCTGCTCATTTTCTGAGCAGAATTAGCGATGAACATTTCTGCTGGTTTAGTTGGACCTAAACAAGGGCTTTTCCTGGCAAAATGATGGTGGTAAGAGAAGGAATATTCTCCAACTCCTGGCTGCCGTAGCTGGTCTGAGGGGAGTTTCCGGGTCTGCAGGCAGGAGGGTTATGTCAGTCCTCAAGTTTCACAGCTGGGATCCAGAAATGATTTTTCTCTTCATTACCTAATTGCATAGGTAGCTTAATTTGTGGAGGGGATCTTTCTTGTTTCTTTCTTTTGAATTTGCTTCACTTGTGTAGTCCAGCCATGTCCAGGAAAGCACCTAAACTTTGGTTTGGTTGCACTGTCAGTGCCGCTGCTTTGTTTTCTGTGGATGCGAAGCAGTTCAGAAGGAGCTTATGTGTGAACAGATAAATGTACCGCTAAACCCACACCTCTGAGAGCTTAACTGAACACTTCTGTTCACTCCCGACCCGTAAGCCAGAGTGAGTAACTCAGTTAAGTTTGAAGTGTCTCTCTGGTGACAGTAGATAAGGTCGGTGTTGCTTGTTTAGGGTAAGGCAAATTGGGTACGGTCAAAGGCCTGAAGGGAAGGAGGGAAGACTATTGTGAGAAAGACAATGCATTCAGTATTGTTCTGTCCCTGTAAAAGAGAAAGGGGGCAGCGACCAAAGCCCTGATCTAGATTAGATCCAGAGGTCTTGTTGGGACTGCAGTAAGATCATCTTCAAAGCTGACTTAAATATTTGTTTTCTGGGTAGGAGCTGGTTTGAGGATATTGCTTCAGGCACATCTTGAATACAAAGTACCATGAAATTCATATTTGTCAGTGATCAAAGAGACAGATAGAAATAAGCTGTTTGGGAGATGAAAACTTTAACAAACACTGAAAGAAATTATACAGAAATCCCAAGATTAGTCAAGTAGGGTATCTTAACGTATTTTAACATGGTTAAATGCCTATTAGTGTGGGCCTTTAGAGCAAGTGTCTTTTGATACCTTGGAAAAAATCAGCAAAAGAACAGTTTTCACGGCTCTTTGAAAAACTCCTGGTTTTTTAAAACTGAAGTAAGAGTTGGATTTCTGCTTGAAATCCTATATTACAGACACTGTCTCCCAGGTGAAACCCTGTGTTCAAACATAAACATGTGCACACCTTCACTACACCCAAGCCCTTTATTGTTACAGATTATTTGTTTTAGAGGTCCCTGAGGACTTTTGAGTAATTTTCTTATAATCAGGGGGACACAGTGAAGCATGTGCAACAGCACTCGAAATGGGAATGTTCCTCATTCTGTATTAGCTGGCACACTCCTTCCGAGGGGCATCTGGTTTGGGCTGTAGGGTTTTTCTGGTTCATGTTTGTAGAGCTGTCACACATCAAAAGAGAACCACGAGAAAAGGGAACAAAATCTTAAAACCGTCTCTTTCCTCTGCTACTACCGTGAAATATGCTTCCAAGAATGAGAGCAGGTCAAATTATTCAGCATTGGTATATAAGTGCTCTGGGAAGGGTTACTAGGGCATTTCCATTATTTGCTGTGGTTGTTTGGTGGTTGTGACATTTAGAGGGTACTTTGAAGAAAACAGCCCGGCTGGTAAGTGACAGCAAAGAAAGGGGAAGGAAAGCAAATGGAGAGGAGGGAAGTTCACAGAGATTTCCTGACAAGATGAAAGGGTGGAGAAAACCCAGTGAGTTCTTATTCAAAAACCATTTTGGTGGCCTGTTTGAATGAGGGAACCGTTCATAGTGTGCTTAACAACTACTTGGTCCTGTCCAGGAGTCCACTTCACCAAATGTCTGCTGTGTTTAACACCACAGTCAACTTTGTAACGTGTGATGAGAATTATTTTTACAGCTGAGCTTCTTAAGCGAGGCCCTCATGTGGTGTGTAAATCCTGGTGGGTTTTAACGCACCTCAGTTGCACTAAACAGGGAAATGCCGATCCTCACCAGGATTAATAAGGTACACAAAAGTATTAGCATCCAATGTTTAAACCAAATGAAAAGCAGCCTGGGAACCTGGTGTCCTCTACAGGGAACCCAGTGTGTGCATGTGGAGGGACAGGGACTGTGACAGGACTTTCCCTGCTGATTCTCAGCAGTTTTGGTCATGTCATCTTCCCCATGTCCTTCAGTGTCACAACCTGCAGAGGAGACAAAATAGTGACCGCTACTCCAGATGGACGCTGAGAATTTAGTGAAAATTTAGTGTTTGTACACGGCTTTAATGAAAGGTCCAGTCTCAGTGCTCTGACATCAGGTGAGGGCATAAATATTGCTAGGTACTTAACTAAAAATGACAAGTTTGGGAATAAAGTATTAGTCTGGCATGAGAGGGAGTCTTGTGGGGGAGCGCATTCCTATTTTGAGTGTGACCTTGGGAAAATCGCTTAACCTGTCCTCTGTGTCTTTATTGCCCAACTCTAAACCCAAGTTGATATGTTACTGCCTTGTTTGCAGGATTGCATGAGCAAATTAATCAACCTCTGAGAGGCACTCAGATAGTACAGTGATATAAATAGAGCTGGCCAGGAAACTCTTCTCAGATCCTTCAACATTATTGCACATCAAGATAAAACAATCTTCCAAAGGTTGTTTGGTGCCTTGGTAATTGAAACAAATACGTACATAGAACAGACATAATTTTGGCAGTAAGCATGCTCCTATAGGATGTGGATTCACATTCAAATTGCCATTAACTCATTTCATAGAGGGACCTGAACCTGGAGCTTTCCTTTCCTGGAAAACTGTTCAGAATTGGGGTGCGTGGTTAAAAAAAGCTTTTTGTGTTTAAAAAAAAATAAATCTGACTGGCTCTGCACATAGTAAGAACAGGAGAAATATGATGCGTAAGTGCAGAATTTAAATATGGACCAATCCTTATAGAGAAGGCAAGGCACGAGGGGAGAGAAGAGAAGAAAAAAGAAAGAGAATATAAAAAGGACTGTATATCTATCACCAAATGTGTCTTTCCCAAAGCATGTGGAAAAAAGCATCATGAAGAGTGCAACACAGCAGGCTAGGTGTAGACTGAATACATAAACCTGTCCCCAAAGCACTGAATAGTGCAACAGTATGGGACCGTGAGGTGTGAAACGGGGCAAATTTAGAGAAAGGAGAGCTATGTCAGCAGCAGCAGCATCAAAACCTAGAGGCTAACATAGCCTTGTTTAAGAGAAATTAGAGGCTGGGAGAGAGGGGAGGGAGAAAGTGTTGATGCACTATAAGATTATCACACATTTCTAAAGAGGTCTGAAAGAGCTGACTTCCTGCTGTGGGGTTCCTCTCATATTGGTGTGAACAAGCATTGCACTATCACCTGCAAAGTCTTTAAGTGCAAGTGGTGACACTTCAGTATTCACAGCCTGCCTTAGAAAACCCAAGGGAAGCAAAAGAAAGATGAAAACCATGCAAGTCAAAAGGGTGCTGCTCCCATTGTTCTTCTTGCTGCTTGGTTAACTGGGAATCCCTTTGAGCAACAGGGAGGTCACATCTCCCCAGATGCACTCTGCCCGCATCCTAGGGCAGGGCAGCACTGCCAGTGTGGAAGCAGCTCCCCACAAACACCTTTCATGCCTTTCATGGTAACAGCACAATGAAATCACCCCACTAGGCAGGACACAAGCTCTCACCATGAAATCGTGGTTTTAGCAGAATATACACCTGCGAGCACAACTACCAGTGGAAGATGGTAGTGACATGGCGGCATGGCCCCTTTTACAGAAGAGGCAGGACTGAAACCACTCGGGACTGTCTTGAACTGAGCTAGGACTTTGTGGGCACTTAAGACTGGGTCTGAGTTACCAAAGACAAGAAGGGGTGCATCCAGACCCTCTCCAGCTAGGACCTTGGGGATGACTGCTGCACCCCCCCAGGCATGACCTCCTGCCGGTCCCGGCCCACTGGCTTGAGGACTGAATGTGCTGTCAAGTACATGAAGACCTGAAGCTCAAGGAAGCCACTGTAGCTGCTACAGGAAAGAGTGGGAGCTTCACAGAAAAAGTGTAATAGCAATGAACAGGTCATGCACCAGAAACTGAAGGGAAAGGAAAATTAGCCTGAGTTTTTGACACCAGGTGAAATAGTTGGTCAACAGGGTGATAGTCACTGGAGGACCATGCTGAACTCAGGAATGATGTTAGACATGTCATGTGCTTTGCTGCATGAGTTTCATACTTTGTAGAAGGTGTAGCACAACTGAGCCCTCCCAAGGAAAGCCTTGGGCTTCCTAGGGGCACGCTGCTCTCTCCAGCATGAAGCAATGGATTGCCAGTGCAGGCTCGTTATTGTACTGTGCTACAAACGTGTAACAAGAACCCGGAAACAGCAGGTCTAATCAAGGTCCTTTAGTTAGACAATACAATAGGAATAACAAAGCCTGGCTTATTTTCCAGGAAGGGATATGTGGGAGGGTTTCTTTCAGGGGTAGGGCGAGTGTGCTCTGAGTATATGCTTGTCTGGTTTTAATACTTATTTCCGGTTTGGATAACTGCATTCATTTGATGTCCCATCCTATAGAAAGGACACAAATAAGGATGAGAACTAACTTTATGATCTGCAACCCTACAACATCCCACAGCCATTTTTCAGCAAGGAAGAAGCTGTTCATTTTCTTGATTCTTTGTGAGAGACAAGACTTTGGTCTATTTTCTATAACCACCACCAAAAAAATCAAGTAAGCTGCAAATACTTTATTTTTCATTATTATTAACCCATCCCCAGCAACTCAATCCTTTTATTTCTTGAAACAGTGAGATAGTGTGCCTGGCTGACACTTACTAGAAAGCCATCTGAGCTTGCCTTCCCCGCATTTCAAGAAAAAGGTTTTTTTCTCCTTTTAATGAAAATTCACTTTTTTTTTTTGGTCCTCCTTTATTCATTTATTTTTGAGGCCTTCCACCTCTGTTAATTGTGGGAAAAGGCTTCACTTTGCCAGGGTACAGCACGCATTGTAAAAGTAATTCAATTTTACACCATAGCAATGACATGATCAAGGGAACTTTGAGCAGGTTTTGTGACCGAGAGCATTTAACAAGTATGTGAAAAGCTTCCAAAGAGCCTTCATGAAAGCAAGAAAGGTTATAACAATAGAAGAGGTAGTTTGGTAGTGGTAAATTAAGAGTCATAGGAGTGATTCTAATCAGGTTAGACTTTAAAGAAAGAGAAGCACCTTTATATCTCTTGGGTATAAGCCTGAGTGCGTTAAGAACTGTTGGATTTGTGTTGGGAAGTACACAAATAAATCCCTGTGGTGCTGAGCACTTGCTCCTCCTTGGGCTGAAGAATTCAGCCCTGCAAGGACAAAGATGTTCTAGGCAAAATAAGTAAAACTGCAGATTTGGACCAAGGACCTTGGAAAAATAATTGTGAATCTTTGTTGGGTTTAGTCAATATCTAGACCTTTTTAGAGGTTATTATCTTCCATTTTGTTTCCTTTGGAAACCTCCTGGCAGTTCCAATGCAAGCATGGAAACAGTCTTGTCTATAAAGGCGATGATGAACCATTCACACATGTTACTAGTTTATAAGGTCTGTGCAGCCTGAGCCAGATTCTGTCCTGAGCTATATACCAGTGAAATACATCAAGCGCTATATACCAGAAAGGCCATGCAAATGACAAATAATCATATATACTCTGTTTATTCATATGCACATTTGGGAGACTGGTTCTGGGCATGTCATTAAAACTTTGGGTTGGTAGGGAAAATGTAGAGAGATGCACGTTTTAAAGGAGAATCCAGCTATCTAAAAAGATAACACATATACAAACAGCCTATCAAGCTGTTAGGGCTAGTTTTGTAGTTTCTCACATGTGGCTTAATTGATACCTTTTATATATGTGTTACTGTGAAAAATGGTCGGAGTTTATTTTGCACAGGAAAAAGGTTATAACCTGTCTTTTTTTCTGTTGGTGAAAAATAAGAAACAAAAAAGTTGGGCCTGACTCGTTTTTGCAATCGACAGGGACACCTACAGGAAGACAAAATTAACACATCGGCATATTGGGTGTTTTCTGCTTTATTTGTTCACAGCTTGAGCCTATTACCTAATAGAGACACAAGAAAATGGCCCATCTGTTTGCAGTGGGCAAATGTGTGAGTGCTACTCTCTGGGGCTGCATGGGAGAAGGGTTGCTTTTCAAGAACATATTTACTTTACTCTCTGTTTTCTCAACGGTGTGTATAACTCAACACTAAAAGGCTAATTTGTTTAAGAAAACCAAACCTGACTTCTTCAGTTAATTGCTTACAGAAAAGCTGTAGGTATTGCATGGATTCTGTGTGCTTTGTGGAGTGCACTGGAGTGGCCTCCGCGACGCGACCAGCGAGGAAGCAGAAAAGGCAGCTCGATGGCAGCAAACTGCTCATTGTTCCTGGCCTGCTTGCTCTGGCCAGGCTACAGCTCTTGGGAAAGATCAAGGATGTGTAAGAAGTGGGAGAGAGATGAAAGTCTGTCTATCAAGGAATGGGGATGAGGCAGCTGGGAGGGAAAGTCTGCTCGGGGGCACGCGGGATTTGAGATATGATTAACGCTTTGGCAACATGTTAAGGAGAACAGGATCTGGGAACTGAGAGGAAATGCCTATGTGTTCGCTTGCAACCAGCCTCGAGCTGGAATAGGAGCCTACGCTCACGCCAAAGTGAATCCAAGCTTTTGCATGTACATGAGTGGAAACAGGCCGTAATAGAACAACGTGGAATTTGGAGACCCGCAGCATCCTGCCGGGCCCGTTCCACCAGCGGGAGCTGGGTCTGCTTTGTAGCTCCTTTTATCAGAAGAGGGACAGGGATCGTTTTGGTAAACAGCAGCACACTCTCCAAACGTCAGCAGTCCCTGCATCTTCTCCCCAACTCCTTTGCCACTCAGGCTTTTAAAACAATTTTTAAAACTCCTAGAGTCAAAACCACTGATGACAGAGGTAGCTTTTACTTCTCTGTAGTCTGCAGGGACAGAACTGCTTGAAGGTATTAGCTATGCTAAGCCTCTTAAATAACTATTAAACACATAAAACTCTTAAATGCACGCAAATCCTGTGTAACAAATGGCAAACAATAAGGAAAAGCTGATCATCCATTATATAGCAATTTAATCTATGCAATTTGCATAATTTTGTCTAACAGAAGGAGGCTATGGCAGAATTGCTTTCTGAAGAAAGGCAGAAATGCTGTACAAAACAGGTAAACAATCGGGAATGAGGATTTTGCAAGTCCTCGGCAAATTCTTGGCATACGGACAAAGGGAGTGTGATATAATTGCAAGGGATGTGATGTAGATGGACTGGAAAAGACAAAAGGCAAGTTGGGAGCATGAAAAAAAGTCAGTTTTGCAATCAAATTGGGAAATTTAGAACAAAGGTTGAAAATGTACCTTTAACTCTGTCCCTCTGTATCATTTCAGTAGACTTACGTGTTGGCATCCTGTACCTGAGCTATAGTACTCATAACTACGACAGGCAAACAGCAGCTACCTGCAACATTTGTGCACGTATAGCACCTTCACATCTGGAGAGATCAAAGAACGGTGACTTCTGAGTAGCCCGTTTTACAGATGGCCACAAGGCAGATGAGCCACCAGTACTAGGCCACAGCGCAAAA
The DNA here is from genome assembly GCA_030449065.1 of Oceanodroma leucorhoa. NCBI lineage: Eukaryota > Metazoa > Chordata > Aves > Procellariiformes > Oceanodroma > Oceanodroma leucorhoa. The sequence goes on from JASVER010000016.1 coordinate 9,656,073, forward strand.
TAGCCTGTGCCTCCTCTGGGGCTCCTACAGAAACTGTTTTCTCTGGTTTACAGTCTGTAAGGTGGGCTGATATTTCTGGACATATGCCTAGCACATTGTGGACTCTGTAACACTAATCTAAACTTACTGAGCATGCAGATATTTCAGGGACAGGAGCTGTACAACTTACTCGTAAGTAGATAACTGGAGATAACTGGGGGCTGCTTGTCACTGCAGACCCACCTGTTTAGGTACAGCCCCTGCACCCTATGAATTTACAGCAGGAGCTCATTAACAACTTAGTATTGGGCTGGAAAGCATCTTTTTTTTTTTTTTTCCCCCCTTCAGGATCATCCTCTATTATGTTCCCAGCAATCTGGTGGCCATCAACACCTTGCTGATAAACTGGAAATCTTCACCTTCTTCCATCCTCACCTCTCAAACGACCCATGAAAGAGTCTTGGGAGATCAAAGAAATCCTCTTCCATCCTTATCCTTCTGACAGAGAGACTGATGGGATTTAGCACCCATGTGGGAATATGAGCATTGGTAACTGGGGAGTGGTAGGGGTGGAAAATGATTGGGGGGGTAGGGGTGGTGGTGGAAGAGCCCAGAAGATGAATTAACTGTGGGGAGGAGGCGCATACTGAATTGTGGTATCCGTAGCAAGTGTGAGAAGACAGAAGAGAAATTACTTCCTCTGCCCCAAATAAAGATCAAGGAGTATTTGCATTCAAAGCAGTTGGGTGTTGCACATATCTCATCTCTTCAGTCACTTTCTTTTAATTGGAAATCCTCACTAATTAATTGTTCTGCAAATTCTGCTCCTGCACATCATATGTCTGAAGGGCTTGCTTGTTTCTCCAGTGCTAACTGCATGTGTTCCTTGCCCTTGCATTTTGCTGTCCAAAGCCAAATAGAAAGTATAAAGGAGTTAGATGAGAGAACTAGGGGATTCTGTGAGATTTTTAAAAGATCCTGCAATTCCAATATGTTAAAGTATAGGCCTACATGCTACAGATAACCAAACAAAATGTCCAGTAAGAGTTATCCATTATTCATCCTATTTTTTTTCAGCAATTTTAGGCTTTATCTTGAATTCATGTCAGCAAACTTGGCAACCTGGGGGCTTTTCACAGCACCTTAGGCAGTCTAAAGTGGAGCTGATGAATAATCAGTGATGGAACAGCTGTTATCCAGAGATAACAGAGGACTTCAGGCTGCAGATGTGCATGGGGTCAAGGGAGACAATGTTGTGCATGAAAAAGTCATACAATGGAGTTCTGTGTATTTTCTTCAGATTTGAAGAACAAAGAAGCGACGACCTTTTGTCTGCTGCTGTCATTCCCTTATTCACCATTAAGGTAGTTTTCTTTTTTTTTTTTTTTCTTAATGGGAGGTATTTTGAAATAGACTCCTGTCAATCATGCCCTGAAAAAGATGAGCCCATCCATGAGCAGAATCCTTTTTAAAAGTTTAAATATTCTGAATGTCAAAACGTGGCGGTCAGGTTCACATAGCGCTTTGGATACCTGTGATTTGGACGTATTTGTTTCAAAGACAGGTTCATTTTTAATCACTGAGTATGCCAAGTTTCAAAGGACAAATGAAAAATAGAAGAAAACAAGACTATACTCTTGGGTTTAATAAAGATCTTTCCAGCCTCCAACAGTGGTCAACAGCATTGTGTAAGAATAGGGCTAGCAAAGAGAGACAATTCTTTCTGTGTATCCTCCTGGTATCTGGCAGTCTGTGATTTAAGGGGTTTTGAGTTGAGGTTGTATCCATGTGTTTGTGTTGAATTGCATTTATGGACTATTCTTATGTAGATTTGTCTTTTTTTTTTTTTCTTTTTGTGGTTAATCAATCCAAAGTTTCATAATTGATACTTTATAGGAAGAGGTACTTCCTCTGTTTGTTTTGACCTTGCCATCACATCATTTCAGGTGAAGTCCGTTAATATTCGTATGGTGAGAAATGGTGAATAACTGTTCCCTTGTTGCCTCTCCATATCCGTCACAATGTTACATATCACTGTTGTTCCTCAATTACAGTCTTCGTCTGCTTAATCTCTCCTTCCTCAAAAGTCATCTCCTGCTTTTAAGCATCTTTGCGCAGTATTTCACCCGACCCCCAGCGCGGCCAGGGGAGCAAACACGGTGCAAGCGCTGTGCTGCGCCATCGATGGTCCTGCAGCACGTGCTGAGCCCAGCTCAGCCGTGGGCAGGTGCCCGGCACCTGGAGGGGGGCAGGCAGCTCCTCCCAGCCCCTGCTGCAGCAGTGCCCAAACCTCTGGAACACTGCCCTGCCAGGGGAAGGCAGGCAGGGACAAACTTTGTATAACGGTGTGCCGTGGGGCCGGCTTGCCAGGAAAGTCAGGGTGCCTTGCCTGAGGCTGAGCATAAACCTCTCTCTTCCCCCCGGCAGGAACGCAGCTGCGAGAGGGCAGGAGCCCYGGAGCAGAGCCCTGTGCCAGCTGTGGGCCCGGGAGCGGGGCGTGCTGCCGCCTGCAACCGCCCCAGCCCAAACATCTCCCCCGGAGCTGGCCACAGCCAGCAGGCTGCATTGTGTGTTTGGCTGTGGGTCCCTGTCCCACGTGGCCACCCCCCTGCTATGGGGCCGTTATTTATTCCTCACCCGAGATCCTTAATAAACTGATTACGTTCTAACTGTTGGGATTTTTTTTTTAAGGAAGGTGAGTGCTCACAGATCACCCCCCCAGCTAGGCAGGGGTGCACTGCTCCTCTGTGGASCATCCCTCGTATTCAAGAGAGAGAGTGTTGTGTTGCGTTCAGTTGAGAAATGTGAGTGAGAGCACACAGCAGTTTTGTTCCCAGCCCAGCTTGTTATTTTTTATGGTTCCCATCCCCAACAGAGGACAATGGCTTCTGTTGCTCTAACAGTCCATGGGAAGCTGGTGTTTGACAGTACACTCCAACACTTCTGTTTTGTTTTTCTGTTTGGTTTTTTATTTTACTGTTGAAGTTAGGATTTTAGCTCTTTCTTGTTGTTGGGGTTTTCTTTAATTGCTTTCTCCCCTCCTCCACACTTCATTCTTCTGGCATACGGCTGCCACTCACCAGCTGTTCACAATTCCTTCATCCCCTCTGTTTTCAGTGCCACACCACCACGACATAGACTCAAAGGACATTTTCTTCCTTGCAGGAGGCTTCCCATGCCCACTGAATACATTTAATAAAACTACTTTTCTCTCTCTTTCCTATCTTGGAGGAAAGTTATTATATCTGTTCTCCTCACATAATTCAGATTGGCCAGTCTGTCATCCTCAAATTGCCTGAGTTTTTCTTGGCTGTTTTTAGATCCTAGGATGACTGATCTTCCTTTCTCCCTGGGAGAGCAAGCTCATCTGCAAAGTGAGTACTCAATAATTACTTTTCAACAAAAAGTTACTCATCAACTCATAAATCCGGTCTCCTCTTCCCCTGCCCTTTCCATTTTGTTTTTTGCAATTGGATTTTTTTCCTAGTCTGAAACTTAACCAAAAATCAGCGCATTCCCACATATCAGCAAATGGTACCCAAAAGAGGCAAACTGGAATGACATTGTGAAGCCACCGGTTACAGCAGAGTCATCTGCTGAAGGGAGGGAGAATAGCTATCGCTCGGCGAGGTGCAGAGCATGGCAACTCCCACCGTTGCTAAYGGGAGAAGAGGCCGCTGAGCTCTTCTCAGGAATGTACTGTTTTAATTTCTAATTGAGTTATTTGTTCACTTGTTAAAGAACTCATCTCTTAGGGCAGTGACTCTCAAAGACAATAATAGTGGCCGCATGCAGCCACCAGGGAATTCATTGCAGCCACAAGACAAAAACTTGCTCTGATTGTTCAGTTCTGTTTTGACTTAAACTGTCAAAACTGTGGCCACCATTAATTTACTGTGATGGCACGTGTCACAGTTGCTTGTCTGAGAGTCGCTGGTTAGTCCTGTCTCTCTTTTAGGCACTTGGAGCAGGAGTTCCCAAGCTGCAGTCTAATGGACCAAGTCAAGTAGCCTGCAAAGCCGTACTAACATTGTGCATCGGCATTGTCTCTCTAATGTTTCAGTTAAAAGCGCTTTGAGAAGGAGTGCGACAGGCTGCAGGAAACACCAGGGTGCTCCATGGCTCCAGAGGAAACCGGGACCATCAAACTGACAGGTCAGGTTTGCTCTCAGAGCGCGTCTTTGCCAGTCTCCACTCCCAGGTGACCAGTGCCTTCTGCTGGCCAGGCTCCCTGTCCCTGGCTTGTGTCTTCCAGATTTATCCTTTGCCTGTGGGGCAACCTCACAGGCATCAAAGCAACCCCCAAAACCTGTTTCTCTACTGAACCAGCCATGTCAGACTTTATGTGCAAAGAAGACCCCTCCAAAGACTCCTAATCCAAGAGCCTCTCACRGCTAGATTGACTCAAAACCAATCCCCTCCAAAAAAGATCCTGCTGATGAGATGTCTTCTCTTTCATTGCTCATAGACAAGGACAAAATTAAACACATCAAACATGCTTAGTTTCCAAAGGCAAAGTGGCAATATGTCGCACAAAAGATATACATMTATTCATTACTTTTACTACTTTTACTACCTTCCTTTCTTGTCTTTTCCTCTGGTCCTTATCCAGCTTCCAGAGGAGCCATTGTGCAGGGAGAATCAAGAACAGATTTCTGTGGTAGGAAGTAAAGGACAAAATCTTCCCTGTTTTATTGCACAATATACTATACTGTTCCCTTACCAGAAAACGTTTTATGAGGATACTGTTCCTCATATGAAACAGTCTTCTCCCCTATAAATGATCAGCTTTGTATTATTTTTTAATTATTTATCAACATATCACCAAACCCCTTGTTTTAACACCCTCCCCCTAAAGCCCAGCTTTATAAAAGTATTTGCTTGTATGGCTTAGGACAGTACTCGCATGTGGTTCAAGGCTTGCAAAAAATAACCAAAAAGAGCAAAAGAAACTTGGGTGCTTTGGCTTTAAGGAAAAACATTGACTATGGACAAATATTASTAATATCCTAACTGTGAGATAAGAAGGTATTGATTTGCTATTGATGGTCTGTATGAGAACTGCTTGCAAAAGGTAAATAGGGGACCCCTGAAATTCCTGAGACATGACCAAGCAGTCGGTTAGAAATACTTATTACAAAACAATGCAGCCCAGGCAGAGTGGAGGCATCCAGGAAAGGTTGTGGGCGAGTTGAGTAACTGCTGACCAAGGAAAGTCAGCAGCAACCCAGGTAGGTCAAGAGCAACAGTGGGAAGCAGGCTCTGCTCCTGGGTTTGGGTCTCTTCCCAGGGGGAAGCTGGACTAGACTCCCTGTAGCCCTGCAGAAGAGGTGACAACTCAGGACCGGTGAAGCTTGGATAAGGAGATGCCAAAGGCTGGCATATGAGTTTGTTTTAGGAAGAGAGTTTGATCTTTCTGACCTTGTGAGCCATTTCAGTATGCGGAGAGACAGTCCGTGTGTGTGTGCATGATCTGTGTAGGCCATGGGCAGGGGCTGGATATGCTCTCCATGCACAGACCTGTGGTGTAGCATGCAGGCTACGTCTGTTGCTGCTTCAACTTCTGTTTGTCTTCTCCACAAACACTGGGGAGTCTCCAGAGGTATGTGTGGTGAAGGTACCTGGGTCTGCAGCACCTGCAGAGTGGCTGGTGGAGGTTACTGTCCTGCCTACGAGCTGTGAAATGCTCACGGTCCGCCTGAGCAAAGCTCCTGGGAAAAAGAGGTGGTGTGTCTATGGCAGATGCCCTCGTTTGCCGGTGATGGAGGAACACGCTGCTGGCACCAGGCTGCTGTGCCTGTCCCCAGCTGCTGACAGAGGCCCTCATCTGCTGCCTCTGGTTCCTCTCAGGTGAGTAGTACATGTGAGCAAAATACACAGGTGGCGTAAGTCCCTCGAAGCCTCACTTACTCCTCCCTGAGGTGTAGAGGCTGAGTTCAAGAGGTCCAGGAAGCTGCCGGTGGCCAGCTGGGACTGAGAGCCCCGACCCCTCCCAGGGATGGGGCAGGCAGTCCTTTCCTCTCCTTCACTCTCTCAAGCAAAACAAAGAACAGGGCTCACTCTATTTAAGGGTCATTCTGGAGCTCTCACTGAGGCAGCTGACCCAGTTGTGTCTGGCGCTGTAAATGATGCAAAGGAAAGTTAGGCGCTTCCAGGATAAGGCAGCAGCTAAGTATGTGTTTGGAGGTTTTTTTTTCAGTCATTACTTTGGGATTTTTTTAACACGGGTGCCTGTTTTCCCTAAATCAGAACCTCTTCCAGTTCACATCCCTCCCCCACCCCAAACACGATGTAATAAAATGAAGCTGGTTCAAAATACCTGTGTAAATACTCCCTAAAATGCCATTAAGACCCCATGTTTTCTACGGCAAGTCACTTTAAAGCTGAGACATATATCTATTTTGCGGGATGCTGTGGGCTAGGATTTGATGGGTGCATGGATCCACAGGCACGGTTCTGCAAGGTCAGAGTGTGAATCTTCCGACTAAGCGAGCTCACCTTTATCCAGAACAGCTCCTGCGTTCAGCAATGAAGGCAGCTTACATACTGTGAAACTGTTGAAGGAAACAAAAAAACCTAGAGGGTGTTTCTCCCTAAATTAAGTTTGAAAATGTACCAAGCCAACAGTGGCATAAGGGCACAGAGCAGCAGCGCGTGACTGCGGTACAGGGAGTTCTGAACTGCAAAATTATTGGGAGGACAGAAGTCTTCTCTTTCAGAAAGGATGAAGGTTTCTGACATTTTAAGCTCAAATCTGATCTTACTTAATCTGTTTCATCACTAATTTACTTTTTTGCACCTATTTCTAGCATGTATATGACATGCCGATTAGAAGAGACAGCTGTGCTGCGAAGTAACTGTGTCTGCTGTCTTAACACTGAGCATGGCAGCTTGTTTCTGAGCTTATCCTAAATCCTTCACTCGCCCAGAAGTGCCGGGGGCTCGTGGGCGAAGCTGGGACCCCTCCAGGTGAGGAGGGCATCGGGGAACGGTGCCAGCTCTGCCAACTCTCCCGTGCTCGCCTGCGGGAGCGAAAGGTCTGCAGCGACTCTGCCCTTCCTCGCGAGGGAGGGAGCCGCGGCCGCAGCCTCAGTGCTTGTGAATCCATAGCTGTGCGCCTGTACTTCGTGCTTCTGTGGCACGTCTGATATGATCAGCTTTGTTTTCAAGTACTGCTGTGGAGATTTGTCATYAACTTCTTCGTCGCGTTGTCACGCTGTCCTCCTCCCCCCCCTCCCTGCCCTCCACCCCCTTATCGGTGCCCCTCCACCTTCCCCCGCTCGAGCGCACTCAACAAGACAGTCTGAATTTTCCGTATCTACTTTTTTTTTCTTTCCCCCCCTCTTTTGTCTTCTGGTAACAGCGTTTGGCATTTCCCGGACAGCCCGTACTCCATAAGGCCTCAGTGTCTGAATACGAGGACGGCTTGAACGTTGCCTGCTGAGACTGAAGAAGAACTTGAGTGAAAATAATCCTCTCTTTTGTTCCGCTTGGGTTGCTTTTTGTTTGCCTGACAGATGTTCGGCCCCTGTGCGTGTGCACGGAGCGGCTCCTCCGCCGGGCCCTCTGATCCGCCAGCTTATTGATTTCTGCCTATCTGTGCGGCTTGTCTCCAGCCCTTACAGATGCGAGGGCTGCGGCCCRGGCGGCAGCCCCTCTCCTTTGCACACAAATAGGGCGATCCTCTATTGTGAGGGGGCTGGCGGAGGAGACCTGGCCTCGCTCCCTCTTGAGCCGTTGTGACAAATTCAGACAGGTTTTGGGGGGCAGAGGGGAGAGGCRCATCAAGCACTGAGCCGCGATGCTGCGTTTTGACATGTCRTGACACGCTATCACGCAGGTACCCRAGTAAACGGGAAGGAAAAGGCTGCGGGCAGAAAGGCCTCGGAGCCTTGCACTGTGCCTGTGTGTTACCTCAAGTTCATATTTCAGTCGCTTGACTGATGGACGTGGGGATCAAAGCTGTCGCCAGGGAAAGCCTTGTAAACCGCAGTACGTGCTACTGCCCTGCTCCTCCTCCGTGGCATTGCTGCACGCTGCTCCGAGTTTCACTGACTGGCCTAGCCACGCAGTCGCTGCATCCGAGACTTTCATCTTGCAATTAATGGCCCTGTAAGCCACTTGTAATGCTTTTTTCCCATCTTGTTTTTTTTGTTTTGGCTTGAGTTTCTGCCTCCTGAGTAGTGGCACAAGGACTCTGGCAGCATAAAGGTGTCAGGGTGCTCTGCGAGGGAGGCATGCTGCAGACCTGGATCCATGTTTCGGCATACAATTGTAGGCTCACTTTGCTGTTGACAGCCATTTGGCTTTTATTTGTCCCCTTACATACGTCTGTGGAGGTCTGACCCACCGCTGGCTCTAGTGTTCTGGATGGAGAGTGGAAAACGAGGCGGTTGTTTTGCCTCACTCAGCTGTCTGCCCTCCATCAGCCCATGCCCCCAGAAAGCAGTCGCTGCGCACGCTGCCCACCACGTCCCTGCGACGGCAGCTYGTCGCTGGTCTTTGTAATCCACGTGCAGAGCGGACACACTCTCAAGGTGCATCCCTTTCTCTGGGGCTGGGATAAGGGCTATAAGGGCAGCTCCAGGGTGCGTATCTCCCACCCTGCCAACCTATTACATGCCTTGCACCTACAGTGAGCTCACTGTCTGCAGACCACCTTTTCTGCTCCATATCACGTTGCCCTGCCTTATCTCCCCTCTCCCTAAAGTGTATCACATATCGCCRTGCATGTCAGAGCCTCCAGAGCTATGACTGTGCAGTGGCTAGGGGAGGGACGTCATTTGATTTCACTGATGCTATTAGGCACTGGGTTGTCACTTAATACCACAGTAGCTGGGCACCAGCTTATTGAAAACTTCGCTAGCTATGTGTTAATGACCTGTTGCTTTATGGGATATTTTACCCCGCAGAAACAAATACGGACACGTTTGTAGTGCTACAGAGTTCATCTGTTCTCCTCCTGAAGTGTTGCTCTTTGCTTGCAAGGGTTGGGGTAGCTCGGTTTGGACTTGTTAAGGCAAAACTCCCGCTGACATGTAGTAGTCAGTTGGATCTTTCCAAGAGGCTGTCAGAGCTGGCAGTGATACTTCACATGGTCTCAAGTGATTTTATAACAACGTGAAAAGCAGGCAGGGAGGGAAACTGAGTTTGCAGCCTGTGGTGGCCTGCATTGCAGCTCCAGCTGCATTACGGTTACTGGATCTGAGACTGAAACCACAGTATGGTGCCTCCCAGCCCTCAGTGGATGCTTCTCATCGACAGCTTGCTGGGACAGGGCTCAGTCAGAGCTGGTGGCAAAGGAGATGTCTCCATGTAATACTTCTTTGAACAGCATCTAGCAGTAGGCTGGGAGGAGAGACTTGGACAGCATCTGTAGGGCAGAGCAGATGTTCCACGCAGCCGCTGCCTGCATCTCTGTGTACTACGGCAGCACCGTAAGGGTCGCCTTCACGCTCATGGGTAAGACAAACAACTGCTCCTCTCAGCATCAGTTCAGGTGCATCATGCATCATGCAGTTCAAGCAGGGGTGTGTGTATGGGTCTTTAATTTAGGGAAAATAACATGGACAAGCCACAGCAGTATCAGTAGCCAGCAACTTTCATTACCCAGTTCAAGCCAGGAAGGACTGCAGGTGATGTATGAACGATTCCTGACTGAGGATGAAGGGGAGAAAAAATTCCAAAATCCATATCTGTTGATCCTCTGAACTCAGGGGGTRGGGGTGATAAAAACTTCCTCTGGCTTTTGGGTAGGAAACGCYTTGTGGGTGTGGGAGGATCAGTGAAAAGAGCTCTGTGCATCAGTCGGTACCTGCAGGACAACGTAATGCACCGCCTCGCACAAGTGATTTSGTACACGCATATCTTTGCAAAGGCTATGTTATAACTCTCTGTAGGCACCATTAAACCAATACAGTGGGAGTTATGTAAAGCAGTTATATTCCATAGGTGGTACCTGAAACCCAAGCTGCGCCCATGCTGAGTGTTAGAAAGGGAAAATCAGTATTTGGATTAATTCCTTTGACTTGTTTCTGTCTTTACTCTCACAGCCCTTCCCCTTGCCCCGCACAGCCTCTGGGTGATGTTGTTGTTTGCAGGGCTGTGTGCGAGCTATTCTGTGACTTTTCTTTTAAASCAGTTCTTTGAAATTCTGCTGCTTCTGTAATGGGGTTTCAGTGCGGTTGCGTCACTGTTGTGATGGTCTGTCAAGCCATCTAATTGGGTTGTCTCATTAAAACTTACAATCAGCGCTTACAAGGCAGCAATCCTGTAGTCCAACACTGTAGCTAGAGCCACACTGGCTGACCAAGCGCCTGCACGTGGGTTGGGATGTGGATGCAGAGGTCGACGGGAACCTGCGTCTCTGTGAACTCATCCCATATCTTCTAAGATGAAGCTTGAATCTATCAGCCCACCTCCGACTTTACCTTCTCTGCAATGAGACTAACTGGAGCAATTCAGTTAAAATCAACAAATAGGTGGCTTTTAGTCTCCAGTTCAGAGACAAGACTAGTTCTGGGATCTCAAACTGGACACTCAAAGATCATCCACTAGTCCCTGCTGGATAGCTTGGCCTTGATGCTTCTTTTTGTTAGTGAGAGTGTGAGRAGGAAATGGTGCAAGAAAAGGGCACGTTTCTGTAGTCTCTAATAGAAACTAAATTCTTGGAGTAGCTTCAAAATGTATTCTGGCTTTGAATGGAAACAGTTTATGAAAAAAACCTCTACCTGTGCAGGTCAAAATAACAGTTAAACCACTGCAACTGAATTCAGAGAAGTCTTTTTTTTTTTTTTTTTTTTTTAAATCTAAGTCAATTAGGCAAAAGGACCTCACTTATTTCAGGAGCCTGATTCACTGTCCTTTTTTTATTTTAACTGCAATGATGACTTCTTCTAGCACCATAGTTGAATTTAACTGGGAACATGAATTTGAGCTCAGAGCTCCAGGTCTGGGCACAGAGTGAAAATGAGGGCAGCTTTCCTGCCAACATCAGGCTTAAACTGAACATGGGGTTTAAACTAAACTGCCAGAAACCACTCTTACATGTTTGTGCAGGAGTTTTATGGGTTAAATTCGGCACATGAATGCCTAATTTAACAGATGCCTCTTTGGCCACTGTGACTCCCCAGACACTTGGAGAAGAGCATCTTGGCTGTTTGGTGCTTCACTGAGTTTGATGCAGAGTGTCCCTTCTTTGACAGAGAAACATCTTAACAGAGGCGAAGGGCACCACAGCCCCTGACTCTAAAGGCTGTAGAGACAAAAAAAATACATTTGACAGTTCAGATGTAATAGCCTGCACTGAATCAAGAGCCTGCCCATTCGAGACTGTAAGYTCACCAGCTCTGCACTGAGGGCCTGGAGAAATGAGGGGGAATCGTGTTCCTGCGGAAATGCTTTTGGCTGTGACCAAGCGCATGGTCTAGTTGAAACAGGACAGCTGGCCAGGAGACACTGGCCACCCAGGTGACATCTTTAGAGAGTTAAGGAGTGCTGATAAACTTTGTTATGCATCAGTCTAACAAATGTGTAGCCCAGGCTGAGCCACGTATCACACTGGTCTTCACAAGAGATTGTATGAATTCTGTTCGGCATCACTTAACGTGCAATACGGTGTGGACAGCAAAGTTTTCCTTCACCTACCTCACACAGTGATCCCCATGTTGGAGTCATATGAAAAAAATCTAAGTGTCACCACTGAAATCTTCTTGTTTGGTTGTGTTTTTTTAAAGAGCAGTTTAATGTAAAAGCCTCACTAAGTACCAGCTGAAAACATTTTGCATCACCCTTTAAAATGTTTTTACTTCAAATTTTGTGGGTTAGCTCAGGGTGAGCACTTCTCTTGGATTTTGTGAAAAGCCATAAAACCCCAGACTTGCGGCTTATTTTAAATCAGAGAATGAAAACGCACTGCACGGCTCTTCCAAAGACAAATATCTTTCATTTTTAAAAATCTCATTTAATTGTCATTAATCAAGCCATCCCCTGCGCTAATAAGATGGAGGCGGGGAATGGAATGCCATTCCGGCTCAGGCAGCTGTTGTGCGTGTCAACCAGTTTCAAAATGCTTGGCAAAAGTTGTAAATGCAGTTCTAATGAGATCGACTTGTCTGCAACTAGCAAACAAATACCAGCCGCACCAAAATGTTTGTTTGCCATGGGACTTAATGGAGATTGTGTTAATCGTTCTGCATTCAAGGGTTACATGTCAAGAAAAGTTCAGATGAAGCATAAGGCAGTGACACTGGAATGCAGCTTTGTCCAAAACGGTGGCTTATATAAAATCTGAGAAAAAACCTCCCCCTTCTCTTTTTTTCTTCTCCCCCTCTCCCCCCATCAGGCCTCTTAACTTTCTGCTATCTCAGTGCATGAGGTTCTTTGCAAAGGCTGCATAAGCAACCTACAAATGGAAATACGTTTTTTACTGATATGTTTGAGGATGGGCTCCTGGAATGGGACAGGCTCCTGGGACACTCTACAGCATCTCTCAGCTCCCAGGTACCCCAGCTGGGTACGGCTCCATCAGCAGCCCAGGTTGGTTGTGGAGAAGAAGAGGCACTCAGCTGAGCCACCCAAGGTCTCCAGTATGAGAGCATAGCGTTGAGAGACCAATAAACAGCTTGATCATCCACCAGACCTGGCTGCCAAGCTGATTACAACCGTTTTTCACAAAGCCTGGTTAAACAGAGCATTGGTCCAGTGGGGTTGTAATCCTGTTCAGCTAAGCCACCTTAGTGGGCCAGGCACTGCAGATGTCACGTACCCACACCTGGGTGGGCACCTAGGTAACTCAGCACATCAGTGACTTCTTGTAGAACCACCAAGGAGATCATCAAACTTGTGTGGCTGGAGAAAGCCAAGCAACAGAAATATCTAAATTTCAGAGAAGTCAGGTCTCAGGTAAGCCAAAAGCACTTTACCCCAACCATGAAGTATCTATAACGCTGCAGTACAACTTGCAATCTTCCACATCTTGTTCCTCTTCCTCAGCGAAAATGTGAATCCTGTTTTTTAACTTTCCTTTTATGTTTTTTTGATCTAAAGTGCAGAGGACTGGTTGAATTTTTGGTACCATGACTACTCTCTTGCCAGTACCCCTTTAATGTGTGTCTTGTGCCAAAGAATATTAATTATTGTAGGCTACAGTAAAGTCCATCCCTACCCCCACTTGAGCCTCTGAAATGAACAGTGAAGTTGAACTTTGCCAGCAACTGTTAGGAAAAGGGCCAAGAACAGCCTAACAGGAAAGATACTGAGGAATTTTTGTTTGGTTTTCAGCTAAACCATGTTTTTGTAATTATGAATACTTTGTTGAAATTGCTTAGAAAAGGAAGTGCACATAAAATGGTCCATACAATTAAACTAACTACATATTAGAGTTGAAGGAATATAAAGCTGGTCTCACTCTGTTGCACTTACACAGGCAAAACCCTTCTGAAAAGGAATTTGGCTTGAGAAGGCAGATCTGGAGACAAATCTTAGTTAAATTCAGGCCCATGTGCCATATTGTCTGGTTTACGACTGCCCCAAATGGCCTAAAAGCAAAGGACATTCACACTAAACAAAAGCAATGGCTGAAAGAAAGAGAAGGAGGAATTGGAAAGCTGTCATTTCCAAATCCCTTCCACTCCAAAGCTGGTTCCTGACTCTGGATCAGAAACCCTGAACAAGCACAGTTTTAGGAGTATAAAGTAACTGCTATCTTCTACTAGACTGGGAAGAAACAGGACTACTTTGTTTTGCTCAGACTCACATGAATGCTGCTTTAATCATTCCCCACTTGCTCCAGCTACTTCTCCCCAAGCTTAGGTTTGTAAAATCCTGAATCACCAAATTGAKATCACTCACCAAGGCAGCTTTCTCTTGCTTTCCAGGATAGATGATTCTGGGGTATTTTCAAGTGTGGGAAATTACAACTTTGTCCCCTAAGTAAATAAACAAAGTAAAGAACTAAGTTGCGGTAGGACCACTTCAAACTGCTATACTTCAAACAGTGTTTTATAATTTCCATTTAAATGGTTTTCTCTAGGAAATGGCAATAAAATAGAAGCAGCCTGCTCCTGACTCCCAGCACACTGAGGCACACATAGTGTTACAGCCATATCTCACTGTAAAAGGAAAAATGTCATCCTAGAGTGAGAAAGCTCAGTATTTGGTTTATAAACAACATTTTCTGATTCAGCCTTAAGAAAGTCTTGGTTTTAGTTAAAGGAAAATTAAAGTTGTCCTTGACTGATACAGCAAGTGATACAGTGAACTAAACTTTTAGAAGCATATATGCAATATATACGTCCTGTCAAGCACTTTCACTTTCCATAGTAACAACCCCCCTCCCCTGTACACAAAATGGATTTGATGCATAAACAATATTGCTGAAAACATGTCCAAAAATAAAGCAAGGTCTGCTTTACTACAAACTTAGTTTTTAAGGCCGATTCTGACCTTGTACGGTCCCTTATATAAGCAACAGTATGCTGCCATTTGGCTGAGATCAAAATAAAGCCTCCCATCTCCTCAATAAACAGTACCACAAAGCACATTATAGTGGGAAACTGAAGTATGTATGACTATTTTTACCCACACCGTGTGTAGTTGTGTTGAAGCYTGTGATAGCAACTAACTATTGCCATCTTAAGGTGGCCCTCAGTATCGCTGCAGATGAAGTCAAGCTAGCTGTTGCTGCTACTCTGCACTGTTCTTGTTATATATCCCGTCACTTGCAAGTTCTCGAACAAGGCGGTTAGAAGTGCTCGCTCCAAGGTTAGTCAAATCCTGCAGTACAGCTCTCTTTTGAAATACACGTGTAATGTATTTAAAATTAAGAAAAAGTATTGCAAGGTAAACATTTTCCCTCTCCCTCCTTTCTCCTACATAAAATTTTATTAAAGACATCTAATCCCTGGCCAAGTAGATCTGCCAATCCCAGACCTCTGCTTCTGGCAACCGTAAGTGGTATCGTTGCATTTCTTTTGTCTAGCTGTACCTCAATAGCCTACCTGCCTAGACAGTTTTGTAACTGAGATAGTGCTCAAGGTGCTTCATGAACTATTAATTTACATTGTAGACATGGTGCGAGATGACTACTGACCTGATTTATACATAGGAAGTGCAGGCACAGAACTAAGGAGAGTTGCAGACAGTCGGGGCATTCCTACCTTTCAGCCGTAGGTGATGACAATCTTTGCAAACAAAGCTAAGTAACTTGGTGGATTAAAAAAAAAACCACCACCCTCTTGGTGCCTTTTATCTGTAAGACACATCTGACATCTGTAATTTTTGAATGTGTTTTAATACTAATGAGCAAGCAAGTAACTTCTAGCTGAGTGGCCCCATGAACATTTTTGTACTTACACATCTTCTGTCACTCCTGCAACTTCTGACTCTGAGCATGAGCGGTCATCACCGCATCAGGGAAGGGCATAACTGAGAAGTTAAAAACAAATTGGGAAACAAACCTTCCCACGTCACTGGTTCCAAACCCATTCACAGAGGGAGTGAATGCAGTGCTACCTTCTGTAACAGAAATTTGTTATTTTCAGCCCAATGGGCCTGTGAAAAAGCTCCCATCCCCTCCTAGTTCTTCAGCCAGATGTACTCTGCAGGGAAATGGAAAACTGAAAAAGATAAAAAATGGCCATCTCATCTGCACAAGTGCTCCAACAGGACAGCACCGACACACGGTGACAGGAAAACTTGCATCCCCACACCTGCTGTTGTATCTCTTCTGAGATTGCAAATGAGACCTGAACACTAATCACCTCGTCTTTCTCCTAAAACAACTTACAGAGACAGGCCTAGACACCTCACACTAAAACAAGTCATTCCTAAAATCTGTTGGACATGCATTTACTTTGRATGTAAAATTTACCCTTAAATATAAAAGCATCCAAATTTATCAAAAATTCTTTAAAATTGAATCAGTGCAACTCTCCTACACATTTGGCATCCTGTAAGAACATTAAGTTAACTCAAGTACAWATTAGATAGTTCCCCTTGTTTGTTGCCCTTCCCTTCCCTGTTTAGATCTTGCATACTGCAAATGGACCTGTCCCGAAGGCAGGCATGTCAACTTGTTACCCTCAGCTGCTTTTCGTTTCAACTTAAATACTCTTCAGTTTCACTAGACTTCACCAACTCTGCATCAAGCTGTAACAATCTATTGTGAAATATTTAAGCAATTCAACATAAATCTGGTATCAAAGACAGCCGAGCTTGAAGTGCTTTAATTGAATTTTATAGAAGTAACAGAGCATGTATTTAATTTGGTATTGCTGATTTATACTTCAAATATACACAAGCTTTCTGTTCTTAGAATTATTGCACCGCGTGCAGTTTGCTCAGTACAGAACAGCGGACAGCTACACAGTCATTCATACAACTAACCATGTCCACTTCAGATGACTTTTGCAAATAATGTTAAACAACCGATTAAGTTACCTGAACCTGTCTGGAAGTTCTGACTTGTGTGACCAAGTGACTTCAGGCCCAGTGTTATTCAGACTGGGATGCTGTGCTCCTTCCTTATTGCCCAACTACGCAGGGACAAGGGACGAGGTGTTCCCTCCTTACTCTGCCCAACAGTGGCACCCAGCGGTCAACTGTTTCTATGAACACTCTGGGAAACGGCTACTGTTCCGAGTTCCCACTCACTGGATTTCCTAAACACAGTTAAGAGTCAGTTTAAATGCACCAGCTGTTTGACTATTGAGATTCAAAATGCTACCCCCTATTTAAACTGTCTAAAAAGCCTGAGACTACCATGGCTGGTGAAGACTAGCCAGAGCTAGGAAAAATGCACAGCACCTGAAATGCTGCACAGAAGACAGCCAGCCACCTCCAAACAGGAAACAAGGTTACTGCACAAACACATCAGCAAAATTGCTCTTTTAAAAACAAGTATGCCACCTCAACCAACAAGGTATTTTATATGTCCTTTTCTAAATAGCTACAGACTGTGAAAGGATTCCTGGGCAAGAGAAGATTAGTTTGCCCTTGATGATGCAGCTCTGCTTTTCTAAAGGTCCTAGTACTCAAGCCAGTTTCCAGGAGTGCTATACAGCACATCAGACAAACAGGCTACACATGATGCAATTTCCCAAGAATCAAAAGCAACAGTAGGGCTAACAAAGCCCTCAGGCATTAACAGGCATTTAGCAATCTCCATACTAAGTTATTTTCCATCAGTAGCCATCAAAGGATGATGCTTCAGATTTTGGGCATTAACCAAATAGGAATACATAGAGGCTGAGCCTTCATGCGGAGTCCAGGACTAAACTCTGGAAGATTCCATTTAACACTCTTCCCTCTTACATACAAAAAAATGGTTTTAGGTGACTCATATTTATAGTCTCTGTAAATAAGTACAGAGAGGTCAAATGCCAGGACAGGATGTCAGAGAGATAAAGGAGAAGATAGGAAAAGCAAGCTATAAAGTGCAGAGAAGGCAGCACGAACACAACAAATGCTTTCCTCACTAAACCAAGGCTGAACTGAAAGCATTATCAGAAAAGTCTGTGAACCTAAATTTTAATAAGTTTAAAACTCCTCCATATTGTAGCAAAAGGGATTGCAAGAAGGGGATTAAACTGACATTGGAATTAGATCGGTTAATGGATTAAGATGAGATGAACAAAACTGACTTTTAACTCTTAGCCACTTCCTTACCATGAACTGTTCTGGTTTCTGAAACACACTATCACTTCTAACAAAGGTAGAAAATACTCAGCATTACAGTAATCGAACTTCTTGAAAAAATTTAATAAGACAAATGTCTTCATAATACAGGTAAATCGTACATCACAGATTACGTATTTATAAGTGGACTGAATTAGTCTTTTCGTAATTGGACAGTTTCCTCTTTAATTCCATCTTTTGTGACAATGCAAATCTTAAGTGCATCCCCAGTGTACACATCTCTCTCAGCAGCAGAAATAAAGACATCTTTAACCAGCTGCAAAGCCTTCTCCAGGGTCAGAGGTACGTGTTCCACATTTTGCATGTTCTTGAAGCCAATCTAAGAAAAGATGAAAGTGCATTTTAAAGGAAGTATGATCCATCTAGCATGAAAGCTGTTTCAGTCTCTGAACTAGAATGAGCAGATTTAGACAACTTAAAAAGAAGAAATGGTTGGTCTGTTTTAGAAACCCAAAGCTAGCAAAAGTATGCCTCCACACAGTTTACAGCTGCATGATCAGAACTTTGCCAATGTTGATCCTCTTACAAAAGTAACTAGAAGCAGATCCAGTACACAGCCAGCATAGCTCCTCCCGCCCATTCAGCACGTACAAGATCGCAATGAACATTCAGATCTGAACTGATCTAATTCTTCAGAAACTTCTCACTGGGTTAGCAGTATCAGAACAGCACACAAGCCTTTTCTCTAATCATTCTGTAGTTAGGAACATTTCTTAAAAGCAAATATTCCTAAACATACCTAGAATTCAAAAATAACAGTTTATATTGGAGCATAACCAATCCTATTAAATAGTGTATTTTAGCTGATAAACTTAAGTGTCCACTTAAGCATCAGAACTGGAAGAGGAGGGGAAGAGTCACTTACTATGCCTCAAACTCATAAGCGCTAAAAAGCAACTTACGACAACTTTGTTTCTGCAGAAGATACTCTATTTTCTTCAGCTAATAGAGTTCAAAACTAAGGCAAAGCTGAGAACCTGGAATTGTTTTTCTTAAAAAAAAAAAAAAAAAAAAAAAAAGGAAAGATTCTATTCCTTTCTCAGCTGATAAGAACTAAGAGTGCTTATGGCTTTTTTAAGCACAAAAGTAAGTTGTGCTGACATCAGGCTCAACTGACTAAACAATACCAATGCCAATACTGGCAAAATAAAATAAGTAAAACATGCTTTGGTATTTCTCTCATTCAACAATTAACAGTTTCAATTAAATATGAAAATATTCTTCACGTATTTTTAGACAGATTTAATTGAGTAAGTTTCCAGCAGTTTCATGTAAGAACATTCTTAGAAAATGGTGTCCGAGTTGTACAAAACTTAAGACTTTTAATCAAGTGTATGTTAAGTGATAAAATGTATTATATACACATACTAATTCTATCTTCTTAATTTAGTATTATTTCATGCTAAATAACAGGCATATTTATGTTATCAGCTAGGGAGAAAAAAAACCCTAACAGCTTCTATATATAATTCCCCAATTAAAACATTCACTTGTGTTTTAAAAAACAGGCAGTCCACTGTTTGTAGCATATTAAAAACCTGAACAGATTCTAAAGCAAAGCTTTGATTTCTCCTGAGAAGGTAGAGCCACGCAATTTATAAATGTATGGATTAACAATCCTACCTGTGATACATTTAAAACTTCTCTCAAAAGTAATATTCCCCGTAAGTCAAGCTACATTACTTTGAATGTCACAAATGTTTACTGAGATCATTAAAAAAAAACCCAACTATTTTACCTGGTTATCAAGCAAGGGTTGCAGCATGGCACTTGCTGATCCACCTGCTTTGAAAGAATCTCTCTGGTAGGAGCCYACTGGATCAAAGCTATATACTGCTCCCTTCCCTGAAAAAAAAAAGTACGTAATCACAATCCAGAAGGATTCTCAATACAGATAAGCATCAAACACTAGCTCTCTCCATAAGCAGCCCCTGGAATACCAGAGAAACCAGCAAACCTTTACCAAATAATACCGCAGTATGTTCAGACAATGCTTTGTACAGTAAGCTCACTATGGTTGTGACCTGGTACTATATGCAAGGTTATTTTCAATATTTAAGCTATAATCATGCTCTAACAGACATTTTCTACAGTACTTACCACAGAAAAAGTGCTGATGGAGGATAATCAGAGCAGGAGAATGTGCTAGAGCGCAGTGCTGCACAAAGAGCTCTGCTGGTTCTAAAGCTAGCACAAACAGGCAGTTTAGCCATCATTCTTGAACAATACAGTTCTTGAACTACCTCCAGAGAGCACGCTTGGATGCCTCTGCATCGCCTTCCTGGAACCAGGGATGATGCTCTGGTCTCTTACGCACTTCCCTCTGGAGTCCGACCAGGTTAYGCAAAGCTTATTAGCTTGCGCTGGCATCAGAGATGCAGACACGCTGTACCTCTGAAGCATCAGCATTTGATGAGGACATACTAGTCAAAATGCAGCACCTGGCCAAGCTCACCCTTTCTGTTCAGACAGGCTGCACCTGACTTAATAAACTGGCCAGTGCACTTGGCAGCACAGCACAGGCAGCTGAGCAGCCCTGACAAAGCTAGCAGAGATCCAGAAAGTAACAATCAGAACAAACCAACCTTGCTGCACCCAAATTAAGCCCATGCACACAAATCCACACTCTTATTCTCATCGATTGCTACAGCACCCTCATAATCTGAGATTTACCATTAYGCGGGGCAGACTAATCCCTTTCCAGATTCCACATATCGTAGACATGTCTTAGCAAGACTGGGAAAGCAGTATAACTTAATGGGAACAACAGACTGCGGGGAATGGTTGAAAATATCCAGACAAGACCACCTCTGAGCTCCTGCTCAAAGCCAGAGAACACAATATTTTAGCAACYCAACCAAACCATTGGACAAAGTCCAGTAAGTCCTGGAAGGGCTACACGTTAAACTACAGCTTCCATGTAGAAGTCATGATTTTCATTAGAGATCAGTTAACATTTAAAAATCTCTTTATAGAAACCTGTCTCTGGAGTACACCTTCATATTTAATAACCTCTACCACACTCTCAGGCTGGAGTAAAATAGATGCAATTTTACTGCTAACATCTCTTTTAAAGACACAATTAACAATTCCAGCAAAGCTGTTATAAAGTGTTCCAGTCTAGAGTAAAGTATGAGAGGTAAGCGACATTACCAGATTTCACTTGTAATCAAATAATTATAAAATAGGTTTTAGACTTTCAAACCTTCAGAAATGGAAGATCAAGTTAGTAGGAAACAAGTCAGATGCATAATATGCATTTGAGCTATGTAAGTACCGTAATGCCTAAAGGTAGGTGTTAGGAATAGAACACAAATGTTGTTAGTCCATCAGTACACCTGCGATGTAAAAGGATAGCTATTCACCTACAGAAATTTAGCCCCTCTTTTCTTGTGTTTTGTTTAAAGTCTTACCTTCTTCATCAAGTCCACCAATTATGTTGTAAACGTAGTAAGGAAAAAACCGTCGAGAATACAGAATTGTAGACAGCATTGCTGCAATAGCCCCAGTAGTCATGGTCTTGTTATTGGAATGCTTGTACATCTGCAAATGGTACCGCACATCCAAGAAGAAAGACAAACACTAAATTTTACACTCAATCAGAATTACATTTTCTGTAACCTCACTAAAGAAGAATCTGACACTAAGCAAGATTATTAACTAGCATGATTACTGAAAACACACTGGTCTAAAAGTAAAGCCTTCTTACAAGCCAAAATTTAACATTTCTCCAAAGTTTTTCAAAGAATAGATGTTGCCTCACTAACATTATCCTCTCCAGCTCTTCCATTCTTTAAATTTGTGATGTACACTTAGTAAGAACACAGCATCAGTTTCCCTTTCCTGATCTTTCACTAGCAATACAGCCATAGTTATGATACAAACACTTGAAGAAAACCAGCAAAAATTATATTTAAAACATATATATTATTGGTGTCAAATATGATACTAAGAATTTAAGTTTCTAAATACAGTAAGATAGTTAGCTACCTTTAATCTTGCTTCAATAATTTTAGTAAGGGTAAGGCAGTCACCATGGAAACCACTGCATCCAATGACCGTTCGTTCTGTTCTGTAAAATGTAAAGTTTTGTTGTGATTTTAGATTTAGTATGAACTATACCACTTTCTTACACGGTAGATTATTATGAAAACACCAAATGTATTTTCAGTTTCTCTAACACTATCAGAAACAGCTGTCTAAAATGTGGTAACATATTTTGTGTACAAAAGGTAACTGCAACCTACATCCTGGAGAGGACTCATTAAGTGCAGGACCACGCAGATGTCTTTCTTCAATCTACTGACTTCCACAGCAAGACTGACAAAAAGAAATTCTTAATTTCTTCATGCACCCCCAACTCTATTACCATTCAGAGCATCTGTTTTGAGATGGGGAGCCTGTTACATTGTATCACTCAGCCCAGTTTCACTCCACCTGGGCAGAGGACTGCATTAAGATTGTAGGATGGTTATGTAAAATTCATGCTGTAGGTGGTTTTCTGCGTCAGCACAACAGAAGTTATCCTGCTGTGGATGCGTTGTAGAAGGTTAGCTCTTTGCTCAGTTTCAAAACGTTTCACAAATGCTAACAATAGGAAYGAAGGTTTGAAATTTAAATTCTAGTAAATTAGCGAGAGTCAACAACCATTCACACACACTTACAGACTCACACAAAGCAGTCATTCAGAAAACAATTTAAACTGAAATCTTCTCTCAGCCTGTCACTAGAATTAAACAAAGCCATCATGTGCAGTATGCAGATTGTACCATAATAATTTCCATTTGGACAGTATCAGAGAGTTAAAGATATAGTAAGGAGTTAGCCAGGAGAAATGTAAGTTCATATGATCTTGTGTCATCAATTAAAAAAAAAAAAACATAACAAAAAAAATTGTTTACATAGCTGACAGCAGCCTACTAGGTAAGCACCTGCTACAGTCAAAAGAATGTAAACAATATGTATTTTTAAACCAAGGGGATGCTATCTAGGTGAGCCAAGATAAGCACACAATGTGCATAAAAAGTTCAATAATGGTTTACCTCTCCTAAAACAAACACCTCTTGGAAGTGCCAGATGGTTGACTAGAGATACACAGTACAACTGGCAGCAGTGGGCACACTTGTGTACCAACACCAGGTGTCCTGACAAAGCAGAACAAGTTACCACAGGATTAAGTTTTGTTACAGTTTAGACAAAAGTTCTTCTGATTATCCAGCCAAAAAAMCACCTAGCTTATACTAAGCTTTGTAACACGCTAAAGATGTTCTGTTATCAGCTGACTTCAAGAGCATGCAACAAGAAATCTGGCTGTATTTACAACATCACATCTTGCATTACAGCAAGAGTCACAATGACTCCAAAATCAATTTTGTTACTATCCTTTTTTTCTGAGAATTCTGCTTAAAGAAAATGATACATCATTCCAGGCAGGTGACATCCTCATCAATATAAAAAGATCTTTCATCTGTACCAATTCTTACAAGATCTGGACTTACAGTTTGTAGCATTTTGGACTGTCCCGGCAGTGAATTGCATAACCTTCACTCAGTCGTGTGTCAGAGGCAACGATAGAAAAGTCTTCTCCAGCTATCGCCAACACAGTCCTTAAAGAAGAGTATTCATATAATCATGACTTTTAGCACCAACATTTTCTTAGGCAACAGAGGAATAGACTAGATAGTAATTCGATATCCACACTCACGTTTTGTCAAACATCTTATATTCCTTGCTATGTTTCCCACTATGCACATCCCGACATGTGACTCAAGATTGGAGGAAGCAGATACTAGACATACTGAAGAAAATGTATGTACATGATTCTCTACTTTGACTAAAAACTGTATGGAAACTTGGTAAAACAGAGTTTCTATACAATGCAAGAACCAGACTCAATGGACTAGCAATTTTCAATGCCTCCTAATGAAAGATTCATCCTTCTAAACCAGTTTGGCTCTCCAAGCACAAACACTCCAGCCAAGTACTAAGCATCAGTATCATTATACTTAAATTATCATTGCTTTTTTAATCTGATGTTATTCTAGGTTATTGACTTCCAAATAGCTAGTTTTGTGATTGYCACGTGTGTGCTACCATTAAGTAACACACAGATATCCTTTAAAAAGCAGTTAGGCATTATAAACAAACAAACAAAAAATCTATAACAGTATCCTGGCCAGATCCTGTCACCAACTCAGAGCAAGTGTCTGTAAAACATCACCTACCTTTAACAGTTATGACAAGGTAGCTTTCAACCTAGTTGCAGGTTTAAAAGCTGGTAATATGACCATTACATGGGTTTCCTGAGTCACTATAAAGAAACAACCCTGCGGGGAACGGAAGGCACTTATTTGACCCGTAAAAATTCAGGGATCCCGAGTGTGCCAAAAGCCACACGGACATGCAAGAACACCCCGAAGAGCTGCAAACACCCTCGGGACGCTCAGGCCAGGGCAAGGCCGAGCCCAGGGCAAGGCCGAGCCCCGCTCTCCCCCATGCTGTCCCCCTTTCTCTACAAAGAGGCGCTCGCAAAGGGAGACAAACCCTCAGAGAGTGCAGGGGGGAGGCAAAAGTAAGAGGAGGAAGACCCAGCCCTACCGCCACTCTCCTCAGGGCCCCCTCCCCCAGGAAGAGGGTGCCTCAGCCCGCCCCACCCCCTGCCTGCGACTCCTCACCCTCCGTTAAAGGTGTAGGGCGAGAAGCGATACTGCACGGGCGCGCCGAGCTCGTAGCCCATCTCGGGCCTGGAGTCCGCGTAACCAGCGGTGGACAACATCCCGGCAGCGCAGCYCGGTGCTGTCTCACGGCAAAATGGCGGCAGCGGAGCCGGAAGTGGCGATCCACCGCTCTAGGAGGGTAGCGGCGGCCTCGTCTCGTCTGCTCTGGAGGACGTTAAGCCCCGCGCGGGCGGGCGGTGGGGGGCGCTGGCGCGGGGCTGCCGGCGGCCGTTGGGAGCGGCGCTGGCCGGTGCCCTGCTCTCAGCGGCCCTCTCCCCTTCCACCGCTCCCCGCCAGCGGGCGGGCTGCGGGCTCTGCCTCTGCCTGTCCCCGCAGGGCCCTTCCCAGCCTGGGCTTGGCGGAGTCCCCCTGGCACGGCGCGCAGCACCGGCACCGGTTCTTGCCCGGTCCAAGCGCTGCCAGCCCCTGTCTTCTGAGTGCCTGGTCACGGAAGCAAGCAGGTTGATAGCAACTGTGGTGAGGTGATCCAAGACCCCCTTGTGTTCGAGTAGGGCGGGAGCAGGGTGGCTCCTGCTCTGGAGCACCGTGAGAAACGCTGCGGAGAGTAAGGGTCAGGGAGCACACGAGGTCCTTGAGGTGGGTCGCGGGGTGCGGTGCCAGGCGCCGCGGCACAAGCAGAAACAAGCGGGAAGCGCTGGGGTGGAGGCACGAATAGGTGCCAGGGGAGAAGGACGGGGGAACAGGGAGCTGCATGGGGACCGTGTGGTYCTCTAGAGGAGAAGTGCGTCCCTCTGCTCGGGAAGAAGAGCTGCTGTTGCCGAAGTCCGCGCGGGAGCTGTGCACGGACAGCGGCGAGGGCGGTGGCGCTGCAGGGGGCGCGACTGCAGCAACCAGCAAGGGGCGGCGATTTGTACAGCTAGAAAATGGGGAACAACCTTCCAGCACAGGAGCCTGTGGCCAGGCCTGATGCAGGCGCCACGCGTACCAACGCTGACCACCGCTGGGGAACAACGGCCCCTGCCCGCCCAGGCAAGGCGCCGGCCGGCCCCGCTCCTTAGGCTGTGAGGCCGGTGGCCTCCCCAGCGCCTTAACCCCGGCGCCGACCTCCCCACGCCCTCACTGAAGATGGCGGCGGGGAAGGCAGTGCGGGCGCGCGGCGGAAGTGACGCGCTCGGGGCGCGCCGGCGGCGCGGGCGCGGAGCGCAGCTTGGCTCCCGCGGGCGCTGTGCGGCGGTGGCGGGGTGGCGCCGGGAGCGGCAGGTACCGTCCGCGCCGCGCCCGCCTTTCCCCCCGCTCCCCCCCGGGGCCGCCGCACGCCCCGCTGCACGGGGAGGGGGCGACGGGTGCCAACGCCAGCGGGGCCGCGATGGCGCGGGCCGGGCCTGGAGGACGGGGGCGGTGCGCGGGGCCGGGCTCGCTCCGCACCTCCCCGCCGGCGCCGCCGCAGCGCCGGGGCCCTCCGGGCCGGCCTGAGCCGCGGGGGAAGCGGGGAGGGGCTCYGGCGGCGAGGAGGTGGCGGCCGCCCCCCTCCCCCGCGGGGCTTCGGCGCGTCTCGGGGGCGAGCGGCGGCCGTTGGTGCCGGGGGCGGGATGGCCGCGGGCAGCGGCGTGACTGCGGCGGTCACCGCCTTCCCCGTGTGAGGGCGGGCGGGAAGGGGGCGCGGCGGTGGCGCGGCCCTGCCGACGGCGGCGGGTGCGCGCTGCTGGGGCCGGTCTTGGGGCGGGTGGGGGGCCTGGAGGGCGCGGAGAAGCAGGAGGGGTCGCCTCATACCGAAACTGGCTGTTTGCGAGGGCCGCTGTGTGTTAGGGGTGAGAGCCTGAAAGGGGGCTCGGGGGGGGCCGGCGCCTTCACCGAGGTGTCTCTGGAGTCTGTTGCCTCGGCAAAAACGTTCCCCAACGTTTGTAGTGGAGATGGGAGCAAGCTGCGGTTAGGTGGTTACAAGATGGACCTCTGCGTAGGTGGTGTCCTAACAGCCGGTTCTGGCATGCCTGGTATCTAGACTTGTTACTGAACAGCTGGGCTGTCGAGGAGTTGGCTTTGTTTCTTCTGGGGTGATGTTTAGGCTTCTCATTTACCCCGTCTCCAGGTTGTAAAACCTGGATGCTCTGTCCGATACCTTCGGTGAGGGTAAAGATAATATTATTTTATGGTTACAGGGAAAAAAAGCATGCATTTTCAGCTGCAGTATAAATATTAATGTAATTCTGAGTTCTCATACCTTAGAAAAAAAGACTGAATAGGCTTTCTTCAAATTTTGAGGTGGTCTACCTCTGGCCTAAAAATGACCGTGAGTATTTCTGGGCAATAGGTATCTAGTTAAGAAAACTATAATTTAATGGAAAAGTATTTGATATCAAGGTGTAATGTTTGAATTCTCCACTTGTGTTGTTTATTTCCATAACACAGCAACAGAGGTGCAATTAAAAAAATAATAAAAAGTCGTGCCTACATTTCACTTGTGTACCTGAAATTGACTTTCATGTATTTCTTTTTTTCTCATAAAGCGCGTGTCATTGTTTGAAATGTGTTAGTGCTTTATTTTATGGAAGTGGATGGAAGAGGGTTACCTAGTTCTAATTTGACCAGTGATACTTTTCCCATAGAAGAAAAAAATATTTTTGGAAGCCCAAGCCTCAGAATGGCCGGGAAGAGACTTACAAGCAATGTGTCAGTAACCTTATCTGTCAGTAGTCAGTGGAATTCAATTCTAAAAAAAATCAGTGCTTCTCCAGCYAAAGCAAAGCTTGGAGTAGAATGAGTATTAACAGCTTGAGTTGTTCATGCAGGAAGGTTCGGTTAGACAGAAGCCTGCCCATGTGAATCAGGTTACCTGCCAGGGCCTTCAACAGAAGCACGCTGCAAAGGTTCTATAGACTGTGGCTGAAAAAGGTTATTTTTATGGATTGTGCACGTGTGTGTGAATGTTCTTATATATATTTATATACATGGGTGTCTGTTATCTAACTCAAGAGCTGATAAGGTTTGTTTTTGGTTTTGTGTTTAGATATTATTCTCAAGATACTACTTTTTCTCTTTTCAGGCTTTGATTAGTATTTTAGACTCGTAACACACATTTCTCTGGAGCTGATGTTTTCCTAACACTTTCAGCTTGGCTTAAAAAGCTACTTTGCTGGAATGTTTTAAAGGGTTAAAAACCCTCTAGGATTTGAAGTTAATTTAAATTAATTGAAGGAAATACTTCTGGCCTCACCAAAGAAATAACTGGAATCATGGATCAGAACAACAGCTTGCCACCCTACGCTCAAGGCTTAGCCTCCCCTCAGGTAAAAACAAATGGCTTAATATGCAACTGTGATCTGAATTTCTTTGTGAAAGTGTTTTCCGTTTCTTGCATGTAACTTCAGGTTTTTTGTTTGCAGATCTGAAAAATTCTGCCAGGTATAGAATAATACTAGTATAAAGTAGAATTTTAAAACCATCAATTTGTATATCCAGAGGTATAAGAAACCTGCAAATCTATGGGATTCCTTTAAGTTGAAACATGACTGACAAGTTAGAAATACTAATTTAATTTTGGTGGCGCCCTTTAAACTAACTTATACATAATGGCTGTGCTATGAATGCATTTGGTATGATGGGCACAGTCTTTGTTCAAACAATTGCAAGTTAAATTGTGGGTCAAAGTTGAGACATGCTTGCAAGGTAGTGTGAGAAGCATATCAGCATCATTGGCTGGAGATGAACAATGCTAAAACTGACAGATCCCTAGAGGTAATATTTTATTCTATGGAAGAACTGCATTTCCAAGGGCTTTCTGTTTTTAGCAAGTTACTACTATATGCCTCAGGTTTGATATGATCAACTTAACGTTGATTTATTTTTAGACTCCTCCTGAAAGCTTTTTCTCTTAAAACCAAAATGGAGTGAACAGTATCCGTCATTTCTGTTTCATGCTTTCTTCTGCAGGGTGCAATGACTCCAGGAATTCCAATTTTTAGCCCGATGATGCCGTATGGCACAGGACTGACACCACAGCCTGTCCAGAGCACCAACAGTCTGTCCATCCTAGAGGAACAGCAGCGGCAGCAGCAGCAGCAGCAAGCAGCGCAGCAATCTACATCACAGCAAGCGACACAGGGAACATCTGGTCAAACTCCCCAGCTCTTCCACTCACAGACTCTTACCACAGCCCCTTTACCAGGAACCACACCTCTGTACCCCTCTCCAATGACTCCGATGACTCCAATAACTCCTGCAACACCGGCGTCCGAGAGCTCTGGGATAGTGCCACAGCTACAGTGAGTGTCCCATGTGTTAGTGCAGCATGTCCTTTCTCAGATAGCCCTTTAAAGACTTGGGACCAGAGCCTCATCAGGAATTGGGTACTGCATTTTGGTGGAAAGGGAGATCCTGAGAATTTATGGGTCTCCTCTGGCGATATGAGTGATTTTTGCTTTTATTTTTAGCTTAGCTTTGTTACTAAACCACTTAGTAATATAAACAGTTTCTTAGTGATTTGTCAACCATACATCTTTTAAGCATACAAGTGGAGGATGTTATATGTGTCTTCATCTAGCACTATTGTAACTTTTAACTCTATGCACTTCAGGATTTCATCATGCTTTAGCTATAAAGTAGTCTGGGTTGATAATCTGGTATTTCAAAATATGTATACCTTGAAACATATTCTCATTTGTAATTTACTGGATATTTGTGGACCTGTTCACAGAAAAGCAAATAGCCCCACTTTGCAAACAGCTACGCACTTTACTGCGTAGAATTTTGTTAGTAAGGTATTAAAGCAGAATACAGGAACTATCACAGCTGAAAGGGAATTAGGAGGGTAGGGGGGGAAGAAACTGGTTGCTAATCTAGGAGCTAGAGCTGAGTGGTACTTAATAAGCCATGTTCCCTTTTCTAGTTCATGGCTACATCTGAGCTAGTTATGAAAGTATTTTCACCAAACTTTAGTTCTGAAGAGATTTTTACAGCAATTTACTAAAGGCCCAAAGATAAATGTTTGATAACATGAATTTTGCACTGAAAGAGTAGTTCCTCATCTTTTTTTTTTTTTTCCTCCCCATTGAGGACCTTTAAATTTCAAAGTTTTCCCAGAAAACAAGTTTCCAAGGAAATTTTGCATCTTGGAACTTCTCTTAAACTTTCTAGAGACCTGCTTTCCTATCGCCTGGCAATGGGTTTACTTCCTGGGTCATTCCCACTTTGTCCTGCACCTCTTCTTCCTCCTTGAAAGGCATACCAAGGAAAATTTCAGATGGTACTATTGCTACCTCATTTTCTCCTGATTCCAGCAGCTTCCCTGATTGTGGTGGGGGTTCTCAGCATCAAGAATTTTTCCTGCCAAACTGAAATAGAGATTCTTCTCATGAGACACTTTTCACAATAGCTGGCAGATAAGGAGGAATCAGCAGTCATGCCTTAGGAGCTACTGCCCTACAAAAGGGAGTTCCTGAGCCAAAACACTGCTCAGTGCTCCTGTCAGTAGGAAAGATGTCATTCAAACTCACTTGGAGAAACAAATTTAAAAGAAAAACACAAAACCCCAAATAAAATTAACCAAGCATGGTTAAAAATGAGGAAGACGCACGAATTCTTTATTGTCTTTTTAATGTATTTCTCTGAACTGTCTTCAGGAATATTGTGTCCACGGTGAATCTTGGTTGCAAACTTGACCTAAAAACTATTGCGCTCCGTGCCCGAAATGCTGAATATAATCCCAAGGTAAGAGAAATGCATTAGAGTTAATCCTATAACAGATATGTCAAAGGCACAGGTTGTGGGTATAGTTTGCTGAAATAGGTTGAAAAACCTTCTTCCTATAGATGCGGTTTTACACTGTAGTGAAAAAAGAAATCTTTAATAAACTTTGAACATTCTGTCAAACTAGTAAAAAGAATTTTTATACTGATGTAGCTGTGTTTTACACCAGGTTGTAATTTGGTAGATTTAGAAAGAACACTGCATATTTAGGAAGAACCTAACCAACAGTGTAATACACTGGCAAAGTTGTTTGTTGTAGAACTGGCCTCTGCTGCTGTTCGTATGGGCATGTTTCTTTGTAGTACTCAGAAAGTTCCTTTTGCATATTACTGTGAAAGGTCTGATGATGCTTGTTCCCTGTCTCCCAACAAGGAGAAAGGAAGGAAGAATTCAACTCCTGGGCTCCTGCCAGAGCCACGGCTGTTCTGTATACGCTGTGGCTTCCTCCACCTGGCTGCTCCCCTGGAATTCTTGTGGTCGCAGCGCAGTCACTGGGTTTTTACAGTCCTGCTTCCCCTCTGAGCTCCATTCCTACATAATGTCCCCCAGTACTCCCGCCGTCTCCTTGCTCCCGATGGCTAGGTTTGGTGGAACAGCAAAATGAAATTGATTTTTTTTTTTTTCTTGTCGAACTTCTAAGTTGCCCGCTGCTTCTAAGTAGCAGTTTGTTAAACCGTGGGATTTTTTTTTTAGCTCAGGAAATTTTGAACAACAGCAGAGGACCTGGGGTGTTGAATCAAGAAAATTATGTTGCTTCATTTTTCATTCGGGTGGCTCCTCTTGGAAATGTTATCTTTGCAACCACAGTAGTTGGACACTATTTCTAATAAAAGTTTAGATGTTGTGTAGTTGAATAGACTTGCCTTGGGAAGGCTTCGGTTTTCCTGGGGTGTGGGTTTTTTTGTTGTTTTAATATTTGGGATTTTGCTACAGTTTACCTGAACTCTGCTCTCAAAGATTAAAGCACACAGGCAGGCGTATGTGGTAAATAACTGCTGCTGTAAGTTTGCATCAGTGAAGCTGTTACATAATTGCATGTGAGTAAGATATTAGTGCAGCAAAAATCGGATCACGCTGTGGTAACTCTTAAGGTAGGGGTAGGTGGCTGTGTAAAACTTGTAGGCTACAAAAATCCATATGGAATGCTGTTTTCCACAGTGGAGAGAAAGAAGGGTTATGTAACACACTCCTGACTTTTAGTCAGTACGTTCATCTATCAAAGGAAGATGTTGCTTGGCTGTATTATTTAAGCCATGGTTTGAGAAACGTGCTGTTAGGTAACCCACGCTACCGCCTTGGTTATGTCAGCAGAACAGTTCATGGGACTGCATGGTGAGCTGGTCCAAGTTAAATATAACAGGCAAAGGGGTGTGTGTGTGTGTATGCGCACATCAGTTTCCTCTTGCTTCAAAGAGTTTAGGAGTATTTGGAAATGCAGGCAGAGATGTCACAGTACTTAGAATAAAAAGCTAGAGCTAACCGGGCTGCTGTGTTCTACTGCAGTAGTTGAGGTGACTTCTGTTTCCACAGAACTTTGATCTCCAGCTGTTCTGTTTGCTGGTATTCTAACACGGTCCAATTTTTTTAAGACACAGAAACAAAACAGACCATAAAATATTTGCAGATAGATAGTCTTCTATCTTGCTTATAACAAATCAAATTTCAAGACATGTGGAGGAAATTATTTATTTATTTGTTTTTGTCTCTATTGCTCTGTTGCAAATGTTAGCATTATTTATATGTTGCATATACGGTAATGAGGTGAGCTTAGTAAAATAGGAGTGCAATGGTATATATCCTTCCTGTCTCACTCTACCTCTCAGTGTGTGTTTGAAGCTACTTACAATTTAAGCATTTCAAGTAAATTTTGAGTGATCCATAAATATGTTTGAACTTAGTATTTCTTTGCAATACAGTGTAATTGCTAGATTATGCAAATTTGGTTTTAATGTAATGATTATAGCAATACATCACTAATAGTCTCAACGCTCACATTTCAGCGTTTTGCTGCTGTTATTATGAGAATAAGAGAACCACGTACTACTGCACTTATATTCAGCTCTGGAAAAATGGTGTGCACAGGAGCGAAAAGGTATGTTTAGGCATTACAAGCAAACTAATTCAGGCTGTCTTTTCTCTTGTACCATGATGCTTTAGAAGTACTATTATTTGTATACAGTATTTGTATATCTACAACAAAGTTGTACAGGTACAACTAAGCTTGCTTCCCAGTTATTTCAAATAGACTAATACACGTTTCTTCACAAAATGTCTTTTCATGACTGAAAGGACTTCTCTACGAAAGGGGAAATGGTAGTTCTGTTTCTGAGGCTCTTTCATGCAGTCTGATGAACTGATTTGCGGAGGTTATTATATTCACTTTTTTGGCTTTGCAGTTACCTATTTTTTTTTAATAATTAAAAATTTCAATGACTGCTTAAACTGTAGGGGCAGTGGCAGAGGAAGAGTGATTTTATATTTGAATAGTTTCATTCATCACAGGCCAAGAGCTCCAAGTCTCTGGTCCCTGAAGTCTGATCTGTTCTTAACATGATCATTGAAGCATAAGAATTGAAAACTAAACAGGAGCTTAACTCTGGTGGGCAGGAGAGAAATCCTGCTCTGAAGAAGTCTGTTAGAAATCCAGAAGGAATAAGCTAATGAGCAGAGATGAATGAATAGAGCTGTAGAGGAAACGCTTTCTTTGCCTGGTGACGCTTGAAGTTCAAGTTGTCTTACTCTGTGTTAGAAGCAACCAGATCCTTGGCCGTTTACCAAACTGAAGCAAACTGCAGCAGCATGTAAGGCCGTGCAGTTGCGTTAAACCCAGGTTTGAATGCCTGGGCTGACTCAAGCAGAGGATTTTAGCAGTTTACAGATTTTTATAGAAATACGCGTTTTCTAGCAGTAGTTGTTCAAAGTTGTTACTTAAGTAACAGTTTTCATGTCTCATTAGAGGGACTCAGGTTGATATTTTAAGAGTGTGAAATATGTGGATTTATAACTTACTGTTTTCTGCCTCATAAACAGCGAGTACAACATTAGTGGTGTTCAGGATCCTAGTACCAAAATTAGCATGCAAAACAGTGCTAGTTGTTAATTTTGGTTGTAAAAATTTTGCATGTGACGTTCCCCTCCCCCTCAACAGAGTCTTTTTTTTCCCCATTAAATATTTGTGGTTTAATGCTATTTGCTTCAAGTAATAACTTAACCGAGGAAATAATATGGATATCCTTTTGTCACTTCAGTGAGGAGCAATCCAGACTGGCAGCAAGGAAGTATGCAAGAGTTGTTCAGAAACTGGGTTTTCCTGCAAAATTTTTGGATTTTAAAATTCAGAACATGGTGGGCAGCTGTGATGTGAAATTTCCCATCAGGTTAGAAGGATTGGTACTCACACACCAGCAGTTCAGCAGGTAAAAAAGGCTTGCTTATGTTTCATTCTTGCTGCATATTGACTAGCCTAGAGAGTGACATCTGTTTAGATTACTCCCTTGCACCAGAGGGAAACCTGCATCTTTGTTCCCATCGCTGCTCTGCCTCGGGTGTAACTGAGGTTGCACAATATGAACCCATCAAAGTGATCTGTCCTGCTACGCTCCAAATTTCAGTGAGGTCTACATCTGCTCTGCCCATTCCTGTCGTCCTGCAGATGAAAGACTGGAACATGTGTCTGCAAGCATGTTCAAACACTGCCACTCTCTTCTCTTACAGCTACGAGCCAGAATTGTTTCCTGGCTTAATCTACAGAATGATCAAGCCAAGAATTGTTCTCCTTATTTTTGTTTCTGGAAAAGTGGTTTTAACTGGTAAG
This sequence comes from Oceanodroma leucorhoa, assembly GCA_030449065.1. Lineage (NCBI taxonomy): Eukaryota > Metazoa > Chordata > Aves > Procellariiformes > Oceanodroma > Oceanodroma leucorhoa. Next base: position 9,689,982 of record JASVER010000016.1, read on the forward strand.
TGAAGACAGTATCTTACTTAAGTAGGTTAGATTTAGACTGTGTTACAGAGAACACACAAGGATACCAGAGGTACGTAATTTGCTAGGTGCTTTCCTTAAGAGAAGACAGTCCTGAGAAGGAACAGGTAGTACAGCATCCTGTGGATGAGAGCGCACAAAGCAAACCACATGTTTGGCTAAATCCGTATAAGCAGTGATCATGAACCCTAATCAAGTATGCAGGTCCCAGAAAGCTGTTAAGAGCGCAGGTAATGTTTCTGGCAAATCTGAAAGTCTGTTTCTGTGTGCTGGCTGTGTGTGACTGAGCTAACTGCTCTTTGACAGCTTGGCTGGAGGCTGCTGCCATTCTCCTTTGACAGAGCAGCCAAAGAAAGGGAGATACCCAAGCTCTAGGACCTCCTCAACCCCAGGCACTCCACCGACACCCTTCCTTTTCCCCTCACGCTCAGTCTTACTATGGAGGAAAAAACCCACAAGATTTGCAGACAAAAGGAGGAGCATATCCCTGCAGTAYAGCAAGTGGTGGGTGGGCTTCTGCAACGGTCTCCATTGCCAGACCTTGTGCCCCAGATGTTCACGCTCTCAAAAAAAGTTCCACTAGTTAGGCCCTTCTGTAGAAACATCCTGCAGGGCTGTGCTTTGTAGTTGGGTCTCCTGCAGAAATTATGTATAGAAAAATCCCATTTGCAAGTATAGCAGAAGCACGAAGATGCTAATGAAAGTTTTACTAGTTATCAGAATAAAGAGTGATAAGGCTGGTAACATATGCTCTATATGCAATGTGTATTTTTTAAAAAAAAAAAAATCGTAAAAATAGAGAATTCTGGATATGCATAGGTTTTATAGAGTCACATTCAAATAAACATTCTAAAAGCTAAAATTAAGTATTTGGCGAAAGGTACACACTAACTTAATTCCCTCTCTTTTTCTAGGTGCTAAAGTACGAGCAGAAATCTATGAAGCATTTGAAAACATCTATCCTATTTTAAAGGGATTCAGAAAGACAACGTAACGGTTTCTACACCTTTCAGAGAAATCAGGGGTATATTTTAAAAGGTATTGCGTATGGCACAGCAGTTACAAGAGATGGACTTCCAGTGAAGCTGCAACACCAGGACTTGGACTATTTCCCAGTTAGTGCCTACTTCCCTGATGCTCAAGGGGAACCGTATTATTGATTATGTCTACTGAGTTACTGTGAGTTGCTTTACTGGGCTGTTCCTGGAGCAGTCCCTCCAAGTTTTATTTATATTCTAGCTTTTAAATAGTTTTAATGTCAGTTCTATTAATAGAAAATCCATAAGTTGGTTTAAAAGACAAATGCAACTGTGTCACTCAGTGTATAAACCACTTAAATTGCCATGTATATATGTTTTAACTTCCTTCCATAAGACCATGTTTTTTATAATTTTCAGAACTTAAGCTTTTAAATTTTTTCAATTTTAAATGTCTTTGATGCCAGACACATTCCCTCTTTCCAGTATTAAGCAAGACAGAATAAATTTATTAATGAAAATGGCTCACTGTACATATATATATAATATATACCTTCCTTCTCTTTCCTCCTTCAGCTCCACATGTACAATAAACCCTGTTTATACAATTATGGGAACTGTCTTAATGAATTTAAAATTACCCAGCAGGTAAAGTGAAATACATTGAAAACTTTTTTTTTAATTTAATCTGGATTTTTCAATAGCACATGCACTACTGTAAGCAACTTGTCATTTTGAGAGAATCTTAACAATGTTCTGGCTTGCTTACCAGCAGTCATATCCTTGGCAACGTCTAGCTTGAATATTTCTAGTACATTAAAAGCAAAAGAGATGACCAGTTAAAGAAGTTTGTGTTCGAGTATGTGTTGCCTCATGTTCAACAGATGGGATTTATGCAAGTCTTAAATAACTACACTTGACTGAATTGGAACAAAAGATCCCTGCTTAGCTTCTAGAATTTCTTTAAATTACTACTTTTGTATTTTACCAACTATGACAGTCTCACTATATTAGTGTTCCTGTAAAATGTCAAAGCCCTTCCAACTACAGTCAGTATGTACATAATCCTCCCTCTGAACTGTGCTTGAAGCTTAACGGGCTGAGAACTAAAAATAAATGTTTTTTTCTCCAGTAAGTTTCCAGTAATAGTAACCTCCTTTCTATGACTTGCACGTTCTTTCGAACAGCTTTTATCTAAAACTAACCCCAATGTAACCATGGTCTCTTTATTTACTAAGTTGRTGTTTCGTTCCAGACAAAATGAAGTTTTGGCTGGGTGTGCTACTGCTCCATTTGCAAATCCTGAGTGACCTTAATCCTTAATCTTCTTTACTCCCCCCATAGTGGCGTACACGCCATGTTTCTCCAGGCGTTTTAATAATTGGTTTCATGGATCTTATCAGAAAGCTGCTGTTTAATACCGTAGCTTTGTTCAAGATACACAAACAGTGCATGGCCTTCAGTGCCACACCACTTTGTGCTGTGAGCTAATGGACGTTCCTGAGTGCTCTTGAACATAACTGTATGACTGTCCATGCTATTGCAGGACCCTGAACTATTACCAACTTATCTGCAAAACTCTTAACTCTGCAGGAAAACTTGGAGCCTTAAGTAACTCTGGGATAGTTTTCAATAAAATCAGTCAAGCTGTACTATAGCGACTTAAGATACTGTTTGATGTTCCATGACATGTACCAAGGTTTAAAACTACCCTTTTAGAAATTAAGTTCTGTGACGACTAAACAGCTTATACGTAAAGCATTCCCTGCCTGCTCATTTGAGTATTTCTAACATCTAAATTAATACAGAAAAACCCAGCAGTGGGCCTAGGGCTTTCACAAAATCACCGTCAGAATCACTGTGAAGCAGACATGAATGGTTTGAGCAGGATAAGGGAACATGTAACTGAAGTGAATTCTATACTGAGGCACACAAAAAAAAAAGCCTTATCTTTTCCTCAAATGTAGCTATAGCCACAGGAGTAGTTAAGCAACTACCCCAGTAAATTCAGCATTAGGGTTTCACTTTTCTCTTGCCTCAGCTATATGGCAGTCAAATAGCAGAAGAATCCCTGCAGAGGGCACTTATTTTTAAACTTCACCAGAAATGGCAGACTTATGGTACAATTCGGTTTGAAAATCTGCTGCTACAGGCAGCAAGTAACAAGACAAACATGTTCTGGTATGGCTGGCTCTGTTTAAACTGCTTTGCACCAGATAGTCCCATGCAGAAATAGTTTAACTCAGTTAATAGTTTTAAATCAGATAAAACAATTTTTGTGCATTTTATTTTGAGTAACCACTTACTCAGAACATGTAACAACTGCCAAGTTAGATTCAGTGTACCTTCTGAGAAAAAGAAGCAGATTTAAGTTCCACAGTGAAAGGCTACGCAGCTTTGTCTTAGCTGTGACTTCTTTACACCTCCCGAGCATAAGCACTCAAGTGATCTTACAGTAGTCTGCTTTTCTCTGTGAAGTAATGTTAATTTTTGAGTACCACAAAGAAAATCCTGACAGACAACAACCTACATCCTTGAAGTTCAGTCACCAACACAAGATACTTTCACCAATCCAAAAATATTTCACCTTTATTTAAACATTCAGAATTGAAATTTGAAGTTAAATTCAGTGAACAAATACATCTGGCTTCCTTAGCAGGCTGAAGTAAAAGCTCCTGTGGAGCACAAGGCTGTCAAGGTCTACTTACAGTAGTTCTATCACTGTTACAAGATACAGTTATCAGCAACTTCAGTTCAATTACCTGTTTGCAAAGTGCAGAGATGCACTGAAACAAGGCAAGTATTCCATTTTGATGACCCAACTTAGTAACTTGATGGAAGTTAAATAGCGCCTGCAGAGAAGTCTTGTTTCCATATGAACTCTTCCAGGTATTCATTTCCCTCACCACAGTTGTCAGCACAAGTGTACACCACCAGTGTTCCCCAGTCAATGCTCTCTCCGAGGCTGTCAACCTGAAGGTGGTTCAGGAGCTGTGGCATAATCTTCAAGGAAAAACAAGGGTTCAGAGGCAGGCCACGACTCTCTACCCTCTCCCTGCATCTCTTCCCAAAGAAGGGTCCTGCGTTCATATGTTCTCTTACACCAAAATCCCAGTCAAAGCTACTAAGTAACGCAGCAGCTCAAATAAAGTTAGTTTGGAATTCTCAAAACAGTGTAGTAGATATGCAGGGAATGAAAGGCATGGCCCTATTTATTTTACCTACACAAGTTTTATTTGACTAAGCGTTGCCTGATTTGTAAGCCTCCTTCCATTTGAAATTACCTTCATAACTATGTTTTGTCTTTGCATGACACTGTGTACTCGCCATACATATGCTTCTAGCATTCAAAATTCTACAGCTGAATACTTGCAGCCAGCCATATTTCCAATTCACATCATAAAGACTTTTTTTTTTTTTAAATATACAATACCAGATTCCTATTACTTAAGAGATGGTTCCATATTCAAAAGTGCACCATTTTATGGATGGTGCAAATTACCAAATGGGAACCTACCTTCTGTACGTGGAAGTCTTATAGCAAAAAGCAGTTACAATGGTAAATAAGGGCTCTGTACAATTTAGCGTAGTTACTTTGTAGCAACTTCAATGACCTTCCTCTTATTACAAGAAAACACCTATACAGTTTGAGCCCGTTAAGTCTGAACTACATAACCTATATTATCTTTAAATGAATTTACATACCTGGAATTCAAAAATCCTTTTGGCACCACATATACAATTTGGGATATCTTTTTCTTCAGGAATATTTTCACCCGATACCCAGATTGGGCCTTCTCCTCCTCTGCAGTACCTAATAACCTGAAACAGAGCAGAAGTTTAAGTTCTCAAGACTGTCTTTTCATCTTGGTATAAAATCGGTATTTACTGAGAGACAAAGCAGTAGGATGGTGCAGAAAAAGGTCAGTTCCTTTAAGTAATACCCATGGCAAAGTCTGTCAGTTGCAAATGCAGTATTCTAAATAAGACAGATTCTTTATAGAAGTTCTCTTAACTATGTGAAATCATGCAAGTATTCATACAGCATTTTTTCAGTGATCCAGGGATAAATTGCAATGATTTGATTTCTCTAATTAAGGGACCCAGAAATGCTATATCAGGTGTTTTATAGCCTTGAGATGGAGCAACAGCAAATTGACAGATCAGCAGATAGAAGTGTACAGAAGTCAGGAATGCAACCCAACTCTTTGTTTGCAGTTCTGCATCTAAATGCAAGGGGACTGTCCTGATGTCCTGGAAGGAGGTGTTTTCAGACATTCATATCCTTTGTTGTTCCATTACTATCTAAATATTTATATAGCAAAATAGGCATTATCAGCAAGAGRACTCTGACACAGATCAGTCAGTATGGGGATGGTCACAGAGGGAGGTGATGCACCTACCCCAAAGAGGAGGGAACAGACTCGAAGTATCCTACTTTCTGAATATGCATCCTCACCCCTCAGCTACGAGGTAAAATATGGAGAGAATTTCTTTACTTCCTCCACTGCTTTCATGGACTTATGCCTGTGTTTCCTCTGAATGGAACCAGGAACCATGTTTTTGTTTGACAGTGTGGCTTTTTTCAGTCTCTTGTGTTAGCAAGAAATAGTATGGGGGGAGATTTCTGTTTTAAATAGCTGACATTTTAAAGCCATCACCAATTTCTTCAACCTTAAAAAAAGCCAAACCAACCGCCCCATGCAGCTGGTGACTGTGACAGAGCTCCTCTCTGAAGTTTTGGTTCTGCTGAGAAGGAAAGCCAACAGGGCCAAAGGCTGGGGAAGAGAGCGATGGTTCACCACCTCCTTTGGTTAGAACCACCTCACAGGATGGCAGGTCCTCCCCCCACCATGTTGGCTTCAGCACCCCTGTGCCCTCTCATGCTGACCAATTTCTGTTTGAGATAGACAAGCAGGTGCTAAATTCTTCAGCACGAATCAAGTTCTGCACATAAGGAAGATTAGGGTATGCTGGTTAAGGTGCGCGGAGGATGAGGAGGCATTCCCATTGCCATTTCTAACCGTAGGTATGAAAGGCAGTGAAACATTTTGCAGGTGCAGCAGGATGCTCTGTCAGAACCTCTAAGTTGTAAGGCTGCCCCATCTTCTCACCTGCTCTGGTTCAGCAGCTACTCGCTCTTTAAACATTTGGAAGATCTTGTCTTCTTCAGTCTCATGTTTTGCCATTGCTTCCAATGTCTCTTCATCTAAGGATTGAAATGCTTCACCTAAGCAAGAAAAAAAATCCCAAAGGTTACAGGCTAATGCAAGACAGCCAAAAATTAAAAACAATATTGTACCTGTAAGTGCATTTTGCTCTCAAGAATCATTCCTGGTGTAAATCACTAAGACTTTTTTTTTTCTGTGACATATTAAGATTCAGTCACACACAGATCCATTTACTAGTTTTAGTTGCATTTTAAACATACATGTCAGTAGTGGAATGCTGGAAAGGGAAGGAGTTAATCCACCAAAGTTTATGGCTCCCAGCGGGTATCGCTGAGGCTGCTGAACCTTCAGAATGTGACATCTGGAAAAGGCCACCCGTGCCGTGCATGTCCCAGACTTCAGTGTCTAGCGCTGACGAGTGTCTCTGTTACACTCCCACGTTCACGTCGGCGTGGGGCACCAAGCAGTCTCGAGACAGCTTCACTCACAGTAAGGGACAGCTGGGAGCCCAGCAGCCTTCCCCTGTAACACCACCAGCTGTCCACCCTAGGCCTGTACACAGCCAGTGTGGCGAGCTGCAAACACATCATGAATTTTTTGAGGAAGGGGGCTGCACTTCAATTGCTTAATTCAAGGTCAATTAAAATAGCCTCAGAACAGTTTTCTTCCAGCACAGACAAGTATAATTGTTAAGTATTTTCCATAAATTAAGACAAATTTAACCAAGTCAAGCTGAGACCATTAACTCAGTCTCCTGATTCCAACAGTGTCCAGCAGCAGATGCTCAGGGCCCTGTTCTTCTCCCTTGAGTTGTTCCTTACCTGCGGGAAGCAGGGACACAGTGTAACTCCCAGCTACCTGCCACTTCACTGCAGCAACAGCCGCTTCAACAGCTCCTGGAGTCGGGGCTTAGTAAGTCTCTCCCCTAAAAGCAACTTGTATTACAGGATGTATACAAAAACTTGCATCACAAATGACTGTAGATTTCGTCTTTTGTCACCAGTAGTTAACAATGAACACTTAAAAATCACAGTATTTTATATTTTAAAGATGTAATACAGGCTTTATTAGAAGAATTACAGACGGCATCTTATTTCTTACCTGCACTGCCTGTAGCTCTGAGTTCCTCTTGTTCTTTTGGGTCCTTTGATGTATCCACAGCTCCTTGTTCATCATTGGGATCTACGCTGCTGTCAGCAGGAAATTCTGGTTCCTCAGGTTCTATCAAAATTTCATATTCTGGAAAAAGGAATTCGTTATGCTCTGGAATTGCATCCGCCGAGTCATCTACAAAATAGAAAACAGATACCACTTCACATCATCTCATATTACGCATCCGTCTTCCCAAAAGCTACGCAGCAACCTACATAGCAAAAATACAGCACAAACATTGCATGAGCAAGACTGATTTACATCACTGCTAAACCTAATTTAAAGGTAAGGAAGATTTTATATTAAGGACAGTACAAAACTACAACAGGTGATGTGTTGCTTTGAATCTTTGTAAATCTATGAGACAGGGAAGATAGACTAAACAGTGTTGGCAGATGCATTTTAAAAAACCAAACCTGCAGTTTGACAGCTCTCTGCATATCTCATTCTGATTAGCACATGCACACAAGTCAGGCACCCTGAGGCCATACCATTTTTTCTTATTTTTCCTTTGCATGTTGTGAGTAGGCAAAGTTTCCACAAACGCATCAAATATACCTTCTGTAATGACGGTATTAACTACATGCTAGTACATTTCAGGTTTCCACTGTTTCAGTTAAATGTTTCAAATGTCTGACCCATAACTTGATTTGCACAAATGAACTTTTAACATTCTGCTTATTTCCACTTCCTACAATCAAAGTTTTTAGGACTAGCATCCCACAACGTATGACGGAACATACATCACGCACATCATGTTTCATCGCACTGTTATTAATGTGGTATTTCTGAAGACTAAAAAAATACTTCAAATACTGTGTACTTGTCCCTTTAACAACCAGCAAACAAACAAGTATGAATGAGACAAGAATGCAAGAGAGGGGACAGCTTAAGAAAAGGGTCTCTAAAATAGCTCACTCGTAGAAAGTACTCTTTTCATCTACTGGCCACCACAGTATCCTGTGAAGGCACCACCTTTGTATGTTCCTTTACAATTTACGAATAAGCCATCTTAAAAGTAGCCTGCAAAGGGAAAAATTGATCTACGTCCTTTCATTTTTTTATGACGGAAGGCGGAGAGGAAGAAGTCTTTGAAAGCTACCAAAGGTACGCCTTAAACCTGTCAGCCTTCCAGGAACAACAAAGAGCCCACGTTCTTATGTCACTGAAGTAAATACCCAACAGGGGAAAAAAAAGCACCTGAAAGAATCACCGATAGCTTCCTTACAAATCACAGAACAACGCAGAAGCCACGAGCTTCTTTTTTCTCTTCTCTGCAGGCCCTTACCCCACTAACAAGCAAGTTCGGCACGCTGAAAGGACTGCCGGCTTTGCAACGGCAACGCTTCTCGGCGAGCACCGTGCGATCAGAGTGCATGCCACCACGGCTCAGAAGCGACGGAGCGAACGGCAAACTTGCAGCGCCCCCCCACCCGAGACCCACCTCCGGCGGCGTGCTGCCCGCAGGACCGCCGGTGCCCCTGCCGCCAGTCCAGCGCCTGGTGCTCGGGGCCGCAGTAGGCGGCGCGGCGGCAGCGCCCGCAGGCGCGGGGCCCCAGGCAGCCGCAGACGCGGCAGAGAGCGGCGCCGCCGCGGAGCCGGCGGGGGGGCGCGGCGGCAGGGCCCGGCGGCGGCTCCTCGGGGGGCGGCTCCTCCGGGTAGGTGTCGTTSCGCCGCGGCAGCTGGTTCCGGAAGACTGCGGGCGAGAGGCGGCGGTCAGCGCGGCGGCGGCCGGCGGCCCCTCGCCCCCTCCTCCCTCACCACCCCCCGCCTCACCGCAGAGGGGCCCCCGCGGGCCCGGCAGGCGGTAGCAGGCGGCGCCGCGGCAGGCGAAGACGAAGAGGGCGCGGTGGAAGGCGTCGGGGCGGTCGGGCAGCGGCGCGTACAGCTGGAGCAGGAAGGCGCAGGGCTGCTGGCAGCGGCCGCAGCGCAGGGCGGCGGGGCCCGGCAGCCCGGCCTCGCCCAGCCACGCCGGCCGCCCCCCGACCTTGCTGGGGAAGTAGGCGCTGCGCAGCCGCCAGGCGCCGCCCGGCCCCGCCGCCGCCGCGAAGCCCAGCTCCACGCCGGCCGCCATGCTGCCGCCGGAAGGGCGGTGGGTCTCGCCTCGCGCCGCCCCCAACGGCCGCCTCGCACCGCCCCCAACGGCCGCCTCGCGCCGCCCCCAACGGCCCTGCGCTGTTTTGCCGTTCCCCCTCGGCTTGTCTCCTCTTTGGTTTTCTAAGAGGGCGGAGTCGGGACGGGCGGAAAGCGCTCCCCGAAAGGCGAGGGCTGAGCTCTGCCGCCTGAACAGACACCGCAGTCATCGGGGGGGGGGGAAAGAGATATAGAGGCACGTGAACGTTTAATTCAATTTTTAAATATAACATTCATGAAATAATTAAAATAATGCCAAGTTGCCCGGAAAAAAACAAAACAAAACCCAATACAATTAGCATCTCTGGTTATTGCCCAAGATTTGATTTGTGCTCTTCATTGATAAGGGCCTTATCTTACATTTAGCCAGCCAGCAATGTATTTTTCTAAATATTAATTTTAATAGCAAGTATTTTAATTCCCTGTTACATTTTCACATCCATGAAATATTTGAAACCAATCACATTCCTTGTAACAAGTCTAGAAAAATGTATTTTAAGTAGCCATTACTGTGCACGTCTCTTTAAATATTTATCAAAAAAAAAAGACGACAATGTTTAATCTGTTTTAAAAAACAAAACACAGTGAGAATACAAATACAACTCTAACCCTCCATGGCAACAGTTTCTAGGAGGTCATGGAGAGCCACCCCACTGAAGAACACCTCTCCGCCTCCCACACTCGCAGGCTGGCTGGGCAAGAGGGGATCCTGGCCTGCTCCCACCCCTGCTCCGGCTGGGTGGTGGTGGTGTTCTCAGCAGGTGCTTACATCCAGTCACAGCATCAGGAACCACTCAGAGTCGTGCAGCCACAGGTTTCCGTACAGGTATCCTAGCATCTAATGAAGAAAAAAAAAAGTAAACACACATCATCAAAATGCTGTAAATACCACTCCATTAAACTACTTTTTGCTTTATTTTCCTTAGTTGTGGGGTTGCACAGGATTTCAAATAAAGAAGGGAGATTCAAAACTGCAGTCAATGACATCAGAATAAGTATTGTAAAAAAAAAAAATATCATTAGGATTTTTTATACAGATAAATCTAGGGAACTACTAGGGAAAAAACACTACATCTAATGTATGTGCATTGTCCAAAGTAATTTATAACTTGAGAAGCTCTCTTCAAATTAGAGAATACTTACCAAACATGTCCAGGATTTTATTAACAGCCTCTTGATTTACATTGTAAGTGAATCCATTGGACCTACAGTTAAAAGAAAAAAACCTGTTTCTTCAATGAATATTTCTCATTCCAGCCATTTCTATACAAATAACCTGAATYAGTCAGTGCTGAAACCCCCCCAAAAATTAGCAATATTCCTGATTATTGCTTACATGGCCTGATGAGGCTTACTGTAACACACAGAGTAACTCCTGTATTAAAAATAAGCAGGACTGTTTCTCTTTGCTTATCAAAGCCTTGGGAGAAACTTTAAAACCAAAAGTTACAGGGAGTCAGAAGCAGCCTACTAGTGAGTTAATGAATTTTGTTGCTGGGTCCCACAGGAGTGTTTTCACTGGGAGGGGGGTGCCATTCTGCTTCTACAATGTGTAGAAGAAAGGAACTATCTGGGTCTTCACCACGACCCAGGTAAATCCAATCAACTTTCAGTTGACTGGTGCTCAGGCAGTCGGGGTTCTGCTGTTCTGCTTCATTCTGATAGCTCAGTCATTAAGAATTGCCAGTAAGACCACACACTGACTTCTATACACCAAAAAGCCAGCGTTACTTACATTTTCTTCTTCTTCACTGCACCTAGTTGCACAAGAGCTGCTAAGGCATTTTTCTGCATGTCAGAAGACAGTGCTTCATAACACTGTGTATTCCCTACAGAGAGAGCAGAAACACAATTAAGTTTTATCACTGTCCGTTAACAGGCTACACTTGTAAAATCATTGCATAACGGCTGTACACACCCTTCTCAAGAAGTTGAAAAACAAAGTTGCGGACTCCAGGTATAAACTGCTTCTCGGTAAAGGCTTCTTTTGTTTCCTTTGAGAGGTACCTGAAAATTAACTAACATTTAAAAAAAAATTAGCACTTCTTCCCTTTTCATTGTCAGCTTATGAATTACAAACAGATGTGTCCTCATAAGTAAAGTTACACTTTGAAAAGTGTAGGAGAGGAACTCAAAAGATGTCATTACATAGAGCATCTGAAATTTTTATTACTGTTTAACAGGCATGAGAATCCTAATATTAAAATAAGATTCAGTATTAGTATAATAGTTACCTTAGACATTAATTTAACATTCCTGTTCTCACAATCAAAAACCAGTATATTTCTTTGAAAGCAATACCCGTTTTACATATGGGAAAAACTGGGCAAATCAGTACAGTTGAGCCCAAGTCATACACCAGATCATTAACAGATTCCACTAGGTTCAAAYGTCTACAGTCCCGTGAATCTTATGCTGACATACCCGAGATTTTAGCCTCCTGTTTTTGTACACATTGCTTATTGCAGGAATGTAAGTGTTTAGTCTTATTAAAACCTTGGAAAACCAAAAGAATTTAAAGAGCTATGGATGCAATTAATGACTCCCAAAAAAGCTACCAGATATGAGATGCAAACTCATTTCTGCACCTGGCAGGACACCCCACGTAAAATGAACTGAGCAAGGGCTCCTCATAAGAAAGAGCAATGAACCTGGCAGCAGCACACTCCCCGTGAAGCTTATAAACCCACAACAGGCCGTCACATTACAAGGTAGTTTCTGCTTTAGTCAACTGGAAAAGTCTGAGACAAAAGCTGAAATCAGGATCCTGGGGAGAGGGTGGTGTTTAAGATATTTATTACTGCTATTTCTCAACTCTTGCACTCCCCAGCCATGAAAACAGTCACCATTTATACTGCAGAAGTATCACAGTACAGTTTCCCTATGAAACACAGGAGAGAGAAAAGACAATTTTCTGAAGAACAACATACCTGATAACCTTCCACAAAAGGTCTGAACATGGCTGACAAGAAAGATACTATAACACTTCCTTTGTCGGTAGGGTAGATTTCCTGTTGACTTGTTTGAATGGCATCACATTTTGTGAGTAGAAAACATCCTTCCTCAAAATCCTGGGAGAGAGAAGCATAACTGAAATTTTAACATCTACAGTAAGTGCAGCTACCTTTCCCCACAAAATCGACAACGAAAACCACACAACAGGACACCACTTCCATTTCTGAACTCAGTTCTCAAGAGACTTGAACCAAAGTTTTCCTATATACCAGAAACACCCTTGCAAAAAGGCAGCGGGAACATGTTCCTAAACACAGCAGTATCTCAATGCACAACAGGCCTAGGAGGAAAGAAAGCAGCTGTGGCTGCTATTGTAACAGCCAGCCTGAGCTCCCTCAGGATTTTGTCAGAATAGGGTCAGGTTGTCTGTTTTAGGGTTTTTTCTGTGGGTGTGTTTTGTTTTATTTTTAAAGTCAGGGTTTGCCTTTATCTCATGTTCACTGTTTGCGATAAATGGTAACAGAGTTCACTGACCTGCCCTTGATAAAAGAGACGACACAATGGCCAAAGGTTACAAATTATGGAAATGTCAATGACAAAACCATTTCACTGACAGCATCGGCGCAAGGGGGAGGGGACACAGGACACACACACACAGAGAACACAAGGGGATGGGACACAGACACGACGGACACATGGATGTCTAAGGGGGTGGGTTGCYAAGAGACCCCTTAACATTATAGCAACTCTTTCATTTGACTCCAGTAAAGTCAGTCATAGCCAGTCACCTTCCTGTTCCCTGCTTGGTTTTTGTACTTAAAAAAAGTTGCAAGAGGCAACGATTGCCAACAATGAAAACTAAACATAACAGTGCTAATCAGCCTTTAAAAAAAGAGGCCCAATTCTCTTCTATATAAAAATCTATGAGATTTTAATATAGTCGCAAGTCTTGAATATTCTTACAAAAATTATACTTATCTCTTTTAACGCAGGAAAGATGACAAATATTACCATCAGATATTTGCCCTTAGCATTGATAAAAATCACATTTAATCAGTTTTAAATCCAAATAAAAACTACATGTGGACTTACCAGTTTATAGTGGGTATGACGTTGAACCAGGTTTTTTTCACTAATAAACTTGTGCTCACCTACATTGCAAGCTGGCTGGACAAGAGCCAGCTCCAACCCAGCAGGACGTGTACAAACTGACACAGCAAGTCCTGCAGAGAGCAAAGCGCTGCCCGCAGTTTTCACAGCTTGCCTGTGTCCAGCTGTGTTAGGAGAGCACGCAGACATACCGAGCCCTGTAACAAGGCAGTATGCAGGAACAATACTGGCTTTGTCTGAGTAATGGTTGTATGGGGCAGGGGGGTGAAATGCGGGGAAACTCTTTTCAAGCAAATAGGATGCAACTAGAGCTTCCATACGACTCTAYGAGGGACACTGTTACACCATTAGGAAAATTCTCACTTCAAAAACCTTCACAGGCTGCGTTGCCTCAACTCTGTAGAAATTTTGGCTGCAGAAATTTAAATCAGGCTTTACTATAAGCACTTCCCTCACAGTGCTCGCAATGTACTATCTGAATCTACACGAGATAAATGCCAGTAATAAAAAGCTAAAAGGGCTCAACCATGAACCATCAAAATACTAAAAAAAAAGTTTAACAACGCACAGGGACATCGAAACCTTCAGAGTTCAAGGTATAAGAGGAACACTAGCCATTGTATAAACCCTACAGAGCAGATACTGGCATGCTGTGCAGTCAAGGAGAGGTGGGTACAGAGGCGTACTTCAACCGATGAGGCACTGGGTGTTGGCACAGTCCTCTGGTAGCCCTGCCATCACAGACCACACACATGGAGCTACACAGCACAACTGATCACAGCTGCACTACAAGGAGTGTAATCAACCAGAGGACAATAGGTACTTAAATATAGAATTGCATACTCTATTTGTCAAAGATAACAAGGGCATACAATGGCTGATCATTAATTGGCATAATACTTATAGTTTAACTTTCTGAAAGAGCAGCAGTGCCCCTCTGCTACACAGTCTGCAAGAGGTTTTAGGGAAAATTATCCTGGTGTGCCTTCAATGAGAATTCCTGGTTTGTTTCTGCGCTGACAGAACATACCCACTCTGTGATAGAATTCAATTAAATCTACATTAACACTTTTTTCTTCACAGCCTAAGGTCTCTTGCATAACTGCAGAGCAAGAGGACAGTATTTACACTTCATTTAAAAGACTGCTTTACATATATTTTTATATCCGTGCTGGAAGACTGGTAGCTTTATACAAAAAAGCCAAACTTCTGCTACAGTTCATTTTAATAGTTCAGAATTGGGCAACTTCAGGACTTTTAGTTTTTTACTGAAAGGGAGAAAAAAAAAAAAGATTGTACATGCAACCTTGTGGATTCAGACAATGTTTTGCAACTAACCAAATGACCCCTCTTTTAAGTTCTCCCTCTCACTTACAGATCAAGTTGATATCACTATAGGTGTTTATCACAAAGCACTCATTCGGCAGAGCCCTGAAATCAGATGCTATTTTAGTYGGCTGCATTACTGACTATCAGTATTTTTGTATAAAGGATGTTTTTACCTTCAATGAAATGCCAGGAAAGAAGATGAACTCATCAGAAAAAACATCTCTCAAGAAGCTGAAGCAGCTATAGACTTCCTCTGAAAAAAGTATTGTAAAGTACTGTTGTTTAAAAACGTAATTTAAAACATGCAAGTGAAAAGCCATTCACTCCTTATTTTAGAAGGAGTACCTACTTCAAATAAAATTTGGACTTGACATTAAAAGCATACATACATATACAGCAGAAATCACCACAAAGGAAGAGCAAGTACTCAAAGCACTTGATTCAATTGTTTCCAAAAGGAAGGAGCAGGGGGTTGTAGCTTCTCATAACGTGCATTAAATACCACATAATCAGATGCTGCACAAAACTAAGGTACGTATTCTGAAAAGTTTCTTTAAGAGYCAAGTATTGGAAAGCACTGAAATACTTCAGAAACAGTAGAGGGAAGAGAAGAAAGAGTGAGAACTGGCTGCACCATATGCAAGAGTGAGCTGTGTGTAATTTGTAACCTAAAAAGCTGGTCTGCTAAATGCCAACAAAATAAGGCACTTAGGAACTGGGATCAGCTCATCTTAACCCTGCCCTCTCAGCAGAATATACCTACTTTCAAAGGTATCAAAGGGTAAACAAACAAAAAAGGCAAGCAAAATATCCCTGTCCCCTCCCAACACATTAACCCTATGCCATGGGACCTTATCCAGAGTATAACAGATAGCTCCCACTAGCAGTTGCAGGAACCTCATGCTCCTCTCACAGCTGACAGCACAAGGAGCAAAGCCTGGAGGCTCTACGAGCTACCCAAACGTACCTTTTCTGAAGCTGCGTGTCATTTGCAAGGCAACTGCCACCAGAGATGGACGCACAAACACGTTCAGCAGCTGGTTTCTGTAGGTGGCACACATGAGGATGGCCAGAGCGCGCTTAAAGACAATTTCCTCTACGGCTCTATCTTTCACCCCTTTGTCATTTAGGACCACATGGCCATCAACAAGGCGAGCAATGTTGGAATGCAAGGTGAGGCCAGACACGACTGCTTTTTTGGCACACAGGTTATCTAGCAGAAAAACGCAACACAGAAAGATGCAAAAGGGAACATAACTCTATTGAAACAGCCTAAAATGCACCAGTATTTAATTAAGTTTTATCACTGAAGACCAATTATTACACCAAACATCCAGCTAGAGAGATGTTCTAAAATAATCCATACCAGGAATTGGCAGCCTAGGCATAGTATGAGATGGAGAGAACAAATTTCAGACATTTCTGTAATTAAAGCACTTCAAATTCTTCCACTTGCTAACAATGACAAATACTTCCTTTGTCTCTGAACAAGTATTCTGAGCCTCCAAATAAAAAAGGATAGAGCTGTTTGATGGATACATTCATCAGTAAGGAAATGGAGACGATACTTTTGCTTAGGCATTTCTGACACTACAAGTTATGAATCAGATGCACAAGTCTTTATAATGTTTTTCCTCAACTCTCATATACAAGGAAGGCCTCAGCCCAAACAAAGTTTAAAGAAATCCTAACGTAAGTATCGTTACATAATATACCTGCTCAAAGTGAAACCAGACTGTACTTAAACCCAAATATCTTCTTGTTTTGTAAGACAATACTTTTAAAATGCCTAAAGCAAGGAAGTGTGTGGTTTTGGAGTTTTTTTTTCAACAACAAAGTTCTAAAGGCAGGCATGAGTTTCACAAACCTGTGGGCTTTGGTTAAGCTTTTTTGTCAGTGTGACACACCGCGAACTTTATTCAGATAAAGAGCAGCATCTCAAGTCTTGAAAATACATTCACCTCTTTGGAATACTTTACACTTTAAACACTACCAAAACATTCCCTGCATCAAATGTGAACTCTTTGGCAAGCAAGGAAAGAAGCAATAAGAACTTCTTGAGGAATGCTAAAATACACTTTACGGTTCACAGCACCATAAGCATATCAAATCAATATAGCCTCTGACAGAAGAAAAAAAATATCATAGTCTTTCCCCTTAACATAGATTTCACATAGAATCTCCTTGCATCTTATTTGCTCCTTCAGCCTACTTTGTTCCAGCTTTGCTAAAGCTCCCAAGTTTCTCAATGCAGTAAGAAGCAGAAGTCTGAGCAAGTCATTTTGCAGTTTCTGTTTTTAATATAAAATTTCTGACAGCCAAGCAAATGTTCTGCCTGTAACAACCAACCAGCATGACAAAGGCAGAAACAACTAGCTGTTTGGAGGCAGAAGAATGGACAGGGTACATGTAGTTGCTGACTTGGTGACGTCACCAAATTAGTCTTTAAAACATATTTATTCTTTCAAATTATTGACAACTCAAAACAAAACTACAAACCTTCTTTCTACGCAACTGATGCCTAGAGCAGGGCCAGCACACTCCAGCAAAACCTGCTCAGTTGTTGTCATTCCTCTATTTCATTACCATGCCTATTTGCTATTCCCTAACTACATCACAACTCTACTGAAGCAAAAGCTTACTCATTGTTGCTAAGAAAATAAACAAAATAAATAAGCAAACCCGAATGTGGTATGCTTTTCAGTTTACTGTGCAGTAAGATTCTAAGTGATGTTTAAATATTGCCATGAAATTCTTCCTTTTACCAAGCTGGCAGGAGCAGACCTTGTCTGGACTCACTGCGGTGCAGATCCCTAAAAGGAGAAGTGGTTTTCTTCCCAAAATGACAGAGTTCTGTTGTAGCTGTAGCCTGCTCCTATTTCTTTATTATAGTACTGAGAGGGATCCTTGATCATACACATGACTACAACAGCAAAGATCCACGGTTTAAGTCTACCTACAGTGAAAAGGTAAATGTACTTGCATTACACATTATTTTTCTTTGCTAGCTTTACCACTTATGTCCTGAGGCTCTAAAATTAATTACCTGTGTCACCTCAGCTCACAGAGAGAAGTTTAAAACAATTGTTCAGAAAGTTTGGAAGGAGAATCAACCTTTCAGCAGCCAATATATACATATACATTATATATATATAAAAGAGAGAGTGTGTGTGTGTATAAATATATAAATAAACCCACCAAAGAAGCCTTCTCCCCAAAAGTCATCACTGTTTCTGGGGATAAAGTGAAATTTAAAAATAAATAGACAACTTACAGCTTTGATTTTCTCTCACCCATTTGTTTCCGCTAATTCTTTGCCACAGGAACAACTTATACTATAGTCAGTATCAAGTAATAAACATAGCATTACACCAAGTTAACTGCTGCAGATCAGGTAATTGCCTGTGACTTACATAGGGTTCAGAAAGATAGACACTAGGCAAATCTCAGAACTCTAATACAAGTACCTCATAATTTCCTACTCATTCCACACTTCAGGATATAACAGTAAAATATCTGTTCTGCTTCCACCTTACTGTTTATTATCTTCTACAGGCTAAATGAAAACCTATCAGGTTTTAGCATCATTTTTAGCATATCCTAAAATCCATTTACAACTCTGAGAAAAACATTCKGTAAAGCTGTCACCATACACTGCTTCCACAGAAATACAATTTATCCTTCATAAGCAACAAAAGGAAGAGAAATAACACTTTCTCTGCATACCAGGCCATTCAATGAATCCTCCAAAAGTCTGTGTTAAGCCTTTAAGCCACAGGGTCTTTTCTATTAGAAGTTCAAAATCCATGGCTGGCAAATTCTGGAGCAGGACAGCAGCAGCTAGCACCCACGGGCTCAAAACCATGTTTTCTATTTGCAGGAGCTCCATTTTATAAGCTACATCACTGACAAATTCTTGGATATCCTCAGACGGCTTTTGGGGAAGATGCCTGAAGAAAATAATGCAGTTCAAGGTAAAGAGCTCCAAAAACTGGAATATGTATCACACCCTTCCTTATTTCTTCTGTATTGCTCCCAGATCCATAACTACTTTATAGCACCTAACATCTGGAGGGTGATTCTATCTATGTGCTATGTAGAACAGAAGTACAGAGCAAAACATCAGTAGCTTCACGATAGTATTTGAAACACAGATCTCTGTATTGATGCTGTACACTTGCTATCTTCAAAAAAAATTTAAAAGCATTATGTTTTACATAAATTGCAAAAGCCAACCAATCGAGTCATAGCTACAGCTCCCTAGCACATGATCACATAACAGTTTGCAGTAATAAAGCAAGAAGGGAGAGAAAGGCGGAATTTTTAAGTGGCAAAACCACCAAATTCTCAGAAAACAGAGCTTTGCCTGGCTCATGCATCATCATTAATTTTTAAAATAGCATCTTCCTGACACAGTACAAAGCTATGCAAGTAACAACCTGTTCCAGAAACACCCAATCACAAGCGTGACAAGCCTCTGCTCAGATAAAACAGGTTCAGGAGTCTACATACTCAGATAGAGGGGAGATGAGAGAAGTTGAAAACAAAGTACAAGAGAACATCTTAATTATTTTACATAGGTGAGGACTAAACAAATGCTTTTGCTGTGCATACACCATGGAAAGATGTGGTACCTGGGAACCAAATTGTATGGGCACCTATTGATTCTCCCAGATGCCAAGGTTCTAAGTGACACCGGCTGTCCAACGTAGATGTGTACGGTACCAAAATTGTCACTAAGGATTCTTCTGGCTTTTAACAACCCCTAAGAAAACGGGAAGAACAAAACTCAAATTTTGGTGCTACAGGGTGTGTATACATCCACCTATGTCCTGTTCTTAAGGAATTTACATACAGATGTAGATTCTTTGGGCTTTGGGACTCCTAGGAGTTCATATGCATAGAGAGATTCTTCTAATATCCTCTCGTAGCTGATGCTGATGGGAACAAGGTATGTGTCAAAGACTTCACATTTAAAAAATGGTTCCATCACAATGCTGAGAAGACCTGCAAATTGGAAAAAAAAAAAGTGAATCACCTGTCTTTTTCAAGGAGGGAAAAGCAACTTCAATTTAACTTTGAAAAAGGTATCTTCAAATTTTAGAAAGTCCTAATACAAGTGCACTGTGCTTATTCTCTCTTCAAGCAAGAAGAAGCACAAGACATTGCCCAAGCTTTAAAACAGAACGTAAATGTAAGCAATGCATTTGGACAACTATCTGTGCTCTTTTCAGCAGCACTGCTCTGCGTTCACACCACATCTTCCTTCTAAAGATTCCCCATTACTTTTACAGTTAGCTTACGATATATCTTTGCAGGTAAGGGGACACCTATTTTCTAGAAAGAAAACGGTGAAGAGTTATGCAATTAAGTACACAATGGGGCAAAGGGAGAGAAAGCAGTACAGTGCAAGAGATGGGTATTGCTGTTCTTTGTACGGCCTTGCAATTCTAACCATAGTGTTTCCCACTACTCTGACTGACCTCACCAATTTCCCACCATTTTAACATCCCTTTCTGTCTGAAGAACTTACGAAGCACACAGCCATTAGTGAAAACACTAATAATCATAAAAAGTTCCAAGTTTTCAACAAACCTACCAAACTTTGGAGTCAGAGTCTTGGCGGTGCGGCTTCTAGTCCCTTCAAGAAAAAACTCAATTGGGGCATAGCCACTCTTCAAAAGTAAAACAAACAAAAAAAGCTGATCAGAAAAATAAAAACATTTCTTCTTTACTGCCCACAAATAGTTTTAAGTAAGTTTTAAGTAAGTTTTTTTTAAATGGAAGCCATGCATGTCTAACTTCAGTCATCTCTAAGCCTATATTCATCCACTGTATTTGCCACACCATATAGTTAAATTAACGAAAATATTGTGTCTGTCATGAGATACGGGCACATGATCCAAAGCAACTGATAAGCAGCAATTTGTTTACCACCTACTGCTGAACTATWACAGAGTGCATGCACACTCTTCACCTACAGCAATTCTGAGGTAAAAGGCATTTAATCAGATTGCAGTGAAGACTTTCAATCACATAGCTATAACATCGTGCATATTTCACATGAATCGTTCCAACAGTATTTCTTATGCATACATTTTGAGAGTTCAATAATATACCTTTAACATCGTTTTTACATATTCGGCAAACACTGCCCAGTAGAGTCTGTTCCCACCAAAGGAACGTCGCATAAAAAAGGCACCTGCCCTTCGTAGCAGCTCACCGACTATTTTCATTCCTAGGAAATCTGAAAAACAAACAAAAAACAAAACCACATACACAAAACTTATTAATATCAGCCAGCAGAATCAACCACTTTCTGTAATACACTGATTCAATTACCAGAATAAAGAAGATCTCTGTCAAGGATTCTGTTGTTGCAAATACCTTTATTTGCTTTCAGATTGGCTACCAAGACTTATGCAGACATGAATGGCATATTATAATACGTTTTCAATTTTCTTTGTAAGCAGCATTCACTTAGAGCAATTTATTTTCATAATTTAGATGGCCAGATTTCAACCATAATAAAGACTAAGTTTTTGAAGTACATTGTCTCACTCATCTTCAGAAAGATCAGTTACCACTGCATGTATCCTAGAAGACACAGAAATTAACTGACCAATTACACTATATTATACCATTTATGATCCTTACTCATCACTTCAGGAGGTGTACACCAAACCAGCTAAAAGTTTTTCTAGTTTTCTAGATTTAAGCAATGACGGTCAACGCTTAACTTGTCAAAACCAGGAAACACTTAACATTATCAAATTTCTTAGGGAAGCATTTAAAATGAGTCTACACAGCAGCTGGCCATGTGCTGCTTCAACTTCCTTGCCACCTCAATCCATGCAACACTTGAGAACAGATATTCACTCAGTAAAATAAATTCACATTTCTAGCTGCAATGCTGACAATGACTGCCCTGAAGATGTCGTATAATATGTTACACACACACATATATGTGAGAAAGACAGAGATATGTATAAGAAACAATAAGATAAAAAGAAATTGGCTACAGGACCCTGGGCAGCAATAGCAGCTGTGAGAGCTTCCCATGTGCAGAGGTCCCTCTTTTCCCCTCACTCTCCTGTTACCCTCCCTCTCTCACAACATAAGACTCTATCCCCTCCCTTACTTCCACCCTCCTGCCACGTACTCAGCCTCCCAACCAGGATGCTGGCTGCATGCCCAACACCTCTCCCCACCACACGTTGCCACCCCACAAACTGGGACTGAAACACATCCTCTCATGTACCTCAAGTCCACCCCACCTCACCAGCTCTGTGCCTCTGATTTGATTTGCTCCCAAGACCTGAGACAGAAACACGATCCCAGCACCATCTAGATTCCTGCTAATGTTCTGTATGAGCATGTACTCTGCTGTTGCTGGCAACTGTTTACCTCCCCTTAGCTAATCCCCACAGATCTATTCGTATGCCAAGCATTATCTAACAAAGCAGAGGCACTTACCACCTATTATCAGGACAGTGTCCCTCCACTCAGGACAAATACCACTTTGAGAGTGAGTTTGTAAACCACATCTTGTGAACCTTTAACACAATATGCAGTAAATACAACTACAACCATAGAGAACTGTGTTTTCTCCAGAGGAATTTAAAATAATGCACACATGCAGCAGCATAATCAAGCTGCAAGCCCCTAATTCTGAAGAACTTTGATCCCAAAACACTTAAAAAAATGTTAATCACTAAAAAAAATCCCTCTAAGCTAAACTAATAGTATCTTAAGATACTGTTTTGAGGCCCAAAACTCAAAAAAACTCTAGTCCAAAACTCAGCAAAGGATTACACCGATACCTATGACAGCATGCGAGCAGATTCTGAACAATACATGACAGTTAAGCAGCTGCAACACTTTGATCAAGGCAGCTATGAGACACCAACTTCTGAATTCACCAGAATCTAACCTGCGTCACTCAAAGGCAAGATACCACTAACTCAAAGACCAGCAGAATCTCATGTTCCCTAGCAAGCATATTCTCCCAGCTTCTGCTGATTTTCTACTGGTCTTCCTAACCTCTTGATTGGAAAAGTAGACTACAGTAGAGTAGCAGGTTCCCAGATCTTTGCTAGCTTGCCTGTGCGCATTACAGCACTGCATCAGGCCCGAGGTTGTTGCCTGCCTGCTTGGAAGACCTGGTTGATACCCAAGACTTCCAAGATCAGGTTTCTCAGTTAAGTGCTGCCAGAGTCCAGATTTTCAAAAAGCACATTAACTCAGAAGATATTTACCGTTAAAGTCTTCGAGAATTGTTTCCCACAAATATACTGGCTTCAGCTGCTTTAGAATTAAGTATGTCCAAAATCGTGACCTCTGATGTGAAATTTTGTTTCCCAGCCAGCTCTGCTCTCAGCACTTCAGATGACAGAGTTCTGCCAATGCTTCAAGGGAATCAGTCGTGTCAGCAACAAGCACAAGGTGGCTGGCACTTCATATCTGACTACTATGACTACACTTATAATGTACAAAGTATCACAAAAGGTTCTGCATACACAGGGGCTCTTTGGCAAGTTTTCACCTGTTCCCAGGCAAAAAAAAAGCAATATGGAAGTCTTCTTCATAACACCTATCTGTGCCTCAGCCTTGGGTCTACAGATGGGGTACTTCTGGGCGAACTACACTATGAAAAAAATTCACCTTTGATTGGACTCAGCACCGATGAGAAGCTTTCAGATGCTGTCAGCATCTCACCCATGGAGGTTTTAACACAACATATTTGGAACAGAAGTTAAACACAACTACTTATAGTAGCAGCTACAAGACCCCTTGCTACTGGTTCTCTGAATCCTGAACACATTGTTAAAAGAACATACTTGCCTATTCCTGCAGCAATGACAGGCAAAGCCAAGTCATACGTATATAGCAAATAAGACAGCATCAAAAAGTCTACATAGCTTCGGTGACTGGGCAGCAGTACAACTGGATGCTCCTGAATGGCGTGTTGCAACTAAAAAAAAAAACAACACAAACAATATTGTTCCAATATTTACAGACTGGCTGTTGAAATTTGCAAATACAGACCATCACAGGGCTTAAGGCAAACAGAAGCTGACTTGTTTGAGGGTGGTCCCTCTGTCCACATACTCTATACTTTTTTCAGCATGGAACCATAGGAAATTTGGAGCAGTGTTTTCCAGACTAGGAACCTGTGGTTCACAAGCATCACAGGATTCAAAAGCCAGGGCCACCTCATTACAGGATAGTCTAATTCAAACCCCTTTTGATGGGAATGGGAAACCAATAGGGGATGTAAGGGCTGACACTGCGTCTTCCAGGGAATGCACTGCACCCTCCAGAATTGCCACATCCTGCAATGAAACAGCAGGACAACAGCTCCCCAGGGAACTGGGGTAAATTTTAAGCATCTCCTGCCTCAGAGGTGCACAGTGTTTCACCACTCTTAGCTGTATGAAGGTTTTGCACACAGCCAACCCCCTCAGCCACATAACATTAGGTTTTCAGCCCAAATTCAGCTAAATGCATTATTAAATTCATAATATCAGATAGAAACACTCTCTCAGTGGCTGACCTAACAGAATTACTGACAGATGACTGCAAGTATTCCTTACCATACGAAGCACTTGGAAAATGTACAAAAAGTCCTGCTGACACTTTGCCTCTAAAATACTTATATATCATCTGTTTTCCCTGCCCCCACTTATTAAGAAATGCAGTAATAAACACCAGTGCAGTCTTTTTTCAAAGGGTATTTTTCATATTTGTTACTTGGAGCGAAGATTAGAGTCTTTGCCCAAGTGACTGGTATGAAAATATTATAACTTTTTTTTTCCCCCACCAGTACTTACTCTCTGCATTCCTTCTTCATTTACACAAACTCTCTGGAAAAGCCGTTTAAATATTTTGCTCAGAGTAAAGGCAAAAAATCTGACAGCTCCTAATTGCATACTGTGGCCCATCTCATCCAGGATTTCCGTCACTTCTTCTTGAATAATATCAGGTGATTCTCCCATCTCTTTTGCTAACTAAAGAGAAACAAAACAAACAAAATAGCAGTCAGATATTGTTCCCTTCTCCTTGCCATGCACACCATTCTATGTGCCACGACAATTATGGCAGAACTACTGCAATAGTCGGCAAGATTTTATATGATAGGCATGCATCTAATCATACAGAATACGTTCAGTGTCAGCCACCAAGAGAAAGCCAAGTTAAAGCTGTTCAAAATCAAGAATGAGCTTAGATGTCAATGGTGAGAGGGAGGGTGTGCAACAATTCCCCACACACACCCAAACACACCACCTGAATGTTTTAACCTGTAGCATCTTCAGAGGAGATTTAAGTTCGAAGAACATTTCCTATATTATTGGTCTGAAGAAGTCCGTGTACAATTTTCTTTGACTAGTAAAATGAAACCTATGTTTGCAGAGATATTCACAACGTAAATCTTTGAAGTGCATTTGGGTTAGATTTTAAGACTTGGCTGAAGAACCTCAGCCCTATCACGCTTGAATTTCTTCATAATGTATTACTTTGGCAACGGCTAGCTGAAATGCATACAAAGCACTGTCTCTACCAACTTTGCATATCAATGATCTTTTTTCTGTTGCTGTGCACACTCCCTTTTGAAGTTTCTTAAAACAGACTTAAGTAATGGTCGTCCCTCCTATTTGATACTTTGACTTTCAAAATATTTAATTGAAAAGTTAGTCTTTTACTGTTATGGAATGAGGAACATGCCTTTTACTGAACACGAAGGAGAAAAGAGGAGGAATGGCAGAAGAAAAAGCCTCCAAAAAAGCACAGCTCTGTTTAGAGACCAGCACTGCTTATCTATTATTTCTATTTTGTGACATATGAGAAAAYCTATCTCCTCCAATCTACCTCCATATACCACCTCACTATCGTATCTACTGGTTCAATTGTGTTTTAATAAATGCATTATGCTTCATCCTGCGTATTTCCACATGTAGATATAACTGATTATTTTAACCACTTAAAGAAGCCAAAAACTGCTTCCACTTGAGCCTGAGAAAATCAACCTCTCTTAGGAAGCCAAAAAAATATTCTCATTATTTACTAGGGGAAGAGATACTGTTCTCATTCACGAGTAAAAGGCTTACACAGTTGATCCTGTGTGAATTAAGTGCACATCCACTACAGAGCTAAGCATTTACTCCCCAAAATCAGGAATCAAAAAACCAGACCAGTCACATATAGCAAGCTAAACCAAACAAATGCACTTAATTTCACATACTGAACATTAGTCACCTCAGCAATTTGTCACAAGAACAAATTCTAGTATGCCTGTGTAAAGCTGTATAAACTCTGCCCAGACAGGAGGCACACTAATCACAGGCCGTTGGGCATATTGCCCAAGATAGTCCCAGTTGGATACTTTCAGTAATCTCTAGTGCAAAGCTGATAACTAGGTTGCAACAG
This sequence comes from Oceanodroma leucorhoa, assembly GCA_030449065.1. Classification (NCBI taxonomy): domain Eukaryota; kingdom Metazoa; phylum Chordata; class Aves; order Procellariiformes; genus Oceanodroma; species Oceanodroma leucorhoa. The sequence goes on from JASVER010000016.1 coordinate 9,716,254, forward strand.
CAGGACTGCTAACCCCCTTCAACCACTTGACACTAGCTGGGAAAATATCCATCAAAATCATTTTCCACCAAAAAAGCAGCACTTCAGAAGAAAACATTACACCAATGTCTTTCTGTCAAATCCTCTAAAAAATACTTTCTTTCAGTAAATGTTTTAGTGTTTCTATAGTCGAAAGATTCAATTTTTTCTTATTTCATACTACTTACATACTCTTATTTCAGCCATTTCAACACAAGGTAAAATATGAGCCAGTTCAAATATAAAATATTTCATTCATTACAAAGTAGTAGCTGCCCTTCATCTTAAAGCAAAAATACGATTACATTTTAGACAGTGTTTCTAATTCAAAGAATGCTCTGTGAAATCAAACTCTCGTTTTAGGGAATGTAGCATTTATGACTGATTCATAAATACATCACTAGCCTATAAAATTCCTACAAGACATCCACAAAGTACAAAAACGTCTACTAAGAAGAAGCGTGCTTATGTCTTTCACAATGCTGCTCTGTGGTGAGGACAGTGGAGGAGGGGAAAAAAAAAAAAAAGTCAAGCACATTGGATAAGTTAGATGGTGAAGTGTCGTATATGCAAAATCAAAACGCTATTTCATGAACGAGCTATCTAACAGTTTTAGTGGAAACACCATGGTAAATCAGTATTTGTTTTCACTGCCAAAAGAGTATGGCTCTCAAGTTACTGATTTATTGGACCACCTTTCAAACTACAGCTATCATGTTTGACAACGTCAGCAATAATCTTTTTTTCCCTGCTGGGAAAGTTTGGCTGTGTTCAATCTACCTCATCTTACAGCTCAACATCCAGCCTCACCTGCTTGATAACATACTGAACTTGCTCTGACTGGAGAACAGCACTTTTAATAGCGTTTGGCTTGCAAGGTGAAAGTCCCTTGTAGATCACAGGAGTATAACATTTCATCGCATATCTCAAGTCGCTGGACAATCGTCTTTCCTCCAAGATATCTTCAAACTCATCTCTTTTCTTTGACGTGAGCTCTTTCTGCTGGGAACATACAAATAAAGAATGAGACACTGTCTCGAGCCATTCAGTGGTATTCTTGGCTACAGTACTAAAATAAAGGTGTGCAATACTTTTGCAATGTTTGGGGKTTTTTTTAGCTTTCTATAGTGTCTACATTCCACATTCTGAGTGCATGAACAAATGCTACCTGTTTGGAACAATGCCACAAATAGAAAGAAACTAAAAAGAAAAAAGAAAAAAAACAAAACCCCAACCCCTTCCAACTGCAAAAATCCCTAAATCACCCTATGTCACGTTACTTAATTCTGCCCAACGGGAAGAGGCTGAGAGAACACCCGGGCTTTGAAAGCTAAAGTGCCTTGCCTCCAGCCTCTCCACAACTAATAGGTATTAACTAAAACACCTTTGATTCCAACTCTCGCAGCTGCATGAAGACAATGCCATGAATGACATTATAAAAACACAATCATCAAAACAAAACAACAATCCCTGCTACTTTAAGTTGCACCTGGGACCTTGGTGATTTGTGCTGGCTTTCATTAAGCTTGGACACAGGGTACATAAAACACAGCCAGGCAGTAACAAACAAAAAAACCCATTATCAGCCATGTAAAGATCAAAATGCAATATGGTGCATACGTAGGCAAAAAGAGAGCATAGCCTCTGAGTAACCAACACCACTGCTAAGCAGGAAGACAAACGGTACATAAAGAACTAACTGTGGATCCGTCCCGCTGCAGAAATCTCAGTGACAAAACTCTTCCCCCTGAGTCAGTAGGCATCCCCTGCGCTGGAGAGAGGTGTCTCCTATTATCTCCTATAACACCATAGTCCCTATRAATGACACTTCAGTCTTTCCAAAACTGAAACTGTATTTCTCTAAACTTCAAAACAGCAGCAATAGCCACCAGACAAGCCATAACTGGAGCAAGCCTCTGTGAAACACAAATATGAAAGTATTGGTTATGATCAAGCATATTTATTAGAAGAAGATGCTAAAATAAAAATGCTTATGTCTTCCTTTACAGCACCACTTGAGGGGTAGCAGAGGTATCCCTTTCATTCTGCCTCCTCTCCCTATATACAACCTGTGCAGAACCAGCCCAATGAAGGATGAAACATGTTGTTTCATGGGCTCTTGCAGTGACCTTTTCTGGTGTCGAGAGGAAAGCCTGGTCAGCAAACACACGGGAGAACACCAGGAACAGATAAGCAAAATGCCCAGCAGTGGTGGCTGGGTTTTCAGTCTTGGGAGAGGGAGTCAGGTTTCACTGCCAGCTGACCACAGCCACATCAGCAACACTATCAAAAACAGCTGACATTTAAAGTAAGTAGAGAGCAAACATTTAGTTCCTGTCCATTCATCAACACAAGATAATTTGGCAAAAGAAAACAAAAAAACCAAAATTGGGAATATCTCCACTTAAGAACCGCAAAAAAATCCTTCAAAGCCTCAACTGTATCAAAAGCCAATTTCATTTTATCAGGGAACACAAATCCTACTATAATGTTTGACCTTCTCATTCTTTTCCCCACACAGTATAGTCACGGCTATATCCAAATTTGGATACCATCCTCCTACCACAGCAGCATTTGGTAGATCATCTAACTTCTCTCTCCACTACTGTATTTTAGAGAATTGTCCCACAGTAACTGCAGAACCGACTCTCCAGGGACTTTTAAAACAATCCTACACAAGGTATTAAACCCAGGCCCATAATAATTTAAAACTTTCAGGGTTTTTTTTGCCTGTATGGTTTAGCATTACAATTTTCAATCTTTCTTCTTCCACAGCTTTCAACTAGTTGGTGTTTTGCAAGAGCCAAGTAAGCTAAGAACTGTTAAAGACCAGAAATAGTTTGTATTAGCCATCTGTTGCCATTGACACCTTATATCAACCCCCTCGATTAAAAATAAAACAGAAAAAAAAAAAACCTTATATCCTGTAATAGCAAAAAAGATAGCTCATAATAGCATCAGAAAATACTAGTTGGCTCTAAGTATACACCTACTTAGATCAGTATGTGACAAGTCATTGCTCAGAAAATCTAAGCAACTTTTATTTCAATCACCAAAGTTTAAATCCTGCAACATGCAACTACACGAAACCCAGACAAAGAAACCCAGCACTCAGCTCAGGTATCATCAGCCACATCAGCAGTCACTGCACTGCTACAGCCATTCCCCAACACGTCGAGTGAGCGGAGTTTTGCAAAGGCCACCACCAATTGAAAAGTCACCTCTCTGCCCCCACTCCTCATTTCACGTTTCCAGATTTGATGTGCAACTGATTTCTCTCCATGGCAACAGGTATTTTCACACCCTGTCCTGAAGTAGCGCTGAGGGAGCCAAAACACACACACTTTACCAACCACTAAAGAAGAGAAACGCTGCTTTTACACATTACAGCTAAGCTGTTGTCCCAGCTTTGGCTGCCAACTGGTAGAGAACACATTTAGAAAATATGCTGTTGGAAACCTTGACATCAGATAATTCAGTTATATGCACAGTTACTGCGACATTGGTAAAGTACAAAAGCAAAACAGCAGGAGCCTGGAACTCCTCCACTTCCATATAACCTCTGAAAGCAATAAAATGGGAGCACTCATGATGCGCTTGGGATAGCAGCACACAGCCAAGGAGACACGGAAGTTTGGGAATCTCTGCCGGAACCAGGCGCTGTTTCGCTCTCTCCCCAGCCCCCTCCTCTAAATCCAAGCAGAAAGGGGGGTTTAGCCCCCACACCCAAATGTCCGTGTCTGAGGCTGGCATAGGAGCTGCAGAGAAAAACCAAGGTCAACGAAGTCGCTTCCACCATATAACATGGGAAAACGCACTTAAGCCGCTCCATCCCTATGACAATTTTSTAGCGCTGAATTTGTCATTGCTGGTGGGTTTCTGTCCCACACACAGCCGTGGGGCTGCGTTGCCAAGCGCCCCACAGTGGGACACCCGCCGCCCCAGCCAGCGTCTCCGCCAGGCCTGGTTGCAGGGCTGCTGAACAAAGCCTCTCCAAGCGGAGCCCAAGCCTCTTCCGACCTTTCTTAAACTGGCTGGCGTTTCACGGTGTATCTGAGGRGAGAAGTGGCGCTCGGGATTAGGAGCTTTGCCTGTCGCGACTGACGCGACAGGTACTGGGTATGCAGCGGGTAGAAGCGCAGTGGGGCCCGCAGCAGCTGGGGAAGGTGAACTTGGGAGGGGAAACGTCCGGTTCCCATTTGGCCGCGACCTGCCCCCGCTGGGGCTCGGGAGGGGACAAGGCCTCTCAGGGGCCCCGCTGAGCGCAGCCCCTGCCCCAGGGCCACGCCGCCACCGCCGCCTGCCCCCACCCGGTGAAGGGGCTAGGGCCGGGGAAGTTGTGCGCGGCACACCCGCGCCCAGCAGAAGCCCCGGAAAGCTCCCTCCGGAGCGCGGCCCCCACCTCCCCCGGGCCCCACACCGGGGGGAAGGGGAGTTGCGCCAAGCACCGTCACTCCGCTTCAGAGTGAACGGCACAGACGCGGCGCGGGGCTGAGGCGAGCAGCCCCCCTCCCCCGCGGCACCGCGCCCCGTTCTCCCCCCGCGCCGCCGCCTACCGAGTACATGGGCGCCCCTCGCCGCGCCCCCCCGGGCGCCGCCGCCGCCGCCGCCGCTGCCGCCATGGTCCTGCGAGCTCCACCACGCCGCCCCGCGCCCCGCTCGCCCGCCCTACCCCGTCGCGGTGGCCTCACGCCTGCCGCCGCCTCCCGCGGCGCCCATGGCCCCGCGCCGCCCCGGCTCGGCTGCCCGGCGCGCTGCGGCGGGCGCGGGGGAGGGCGGGGGGAGCGCGCGATGGGCGGCGCCATCTTGGGGGCGACGGGAGCCGCTCGGGATCAAACGTCCTTCCGCCCGCCGCCCCGCGGCAGCCATGGGGTCGCGCGAGCCGTGCCGCCGGCTGGAGGCGGTGCTCGGCGCCCTCTACGACCTGGGTGGGTGAGTGGGGCCGGGACCCGGGCTGCCGGCGGTGCGGAGTGAGGCCGGGCCGGGCGCTGCGCCGAGGCCGGCAGCACCGCGGCCTTCTGGGGGGCTGGGGAAGGGAGGGGGGTGTTCACTCTGAAGCGGAGCGATGGCGGCCGCACGCAGCTGACCGGCACGTGTTCCGGCACGCAGGTGAGGAGCCCGGCGCTCGGGGCGCCGCGGAGAACAGCGAGGCGAGCGCGGCGGCGGCGAAGAGCCGGGGACCGCAGCCGGCGGCTGGCAGTGCCGGCGGGGCGGCGGGCGGGCGGCGCGGAGCCCGCAACTTCTTTGGGGAGCTGCGGGCCGAGCTGGGCGCCGCCGCCGCCGTCCCGCCGGCCCCCGCCGCGCCGCCGGCCGTGGAGGTCGTCGTGTTCCGCGGGAGGAAGAGGAAGGGGCAGCCCAGCCCCTCGGCAGCACCCACCGGCGGTGCCCAGGTAGGGCCGGGCCGGGCGGTGGGCGGGCTGCCGGGTGGTCTCCTCTGCCCCGGGCCCACCCTCTCCTGTAGGGGTGGGGGATGCTGGCCCCTCGCAGGGGCCTTCCTGTGACGGGGAGCGCTCCCCGGGCACGGCACCAATACCGGTGGACACAGCTCAGCTCTTCAAAGCACAGATATTTTTTTAAAGCCATTCCAGCGGCTTTACGCTGAGCAGGTACTGGACTGGGATACCCCTTTCTGGTGACAGTTAAAACCAGCCAAAACTCTCTGCATGTTTGGGGTTTTTTTTGCTATCTCCACAGTCTGCCACCATAAATGTGAGATATCTTCTGTAATTCCCCCTCCTCCCGTGCCTAGTTTCTATCCTCTTGCTAATACAGCTGCCTGTAAATCCGCGATCCTTTGGCTATCTGTATGCTCAGCTTGATGGCATCCAGTCCTGCTGATTCCTGACAGGGCTGCTGGCAGGGGCAGGCTGAAGCAGGGGCGGGGGCAGGACTTGAAGGCTCTTTTTTTCCAATTTCAGAAGCTCTCTGGATTAATATCCTGTGTTTGAAATAGGTGTATCCCAACAAAATAAGTTGATCTGCAGATAGGACTGCCGATAACGGCAAGAAGTGAATGAAACAGAAAGCAAAGCCTCTTGTCTACTTCTCTGCCTAAGCATTTTGTGTGCTGCTGTATTCTTGTGAATAGGTGTGGATGTGAGATGCCAAAGCTTCCTTCTCTTCTCTGGCATCACAGCAGCACTTGGCTGTTCACAAGCAATGTGCATCTTGGAGGACCAATGTTGGGTGGTTGATGGGGTAAGGCATGACAGCATTAGATCTCAGTCCTCTGGTTTGGTTTGTGGGTACTAAATTCCCTTGTGCTACTAAAAACTGTAGCTGAGTTGCTTCAACAGAGAGGCCTGGATTAGGCTTGGCTGGGAGCAGAGCTGCCTTCCATGCTGAGCAGAGGGTCCCTTGCTCACTGCTTGGTCTCCAGATCTTATAGGTTCTCTCGTTGTTTTCTTTGAGTCGTGTTTATGGCCATAACATCAGAAGCCCCATGCTAAAATAAGCTTTGATGGGCCAACACATGTCTGTTTTGAATTCAGGGAGACTTACTGGTATTTGGGGTTTGAGTGCTTGGAATTGGAAAGTTCAAGAGACTGACCAAGCAATTGGTTGAATCCATAAACTTTTGTGCTTTTTCCGGTATGTTTTACTCTAAAAATGATTTATTTTCTTCTGCTTTTTAAAACTTAAGTTTTTCTGCCTGAAAAGACTGGTGTTAGACTTGTTAGTAAAACGCTCTGAAAATAACCAGTTTGGGGTTTTTTTTTCTGGCTGAAATGGGCAATTTTTATATAGAAGCTTTTGCAGAGTTGAGAGAAGTTTGGGTTTGGCTCTGGTCGATGCAGAGGGAAGCCCTCATGCAACCCTGGGACCTGAACCCATGACTCAACATGCCTTAACATCCTGGAGATGCGAAAAAGAAATGAGTTAAAAGCATTCAGGTTCAATTTAAATGCATATGTATTACTCCTGCTTCCTCAGAAGGGATACGGTGCCCCTGAGAGTAAACAGGGAAAGATAAGGGGATGCTACTCTTGAAAGACTGCAGTTTCCCTGCCAGTGCTGCCTCCCTGCATCAGCACACTTGGGAGCAGGCAGAGCATCCGATCAGAGAGGCGGTTCAGCACGTCCTCCCCAAAATCGGGAGTCGGACACAAACTAAAATAACCCTGGAAGATTTGTTACTGCTCTGAAGTGTCCCATGTGGGACACTCCCATAGCAAGCAGGCGTGGAGCTCTCCCTGGGGATTTTGCACTTCTTTTTCTTCCTAGGATACAGTCTGTGCCCCCTGGAGAGTTCCCCTCCAAATTGAGAACTGCTGATGGAAGGTCTCCATGTAAATCGCAGAACAGAAAAGATGAAGTTTTCGCTGATCTCATTTTGAGCAAGTACAGCGTTAAGTGGTGTCTGCTGTTTGCTGACAGTGCTTCCTTTGGAGCTGTTTCTCTTGCATTAGTTAAGCTGGATATGGGCACTAACGTATGTCCATGCAGTTATGAATTAAGCTTGTTCTATGTGTTGCCATCAGCTATTGGTACATGCAGTATTACCACTGTGCGCTCTGTCTCAAACAAAATGACTTAAAATTCATGTCCTATGCTACGTTAGCAGTTTGGTATGGATTTGGAAATGGAAATATGTGTGATGCGTAGCTCACATGTGGCAGTTTTTCTCTTATAAGATGTAATTTATATTTGAAGGTATAAAAATTAATTGCAGCTAGTAACATCTTTTTGAATTATGAAACTCTTTGTAAGTGTTAGCAGATGATCCAGGCAAGACAATGCAGGACAAAGCTATATGCCCTGTGCATATAGCTGCAAGGTTGTTCCAGTAAGAACCTATAATATCCACATATTAAAAATGCCGATGAGACGGTCTCTTTTAATAAATCCAAGTAATAAAGCTAGAAAAATATACTGCTGGAAAGCTGTATACTCTTCCTTACAACTCATTTTACATTTCGTTGCTTTCCAAAAAACCGTCACAATCAGCATTTAAACTGGTGTTACTTGCTATGTTAACTTGAAATGTTTTATTTCGTTTATAGACCAAAATAGTGGATAAAGAGAAAAATGCGAATGAACAAGAATTTAACTTCGAAAAAGTAAGTCAGCAGGACCTATCTAATCTCACTATTTTAGTGTGCAGGTATGTGTATTTATATGCTTGTGAAAGCTACGGTGGGACCAATGGGAAATGCTTCCAGAAAAGGTTATCCCTTGTAGGTGAGGATTTCCTAATAGGTAATTTTGGCTGCATGCCAAGCCAAAGGAGGAGCATGCTGGAGTTGTCAACTGCTCTGTGTGGAGAGAGGTGTGTTACAACTCTGTGGCCTTTCTGATCTTTCAGTGAGAATTTGAGGAGGGTCACTGTACATTAGCTGTGTAAAGCTACGTGAGTACCCGCAATGTATAGCATAGCTCTTTGGGGCCATGGTGGTAATCTTGGACTTCTGATCTCACGTGGGGGGGGGGGGGGGAAAGCATATTGGCATCTATTTTGGAAACAGCAGATGACTTTTTTCCATTTGTTTTTTTGTTCTCATCTGTTCTTATATGAGCATAAGTAGCATTGGCGGCCTTAGATACTGATTCATTTACAGATCTGTGCAAGTTGTTTTATATGCTTGATCTCTGCTCAGGGACATGCTGTGATCCAGTGAAGTCTCTCACTGGAGATTCTATGTGGAGCTCCATACTGCTGAGAAAGTGGGGATTTGACTGCTGCCTTTAAAAAGATTATAAATGAACCACTGTTTTTGCCAATGTATTCTTGTGTAGTGTCAACTATATATATGTGTGTAGTCAAACCACTTCACCATCTGTCCATCCATGTTTCTCAGTGGTTAAGTGTTCTGCAGCCAAGGAATGAAGATGCTCTGTAAACATTGGGTGCTGTGGGTAATATGTTTCGTTGTTCTTTGTGCAGCATGGCATGATTCATTTTTATACAGAGGAGATCCGTTCTGTGTGTTGTTTTCTGTGAAATGAGGGGAACTGAAAATTGTCCCCCTGGCAGTCCTCACCATCCATAGATTAGATGGACAGCAATTAACTGTTCTGCAGTATAGCTCCAAACTCAGTTAGTTTTGTTTTATAGCACCCTGATTTCAGGTATTAGCCAGGGTTTCTTTGGGAGTATGACTCTGTTGTAGTCTGTCAAGTGTTATTTTACGACAGGTTGGACAAATTACAAAATGCTGGCGATTTTCTGTAATGCTTTAGGCTCGTCTGGAAGTGCACAAGTTTGGAATCACTGGCTACAAGAAGCAGGAACAACGTGTATGGGAACAGGAGCGTGCTATCATGCTGGGAGCCAAGGTAATTGTTGCTTGGTTTGTGCTGGGTGGTCACCCAGCTGTTACAGTGCAGGAAAGTGGTAAAAAACACTGGGGGGAGTTGGCACTACTTTTTTAAAACACAAGATTCCCTGCCCTGACCCTCCTTCCACTTCATCCTTACTTTTACATTTTCTATTCTGTCTTGTCTCTTTTCTGTAGACGTTTGCAAAAATAGTATGATTGTGTTATTAGAGATGTTGTATAGATGAAATACAACTGATTGGGGTGGCAAACAACATTTACTAATTTTTAATCAGGCTATTCAAAACTAAATTGTTGGAGGGAAGGGCTTGCTTTTTAAAGCTTCACTCTCCCAGTGAGTTAAAGATGGAGAAAACTTTTCTGTTTTATTTATCATCAGTAGTGTTAAAGAAAAAAATAATTTTGTAGGTCTTTTTTCGGGGGTGGGGAGGGATATGGGTTTTCTTTCTAGCTCAGTGTGTATGTGGAAACCTTGTAGGACTGATATAGAGCATAAACGTCCCTCTACTGTCTCCACCAAGAAAGGTCTCTGTGTGTCTACCTTACATCCCTTAAGTCCCTTCCTCTCACTCAAAAGGAAATAAACCATTTCTAATGTTTTACCACCACCACCTGAAAAATATTGTCCATGCAAGTGTGTGAATATTTTTTGAACCTATTTGAAAATTTCATCAGTGGTATCCCCCCCAATCTTTATTGCAGCCCCCCAAAAAGGAACATGTGAACTACAAGACTTACCAAGAGAAAATGAAAGAGAAAAAAACAGTGAAGGATGATTATAAGGCAAAGGTTTGTGTGAAATTTTCTCTATATAAAGACAGCATGTAAGAGCTAGCCCAAGAGCCTGACAGATAATGCCTCAGGCGCAGGAGGAGTGCCTGAGCTTGACACCCGCTGCTCCCCATGGAGTGGGTTCCTGGCTCCAGCAGGACTGATCTCATCAGTAAAAGCTGGTTGTGTGCAGTATGAAGGGCACAGAGTTAGGCTTGTGTTGTCATGGGTTTCACTGCCTCATCCTTTGAGGCTGATAGACTGATGACACAAAATCAGCAGGTTTTTTTTTCCTTGCCTCTTAAGGGAAAAAAAATGGCCTTCAATTAAAGTTTGTTGCATGTTGTCTGACCACAGAGAGCCGGATCTTCAGCTGGTTTTATATCAACACAATTCCATCTAGGATCTTGCTCATTGTTTAAAGCAAGGGTGAGGTTTCTGTTGCATCCGTCCTCTAGCATGGCCCATCTGGCTCCAAGCCTACTCCCTGCCTCCCCATGGAGTCTTGTCATGTAGGTGGGAGCAGGCTGCGGGGCGGGTAATTGCTCTATCAGCCTGTTTCCTGCCACCCTTTTTTCCAGGGGACCTACTTCTCCTCCTCTGTCATGTGGCTCAAAGTGCATCCAGTGCATGACCAGACACGGTTGAACCCTGTTATTTGACAGGTACGCTGTCAGGCGACTAGGCACACCTGCCTGGTAGCAAGTCCATCTTTTGACCCAAGGATCTGTCACATGCCCAAGAAGCAAGCCGCTCTCCTCACGTGGCAGGGGCAGCGTGTTGGTCATGAGAGGGCTGTACTTTCCATAAGGTGACAGGAAGGGCTCTGGGCACTCCTAGCAGTTCCTCCGTAACATGTTGCATCACTTGGCCTGTCAGAAGGTCTCCCAACCTGCTTTAAATGCCTGCTGCTCCGTGAAGCAAAGGCTACCGCGTGTTTTGTGTGCAGATGGTTGTTTAGCCAAGATGCTCTGTTCCTTTTCCATTAAAATATGTATCGTTAAAAATAGGAACATAAAGGTGATTCTCTTAAGAAGAAGAAGAAGAAAGAACAGAAGGAGAGGTGAGCCATTTTTAACATAGTTAAAATTAACTTGCCTTTACATTCCCTTCCCACTGTGTTTTCCCTATGTAACTATGCACAGTCTTACACCAGAAGTCATGCAGCTCACAGTTCTGCAACTGCAGAAGAACTCAGTCACAAAATGGTGACGTTGCTCTGTGTCCAGCAGTTTCAGAGGCTTTAGTTAGGCAGCTTAACTGAAAATACGTCAGTTCTGCCCTGACATGTCTAAGACTGCTGCTGGAGGTGAGATGGATGGAAATCCCTGTGTGCAGACCCAGGATATGCCACTTACTCAGAGCATTTGCCCTGAGAAATAATTTCTGCAAAACACAAGCTGCAGTATACACAGGCTTGAAAGGTGAAGTGGCATTCTTAATCATAGTGTAGCAGGTTCTCTGAAATGTACTCTTTATCTTCTTTCTCTATCCAAAAGTCTTTGTGTTTCTAAACTTTTTAAAATGTAAATCACTCTGTAATGTGCTGCAAATTTTGAATGGCTATGCAGATAATAAATTTCTGGAGTAATGACCAGATTATGATTTGATACTCCATAATATCACACACTGATTGCATAAATAGGTGACATTTTTCACCGTATTAAGAGTTTTCATGAGTTTCTGTTGTTTCTCTTAATTCTTTTTTTTCCCTCTTCCTATTTCAGAAAGGCCAAAAGGAAGAAATCAGTGCCTAGCATTTGGCCTGCAGGACAAGTTGGAAAATTCAGAGATGGGACCTTGATTCTACAAAGCTATGACATAAAGAAAATTAAATCATCTAAAGTTATCAAATGAACTTACGATACAGAGTGAAATGGACAATACGCGTAAGATAGAGTTCCCATTGCTACCAACACAGACTGATGGAGCCTCTCACCTTCCCACCGTATCCTATTTTTTTTTTTTTACCTTATTTGTTGTTGCAGGATTTTCTATATTCTATTCTGCCTTGGGAAGAAGGTGAGAATTTACCATTTTATAAATAAAAATAAGACTTTTATTAAGAATGTTACACAGGCCATTTTTATTAGTCAATATGTGCTAAAGAAAGCATTTCACTTTCTAGAGTCAGCTTATTGGCTATAAGTAAAATATTCATTTAACCATTAATTAATGGATTAAAATATATAGCTCTTTCCTTTCATCTGGAAGGAATATGGAAAAAGCAATACCCTACTTGCTCTGAACCTGAAGTAGGCATTCTCAAACATTTATCGGGCATACATCTGTTTCTGTATCTTTACGAATTGTTAATGGGTAGTGGAACTGCACAACAGTTTTCCTGCCCAGCAAAACATCTTAAGGTTTCAAAATTATCTGCTTTGGAATGAAAATGAGATTTTCTGAAGTTTTGTCCCAGGTAAGAGTTACAGACTCAACTTGTATATCTCTGCAGAGATCTCCAAATACGCACTGTTTCAAATGGTGGTTTGGTGGCTTGGTTGGTTTGTTTTTAAAAACAAAACCATGTCAGACTGAGCCAAATGAGGCATAGACGCTCAATAGCTACTGGTTGTTCATGGTTAACTCATGTTTGTTTTGATAAGTGTTCCCATGCCCCATAAGGCTTTTCTATGAAATCTTTGTCAAAACTGAATTTTTAGTGCTATTTGGATTTCAGCAATTTGGTGCTTCTGAAAGAACAGTTTTGTCCTCTGTAGCTAAGTATTTTTTTGATTTTAAGGTTGTGTTTCCATTAGAAATGGCAATGGTTAGTAACATTCCAAAATGTCCTCTCCGTTCTACCTCAAGCTAAAGAAACTTTAATATTTTAGGGGGAGGCAAAAATACGGTTAGCTGTTAAATGACGGAGGAAAAAGCTCATGCTGTGTTGTTTATATGTAAGATTATCTGGAGCTTGTGTGAACAGCTTTGGAAGTGAAGCAGGTGTATACGAGAAGGAAAACAGCCCTTACTGGAGAAACTTCTTCTAGGTGTATTGGTGAAATTCAGCATACCCCTGCGGGCTGGGGAAGCGAAGCACGCTTCCTGGCTGCCACCTGGGAGCCTGAGTACAGCGATCCCTAAGCCCGAGCGAGCCGCGAGGTCTGCGTCAGCTTGCAGCTAGCAACGAGAACAGCAGCGTAGTCCTCTCCCCAAAGAGCAGCATCGGAGGCTGCCCCCTTCACAGGATAGGAACGTATTGTGGGGTGGGGAGAGCCACACCACAGAAGGGGATGCTTTCTGGCACGCTCCTTCTCCCACACCTTCCACCTTACTTTCAGGTCCTGTGCCCTGCCAGCACAGAGGGGACTAAGAGGAGGCAGAGGGCCCGGAGGGAACAAGAGCCGGGTAAAAAGCGGAAGGGAGTGTTCCTGGAGCCATGTGAGAAGAAGAGGGGTGTGCAGAGTTGCGTTGCTAAACACTGTTATCACATTTCATAATTGTGTAATTCGATTTCTTCTTATTCAGTGTGGGTTGCAGATTCAAACCAGAATTAACAATCCTATCTGGTTACAGACTTAGAGAAATGTCACATCATGATTGCATGTGAAGGTGTAATCACTAAGCAGAAATGAGTACAGAGCATCAAGACTTGTTGAGGCAACAGATGGGCTTTGGATGTTGTGGGATAACCTGTATTTTTTAATTCCTGGTTAATCCTTGAGCTCAGTTTTTCACTGCTCACTTCTAGATAAAGTTTTGTTCAGCTGGCTTTGGGTATAATGTGTTGTGGGAGTTTATGTCCTCAATCAGCTTTGGTAATTTAAAGGATTCACTTTCCACCTCCACAGCTCCCAAAAGCTATTTAGGAGTGAAATTTGGTCAGAATGGAGTGTCTAATTTTTGCAGTCCTGATTTCAAGCTTGAAAGCTTTGTTAAAGAAGAGTGAAAAAAATTCAGTTCTTAAAACAAAAAGTTGAAAACTGAAATGCCAAGCTGACAGTGGAACATGAAAGCTTGGGGGGGGGGGACACCAAAAATAAAAGCTTATTAAAAATTTTGCATTTTCTCACTTGTTTAACATTGGTGTGTATGCATTATGAAAGGTTTCTGTTATATGGTGATAGGTTGCTTTTTTATATCAAATCCGCAAGGTCATTTGAGCTGGCCATGCTACATGCTTGTAGGATGCTGTTCTCAGGTAAACATGGTACCTTCAGTCCTATTTTGTTATGCATTAACAAAAATGATAACAACCAACATTTGGCAAACAAAACTGTTGAGAACCTGTTATGCACCTAGTGTTTCTCCTGACTGGCGTGTGTTATTAATTAACAGAGTATGTAAGAGTATGTTCAGGCAGAAAGCTGTGTTGGTTTTGGAGCAGGTACTGATACACGAAAGCCAGTGCTGACTGAATAACTGATTGATTATGGGCAAGGGAGAGCAGGGACCATCTTATTTTGCCCCCTACCTGCAGTCAAATAGAGGAATGAGGGATAAAGGAAGAATGCAAGGATTTCTCCTTATCTGCTCTCTTTCTCATGCCATTTCCTTTGACAGTTAGCTGTATTCCCGTTTCCCCATATGCTGAAACCATTGTGATTATCTTTCCTCCCAGTCAAACCCTTTGCCATGAAGGAGTGGAGGCCAAGTTGTTGTCTCTTGCAGGAAAGGAAAAAAAAAAGGCCATGATGGATGGTGTCTCCACACTCTTGTCTGTACTTAATCCTGATTGTTTTGGCTGGGTTTCTGTTTCTTACCCTGGTGCTGCTGTTAGTGTGTCGGCATGCTTTATTCTGCTTTATTAACAGACATTTATGAAGGTCGCATAGCTTCCATGAGTGCCTTTTTGCAGGGGCCGTGTGCTGCCTCTGTAGCACGGCTCAGTCCCTCACAAGGCATCTGCTTGATAGAGGTGTGCAGCTCCAAGATGATACATCATTTTAAACCATCTCACAAAGTTTTGTCTTTCCTACCCTGACAAGCTTTCTGCCCAGTCTGACTTTTACACTTACCCAAAGGCCTTTCCAGTCGGATCCTACTGGTGTCACAGTTATTTCCAGGCTCTGCATACTCCACTGTCAGAAATTTATGGAGACTGGGACATCACCCAAAGTGTCTAAGATGGATTGGAGCTAAATAACACATCCCCAGATACTCTACAACCAACAGGAGCCAGGGCTAACAGAGTGGTGCTGAGGAAGAGGGGTGTTCCATGACACTGAATCCAGGGTATGTCTAAAGTTGAGGCACAGATGTTTGCTCTGAGGGAGGACTCTTGGCTTTCTCCAGCTACTGGATTATTCTTGACTGTGGTAACAAAGCAGGTATCAACAGTTAGAGTTAGGCGTGCATCCTGCGCGAGTGCCTCATCTGCATTATGACATCCTATTTTTTATAATAATTTGTAATAATGAATAGGGTACTGATGCTGAATTTGTTGGCAATGTTTTAAGAATTTATTTAGAAACTGTAAAACAGCATAAACTCATATGTCAGGTTTTCCAAAAGGGTAATAATAATAATACACAAAGTTTTAGTCAGACCAAAAGACAAAAAGCAGTTTGTTTCCAATTCAAAAAATACAAACGTTTGCTACAGGTACAAAATTATAAAAAGTTTGTATTTTCGTCTTGATCTGGTGACAGACACATACAGCAGAAATGTATATTTCACCAGCTCCAAATTCACATAAGCTATGGGAAATGATGATAAAGAAAAAAATGTCGTGGTTAAGAAGAAAACACAAAAACAACTTCTTGTCTTTCATTTAACCAGAAGTGAACACCATTATCTTATTCCTTTGCACTTTTTTGGTTGCCAACATTTAAATTAGTGTTATTCATGCTTCATATAACAATCAGAAATAACAGCGGGTTTACCTCATGCATTTATTTTTAATATTCATCACATAATCTTCTCACCATGCTACCTAGAAAGGTTAGTGTTTTTATTGACAACATTTAAGGGAGGTGGAGGATGAAGGAATGCAATCGGGATCCAGGAATATTTCTATCATCTACTGCTTTACAAGAAAATGTTAGAAATCCTCCAATTAGCATAAAAAATAATTTTGTAATTAATTCTGCTTGGATCTGTTTGCAATAACAAATGTTAACAAAAAGGTCGCTAAACAGAAGGGGAAAATGCTGCTGAGTGCCTCTGTCAGTAAAACGCACGTCTGTCTCCTGTATTGTGCAAAGATGCAGGAGCCCCGCACATCTAATCTCTGTGGCTTCCATATGGGCTTCTGCACATAAGAAGACCAAATGCGTCTTATTTATGATGGACTTGTGCTTCAGGCTGCCGCTCCAGCCAGTTGTGTGTGTGCAGAATTCAGTAGTGCTGGGCAGAGGAATCGCCAGAAATGTTGTCAGTAAAAACTAGAAGCAGCTCACTTTAAAAAAAAAAAAAAAAAAAAAAAAAAAAAAAAAAACCAAACCAAAAGACTCTCCATCTTTGTTTGGTAATTTTCAGTGACAAGTGCCCTTTACATTTGCAATGTAGTTGATTTGTTACCATAACCTGTTGAAGGACTTTAAACTGTAATCTCCCTTCCCAAGCTGATCTAGCCAAGATGTTTGGGGTTTTCATATTATCTTGCCTGGTTCAAAGTTAAATTCTTGACTTTGCTATTTAAGCAGAATGCTGCAAAGCTGGTAAGGCCTGAGATTAGGTCTAACAACTCTTTCCTCATCTTTCTGTTTGTGAGCAAAGGATGTACTAGATGGCACCAGAAGGCTGCTGTTACCAGGTTGTTGGTACTGTGCATCCCTTCTCACAGGGAAGGGTAATCTGAATTATGGTCCAAAAATGCACCACCTCTTGTTGGCAGTCAAAAACACAGTGTTTTTCATACAGTGGTAGAGGCAGCTTAGCCTTGATCTCATCTCTCTCTCACCTTGTTTAAGAAATATTACTATGTAAGAAAGAAAAAAAAAAAGCTGCATCTCACATTTCTTCTTGCTCTAGAACAACTCAGGAACCAGAGTATTGGGTGCTCTCTGCCATCTTTACTAACTACACTTTGGAAAAAAAAACCCACATAATATAAATAAAAGCTTACACAGCACTACGACAGAACTCTATCACCAGCCAAGAACAAACTACGGCAATACACTATCATGGCATTATTTACAACACGATGGAACATTAGGCATATAATAAATTACATTTAATACTTTTCCTCTTAAACTCTGATATATCTAAGCTCATGCTTTTTTAATTTTATTTATTTTCTTCAGTCCAATATATTTTCCTCTATGTATCTTAATTGAATAGGCAAGTATAGGAGGTGACAATGCTGTTTGCCTATTTTTTCTATGTTTTTAGAAGCCAAATTGCTTTCCAAATTCATGATACATCACAGTATGCTACTGTCCTCACTGACATATATTTTGTAGTGCATACCTTTCCACAGCAGAAGTACTAAGGGATTGTCAACTAGGCCTGTGCTCGTATCGACATTAAGTCTTAGTAAGAGATCTTGTGAGCTCTTCTTGACTTGATGAGGGAAAAGAAGGGAGCGGAAACTGTGTAGCATTGCACGCCTTGGGAAGTCTGGCAATGCTCCTGACGGCACACTTCTGTTTGTTCCCACTAAACTTAACAGGGAAATTTGCAGAGGAAAGAGCCAGGAAGAAGGTTCACAAAGGCTAAGGTTGGGGTTCACAGTGGTAGATGAAAACTAAGAGTCCCTTGTTGCTCTGCAGGACAGAAAGTTTGCCTGCTGAATTTATTTAGCAGCTGTGCAAAGGTTCCAAATTGGTGTACGCAGAAGTCCAGCTTTGCTATGTTTATTAGAGGAGGGCTTGTTTGTTTGTCGTTTGGTGGTGGTTTTTTTTTTTTAACATTAAGTCAATTTACAGCTACCTTGTGTGGGCTCTGTACCATAGTGGATGGGATTCATCCCAGTGCAAAAGGCTCCACTCTCCTGCTTATAAGGAGCAGCCTGGCCTCTGGGAACAGAAGAGTCCCACGAAAGGCAGCTCTCTGCAGGTCCAGGTGCCGGAGGAGCTTGGAGTCCCAGAGAGCTGCACAAATACCCCAAGGAATCAAAAGGAAGCAAGAGCATCCAAAGTGGTCCCCTTGGGTATCTACGCTACTCTTCAGCCCCCTGGGTTCTCCCTGGACAGTCAGCAACACAGTTTCTGCAAGGACTGTAGTACTGAAGGCTGACTCCCTCCTGAAGAAGGGATTTGGAGGAAACAAAAACTGGCATAAGAGATGCTGTAGATGAAGAACATGCAAACTGCTGGGTTTATAATGAGACGGACCTCGGGGGAGTTACCTGCAGAGAAGCAAACTACCTCCAGCTTGAGCAGAGAGGTGGAAGTGCTCCACTTCTCCCTACCTGGTGCTGTTCTGCAAAGGGAAAATTCTGCTCTGCCTATGTTCAGATGGCCACTGCCATCTGGATGCTCTGCATAAATATTCACACGTGGAGTAATTAGTTTCCTAGCATAATTCTAACTACTTAAGCATTATTTCTGTTAATCAAACTACCAAAATATATCCAGATGAAGTCATGAGACTACACTCTATTGGGGTAGTTGGTTTATTGCTACGGGCCATGCCAAACCCAAGTCCTTGAATGTGTACACAACCAACACATACAACCACTTTGTGTAGTTTTTGACCTAGGCTAAATTAGACTTACTAATGCAGGTTACCTACTTCTAACTGTATTCCTCTTAGTTTATATGCATTTCTGCTAGATTAAAAGGAGACCGTAATGGTCACTAGTCTGTACCCTACTTTTATGAATGTTAGAATGTGTACAGGATAACAAACAAGCTTCCCTACAGCTCTGAAGCTTGTCCCTAGCTACTGTCCATATTTCCATTAGAATTTAGTAACCTGTATCATTCACTGTGTTCTCACCAAGGTATAACACACCAGGAACTGATACCAAAGCAACTATGAAAACCAAAACTGAGTACTGCAAACACTTCTAAAACCCATTCAGAATTAATTTTAAACATCTGACAATGGTTGAAGATTGGAAAGATGTAAATTCATTCAAGTTTCCTTCACAGAAGTTGGGAGTAAAGACAAAGGTTCAGTCCCAAAACAAACAACGCCCTTTTGTTTTTAATACAACAAGTGAAAGTGGAATGCCTTCTGTATTAAAATTATCACAGGCTGTTTCCCAATATAAAAAACTATGTGCAACTTATGTACAGTATTCCCATACACTGCTCTGACTAGCAATACCCAAAGCCAATGCTACGATGACAACTCTTAGGTTCGTGGAAGAGCACGCTCAAGAGGAAATTTGGGGTCTGGTAGCGTTCTAGCTGAGGTAGGTTAAAACAGACCCGCTAATTAGAAAATCCTGCATGAGTTCATATGGTATTAAACAAACCCAAAAATTGTAACACAGTTGGTCTCTGCTATTCTTTAAGAAACCAAGACGAGCGTAGAACAGTTACTCCAATGTCTACAAGTTTACTAATACAATCCGTTCCAGACTTTGAAGAAAGTACTGTTGCTTTCCCGCTTAGAAGCTTATGTTACTTTTCCTGTCGTTGGTTTTATTTCCTATTTCAGTCTTGACATCACTGAAGGTGCACTGCTGTTCTGCAGGAGACGTGGGCTACAGGATGCTTGGCTGGTTACAGGCAGCATGATAGCAGATTGCTTTTTGTCTGTGCGATAGCCCGGGACTGTTTCGTTCTGGGCTGCCTCCCCTTCCCCACAACGGCTGTGAGATGGGACGACCCCAGGGAGGATCCTGGCTGCTCTGCCACAGGGAAGCCTTGCCATCGCTCAGCGCTACCTGAGGGATGTGCTCCAGCCAGAGACCAGAAATGGACCTGCAGCAGGATGCTTAGGGGCTGGCAGGCTGCCCAAAGGCAGGCCTGGGCTGTTTGTCCTGTGGCTGTGGTTTAATACAAGGCAGTAAGCTGGATTTTGGTTAGAATATTTGTTTTCAGGTTTAATAACTACATGTCTGAGAACAATATGCGTGTGCGTATACGTATGCTTGGAGAGGAAAATTTGTATAAGCAGCAGGATTTAAAAAACGGAAATAGTATATCGATGGAACTTAAGAGTTTATGCTTTTCTTGTTTTATAGCACCACACTTAACGTAGGATTAGAGTGACAGAGTCCGAGATGCCATGGGCTCACACAGTCTGCTGCATCTTGTCCTTACGCATTGCCACTGTACACACACACACTTGCATACGTGAACAGGGTTCAGAGGAAAAGAAGCACACACACAAATCGGTGTGTTTTCTGACAACAGCATGCAGGTGACAGTGCCACGGCTGTGGGAAAAGTTCCCTGTCAGTCAGACTCCAGTTGTCATGGCCAGCACGTGAAACGGCTGCTTGTTTTCATGGGAGATGCCAGATACAGGTAAGTCTTACAAAAGATTCATGTCCCAATTCAGAAATATTCTTAGGGGTGGATTTCACATTAATGCTATGAATCACTCTCGCTCAAGTGCTTCATTAGGATCAAGATGTTAATTAGCTCACACTAATCTAATAGAAAATTAAGGCTTCTGATCTCAAAGCTGCATTGGAACTACAGCTGCCCAGGGCTTATCAGGATCAAGGCTGGAAAGCAGCATTTCTCTACGTGGGATACTTTGTAAATGCCATATTTAAATAAATCTCTTATCAATTCAATTCAAAGGGATCTCCCCTGCACCATTTTTCAAGAGTTGTGCTGATAACCACAATCAGGTCTTCTGTATGTGATATAGTCTCCACAATCACACCTAAATAACAAACACTAAAATGTATCAAGGATATTTTTCTCTCTACTTTTTGTATCTGAATTCTGCATGTATCATGGTTTAGCTAAAATAAGCGCAACTATTACATGGCAGTGTTTCGAAACCAATCTTATTCTCGTTGAAGATAATGAGATAAGTTCTGCCACTGAATTCTAGGGGAACGTTATCCCATAGCTTACTGCAGTCTAGAGCCAGAAGGAATAATAAATGGTCATTTGAGCCACTGAATGTAATAGACAACCAGGATTCTTGAGCACACAGCCTCCACTTCAGCTGTCAAAACATATGCTTTCTTGATTTAAGGACTTCAGGTGGCAAGGGAATCCAGTTCACCTATTGGTAAATTGCTCCAACAGCCGTTGTCCCTCAGTCTTAGTCTCACCCATTTTTTCCGGCATCCCTAGTATCTTTTAAGCACAAATCCAGCCATGAGAGAGAAAACACACTCATTTAACATTTTGCTTTATAAACGTACATGTGTGTATGTGTGTGCACATGTGTGTACATATGAATGCAATGCAGTGTAGATATGTTCAGGTACCCGTCTGCAATTGAGTGCCAGTTCAGTGGGTATGCTTGCTATGGCTGTTAAATTAAGAATGGAGTGGGCTAGCTGTAACCAGCGGATTATTCAGTGAGCAACATGCTGTACAATGTTTTAAGTCAGGGAGGAGAATGGTTTTTTACTGACTTACTGAAAAGTGCCAGATCACACTGAGAAAGTTTACGGAAGCCAGCACAAGGTCAGGCAGGGGCTTCATTAGTTGTTGGGCAACTTGGGCTGTTTTACACATTGTGGCACCTCCAGTCCCGTGTGCAGGGTCACCTGCACAAAGAAGAAATAACACGTAGATTCAAAACTGGGACATCCTCAGCAGAAAGCATTTGTGAAGGCCAAGAGCAAGTAAATGATAGGGGAAGGGCTGTGGGACTTCAGGTCCAGGTTTAAGTTACCAAGAATATTAATGGAGATGATATTGAGCCCCCAAAATAAACAAGTCTCCTTCTCCCTTCCCTCCTGAACACCTTGGGGTCTAGAAGCCAGGTGTCCGTATCTCTTTCCAAAATCCAGCCACCAGTTGTAGGTCTCCAGCAGTGCTGCTTGTTAGACACAAGGTGGATGGCGTCTTTGTGTGAGGGACCCTGAGTAATTCAGGACAGCGATGACACAGTGGAGCCCATGTACTAAATATAAGAAAATCCTTTTATCTTTGCTGTCCTGGCAGGACAGAGCACAGGACATTTTAAGGCTCCTATAACTTGACATCTCTACAAGGCCAGGGTTCCCACACAGACGTACCAGAGAACCATTCAACAGCAAACACAAGCTTAGCCTTAGAGTTTCCCCCTGCCCCCTTGTTGGCCACGCTCTGCCTTAACTCAGTTGTGGTAAGAAATGTAAGCCAGGTACTTAAAGGATGTGGGTAGCTAAAACCGAAGGCAGGTTGTGAGTAAAAATCTGTGTTGAATATAGCACTGAGGTGCCCAGAGAAGTGCCTGTGCTTCCACATGGGTGCATCAAATAGAATAAAGCTATGAAATCTTTTTGAAAGATTTGGATGCCACCAGTAACGAATGCTAAATGTTCATGTACTAATAAGGCCATGTGAGGTTTCCGGTTTCAGTTTGGGTGTTTTAAATGATGAGTGTTCCACCCTGGCTGCATTGGTCCTGCCTGACCTACGCTGACCTCCTTCAGTCCTCAGGCTCCTGGGTGTTTCCATAGGTTCTCCCTTACACTATGTGCTGTTTCTAGCCACATGCAGTGGTCTTGAAGTAAAAATGCATTATATTTGAAAAGGATTCCTCCAAGAGGAGATCCTCTCGAGAAGAGAGAGCCATCTCCAAAATTCAGAAAGAGCAGGAATGATGCGCTGACTGGGTCTTCTCTGTTGCACTAATTCTCTGACCTGCGTTGTCTTTGCTCTCCTTACCACTGTGCTGCTCACACTTCTGGCTCTTGCCAATGTTAATAATCTCCAAACATAAGATCTAAGAGGAATTAGGATAGTCATGTTTTTTATTCGAACTGGCAGAGGAAGCCTTAGCACCACTGCTTTCCAAGTGGAGCATTGCAGCAAAGTAAGTGTAGGAATTACTGTGTGCAGGTACTTATACGTGTTTTTACAGCATTACTCCTTGCATCTGTGAGGCAAGGCAGAAGGTCAAATGTAGTTTTCCAAAAAGTGTTAGTAGCCTAGGTGTCAGTCTGAGAAGGAAAGAGCCCCTATCCATACTGACACCCTATAGATGACGTTATCAGCCCCAGCAGCAATGCCGGTACCATACATTCTCCTTTAGATGAGAAGGGTAAGTGGGACTGAACTGCAGAAGACTTACCTGGACATTTCTATTGAGGCTCAATGCAGGCATGAAGACACCGTCAACGTTTTCAAATGCTGGAGGCCCTTGCTGCTGCCCATTTATGTAAAAGGTCAGGTTGTGCTTGTTCAGATCCAGGAGAACACCAACGGTGGCACCTTTAGAAACTCCTCCTTCAGTCCTAAGGTACAAAGGGACCACACTGTTGGTGAAGGCAGAGGGCTACACCGCCGCTGCTCTCTCTAGGACAAGGCAGTCTTACTAAAAAAAGGGAGAGTCAAGCAGCACGGTGAAATTATTATCCTCATGGCATCTGGCAATGACTGACCCACACCTTTATCTGAAGCATATGTACCGCATTCATGGGAGCTTAATGGGGGGATCCTACAGAGAAATTAGGTCCATCTCTCCTCCAGCTGCAACCTAAGAGCTGAAAATGGGGTCCAGAGCTAACAGGTCCCCTCGGCTGATGAGAGACGGGGAGGTGAGCAGGTCAGGTCAGTACTGAGCATGCAGGATAGGAGTCCTGGAGACACGGCTCCTCCAGTATCCCTACTATAGTGATGTGATGCACAGCAGGGAAGGAAAAAGCAGAAAGCTGGTTTCCTAGACGTTCATTTCTGTTAGCAGGCTGCCTGCTAACAGCTCRAGACTCAGACTTCCAGTTCAAGTACTCACCTTGGGATCCCCTAAGGGGACCCAGCTTTCCAGAGACCAGGGAGCCAGCACAGATACAACACATAGTGGTTTTGGGGAGGAAGGGAAGGTGGGGCTTGGYAGGGAATAGCGTAGCTCCCTGGCTGACAAGGTGCCCAGCCATAGGGCTGGGAGCTGTTTCAAGTGCGCAGGCATGGTTACTAATACCAGTGATAATTGGTTGTGTCAGGAGCAGCTGCTGAGAGCTGCCCTGGTATCAGAGCTTGCCAGGACAGACTCAGCCAGCCATTACACGCTTGAGCGATTTGACATTAATGCACTTTGATTTGGGGGTTAGTCAAACCCAGTGTTACTTCAAAGAGCACTGAACAAAAAAATCTACTAGATATGCAGATTGGCCACAGGCACTGATACTCTGCTAACATCATGGGGGCTCTGCCATGGATTTACAGCCTGACACAATTTGTTCAGGGTAAATCAGATTTCAAATAATTTGCAATAGGAAAGGAAGCAGCTGTCTTTCGTCCCACGCACTCCCCCCAGGCACACAACACTCACAAGATTAATGCAATTTTAACATAAAATTTATCACAATAGGTAGGCAAAACATCAAAAAAAAAGGGGGAGGAGGGATCAAAATATGATTAGGAAGAATATGGTGCAGGGTAGGAAATTTTCACCTTGTCCACTAGGTGTCACAAACTGGTTTCCTTTAGACTAAACGTGGCACATGGCATTTCCTCTGAAGGTAAAGGGACTTTTATCTGTGGCATAATAGTATAGAATACTGTTCCGACTTCTCTATTTAAAGCTCTTCAAGGAATAATAGTATAGCTGAGAATCACGGATTGGTTCTGAGATGTGTTAGATTTCAAACTTTACCGTTCTCAGGTTCCTTTTATTTGCTTTCTGATCCTATAAGCGTTAATAAGTTTCCCTTTGAGCTCTTCTCCAAAACCATAAAGTAAATTATTTTCCAGCAAAAGTTAAGATGCTTACCTAGTCTCAGTATCTCAAGATGTAGACTGTTTTTATTAAAAGCATTCAATCATAAAACTCATGATGAGATTGTGAGAAGCAACAGTACTATGATCTAGAGCTATTTACAAATGGATTACATTATTTTTTTCTCTGTTTAGGAGCAGCTTTGATTGTAGGGCACCACGTTTTATATCCTGCAGTGCTTTAAAATAGATTTTTATGACATCCTTTTAAATGACATTGATTCTCTTAGGGAAACAGAAACAGCAACTTTGCCTTTCTGAGATTATTATGCTCTTGCCTATATGATAAGCTAACTGGCTTCGTGTGGGCTAATTAGCTGTGTGCTGCGCAGTGACATTGGGTGACTCCTCGGCAGCCCCCGGGGACAGCCCCGCGGCAGAGGAGAGATGCTGCCTGCAGAGCCCAGCCCGGGCGAGCGCAGGACCCAGGCGAGGCCCCTGCAGGAGCCCCGGGGGCAGAGGGGAGGGATGGGGACCCTCTCCCTTCCATGCTGCCCCAAGCCTTGCAGGGCTGCAGCAGGTAGGTYGCCCCGTTCCTCGGCCGCCAGCTCCCCAGGGTGAGCACCCAGCCCTGGCAGGACGAAGCCAGGGCAAAGGCAAGCAGGGGCACTTYGCCGCGCTGCTACCAGGCAGGCTGGGCTTCTGCCGAGGCCCAACAGCTGCTCTTCCCGAGCACCCCATGATTTCCTTGGGAACAGTACTTTGAGGACCCCAGTGCTTTTTGGACTGCTGTCATGGTCACTTCCTTTAAGAGGAGAGGTGGGAGAGTCAAAGTTTCATTGAGCAAACTTATGCAAGGTATTTCCTCACTCTTCTGTACCTCATTTAGACAGTATTACAGGATAATTTTTCTAATAAATGCCTTAGTTGCAATAAAAGAAGCCAGCTAGCTCAAGAGACTCAAACTGATGTTGCTCTCTCCTGGTACACTCCTGTGGCAGCATGTAAAAAAGCTGCTGCTTTACTGTAATGCATTTTTTAAACGACTTAATGACAGTTATACCATAGGCCCCTAGTAATCTGCAGGCCATGTAAARGGAAAATACAACTGTTTGTTACAATACTTCTTCAATAAATACTTAGCATTCATTAAATGATAATCCAGTTTTGAAGATATGCACCACTCTTTCATTACTTCAAGTAAATCCCACTTCTCACACCTCTTTTCTCACAGTCCTGCACATTTTTATTTCTGTGTGCAACAGTAAGTCCTGAGTGTGGAAGTGCTGGGCKGAAGCCTCGAAGGTCGGAGTACAGATAGGGGAATTTGGCTACCATGAAAAATGCCATTGCCTGTGGCAGTGGAGGCTGTTATTCTAAGATGCTTTCAGCAGCAGCTTGGACAATGTGCAGAATAGGACTGCATGGATTGGCTTGAGGAATTCTTGGAAAATAAAGCTTAACAATTTGTGAACACATTAACAAACTGAAGAATTAGTTTAACTCTCTGTTAACTGTATTTTAATCATGAGCTTTACAGTAACTGAACAACTTTACCATGTCTATTGTCAAGGACAGTATTTTTCATTCAATTATAACATTTTTGTGTGATGAAAACCTGGTCTTGAGATCTCTGAATTCAGTGAAGAGGCTCTCCTGATCGCAGGGGGCTTTAAGACTACACTACAAATTCTCTAGATTTTGACCTCCCACTGTCTTTCARTATAAAACATTTCAATGCGATTTCCGTCTCTTTCTTTACATAACCACGTAGTGGCTAGAGTATAGCCTATAGCACCAGGTACTCCCGCTCTTGGGAACTTTGCCAGGGAACGGATCTATTGCAATGAATGCCAGTGCCTCTTAGCAACGGGCATACAACATCTCTGGTGTGAACTGATTATTTCCAGGAACAACGAGGCTGAAAGGTACCTCACAAAGCTATATCCCTGCCCTAAAGTGTTTTCTTAACCAGTTTGCTCAACCTGTTCTCAGAGGTTCCCTCTGTTTTTGATAGCATTAGTGTCTTCTGTTCATGCCTATTCTTCTAGCATTACCGAAGTCATGCTAGTTTTTAAGGATGTAGACAGGTCCAATTTTGCATGCTGTGAGTGAAAGGAACAGGAGAGTACTCTAAACATGACAGGTCCCATGAATAGGTCTTTGAAGCTCCACCTCAGCTTATCCTTGAAGGTTGTCATTTATTTATTGCCCTAATTTATTCTCATGAAGATTAGGAAGTATGAAATGATTACTAAGATGTAACCTCCAGCATAATAACATCCGAGAGGCTAAAAGCTGACAATAAATTTGGACTGTGATGCTGTGCTGTCATGCACTGTCTCCAGTGGGGAAAAACAATTAGGCAGCAATAACTGTTTCCACACGACTATTACAGCTAATGAGTTAAAAAACTGACCTACTTGACGGTCACAGTTAAAAATATAATGCCTAGACCTAATTTCATTGAAGCGCATGTGATTTCATAAGACTACATGCCCTTTATGAGTGTACTTCACTTGAACAGATATTCCATGGGTCTATCCATGCCTTGGATGTGCCTGCAAAGCCTTTGTGTTTTATTTGGTAAAAACTGGGAAACTATCATCACCAACAGAAAGCACTTTGTTCTCCTGTTTAAGCAGGATGATTGGAAATCCAAAGTGTTTCCATTGTTTGTGCTTCCCAGAAAACAAGCTTTTGCTTAGCTCATGTGTTGCTTGCCAGGAGGAGCATGCCGAGGACCAAATCC
Organism: Oceanodroma leucorhoa; assembly: GCA_030449065.1. Lineage (NCBI taxonomy): Eukaryota > Metazoa > Chordata > Aves > Procellariiformes > Oceanodroma > Oceanodroma leucorhoa. The sequence continues at coordinate 9,743,696 of JASVER010000016.1, forward strand.
ATAAAATAGGTTTCTGGGACAGTAGTACACAGAATGGTTGCCAGCTTTTTTCCAGAAAACATAAGGTGTTTCACAGAGCATTAAAATTAATATAGCTTAACATTACTTCTGCCCTAAATTGAAACAAGATATTAAAGGGACAGAGAACCTTTTGATATATTTATTATAATGATGTTATTTTACTCTATATTGTCTTAGGACATGATCTAAGGTCTTTGGAGCCATGGAAAATATTCCAGTTGACTTCAGATAGCTTTTGATCCAGCTACAAGGTTCTTCCACCTGTCTGTAATGAACTGCAAAATCAAACTATGCTTCAAACAAAAATTCCCAGCAATTCCAGTACACTCACTTAAAATACAAGTATGCTTTAGAGTATAAATGACTGTTCAACAGGAGACATTACAACCAACTTTAGGATACAGTGCATGCTGGCATGATCTGTATTATCTCTTTAAGGAGATAATACCTGCATTTGAGCATTTTAAAAATCACTGCAAGCCTTTCTTTTAATCATTTGATATAACAGAAACAACACCTGAGCTAGTGAGCATGGAAGACCTGCTGGGACAGTCAGTAGAAAACTAAATTAAAATTGATTCCCGCTCTGCCACAGACCTGCTATGTGTCCTTGGTCAGTCACTTTCTTCGTACATCAGTCTCCCATCGTGATATCGAGTAGGTATACAAATACACCATTTTCCAAAATAAGCAAGGGACTTAGGATCCTGAATCACACTCTTCAGCAGAGATCTTCTCAAGGGTCTCAGTTCCCGGAGCACCCAGCTGACTTTCAGCTAGGGCTGACCCTCTCATGGGACGCAGAGAAAGAGCAGCAGTGCAGTTCTGCTCTGGTGATACCCCAGGGAGCTTCAAGCGAAGCTGACCATGTCTCCCCTACACAGTCCAGCATCACATCAAGGAAACACAGCCAGCATCAGGCAGAGGTAACTACCATGAACGCTGAAAGCCACACAACCGTGTCAGCACAACACTGGATCTATGCTGGTACACGTTGTCTCTGTGTGATCCATCCCTGGAGGTTGCTTCAGTTAGAACGTGTCTCCCCACCGCTCTGTTGCACAGAGCACACGGAGCCTCTGAGTGGTGGGAGAAAGAGGGGTTTGGTAAYGATGGCTCAGGGGCATTCTGAAATCCTCCTTTGTGTAAGTTGGTTGTACCAGTTGAGAYGCTTTTCAAAGCTCTTCAGTACAATGGCTCAGTTGGACAGAAGCTGTCACTTAGCCCTCACTGCCAAACAGTCCCTTGTGTYCAGGTCACCCTAGGTGTGACCTACAGCATTACCTTTAATCAGCTTTCAGGACTGGCAATAAACACCCGCATTTTGGACAGGTGATCACCAGTGCTTTGCCTAATTATTGTGCAACCCTGCAGCCAAGATTCCTCCTAAGTAAGAGAATCAATCACCTTTCTCCCTGCGCTCCTCCTGCAATGAGAGAGAAATCCTGCATCCCAGTGCGCTGCACTCCTGTCTGCTGATGCTGTGGGTGGGATGTGCAACAAGGGGCTTAAATCATAGCAGGGGGGATTTAGGCTAGATCTCAGGAAAAAACTGCTAACAGTGAGGATAACAAACACCAACACAGATTGCTAAGGTGCAATTGCTGTCACTAGTGATTTTTAAGAAGGAATAAAATAACTACATTTAGCAGGGAGATGGACTAGATGGCTTGCTGAGACCCCTTCCTCTGACGCAAAGCAGAAAAAACAACCAGTAATGAGAAAAGCATGCAAGTGGCACTTACCGATTGGTGTGAGAATTGCAATGCATGAACCAGCTGCGGTTGTTGTCAACATACATGGCCCATGCCTTGTCGTCCTTGCCTAGCATCATGTCCTTGACGACGTTAATCCTGGCAATACCAAAGGCTGGATCCGGATGGTTGTCGTACCGGTCCACATGCAGTTCCCAGTAATGCACGCCCTTGGAGAAGGCTGCTGTGCCAAGAACAACCCGGTCATCGTAGCTGTTGCAGGTGGCAGTCTGGTTGTCATTCGACAGCACTATGTCTCTGTGAGCTGAGGAGGGGTCAAAGGTGAACCATGCCACTGTGGAAGGGGAAAAGGAAAGGCAGGATTATGGCAGAACGGGCTGTGTTCAAGTGTCACCTGCTTTACCTCAATTAGGAGAACGAGATTCTGCCTTCCTAAAGATCCCACTGCACCTTCAGGTAATAAAGACAATCTTTCCTCGTTACTGTAGACAGCTACACAAGATTGCTTTGAGCCGGTACCCTGCTGTTTTTCAGCTCAGAAGTGCCTTATATTATCTGTGCTTGTTCCTCTGAACATAAGCTGCTAAGGGCAGTGACTTTCTGTTCKCACACAGTAACAAGAAAGTCATTGAGGAGTCAAAGGCTTCTCCATGATATGGAAACTGCTCACATAGGTGAATTGGTTCAGGATCGCCTTTAATGGAAATGGAGTTCCACTGTGTCYGTGCCGGTTAGGACTGACTTCACTAGTTTATCAAAGGGGAAAAAAAAAAAGGAAAAAAAMCAGAAAAAGCTCTTAAAGTATAAATATTTTATACTGGCCTATTTTGGCAACACAGCATAAAAGTGGAAGTGATAATAGCATGCACTTCTCAATTCATTACAATATCATTAACGAAGATGAACTTCTTGTAATGCCCCTATGGATGTCAAGTATAATTACAGAGAAACAAGCATGAAATCCCATCTCTGCATTATCAAACCTTGCTGTGAAATTGAAGCAGTAGTGAAGAAAAAGACAAATTCCAAAGATATATGGAGAAGTGGAGACAAAGTGGCACGAAAATATCCCGTGTGTTTCATAACTGCTTCTGTATGCTAAAGCAAATTATAATCTTAGTTAGACCCCAGACTTCTACAGCCAAATAAAATTGCATGATTTGAAACCTAAAGTATTACTGATAATGGAAAATCCCAAAAAGTGCTAGGAAGAGAGCTCAGTCCCTGTGCACACTCAGTTCCTGGCCTCTCCGCTCAGATGATCCAAAATCTCCATGCCAGTAAGTGCCAAAGACATTAGGGGGTATAAAGTGTCCTGCTACTGAGACCTGCAGCTTTTCACTTAGAAACTGGCAAAAGCCAACTCACCATCCGACGTCTGTAAAATAACTGTCTTGCTGTAAGGACCAACTCCCGATGAGTTGAAAGCTTTGACTCTTGCATTATAGGTACTGTTGAAATGAAGGCCATCAATGGTGCAGAGAGTCTCCTTGCCAACATATACTTCCTAAACATTCCAAAAAAAAGGAGAGAGAGAAAGAAGGGATATCATAGTTTAAGTGTTTCTCTGTGCCTTGTGATCACATGTTAAGACTTCTAAATATAAGCCACAAGCGAACAGCTTCTCACTGCTTCCCAGGGTGCAGAAGTTACGCTGTTATAACGCGGACAGCCACAGCAGTGGAGACATCAAGGATGGTTAGCAGTGGAGACACTAAGATGAAGCTGAAGCTGGAAGGGTRCAGCAATAAAGGGCAACACAGAAAGATCTTAATTTTTGTCCTCTTTTCCTAAACATGTACTCCAAAACACTATTTTGGATAGTAGTCCCAGTGTCTCACCCACCATGGCCATTCTTATATTTATGTAGGACCAAAAAGAGGGGGCGTGGAAGAATAAAAAAAACAAGTAAGCACAGTTTTATTCTGTTGGAAAGGTTGTCTCATGCCTGTGTTAAAATATAATTTTGAAACCTGCAAACACAGAGCCAGAAGAAACTGACCTTCTAAAGATCAGGATCACATGCATCACATGATGAAACAGCAACTAGACAACAGAGACATCATAAAAGTCTGCAAAGATTCATTAAACAGCAAGCACTTGTGTAATGTGAAATATTTCAGGAAGAGGAACATCTAGGCAGACTAATGAAGAGGATCAGTCAGATTATACAGTATGTGATGAACTGAAAGAAGCCTAGAAACCTCAAGTTTGTTGGAAAACTGAACAGAAAATTACAGAAAAGGAAAAAATCCTGTCTTGGCAGTGGGTTGAAAGCCACAATTCCTTTCCACCTCCGATTTCTCCGATTCTGTGAAATCCATAGATTTATGGTAGCAAAGGCCCTAAAGAGCTTAAGGCTGTGACTAAGCAGACCCCTCAGTTCAGTTAAGACACTTAAGTATATGCCAAAGACTAGTCCTGTTGATTAAGGCTCTTCAGTATGAACCTAAAGTGAATTAAGTATGTGATGAATAAGAAAGGGATTACTGAAGTTTACAGCGGGCCATGTGTTTGTCCACTTTGCTACCACGGTGGCTGCTACAAATAACAAAATCTCCTGGGTCCTGAGTTAGCTGATGATCTTTCATGGAGAGAAAGAAGAGTTTTAATAGAATAGCTTCATTTATCTCCATGCTGTAACATATGCTGTCTGTGCAAAAAGTTGTATTTGTAGGACAACTGTCACATTTTCTAATCCATTTCATATTTTACCACTGTTCACTGCTTGTGTTTATTCAGATTGATGTTCTCTGCTACCATGGGAGACAAAAACCGTTCTTTAAATCCACCCATCGAATACTGATAAAGTGCAGTCAGTGTCACTGCTTTCAGATATATAATCCTTCATGAAAAGGGTCAGCAAACTCTTACTGAAATTGCATTGCTGAGAAGCCTGCAGTTTATCTTTTAATGGGTAAAACTGAGGGTGTTTCTACCACAGCAAGCAAAGCGTTTCCCTGAGAAGTTGTCACGCTAGATTTTTAAGGATTGAGATGGTTTTGTATCTTTTTCAATCCAAAAGCTTGACATGGCAGCACTGGCAGTCATAAAATCTTTGCCAGTTACAAACCCCCCCACACAAATGGGCTTGGATACACACCAGCCTGAAATCTTATTTATTCACAAGTATTTATTTAGATGTGAATAGCACTTGAAAAGGTTTATCCAARACACTGGAATTCATAACACCTTGTTTCCTAACTCTTCATTCATCACGCACTGTTAACACTCTTACCTACTAATATTAACTATATCGGCAGCTCCCAGCAGCCGTTCACAAAGGTACCTTTTCACACTTTCAGTGGTGGAGACCAGCCTCTTCAAGCCCATGTGAAATGATACTTGGACCAAGGAATGGAGGAGACCGAGAAACACAGTGCCCTCTTCAAAATGCCCTGCCAATATTGCTGCCTCTTCTAATGAGGGGCGTTCAAATCAGGTGCTATGGTGTAGTGGTTCGGCACCAAATCAGGTGCTATGGTGTAGTAGTTGCTGGCTATGGGTGTAGTGGTTCAGCACAGGGAGGCAGTCCTTAGGTGGACCTGTGCCAGGCCATTTGCAGCTTGAGAAACCTTTAGGTTTCCAGTAAGAAGCCAGTTGGCAGCTCCCAAAGAAATGCCGTCAAATGTTTTTGGCAAAATTTCCCATTTGTGAAGAGAGCAGCTGTACTCCACAATGATCTCCAGATGCTTTCAAGGCACTAGCCCCTAGGGAATGCACTGGGCCAGCCTGGCCCTGGAGCAACAGAAGCATGAAGCCTGCCTGAGGAGGAATGGCCACAGCTTCCAGCAGGACATGGCTGGCAGAAAGCTGATTGAATTATTTCTGTAGTTTGTTTATTGGGCTGTGGCAAGAAGGGATGGGAGCCTATAAGGACCCTGCACCTGCAGCCAGGAGCAAGCAGTTGTGGCATCACCCTGAGGGTCTGGAAGCACAGCGGTCGGGATGCCTTCCCATACTTACCAACCCCATCGCAGCATGTCTGCGGAAAGCTTCCACCAGCCTGGTCTCATCCACTCCCAGAGAAAAGATTTAGAAATCCTGTATTTTTATCCAGGATCCCATTTTTACTCAGAAAACCAGGAAAAAATAAGTTGCATTTCTGGACCAAGAATCTCAGCTGTTGAAACGAGGTGCTATGGACAGATGAGAGTAGGGGCTTCAAAGAAATCTCTGTTCTGTAGAAGGAACCACTTTCAGCTCCTGTAGGCTAGTATGGGACTTTCTGCGCTGGTACACTCCAGGGGGACCTCAAGGCCCTCTCTGCCAGAGCCCTGAGAATAACCTCAACCAAACTTCCTACCCAAGCAGAGGGTCCTTCTAATAAGCAGCATCTGCACCGCTTTCTACATCCATGAGATGGAAGCAGGGATGTTTTGACAACCCGTATCTTCCCTACCCCCTCTCCCCACCCTCAGACAGACACAAATCCATATCCTGAGGAAACTCACATACAAAGAAACACAAATAAATGCTGAATGAAATTCTCACTCGGAATTGGCCACCATCTCCATCATCAAGTTCCAAGATATAACCATCCACTKGGTTGTGGCTCAAAGGTGGCATCCTCCAGGCCAATGTCACACTGTTGTTTCTGGTGCAACACTTCTCCAGCTGCAGTAATGGGACGGGTGGCACTGTAACAGGAACTGGGTACAGATTAGTGTAACTCTGCCCTACCCCATTAGTCTGTGCCGCGGGCAGTAAGGCAACTGCTCACCTCCCTCCCCTCGCAGGGGAGTCAATATTCCTTAGGAAGAGGGTCCGTTCCCTTCCTTGAAACAAAAAGCAGTAAAAATGATATAACAAAATGTCGTTACTCGGTTAGACAAATCATTTGGCTGAAATATGTAAGCAGAAACATATCTGGACATGCTTCTGGTGCCTCATAAGAACGACAGTCTGGGGTCCTCACGTCTGGTTTCCTTCCCAGGGGTCACTGGCTGGAAGAGCTTTTTCTCACGCTGGAGCACTTTGCCCCCGCTGTTCCCAAAAGGGGAGAGGGAGCAGTGCTGGCAGGGGGTGTCCCGGGCCACGGGGCGGCATGGGAGACGCAGTGCTGCCAGGAAGCCCAGCTCATTAATGAAGAATTGGGTTATTACCCAGCAGAGCAGCCACCCCTCCCAGCACGGCGGCGAGATAGAGTCTGAACTCTACTGACAGCAGGAAAACAATTCTTCACAATAGGTTGATTTTTTTTAAATCTAATCTAACACACCACCACCCACCAGCCAGTTTTTCATCAAAACCACTTCGGATATGCTATCTTTATGGCAGCCATACTTAAAAAAAACTGTTGAAGAAAATTGTTCCATTTGCAAATTTTATCTAAATCCCTTGGTTCAGGTAGCAAAAGGAACTTCTGCACCACAGGAGACTGCTTGTGGCTCTCTCCTCTCGGAAATTACAGGTGCAAAGTTATCTACCAACATGCCTTTTAAGTGACTCCCTCAGGAGAAACACCAAGAGACTGTTGACCAGTCCAGCATCTTAAAAATAAAAATAAACAGAATAAAACATTCAGCCATGCCTCTGTGGGAAAGAGGCCTCCACCACACCTTCTCTGCTAAACACAACTAAACTCTCACCATTTACTCTTTGCTGGAAACTGTAAAGGGAAAATTCAGTCTTCTGGAGAGATCTGGCATGTACCTATCTTATGCATTGTTAAATTGCACGGGTTAGAAGTGGGATGTAAGTGATGCATAGACACTGCCTGGTCTTCTGCCCAAGGCTGAATTTCACTATTCAGGATCATTTCTGCAGAGCTCAACTGTGTCTTACAAGGAGCTGAGCGCTCTCAGCATTCATTGACTTAGCTCTTAACAATGTCAGTTTGCTCTTCTTTTATCTACTCTGCTTTGAGCCTCTAGTTTATTATTTTCCTCCCTCTGTCTGCGTGAGAGCTAAGCCCTTCAGCTGTTCCTTTCGTCCTATTTTACCTCACCGGCTAAAAGAGGACTGTTCGCGTTTTGTGTACCAAGCAGTCTGTGGGAAAATGGACGCTACTGTGTGACGGGGCTAAGGCTTCACCCCCACTTTGGAAGTGACACGAAAGTCAGCATCACACTTGTGATAAAGAGCACAGAAGCTACCGTGGCTTTCCGCTGGCATTATCCATCACCGCAGTGAACGCGGATGGTTGGTAGCCCAGAAGAATGACTGTGGTCTGAAACAAAAAAGCTTTATAAATTAGCTCTTGAAGGTTTTTCTGTGAAAAGACCAAAAAAAAAAAAAGCCTTGTTCTTATTCCTTGATATTTAAGGATGATTCAGAGGGTGTCATAAATAAAAACCTGCCTCTTTTTTCACATGGAAAGTTCAGACTTTTCTCTAGGAGACACTGTGTCTGGAGAAGTAACAGAAATGTGACATGACAAGAGTCAAAAACCTGAAAACAAGGAATTCAGAGGTAATGGAATTTTTTAAGTGAACCACTTTAAGTTTAGGGTTTTGTCTGTGTTTGTTAGCCTGTGTATTTCCAGTGATTGATGAGCCTGGGAGAAGACAGGGCTGTATCAGTCACCCACACTCCTGCCACTTTAGCTAACCGGTTAACACTCTCAGGAGGCATTCGCTGGGTCCTCCCTACTTCTGAGACTCCCCCCTGGCAAAACTGGATGAAAACCTAATTCACGGATTTTATAAAGGGCAAAATAGACGACAGCCCCTCACCTCTGAACAAACCACTAACCTTTGCAACCCCCTGCAAAAATCTCCTGGGAACACTGACGGGAGGCTTTCAGGGACTGTTCACATAATGCAAAACACCGAAAAAAAAGAGCGGAATTTTTGGGGGAGGCTAAGTGTTTTATGAGTCCCTTTTAATTATGGAAACCGGAATGCCAACTAGGATTATAATATGTTTTCATATGGTAAAGTGCTGTTGTTCCCACTTCCCAGGGGCAGTGTGAATTTTGGCCCTACGTGTGGGAGTCACACATACTATGGGGAAGTGTCTGGGCTTCTTTACTATGTCACTGGACATTTATATTTTTCTGAGTAATCCTTATCCTTCCTACTGCCTTTGGGCCAGCCTGTGGCCTGAACTGCACAACCTACAGTAGCTGAAGGAGAGGTAAGAAGCTCCCACCAAGCAGCTGCGCAGCTTTGCTGGATGACRCTCGCTGCGCCTGCCCTCCTGCCTCCTCCCCTGAATGCCGATGGGCAGAGATTTGCCTTGATCGCAGATTCCCTCTGGGAGGAGAAAAGGTGAACACTTGTTGTAAAGTGTGAAGGGAGTTGAATAATCAGGACAGTGGGATATACTTCATAGTGAAGAGCAATGGGACAGGACAAAGAAAAGAAAAATATAGGCTAAGTGTCAGAAAAAAAAGAAAACTCAGATGTTAAATTACAGTGTTGTCCCACTTCTTGTTCAACTTAAAGTCCTCTAGAGAATTTTTGAAGGAAAAGATTAAAAATATAAAGGGAGAATTGATACTGCATTGGCACAGCAAGACCTATTAATGWGTCTGAATGATGTCCTGCTATTTTAAAAGTGCTTCATGCAGGTCACACTTAGCTAAAAAATGTCATACTGATGTCTCATGTCAACTCAGCAGTTTCAAAAACACATTGCTCAATGTATCTCACAGCTGATTTCCTCTCAGGGAAGAGTAGGGCTGCTCTAAGATGTTGTCTGTTATTTCTCCTCTTGATGAGAAAGTAGTGCAATGATGCCCTCCACCTTTCTAGATTAATTTTTAAAGGACTAAATGCAGTGAAAGAACAGGACCTCAGAAACATGAAAACTTTGACCTCCTCCAAAACTGCAGTACAGCCTTGTAATAGCCTGAGTCACTGCTCTAGAAARTGCCCTACAAACAGTGTTATCGAGAGAGAAGGAAAGACCACAGGCAAAGGCCTGGGTCCATGATGCAGAGCAGACAGAATCAGGGATAAAGCCCACGGTGAAACGGTTGCTCTTTCATTATCAGGGCTGTGCAGCTCATGGCTGGAGAAGCAGAGAAGATTTGCGGCAGAAGATGTGTCTGGGGAATCTTCATGGACTAGTCTGCAGAAGAGGGAAGGAGTCATTCCTGACAAGGAGAAGGGGCATATGAGTGAGTATTCAGAGGTGGTACTGAAAAGGTGGTACAGAGAGTAGCTACATTTTTCCTATTTTGTACCTAGTCTCCGTTTTACAACAAACCAAGATTGCATGACATTTCCAGCTGTTTGAACAAAACAAACCTCAAACACATATTTGCCTATGCCCATAGCTTGATCTGAGGAAGTATGATGTACACATTGAGCCAGTCATCAAAGAGGACAGGAATTTTGTGCTGAGGCACTCAGAAAAAGCAATAGAGAGAAGAAAACATGGACAGAGGAAAGGGCTCTGGGAAAGCTCAAAATGCCAGCAATTACTAGAGCTGTGTGTGTGTCTCAGCAGGTCAGCTACCTGGGGAGCATGGGACTCTTGCCAAAGGGCTATCAGTGAGACCCTTTGGTCAACATGACTGCTTAAGCATTACTTCTGCAGCTATCACATGTTTGCACATTTAATTTGTACCAAATTTCTTTTTCTTTCTGTAAAAAGAAAAAACACCCCCTGATTTTTATTTATTGAGATTAGCTTTAGATATGGGCTTACACAGAGTCCACCAGTAAGGAACATGAACAAGTCATCAAAGCAAATGTAATGTGATTTGTTCTCATTTTCATTCTTCTTTGTCTAACACAGTGAATCAATGTTTACTTACAAGCATGCTTTCACTCTAAATGACCCTTACAAGCTCACTGAGGTTGAATGAGGCCAGTTTGAAAAAAACAGAAATTCAGTCATGCACTAAGCATCGATAACAATAGTACAGACCTTACATTGCAAAGCTTTTGGAACAAAACAACTTGCAGTTGGAAAAGCCACACTGGCCCTATTCTCCTAGGTTTCCCTAAAACTCCCTTTACAGATCATCTCTGATGTCTTTAATGCATCTACTCTTGTCAGATCAACCAGTAATCGTGACTTAATAACACTCCCCTCAACACCAGCATTTGGCAAAGATTGATGGCTTGTTGGTGCACTGGGGTAGGTAGGATTGGAGAAGGAGGAGCAGATGTGAAGAGACATACAGATTTTTCTCTGTGAAATTGGAGGCTCAGAAATAGACAAGTCCTGATGGTGATAAATAGCAAAACATCACCCTGCAAGACCAGCTTCTCCTCACAGTCAGCAAAGTGATGTTCCCAGTAAGTCTGGGTGCTCGCTGCTGAAATGCTGAGTTGTTTACTCTGTGGTACCTGTATCTCTAGATGCAAGACCACAGTGCATGAAAAAATAATGCAGAGCTAGTTGAGGTCATTGTCCTGGTTTCGGCTGGGGTAGAGTTAATTTTCTTCCTAGTRGCTGGTATAGTGCTGTGTTTTGGATTTAGTATAAGAAGAATGTTGGTAACACACTRATGTTTTAGTTGTTGCTACGTAATGTTTACACTAGTCAAGGATTTTTCAGCTTCCCATGCTCTACCGACTGAGAAGGCTGGGGGTGCACAAGAAGCTGGGAGGGAGCACAGGCAGGACAGGTGACCCAACTGGCCAACGGGGTATTCCACATACCCTATGGCGTCATGCTCAGCATATAAGCTGGGGGATTGGCTGGGGAGCAGCGATAGCTGCTTGGGGACTGGCTGGGCATCCGCTGACAGGTGGCGAGCAATTGCATTGTGCATCACTCATTTTGTATATTCTATCATTATTATTATTATTATTACTACTACTATTATTATTACTRTTATTACTATTATTTTCCCTTCCTTTTCTGTTCTCTTAAACTGTCCTTATCCCAATCCACGAATTTTACATTTTTTTTCCAATTCTCTCCCCCATCCCACTGTGGGGGGGAGTAAGTGAGTGGCTGTGTGGTGTTTGGCTGCCTGCTGGGTTAAACTACAACAGTCATGAAGGTAAATTTCAGAAAAAAAATGCCAAAGTGTCAGACTGAGCAGTTCAAATGCAAATAGATTTGCAGTCATAAACTGAAAAATATAAACACACCTCTATATACTAAACAATCCTCAATAACTATGAATGTTAGCTTGGGACTGGTCAGTGGCTTGTACGGCTTGGGCACACAGAGGTGTGAGGAAGAATAATGCAGTCCATTATGAAGGAATGGTGGTCAGGATAAATGGCATTTCCACCATTCTTTGCATGGCATGTACATGGTCACGCCACTTGTGCTGACCAACTTGATGGGACAGCAGCAGGCACTCCCCGGTCAAGGCCAAGGCAACTCAAGGAAAAGCCCTTCCCGAGGTCTAACTGTTAAGAAGTACTTGGGGAGCAAAGCCCAAGGGTGTTCATAAGCTCTGCGCGGGTTTGGGCAGAAGCATTCCTGTCCTCTTCTCTGCTCCTTGGTATCAGAGCTTCACTGCGATCATATGATWAATGAGAGCATCATCAGACAGCACTATCTTTCATAAAGCTCCAGTGAATCTGGCTCAGTTAAAGTCTCTAAGTCTTCAAGCTTAAAGCCAGACAAATGTCCAAAAGCCGAATACCTAAGATGCTCTCACCTCAAGTGACCTGTGGTTAATTAGCAATCTAAGTGGATAGTTTAACTAAATTATTTGTCTGTTTGGGAAGGAGAGTGGCAGAAGATTAGTGTTAAATATATTTAACAATAAGTATGGCCAGCATCAAATATAAACTGATTTAAAAAGACAAGTGCAGCAGTATTCGGAGAAGTTTTATCAGTGATACTCTTTCTCTCTTGACTCTGCTTTCCTGGCTGTTAACATTTCAAAGGAGCAGTTTGYAGGTTTGAGTAACTGCAATGCAGCCTGTTTATGCCAAAATGCAAACCATTCTTGGTGAGCAGACTTTAGCCTTTAACTGTTTATCCTTGTTTCTCCACATATTTATCTGCCAAATTATCCACCCTAATTACTTCATCTTGGGTCTCTTAGGTTCAGAATTGGGCCCAAAGACGACAGATAAACTGAACAGAAATCTTTATGCTTGCTTGGAGTCAAAAAAAGCCCACATCCGGCATCACGCCACGATTATCCTTAACTCATTCATTGACTTCTGGCAGCCTCTACCCTGCCACCCACATGTATAATTAAGGCTTGAATCACCACTGAGGGAAGCTAATGGCATTATTCCCAGGGACCACAATGGCCTTCAAATCTAGCCAGTCTATGGATCTATCTAATTCTGATGCAGTTCTCATCCTGCTCCATATAAGCCAAGCTCATTACAAGCGCATGATGTTAATTTTTTTTTGCCAGTGGCCTCTACTGTTCATCAGCTTCTGCTTTTAAAAACTTTTTTTAACCTCCTTTCCCTATAGTGTGTCCCTCAGGATCATTCAGATACCTGGAATCAAGGAAGGGTATAGCCATGGAGCTACTTTCCCCTTGTGAATCTCTGCCTCATGATTTTTTTTTTAGGCTGGGCACTGTTAGCAGCACAGTCCAGATATAAGTCAAATGCAGGGGGGGGTCCCTATTCAAGCATATGTGTGGTGGGGGGGAATATTTATTTACTACTTCAGCTGTTCCTGACAAGACAGGGRTAATTGGTATTTTGAATTAACCATGTTAAATCTAGGAATGCTGTAAAATGGCATAAAGTTTCATGCAGCTAATGTCTTTTTATTCTTCAAAGCTGATAGATAGCCCTATTCTGAAGAATTTATCTTTTCAAATTGTTAACTGCACCTGGTATCTCTGTCTGAGCTTGTTCAGGTTACTGCATGTGAGGTGAGCACACCTTTCTAGGAAACACCCAGTAATCTGAATTTGCTTGAAAACCTTTTAAAACTATCCAGCAATTTCAAGTCATTCCTCTTTCCTCCCTCCATGTCACCCTTCTTCCAAGCACTGTTTCAACACATGCATGAAAAACAGAAAAAAGAAAATCATAAAAGCTCACCCCTACATTTCATCTGAATAAAATCCAGCTGGTGAATCGACTGCAGTAAAGGTTCACTATCCAGAGTCAAGTCAAACTCAGCAGATACTTTTGGCTCCAAGGCTCCTTTGACCCACTGTTCCTGAGATACCTGAACACGCTTGATTAAAGCATCTGAAATCTGAAAGAGAGTATCATCAGGCTTAAAATGCAACGGCAGATGCACACATTAAAAGTGACAGAATGCATGTGAGAGAGATACAGCACAATGAAACCCGGAATATGACAGCACGACAGCTGAGACGGGATCTGGTCGTTTTGGGGTGAGTTCCATTTATGTTGCATCCTTTCGTCTCATCTTTTCAAAGCAAATCTCATCTTAGGGTAAGAAAGTAAAAATTGCATTTATAAAGCCAGTTAAGATTACGTTACATATCATGCCTCTGAATGCCATATATACTTCTGCACTCTGTTCTCTGATATACACAGTCTAGTTTTGCTCTCCTGTTTAAAAAGCAGTTGCACAAAGACAGGCTTAAATGTTAGAGGGTCCCTCCATTCAGCAGTGATGATTCAGTGGATGAAAGCTGAAAGGAATAAAAAAATCAAATGGGAAGGAAGGTGTATATTTCTCACAGTGAGGGTGGTAAGTTGTCAGATAGATAGATTTCCAAAGAATATGATGGATTTTCTATCATTACATCAGAACTGAATTTCATTTTTAAAGCTTTGCTCTAGCTCAGCCCAYAGACAATTGGGCCAAAAGTCAGACTAAGGTGATCGCAACGGACTCATCTAGAAGTGAAATCCTGGCTCTGCAGAAATCAATGAACTCAACCGTCCTTGAGTTCAGTGAAGCTGCCATTTGGCTACCTGGAGTCCCTCCCAGTGAGCCTCCTGTAAATCAGGGAGCAGAATTTTCTTCTGGATAGGTCAGAGAGAGTTTTCTTCTTTATTCCAGGAGTTCAGATACCTTTCCTCATTACTGTTACTGGAAGACACTCCTGTCCGGGCCCCTGCATCAACTCATCAGCTCCTAATCAGTCTGTGCAGGAAGTGGAGAAGCATCTTGTAGCCTTCCTACAACCTTGGAGTCACTTACTGGGATGCTGGATCCCTTGGCTGTCTTTCAGTGTCCTGGCTGCAGAAGTAGTTGCTCTAAGTAATGCAGTATCTCAGTGTTTGCTGGTTGCCTTGAAAGCATCATTAGATAAACCAGGAAAAGGCAAAAACAGAAGTATTTTTTTATAAAAGGTGACTGCAAAGAACGAAGCCACAAAGGTTACAGGAAAAGTAAGCTGAAATGAAAACGAAGCACGTATCTAGCTAGCATGTAGATAAGACCTAAAGGTTCCATTTGTCCTGCAGTATCCAACCGACAGCCTGCTAAAATCTGTGTAGTCTTGAGATTAATATACACCACACATTCCCCACTCTTGCCTGAGACCAGACGTGACAGTAACAATCAATCTGGAGTGCTAATAGGTTTTAAGTTGGCTAATTCTCATCCTGTTTTTTACGGATGCTGTGACAGCCCCCTGACACTCACGCATTCATGTGTGCAGCGTGCCCTGTTCAGCTGACAGCCACGTGCAGATCATTTTGTTTGATGTGCCTTTCTTCTTAGGCAATTAATAAGGCAACAAAACTAATAGGGTAAAATAAAATAATTAATACAAATAATAGAATCAATTAGGCAAAATAATTAATTGGATAATAAAACTGTTATGTTTTATCTCATCAATAGACACTTTCACTGCTTGCACCTAAGAAACAATATCCTGCAATTGTTGCCCAGGCCATACTTTGCAAAGAGGGGGCACCTGGATCCTCCAGCTACCAGACAGCAACAATCCCAGTGAATCAAAGCTACACGCAAGCCCTTAAGGCTGGATTTCCTCCCAGGGGAGAGGCTGAAAGGACTCTTTCACATGGGAAAGAGTAATGCAAAGGGGATAAGCAAAAAGGGGAGAAGTACTACTCTGCTGAATCATAGACCTTTCTAAATTGGTCAGAGAGCTCTGTGAGGCCCTGTGTTGGGTTTCTCAGATGAGAATAAAATAATATTCTGCAGAAAGTTATCATTAACTGCATAGCATCTCCCTTTTGGCCCAGACGGAAGGGCTGGCAAGAGGAAAGACGTCAGCAGTCAGGTGTGACTGCTAACTCCACACCTCGGTCAGAGTGCGGCTGTTCAAAGCCATCCCTTCGGTGGGACATTCGTGCAGTCACCAGGCTATCTGAGCTTTTAGACAGTACTAACAGGAGTTATGGTGAACCTGCCTCGGAGGTGGAAGAGGCTAATTAAAAAAGCCATCCATTTTTAATTTAACTATAACATCTTTTCTTTTTTTTCCCCAGAACATCAGAAAGAAAAATACCTGTAAAAACCCAGAGGGATCATTTTCTTTGATAACTTCTAGGCAGTACTCCATAAGCCCCGTTGACTGGCGTAGCTTCAGTGTACAGTGATTTATCTGGTCCCAAACAACCTGGAAAACAAGCATCAGTACAGTTCTGAAGACTGCCTCAGCTTACAGTGAATTGTATAAGATTATTTCAGAAGCGACAATGAATGGAAGAGTGTGTTAAAGCTATGCTTAATTTAGCTGCCATATGGCCATTGCCATATCTCCATCAGCTACACTCACTTGCTCTGTATTGTAAATACTGATAATTAGCTTGGCAAAATGTTGTGCACAGGGAATCTCAATTTTTAGAGCAGATTAATTGCTCAAAGATCAGGCTAGCTCTGGGCAGAAAGAGCACAGAACATGTTTCTGTATTTGCAGTATTCACATTTACAATCTCACTTTCACTAAAATCTGAGCTTTTAAAAAATCCTTCACTTAAAAGGCAAATATTATAGAGGATAACTGCAGGAGTAGTTTCTTGCAGATTATACTCTACCATTCTCTTCACAATTCACCATTGATCCTGCTCTGCTTAAGAATGCATTGCTGGGACCAAGAAATAAAAAAGATGCATCTCATTTTTCCATATTTTGGACTTGATTCTGCTGCCACATGGCTGTAGACTGGGTCTAATAGCACTGTGTTCGATAGCACAACTCCTGAGGTACAACAGCCTAAAACAGGAATAAACTGCAGAATTAGCTGTGCTGTTAGCAGTATGTCCTAAGTGTTGATTCTTGTTAAGCATGGGATTTTTTTTAAGTGCTGATCTCAGGTAGATTTTATTCACTGTTTGTCATGTTAGATTTTTCACTTCCATTTTTCCTTCTGTCTTAGATACTATTAATGTTACTGGCACAGTTGAATACCTCAAAATCACATATGCAGTTTGACGTTTCAAGAAATGTGTCTGTTTAAACATTTCTTGACTGTCACTTTGTTCAACCATTTATAGCTTTCTTCTCCCACCCCCCTTTACTGCATTTCTTTAATACCTTTTGAGTAAGCACATGGATTTCTGGGAGTGGCTTGCCTGAATTTCAAAGGTTTGAAGAGACACCAAAATCCCAACATTTTACTTGGGCAGAAGGGCTTTCTTGCATTTGGAAGGTCCCAGAATCCAAACCACACAGGTTTCACTGACGAGCACCTCTCAAAAGACAGCCCAAAACCACCAGATAAATAAAGACTGATGGCCTGATTCAACAAACTGCTGAAGTATATGCCTCATTTTAAGTGTATAAGCACAGTTCCACCAAACTGCTGAACTGGAACCTGCTGAAGGACTTTAAGATTTGGTTGTTAGGAGTTTTCATGGTGTAAAGGGCTGGGGACTTAACAAAACGCACAGTAATGCCCAGTATCAACAGCCGTCCTCAGCTGACGAGAGTTGTGCTCACCTTCAGCTTGTGCTCACGTTCTTTGGTCACCTTTGTGAGCAGTTTTGCCTTTTGTCGCGTTAACGCATCAACCAAGGCATCACACTGAGCGACAAGACAGGCTTCATAATCCAACCCGTTCTCCTAGAAGAGGGCAAGAGTCATACTCATCAAAGAAAGCATATTTTACAYCTTGTTCATTCTTATCTGGTTTTCCATTCAGAAAAGATTTCCTTTCAACACTGGCATTTCTGTTGCCTTTCTGATTTCATTATAGCTGTACCAGTAATAGCTGCTATAAAACGAAACAGTAAGATGCTACGCCACAAAATGGACTTTTTAAAAACCTGATTTACTGGCACTTTCCGGACAACAGATGTAGTACAACATAATTTAAAATCTAAACCTAACATACGCAGTGCATACATATACATAAGAGGGTTCCACCCCATTCTATTTTAATTATCCTACTGTAGCAACTTTGAAATCACTGGCTCTACACTGTGGCAATTAGAAGAGAATTATGGACGAGAATCTGGTCTACAGGCTTATTACAGGGAAATTAATCAGCTACAAATCCCTGAGATTTTGTGTATCACTTAGGCTTACATAAACCCCTGTCCTACCAATGGGGAACAAACCCTGTTACCACAGAATCCCACTGCAGCTGTAGAAATCCGAGCAGATGGTACTACAAGGTCCTGAGCTGCCCCTCCTGGGGATGGCTTTCTCTGGCCGTGGGACTGATGCTGTAGCACCCATTCAAAGGGAGGGTCTCCCTYGCTTCCCCTGCTCGTCATACTGGAAGAAGGAGAAAGCTTTCCAGTTCCTCTTTCCAGGAGATGTTCAGGTGCCCTATCGGCTTTCCTCCCAATCCCCCAAGGTATAAAAAACAAAAAAAAGCAGCACTAAATGTGAGAAGATTGTAAACATGTGCTGAAGGAGAAGCACTTCCATGGAAAGCCATCGCACACCCCTAACTCATTACTATCTCTTAGCTCTTTTGTTTATGCTTTTCTCTTCTTTTCTGTTCATTGCTTTGTCTTCATTCTTTTGAGAGCAAAATTTTCAGCACTGTATTCCCTTCCCTCACTGCGATCYATGCATCCCATTCTCCAGCCGAGGGACACAGAGTCACCCTTCCCTGAGAGGCCCCCGCCGCAGTCCCGGACCTGCCAGCCAGATGGGTGGGGGGAGAGACACCAGACGGCTCAGCTACCGTGCAGGGGTTTGCCTTAGACTCTTCCTGTTTGCGTGTCTCCCTCCTCGGCTTGTATCACACCCGACTCCCTCTGAAGCCCATTTCCATCCAGCTACTCTTGAAGTGCTGGTTTGTGTACAAAGCCTGAATCACTTCTCTCCTGATTTTCTGTTCACACATCAAACAGGGTGTTTGGTGCTATGCCTCTTTCGAGTGAGAAAGGATGAAATTGTTACAGCAGATAGGAAAACGTGAAAATCAGATAACGACAGCAACAAGTAAGCGCAAGGAAGCAAGAGGAGCAATGAGGAACAGGCAGTTTCTGAAAAGAAGAGACCAAGACATTTAAAAGTGACCTCAGAAAGGAGAAGGGAAGGAAAAAAGAGGGGGAAACATGAGATCTGCAAAGCAGGGAAAAGAAAAGTAGCTTATGAATTTGCAAACTGTCCCAGGCACGATAAAAGCACAGCTCCTGGTAGCTCTGGCAAACTCAGAGAGGAGATAAAGAGTGCAGATGGCTGTCTGGTCTGCTGTGCATTGAGACAGGGTAATAAAATGTACATGTTGCTCACTCCTTTGTGTAAACATACATTTTAAAGACATTTTTGCTGAGGGGTAAATGTCTGTATGTTTGTGTGTGGCAACCGTCATAAGACTTCTATTAGAAAGAACCTGCTCTGAGATACATGGTTCTAGGTATAAATCTACACACAAAGGCTATTCCCCCCCCAGATAAGAGTCCAAGAACAGTTTTTTTGGTCCAGATGTCAAAAGGCACAGATCAGATCATGACACATCTAAACCCTTTCCCCTAAAACAGCGTGGCTGTACCAAACCTGCCTACCAGGAGTATTCCCTGGTATGTGCTATCATCAAATGCTGCTCACATCACCTGGGAAGAGTGCAATTTGTCATAGGACAAAATCATGCCAGGGAGCTCATTAAGGGTTAAACTCTGTGGGTGATCATCCTTTAGCAGTCAGAGTCATGCCCCAGCCTTGTTTTACTTATTAATACATATGCAGCTGAGTAGACCTGCTGTTGCGGTTTGCTGAAATTTGATGTCCTCGCCCAGACTCATGCTGGAGACTGGCTCAACACGTGAGGTTCAGATCCAGCTTTGTGCCCAGACATGCCTAAATGTTACAGGGTGATTGCTGGATACAATTTCCTCTTCTGAGTTCTCCTCCAGCATTTTAAACAATGAGCAGCATCAAAGAAATGGCTTGGTCTTTTGATCTAGTTGTAGCAGCTCCCTTATGCAAAGCAATTTGGCAGTGATTTTATTGAAATACATTAAAGGATTTTACAGCATAGTCATAAATAGTCATAATAGGCCACCTTTAGGTTTCASGAGGGAAAAACACATTTTTAATGGAGCTAGGTGACTCAAGAAGAATCAGGAAGAACTSCTCTCTAGAGCTTCCCGGTCCTTCTCCTTGGACAATGAAAGAAGCCCTAAGGACTAGGTTAGATGAGCTATTTAACTTTTCGATAGGTAAAGTCAGCTGAGAGAAACCTCACACTGTGACCAAAACGTGGCATGTGACAGGTGCCAGTCGGTGGCTTCGCACTGGCTTCTTTCAGTTAGATGTGCCTTTTTATTTACCAGTTTCCCAGTTTTGGTTTCTTCCCTTCCCCACGTGGCCGCAGAAGACTGTGAGGGTGGGTAGCTACCCTGCCCTGTGGCAACCTGAGAGCTTGGGCAGCATCTGTGGTATGAATTCATCATCTGGAGTGTTAGGTGGAATATTTGAATGATTAAATTCTAAACTAAATACAGATGTTCGAACTTCTGCTTTGGCTTTCTGTTAGGAACTGGCACAGGACTTGCTTGTTGATGAAAGATGAGCAAGCAGCAGAGCGGGCGTATCGCAGAGCAAATGATGTATATCCCACAGGAAAACCGCCGCCGCGGAGCASTGCTGCTGCGGATAACAAGTGTCCCCTCCTGGGTGCTGTGAAGCCCAAACCACGGCAGCATATTTCCAGCCGCTCTCTGCAGGGTGAGAAGGACCTTGAGGATCATCTGACCTCCAGCACTGACGAGTCTAAATTTGGTTGAAAACAGGACTTGTTTCGGTTTGGGTTTGTGCCCTCAATTACTGCACTCACCACGAGCCCTCTTCTGACTATTAAAGCCGGGCAATTATAGGCATGAAAATATCTTCCACTTCAATAAACAACCACATTGATTTAGCAGCATTTGTTTCTTCTTCTTTCTTTTTGACTTCCTACAAATACTCTAATAAACAGGTTGACTGGATTTTGTCCAGAAACGAGTACATTCTTAGAAAATGTAAGATAAAAAGCAAGTAGTAAATTTTGAATATGTTTAAAATGAGAACTTATCCTAAATGCCCAACTGAAACAATTGCAGTCAGGAAGGAGCCCAGAAGCATGACCAATGGATTCAGTCAAATACTGATCAACACAGCTCAGATGTCCAGTATTGAGTATCAGCTTCTTTCAATAAACAGCAAACAATCAAGAAGCTAAGAGGGGCTTGCAGGCATTATTTGATGAATAATTTTGCCTAGCAAATCCATTCAAGAAAGGTTAAATGCTTCCAGGAAAGATGAGAACAGCACAGGAGACAAAGTCATCAAATAAATTATTCACTCAGTTCTATTGATTACTGTATTATCAAAACAGCTAATTTTCTACAGTTACCTGGATCTGCTGCAATAAATTTTTCAGCTGAACCAGAAATTCTTTAGCTTCCTTTGCTTTGTCTGAAACACCATTTAAAGCCTGAGACAGCTGTGCCTGCAAGAAAAAAAAAGRGGGGAAAAAAGGAAAAATTAGAGATAAAATGCAAACGTGTTTCTTACTAATCCTTGGTTTTGATGATTAATAATGTGCTAAAAGGCTTACTTGCTGTCACATGTATTCTTACATGCACAGAGTGTTTATGCTAGAAAAGAATAGCTAAGATTTTAATTGTAATAGGATTTAATAAAGGTGAAATATGCATGTGGGTGCAGTCAAGTATTGTGTCTGCACATTCCACTTTATTGCAGTGACTTGGTAAGTCAAAATACCTTTTCAGAAGACAGCTACCCACATATATAAGGAAATAATAGTCTTACACTTACACAGTAGCATCTGTTGTGCTGAAAAATCCCCAAGTGCTTTCCAAAATGGCACTTTTTTTTCATCAAAGCCTGAATTTTTTACACATGTGGTTGAGTCTACCAAACCTGAGATACRCTAGGATTTCAAAGACAAATCTGCATTTTCAGACTTCATAGGAATGTCCTTTTGGGGCTCCAGTTTCCCATGCTCCAACCCAACAAAATTATCAATATTTTTGGAAAAGTTGGGACAAAAACCCTTCCTCTAACTTTTAACTGGTGAGAGATAAGGACTATATCTATTTTAGGTCCACACTGAAGACCCAATATCCTCTTTGCTCAGCTGGTACCTGAGATCTCTAAAATGAGCAAGAGGCTTCTTGATAGRCTTCCAAGACGGGAAGGAAACAGCGGTTCTGCCCCTGGGCAGACCCAGAACTGCCGCAGTCTGAGCGGAGGAGCCCCGGCGCAGCTCCCCTGGAAGCGCAGCTGGATTTACAGAAACCATATTGCACCGCTTGTCAGCCCATGGCAAGCCCGGATCCAGCACTACCTCTCTGTGCAGACATAACGCAGAGTGACCAGATAGGTCCCATCATGAGTGTCCTGCAGGTTAGACACCCTCTTCATGGCTCTGCCCCTCAGGTGGACCTGGCAACTACCAGATTGCCAATGCCCAGTTAATTATCCTCGCCAAGCRGATATGACAACTGACATCAGAAAATGAAAAATGAAGTATCTTTGCTAATGTCAGGCTTTCAGAAGGTTAATTGTTCTTCTTRAGTCCTTAGGACTAGAGCGCACCTCGAGACAGAGCCTTGTATGTAGGAAGGCACATAGGTTATGAGCCCTAGGAGGAGACCTAATTGAAATTCAGTAAGTCACTATTCATTCTCTGCTTCCCTCTTGCTCCTGGAGGGAAGTAAATTACCCATCCCTGAAAAGGGCACAGCTCACTTCTTCAGGCTGCCAAAGTTCTGATCTTACCCCCTGCCTGAATGTCTCCCACTCATCCTCGCCCTGTGCTCGCTCATTCGCGCGGGAGAGGAAAGAGCAGACCCTGGCAGCTCCTTCTGGGCACCTCACAGCCCAGCTCCGAGACAGGCAGCCTTAATGCAGGCAGAGGCACTRCCTCACCCCACATGGCTCTGTGGGAAGTGGGTACAAACCCTGACTGGGACCGAATTATAGAGAAAAAAGCCATCCTAGGTTTTTTAGCTCATATTCACGCAAACTTTTTCCTTTTAGCCCTACCAGTTGTAGGTATTACATAAGTGCTAACTTTGAAAATAAAATATGCTTTACCACAACTTATTTGTAGCAAATGTAACGGGAAGACACATTACTGTGTATGTTTCTCAATATTTGAATATTTTTCTCTTACACAAACTCCTGTCACTTCACAAAAATTTAAAGCAATGATGTTTGATATGAACAGTACTTGAGGTTACAGAGCCAAACTCTAAGTCCTTGAAAGGGCCCCTATTTTCTGCCAGATCAGATAATTGGGATTTCAGATCAACTCTCCACAGGCTGATCGTGGTTGCCAGAGTTTAAAGCCCACCCTTTTTGACTGCACTTTGCACTCCATCCACAAGGCATGTCTGAGCCTTTGGTTTGTCAAGCTGACGTAGGACAAGGTGGAAGCGGCATATGACCAAGCGGCTGGGRAGGAAGCAAGAAAGATATAGGTGGCAAAAGCATGGTATGCTCTGCCACTGACTAACCTGACCAAATTGTCCCAGGGAGGCAAGGCTCCCTTCTTTCAAATCAAAACCAATAGTTGGTCCCAACAAAAGTAAAACTTCCACTTTTCCATCATCTSCGCTAGCTCTCAAATCATCTCAAAGTGCATTTCACCAGGTAAGAAGAGACAAAAGCTATATGCGGGCATCACAGCAGCCATAGAAAACTGAATCACTGCAGACGAATTGTAACCAGTGTATGTAGATGGCGATTAGCACAGTCATGCCCGGCTCCCAGCACGCTCCCATTGCAAAGAGCTGCAATAGAAACACAACGACGTCATTGATCAAAGGGCTCGTAAGCGAATTGCCGTGTTCACTAAAACCTGCGGTTGCATTAACGCAACTGCAGTGTGAAGCTGAGGAGAAGACCAGATCTCCATTTGTGAAACCCTCTCAGAGATAATAGCCTTGTTTTTCCAAGCATTTGTAAAAGATACCTTACAAAGCAGTGGAATTCAGTCACGCACTTCCATTAAAATCAAATGGAGCTACATGACTAAGCCCTTGGTAAACCGACCAAGCCATAAAAAATGCCCTGTACACTCAGAGCAATCTTTTGTGCTGCAGAAATATTTACTGGAAGCCAAACTGAAATGTTACAAGCTCCATTGACTGCGACAATTAATAACTCCTGACAAACRGTAGTCTACCTGGCGTTATCTTTACTTGAATACCTGGTCTTGCTGGACATGGATACCAAATTTCTACTTCTATCAAATACAGGAACAGAGAGATAATGAGGGTGAGTAATTAAACCCAGATGGGCATGGAAGACTGATGCTTCCTTTGATTTTAGAAAATGAACCAGATAATGCCAACATCCTTTTTCAACTGAACAGTTCATGCTCATTTAATTTGTTTTCCCTCCATCTCTCTTTAGGAGCAGATTAACTATTGATTAGATAAGCTTATCCTGGCACTGAATTCTGAAATAGCCCTCATGTTTTTGGGAACACAACTCTTTAGGCTGGCAAAACCAGCAGGTGTTCATGCTCTGATACTTGCYTTTGCCCACCTGCCTGCTTGCCCATCACAGACCTACCCAGCTGTGGCTTTTTTTTTCAGCATTTTGGTGTATATATATATATATAACACCATTCAGAATGGGCAGAGCTGAAAGATGTCCACCATCATTCCTCATATCAGTAGGTCAAAAAGCCTACCAACTTAAATCTGACAACAGTATCACTGTTCTTGTTATGAAGACCTAAAAGGACTTCACTTTGGCAGTAGAATTACATTTTTACTTCATAAACTTAAACTGTCGGTCTAGATGCACAGTTCGTGCCAGTGAATATAATAAAGTCCAGTTAAGTCAGTGGATTTACACTGATTTATGCCATCGGGCCCCTGTTTTTATTGTACATAATTTTTAATTCTCTGAAGAAGTTAYATACAACAGCGTGAAGGGGAAACCCACACCATTAACAGGGGCCAACCAGTCTTGTACAGCTTTCATGCCAGCGGTACAGCTGAGGGTAAATGCACGTTTCATTGCACGGTCTGAAGCACTGTACGGACAAGGTTATACACTCTCTTTGTCACTAAATCACTACATAAGGCCCAGACAAAGGAGTAGTCAAACAGGTTGAACAAAAGGCTGATATAGAAGTGGAATGTGAATGGATGCTGAAGCTGAAGGCAGGCTGGGCCTGCCTTGAAAAGCAGTTCTAGAAGTCAGTAGAAAAACTGGTTCAAGTTTGCTGGTGTGGGATGAAACTGTGAGAGGTGGGGAAACGGCTCTGGCAGCCCCTCCTAGGTGAAGAATACCAGCCACTGGCCTTAGAAGGAGATAAGCAGGTGCTTATCAGCTGATGGTGAACGACTGTCAGTCTGTCAAATTTCCTGCGCTAAGGACGCTTACAGACAAGCCCTTCCACCTGCCTCTACCAGCTACTCCTGGACCATCTGGAGAGAACACATAAAACTTGAATTACGTTTGGCATACCACTCAATGTAAGTAATTTATGGTTTGGCCAAAGTAACCACAGGTAATAAACTTGTAGAAATTGCTGTGTCTGAGAACTATTTCTAAGCAGAAGTATCTAACTCCAAAACAATTTATCTGAATAAATGTGAACTGATGATTTAGGCTGTCTGGCTATATGGTTCCATTATATTTATTTTCTGCCAAGCGCATTGTTCTGGGAAAAATAATATTCACAAAAGCACAATTTTAGAGTCCACAAATTAGTTAATTTTGAGTATTTTTTTTCTTTCACTAGAATTTTCACATTGATTAAGTCTGTGAATCAAAAGAAAATCACACTCCGGGATACCTCACTCCCAGAAAAAAATGCAGTAAAAATACAAACCACCAGGGTATTGTTCTTTCGACAGTATTTGACAGTAGGAAAGAATGAAAATGACTGACTGTGCACTTTGATTAAACTGGAGTTTATCACACTGTTCAAAAGGCATCAAACAGTTTTAACTCAAGGTAGACCACAATACAGCACAAGCTGGTCTCTCACACTCCAAAACATCAGCCACACCTGCACAGTGAACTCAGTCCCCGCTCMTGAAAATAACTCTGCTCAGAAGTGGATCCTGCCATCAGCACGAGTAGCAATAGCTGCGAATTTGTAACTTGCTCCTTCTGAGCCAAGAGAACGTCTTCTCTGCACAAACACCCACCACGTTAGGGAGGAGATGGCTGAGCCCTTGGGAGAGAGTGTTCAAACTGAAACACGCATTGAAGAAGTTTGTCTTTCGCAGATGGACAAACCATGCAGATCACCCCAAGTGGCATCTTTTTTGAATCTTAAAATCGACAGTCAATTTTTTTCCTTGCCAAATGTCTTAGCCTAGCTTGTGCTCAGCCACTCCAGGGCTGAGGGATGATGAGACCAGTCTAGATTTTGTCCTCTCCTGCAGTGTCTGAAAGGATCTCTCTGTGCTTCCTTTACTGCTAACTGCAGCAGAGCGTGAGAAGAAGGGAGTCCTGCAGCCAGCAGAGCTAGCCAAGTGCTCTTCGCACAGCTGTGGGAGAAGTCCTCTCCTCCCCAGTACAGTGGGAAACTCCAAAGGACTGCTCTCAGCACTCCGGTATTAAAGGCCCCTCTGTACGTTCATATGTTTTAACTAAACATTTTTCCAGAGTCCACTGTTCTTAGCAAGAATGAGCTAACTTCATACACTTTTTCAACTTCTACGGCCATGTCTTGCTCTTTATTCAAATGGTGGCAGTGTCTTATTTTCAACAAGGAGAGCGTGGCCAAGTGACTCAGCAGCTCTACTAGAACTCAGCAAACTGCCTGTGCTGCAAAGTGGCTGGCTCTGAAGTCTTCCCATGGAGGCTCCAGGGAGGGCTAGGGAGCATCGCTTGCAGGGAAGCATGAATCAGACCACAATGTTATGTGAATCAGAAAAAGCTTTACTCATCCCCAGACCCCATCTATCCTACTCTTCCTTACTCATTTTCGTGTCATGAAGGTCCCTCCAGCCATTCCTTCTGGCCTCTCTGGGAACTGAGAAGGAGGTGAGGCCTCTTTGAGGCCCAGGGGACAACACGACGTCCCGTGATCCTCCCTGTCTAAAACATTTGGGTGGCTCTGGGCCACTCTCCCTCCTTGACACAATGGCAGGGAGGAAGATGTGGTGGGAAATGGTTGTGGCAGCTCCCACCGAGCCCCAGGTGAAAGGGAGGCGATGAAAGGAAGGAATGACCATCCTCTCTACTCCTGCTCCTCACAGGCAGCTGCTGCCACCCGTGAGAGGATGGGATGGCCAAAGACCCTGTGAAAGACAAACAAGTTAGTGAGACAGACTCGCTAATCCCAGGTGCCTCCGGGGGCCTGGTTTAGCCTGAGATTTGCTGGCTAAGATAAGGCGAGGCCAACATGGGAGGGAGTCTGTGGGTTTTCTAACCCTGAGCAGAGGCTGCGGAGCTGCTGGGCAGTCAGGAAGGACCAGAGACCTAAGAGCACTATGCCAAGGTGAAAAAAGTCTGGGAGGATGATGGACGTCAAGCGTCCTCACATCCCACAAACTCCAACCTGATGTCAGGGCATTGGGACGAACAAATCCCAGCACCGCGCATTGCCTCGGCCCCTCCTGGCCGGCCGACGGGACTCACCTTGTGCTGCTTCCACATGGCGCCCAGGGCCTTCACGTCGTGCTTGCCGTGCTTGCCCTCCTCCAGGCACTGGTAGCAGACGGGGCTGCGGCAGCTCACGCAGTACATGCTGTAGTTCTCCAGGTCGTGCTCGGCGCACGTCGGCAGCTTGCGGCCGCCGCCCGCCCCCTTCCCGCCGCCGCCGCCGCCGCCGCCGTCGCCGCCGCCGCCGGGGGCGCCCGGGTGTCCGGGCGGCGGCGCCAGGCGGTGCTTGGCGAAGGGCCCGCGGGCCGGGTGGCAGCGGAGCTGGCAGGCGGCGCAGTACAGCACCTCGCACTGCTCGCACAGCACCGCGGCCGGCTCGGGCGGGCTGCGGTCGCAGAGCTGGCACTTGGCGGCGGCGGCGGCGGCGGCGCGGCCCTGCTGGTAGCGCTGCACGATGGCTTCCAGCAGCCGGTTGCGCTGGAAGCCGCGGAGGCCGCGCTGGTCCAGGGAGGCGCTCCGGTGGCACTGCGGGCAGGTGAGGGAGGAGCTGGCGGGACCGGCGCCCCGCGGAGCCGCCGCCGCAGCCGCCGCTCCCGGGGGCGCCGGCACCAGCGGCAGCACCCGCACGCCGTTGGGGGACTTCAGGCTGGGGGTGTAGGAGCCGTAGCCGCTGTCGGTCTCGCTGTGCAGGCTCAGTTTGTCCGCGTGGTCCCCGCCGCCGCCGCCCGCCGCGCACTCCGAGTCCGGGCAGGCAGCGGAGCCGGCGGCCGCTCCCGGCCCCGGCGCGGCGGCGGCGGTCGGCGCGGGGCCGCGCGGGTGGAGCAGGGGCGGCAGGTGCTGCTCGCTCTCCGGGGTCTGCACGGCGATGGTGCGGGCGCAGGGCAGGCAGACATTGTGCGAGCAGGGCAGGATGATGGGCTCCCGGAAGAGCGAGCCGCACACCGGGCACTTCAGCTCCTCTTCCATGGCCGCGGCGCGGCTTTGTGTGCGGGGCGCGGGCGGGCTCAGGCGGGCGGCGCGGGGTCGCCGCAGCCGCCGGGTCCCCCCATCCCCCGCGGCGCCCTTCGCCGCCTACCTCGGCTGCGGGCGCCGGGGCGAGGCCGGCGGGGTTCCGGCCGCCGCTCCCGCGCCGGGCGGTTCAGCACCCGCCGGGGATAGACAGCTCCGCGCGGCGCGGCGGGGCCGGGCCGGGCCGGGCCGGGGCCGGGGCCGGAGAAGCCGCCCGGCAGCTGGCGGCTGCTTGGGGCGAGGGAAGGGCTCACTCGCGGCCGTGGCGCGGGCACGGAGCGCGGTGGGGCTGTTTTAACGTTGGTGGCATAGAGTAGTAATATATGGGGAAGGGAGGCGGGGGAGGAGGGAGGGCAGGAGTAGGAAGGGGCGGGAAGAGCCCTTTCCAGCAAATACGTGATCGCTCGCTCTACGGCTGGGGACGGCGAAAACATTTTTTAAAGGGTCTCTATAGAGCGATGTCTTTACATGTTTAAATAAAGCCATTGTTTGGGTAGYGGGTTGAGCGCAGGCGGGGTTTCGTTATCCCTGGTAGCCCTTTCTCCCCTCCCCGAGGAAAGGAAGGAGGAGGATGCTTTCCAACAAACTAAGAGTGTGCTTCTCCTTCGTCCAGATCTCACCGTGCTGGAGCACGACCGAGATGCTCAAAATGTCAGGCACTGTTAGAGGGAAGAATGAAAAAGGGGTTAAAAGGGAAGCGCGAACCCTGGTTACAAACGCTGTGGCTGGGAGGGGCRGAAGAGTGTAGCRYGCGSGGAGACGTGCCGCATCGCCCAAGCGCTAGCAGTGGAACCCCAACAGAAATTTGCTGCGAAGATAAATCAGGGATGACACCTGAGAGTTTATGAACTGAAAATAACCATCCTTAGAAGAAAGAAACCAGCAGTGGGAAATCCCCCGTCTGTTTTGTTTACATACGCTTAGCGTGGATGTAACAGTGGTTTATTTTCGTAGTGAAGAGATTATACTTCAGAATGATTTCACTGCTTTTTTTTTTTTTATTCATCTATCTTGTTTAAAAGTCACTTCTGTATTAACTTCAGTTCCATAAGCAGATCCTAATTTTTTGTTTGTTTTAAAATGTGAGCTGGTTGTTTCAGAGCAACTGTTTAAAAATGCAGAACTAACTGGTGTCAAATGAAAAAAGACAAGAGAGAACATATTAAATGCATYACTTCTCATCATAATGTTTCTTAGTACATGATGAGCATTTTGTGACACTGGGTAGRAAAAGATTTTCTAGTTTCAGGTTTTGCTTTTGCCAGATTATTAAAACTGTTGATGCATAGAAAAGGAGAAATAGAGAGTAGGAATATATTAAAGTTTCCAKTTTTTTCAGTCTTTCCTCTCTGCAGTTTTCCTTCTTGTATCTTGCCTAGCCGCTCTCATGACAAGCCGASGGGGAAAAAGGTCCTGAGGGGTTTAAAGCTTTGTAGTTCCGCAGTTCAAGGTGGAAAGGGGCGGGTTTGTCCTCTGGCACATGAAAGAAACAGCCATGACCCACATAAACCTGTCTGTCTTTTGGCTAGATATCTTTTTCTTTTATGTGACCTCTGTGCCGAGATTGAGAGTTTATAGACTGTGTGTTTGGGCTRCCTCCAGCCAGAAACCTCAGCAATGCAAGAAATGTTCTGAAACASCATTGATTTCACAGCTACCTTATGCTACTACATCGCAAGAAAAAGCTGTGGGTGAAATGCTGTTATCTTCATAGTCTCTGTTCTCTGCTCTACCATCTGTCAGCAGCGGGAGTGGATGTATGCTAAAGATTTCTTGCAGACCTATAGGTRAATCCAAGTCACAAATTTCAAGTCTATGCTGGAAGCCACAATCCTAAAGGTAATTAGGAAGGCATGGTAGCTTTTTCCTGGACTTTTGCTTTCTTTCTTTACCTGTCCTGTGTTAAGGTGATGCCAGCGATCATAACGTGTGTAGTGGTAGCATCAGGTCTGAGACATCTGAGCAAAACTGGACATATCAGACAGAAAGTGGTGGAAGTATAAAGGTATGAACACCAAACCCGWCCAGCCCCCCTTTATAGCTGCTTTTTGCTGGGACTTACAACTTCCAGAGTTCTAATACACATGGAAATTTTACATTTCCATTTTGAATGCTATTGTAGAGCTCAGGTAAAATCCTAGAATTGTTTACGCTTGACTACAGAGGAAAATGACAAGAAAGAAACCATCTCTGAAGTACAACCGCTCTCTTTCAAACTGAACTTTACATCTCCTCTCCACAAACCTGATTTGGCCTGAGAGCATATCGCCATAATAGATGACATTTGAAATGGAGATGAAAAAGTGATCTGGTCTTCTCTGTACTGCGGTGTGACTTTTACTTCAGGGTCTTTTTTCACCTACTTTAGAAGTTTGTCTTAAACGTTTATGCCCAGGAGACCTATGGCTTTGAGAGCAGGGAGAGCTGCGTGGTCCAGTGCGCCTGTTTACCTATCCTACTGATCCCAGTAGGGGATTGTTTCCAAGGAATTGTAGAGTTTGAATGCAGAAACCTTCACCCCCATGGCACCAGAGACTGCTGGTGGAACTAGCACCTACAGTAACGATACTCAATGCTCTGATGGGTTTAGGTTGCAGAGCACAGATTTTCCTCCTTATGACAAATATTTATCTGTATAACTRTTAGTGCACTGCTGCTGATGGAGGTGAACAGTCAAAACGCTGCTGTCAACCCTACTGCTCCAGAGGCCAGAACAGAAACTGTTCTAAGCACCCTTACTCTTGCTGAGGAACAGATCACACCTAGTTGATCCCACTAATTTTAATGGAGTATTCATAAAGCACTGTTCAGTCTGAGCCTGATAGAATCAGGCCTTTACTATGTTTTGTAATCAAGCCCTCATTTTCAATAGAGATGATCCCTATGATTTTCCCTCTTTTTATGTTCAAATGAGTCTTTAGTCTGTTAGAGCTGTAACGGTGTATGGATAACCTAGAAACCCTATTCTGGCAGTCCTGGCTTTGATCTTTATTTTAATACTTCAGTATCACTAGTATCATCCCGTTAAACTATTTACCCTCTGTAAGAACTTATTAGCATGTTTTATATCCCCCCTGACAGGAAAAAAGCTAATGAAGTTTATTTATAAGTTTATATAAAAAAAGATAAGGCAGGTTGTGGTACAACCCCTCAGTAAAGAGAGAGATTTGATTCATCTTTTTGCCTCTCTTGTTTTATTGCTTATGCCTTCTCCTTCTGTTTGTTGTTCTTTTTTTTATTGTTTTCCCATTTCTTTTCTTGTACTTTTTATATTTTATATTGCCCTCATGCATTAACCCCTTTCCTATTAGTTTTCCCTCTTTTTTTTTTTCTCATTTTTTTCCTTCAATAGCTGTTCACCAAGGTCACTTCACTTTCTTCAGTTGTCTTCTTTTACCACTGCTGTTTCCCCATGGGGAACTTTTTGATTCCAGTATTCCAGCATTGCTCCTGCTAACAGGCATCACCCCAAGCACACATCCTGTGGTTTGAAGGGTAACAGAGAAAAACGGAATCTTCTCTCCAGAAGTGCTTATTCCATTACAAAAAGAAGCACGGAGAGTTTATAAGAGCAGGGAAGGCAAAATGCACCTGGGCTAATGCCAGCAGCTTGCGTGGCAGTGTAAGGTGGAGTCTYGCTGCCTCGTTATAAATGCATGGTGCTCGATTATCAGCGGAGGATGCCCTCAGCAACCAYTGCGGATGACGCAGCTGCAGCAGCTGGTCATCTCTGAATTTTAGGCTGGAGTACTAACCAGTGGCTGTAGGTTTTGATACACGCACATACATCGCACCTTGGCATTGCTCTTAACACATAACAAACAAGACGCCACGCTGTAATCTCCCCTCTCTTCTTGTTCTTCTTCACATTCTTTACCCAGACTCTTCTTCTCAACATTACTAGCTGCAGTTGATGCTGGTGTTGCATGTTCTGTTTGAGGGGTGATGTGGCAAAGAGGCAGGGCAGGGCAGGGTAGGCTTCCACCATGGCTTAGAGGAAAAGCTGATGTATACGGCCTGTGGGGCAGGGCAGCTTTGGAAGTGGTAGCTTTGTGCTATCCCTTTCCCTTCTTTCCTTGGTTTTATAGATTTGTGTTAGGTACATTATGTAGGTGTAACAGTTTTGAAATCGGTTTGGTTCTGGGGTTTTTTTTGAGCATGCATTCAAGTAGCTATTATGCTATTTCGGGTTTTCAAATGTTTGCACATTGATCTGTTCATGAAAGGAATGAAGGCAGAGCTTGGCAGGAGCCCAGAAGAGTGCCACAGAAGCATGGCCGCTGATAAAAAGCTTATCTGTTGGCTAGCAGAAGACTGTATCTGTAATAGAAATGCAGCTACATATTGAATTTTCTCTGTCAGAGGAGTAAATCTGCCATMAAAATATAACTCACAACAGAGGACAATTCTATACAATGGAATTTTATTCAGACTGTCTGCTAGGTGTATGCTTGTTACGATGGTTAAATGGCAAAAAATSGTGCTTGAACCTAAACATCACTTGACAAATACTCACACTTCTAAATCTATTTCAGCAATCTGTGAATGAAATTCGATACAGAGGAAAATACTGCTTTAAACATATGTGCCAACACAAAGTGGTAGGTTAGCACAGACRAATTTCAGTAACAGGTCAGTTTCAACACTTCTTAACAGATTTGTATTSAAAAGAAAGCACAAAGAAAGCACAAAAGGCACTAACCTGCAATCAGGACTCTTGAAAAATAAGATCTCATGTTTCTGTGATGTAAAAATACCTCAGCCTGCAAGCCTCTGGAATTACTCCAGGGACATCTTGGCTTTTCTGCTGTGAGAGAAGCCCTCTCTTTGTTACTGTTCCTGCAGTGGAGTCAGATCCTTTCCTTCGCTGCTACAGTTCAACCTGCAGACAGCATCCTCAGAAGGGTGCTTGCTCTTTTGAGAGGCGAGAGGACGAGAGCGCCGGACCCTGAGCAGCTGCACATAAAGGAGAGCAGGAAATCGTGCCCTGCTTTGGACCCGTTTCAGAACACTATTGACGATGGGATCATGGTCAGCATCTTCACAACACGATTATTATAGAGAGCTCTTGTTGCGTTTGCTGCCCTTTTTTAAAGTAAATGTGTAAACTTCTCACAGAGCTGATTTGGTTTCAGTGGTATAATGGCAGAGATTGGGTTATGGCTCCTCATTTTGTTGCCCGTGCCCACTTGAGGAGAGAGTCGTAGGAAGCTGTCCTGAGCACGGACTTGCAGTCTGTCTCAACCTTATGCACCCATCCTGCCGTGGTTCCCTGCTCTCCCCAGCTGTCCCCATGGTCATCCCACTCATGCCTATAAGGGAAAGCAGCTTATTTTGCTTTTTAAGAAACTAGCCAAGGATTATATAAAATCCAAACCTGTCCCAATATTCTCTTCTGGCAGGAAGACTGGAAGGAGGTAGGAAAAAATAATGGCATCCTAAGCATTGGGGGGAGGGAGGGAAGAGAGAAGAGGGACAAACACCCCCAACAAAACCAAAGGAAGAGCAAGTAATCTTAACACTGAAGTGCCAGCGTTTCCTAAGAGCACAGGATGGGCTGAAAGAAAACGGACAGTTGGAAAAGTTAGGCTGGGCTGGATTTTTGTATATACAATTGTAAAGTGGAGGTAAATTGCCACCATTTGGCAATCTGTCCACGTGTAAAGAAAATACATACATAAAGGGGGTAGTGAATTTTTGTCCCTGAAAGAGCAGGCAGTGTTCTGTGAACTGGGCTAGGGAGCTGATACATTTTGACTCACTGAGAAAGGTCTTTTGTCTAGAAGGGAGGCCCAAGTAGCTTTTCTACAGCTTTACTATACATAAGAAAAGATAAAAAGTGCTATTGTTATGTAGCAAAAGACAACTAGTGAGGAAATTTCCCCAAGCCATAAAGGATCCATAAGTACCCTAAGAGACSGGCTTTGCTTTTCTATTCTGCAGGTAGCTCAAATCAGATCATCCCGCAAGGTCTCCAGAAACCATGCCCTGAACCCGTATTTGAAAGACCAGGAGACCTGTGAAACCTGCCTTGGCTGKAGCTACTGGGACAAAATTTACATGGAGTTCTAGTGGGTTTGACCAAAGCTTCCTCTGTTTATTGCAATGTCATCCAGGAGCATTGAAAATGGGGAGGAGACTTGGAAGCTGCATGGAGAAACAAGGGGTAGGAGCCGAGAAAGCAGGATCACTGGAGAGAAACGTAGGAGATGATAATTGTGAGTGAAGCCTGGATTGACAGTCTGCAAAACTGAGGGCTGCCTTGGGCTTCCCCTTCTCAGCTGGGTTTCTGTTAAGTRAACAAGAACTCTTACGTTATTACACACCAGAGAATCAAGACAGGAGAGGCCTCTTATGAGCATGGGGACTCGTGCCTGCCAGTTGGCGATTAGACGAGTGCTGTAATCTGGCATAAATCTGTGTCACTGCTGTAAAGGGAGGTCCTTCCTGCCACCACCCCTAGCCTCCCATTCTCATCGCCTCTCCTGCGCTCACGGTAGCTTTCACACAGCCACAAGGATTAATCCAGCCTAGAACGGTTCTTTCTCAGCATCAGCATTTCGATTCAGAGATGCTCGTGCCTGCACAAGGGCAGGAGTGGGGAGCCTTGCAGCACCACTGAGAATTCGCACCAGATCCAAAGAGCAAGGTCCATGGCCTGACACATCAGCATCAATCAAGTGGGGAGGCAAGTCCACAAGATGCCAAGCTTTATATACCTTTATTCATCAACACACCACCTCACTTACCTGAGTTTTATGTGCTCCTCTCTTTCAGCAGCTGCCCARTAGGAGGGAGGAAATGGAAGTCAGCCAAATCAATGGCACTTGCACCAGCAATGTATTTTATTGCTTCATTTAGCATTACATTTTTTGATTTGAAAAAACAACTTKTTTCTGCCTTTGCCCTTTCTTTCCCTTTGCTATGTTTTCCTTCCATCTATGATAGTATCTTTTAATATTCTTAAATAAGTACAGAGATTCTGCTTCCCACTTCTTTATGGTGCTTTCCCTCGCTACTCTTCACTTCATTTTTTCCTTGTTGCAGAGAAACTCCCTTGCTCCGTCACCCTCCCCTCCTGACACCTACCGCAGCCTTTCTGCCCTTCTCCCACCACTCGTCTCACAGACAGACACCTCCGCCTTCCAGTACTCCGCTTGTTCCCCACCTCACACCGAGCCCAGCCCCAGGTGCACCTTTGTCTCCCCCACGGACAAGAGGGAAGCGATTTGGARAACATGATTCCTACACAAAGAGGTGGGTTTATCCCAACAGTCCYCTACCGGCCGTGGCAAGAAACACTCATTCAAGAGAAGGAAGATTTGCCTACCTGTCCYTCAGGCACTAAAGGCTCAACCTTTTCCTGCCCTTACTGCAGGGGAAGGACCAGCCAGCTGATAGGTGCAATGCTCACCATGAGGTTTTCTTTTTCACATTGCTATGATACAAGAGGCARAGGATCATCCCTGGGGAGAACCCCTCACATAAGAGATTTTATTCGTCAGTGTGCATTGCCTAATGCCAGCCCTGAACAGAAGCACAGCAGAGAGGTTTGTGTGAAGAAAGCAGCATCACCAGACTCCTGTGCACCTCCAGCAATCTAGGTCATCAAGAGATGTGGGAAGCTGTCACCATTTAGCCTACAGGGAAGTACTAACCTAGAAGAAATGCAAGGCCCTCTCTGGTCCAAAAGGTACAAAAGGTACAAAGACAACTGTGAATCCTACAAAGCACACCCAACAATCTGGTCCATCAGCTTCAAATTCTTATTTATGTCGATTTTGCACCATTATAACCACTGATTTCAATAGCATGAGCTGCTTTTCACCGTAGTGTGTACATAACATGATGCATGCATGGAATCAAGTATATTCGCTGACCAGTTCCTCTTTATGCTTCTGCTRTCGTCCTGTAGGAATGGCTAATCCACTTTCAGGCTTCCTATTCATTCCCTGAGCTTCATCATTTCCCTGTACACACCACGTGSGAAACCAGAATTCCATAAATCCCACTTCTCCAAAAAAAACCCAACCAYTACCAATCTGATTTCAGTTTTCTTCTTGTACCTGCTTTGATACCCACAAAGGTAAATGAAATGGCAAGATTTGTGAAATAGCCAATCTACTGCATGCATATTTAAAACCAAATCTGTCAGCTCATTACCCCAGCTGCAGAGAGATTAGTTAGAATCTCCCCCCTCAACTTTTCCCTCCTAAGTCTCTTGCTGGGCTCTTGCCTCTGAGTTGATTCCACTTTTAATTTTATGTTTCTGTCAATAGCAGAGAAGTAAAACAGCTGAAGGGGACAGATAAGGSACTTAGCCCACTACAACCACCATCCAACTCCAAATTGGATTGACTGGCTGAGTGCCCCCAAATCCTCCATGGATATGCRATTTAATAGAAAGAAAGAGCTCCACACACAAAGAAAAATTTGCAGAAAATAATAAGGCCACTTTATGAAACATAATAGTTTCAGCAATGTGTACATGATTATAGCCTTAATTCAAACGAAATGTAACATACATGCTCTTAWGTTACCTGAGGAAAAAAGAACCCCAGCTGATTATTTAATTTGTCCGTTTACTAAATGATTTAATTTTTAGCAAGGCGTTACCCAGGGAAGAACATAAAAAAAGGCCATATCACATCAGCCTAGCGATGAACCYGGTCCACCTTGTCTTTGACAGCAGCCAGTAGTGGATACTGAGGGAAGACTACAAAATAGGAGTGCAACAAAACAGACGGGAAAAAAAATGCTAAGGAGAATTTGAGGAAGAGGAAAAATAGGTTAAGGCAGGTGGAGGAACTAACATAACTCCCTTAATTTTGTAGACAGCTGTATATGCACCGTATCAGTGCGTGCGAGGCTTTACTCCCATGGATGAGCGCACATGGATTTCCAGAGAGGCAGCTCCAAGGAGCAGCGGTGCTGGCAGGGAGCAGCGCTCTTGGCTGCGCCCGAGCGCTCCCTTACCTGCCAGCAGCGCGGGGAGATCGGCTCTCCTGCCCGCAGGGGCAGRGCTGCCGGGAGCTGGCCAACCATTCATTTTTATCTTTTTTTTCTTTTAACTTGAGATATTGCCTCTAAGATTCAACCAGTTTTAACTGCAAGCAGAAATCGTGTATCTTCAAAGTATGTGTTGGCATCTTCTGTAATTGTTCAGTTAACAGGAAGATTATCACGGTCCTGCCAAACCCCTTTGTCCCCAGCCAGGCAGATCTCTGCCCTAGTAGTATGCTGTGCTGTCCTCATCTCTCCCTCTCACTAGCCTTCTTTTAAATTATTCCACTTGGCTTCACAACTTGCCTTCCCTTGATGTCCTAATAGGATGGTGACCCCCTGGTCCCTTTCCAGGAGTTCTGCCTGCAACCTAACCTTTCCAGACTGCCAAACTTCCATTTGCTCCTCATTTCCCTCCTGCTGTGCCACCGGTGTCATCGGTCCCTTTCTACGTCCCGATCTTTCCATTTTCTTTCATTATTTTTCTGCTAGGAAAAYGCAGTTTAGCCTATTCGCTGCTGAACCACCACAGTAGTTGCTGAGTAACCAAAAATCAGTGGAGCATTGCAACGTTTGCAGGGCTCATTTAGCAGCACCGCAAATGTTTTGCACGAGAAGAGTGCGGTGATTTCTATTTGCTCCTAATAATTGGAATGTCTCCAATATGAATGCTGCTGGGTTGGGGGTTTTTTTCTGATGTGATAAAACTGAGTCTCTGTTCATGATCTGCACACAGCGCAGGTCCGCAACCAAGAGGTGGAGGGAGGGATTCATTTCACCCTGAGGGCATGGCTTATCCCGATGTGGGACAGGCATCTCCGGCCACGGGGACCTGCTGCCCGCCTGTGCCACTCCAGGCAGCTGGTGAGGTTAGACCTGACACCCACCCTCCAGGTGGGTCAAGCTGGATGAGGGAAATGCTGTCTCTGGGGACTTTGCCTGCTAAAGTGACAGCAGCACCCCCAGCTAGGGGCTGGAGAGGTACTGCAGACACGAACGCGGGAGGAGATGGGGGCATCATTCTTGTTTGTACCAGTTGTACAATAGATCTACTTAGTGTCCTGCCTGCTTCTGGGCGTCAGGTTATTTCTGGCCTTGCTGACAGCCATTTCTGTTCATACGATGACCGTGGGTAGCAATGCTAGCTCTGACATTCACACTTAATTGACCCTTATCCCTCAAGGACATGGAGCAGAACAAAGAAAGGCTACGCTATAAATACACTGAAATAGGCCACGCATCCTTGTCTGGAGAGCCCTTCATCTCTCCTGTCATCGTCTTGCCCAGGGGTTCAATGAGACTGTAGGTTCTCCATGGTGCCTGTCCCAGGCACGTGTCCAGGAGCAGCYGCATGGCTGTGCAGCCTTCCTCCAGCCCACGGAGGTGGTCCAGCCCTGRCCACATTGAGGGCACTGGTCTCCTCTATTACCTCTTGCATGCTGAAGGACATTCCCCTGCTCTTCCYTGTCTTCTCAGAAATTGCTACTAATCCCAGTTGGCTCACTTCATGACTTGTTGGGTAGGGCAATGTGTTCAACCATTTCTTCGGCGGAAGCCATAATTACCAATATTTCAATATCTACGGTGCAACTGCCACCACTCAGGCAAAAGACGGGACATTCTAAGCTAAAACTTGGGTGATACAAAGGTTGGCCTGTATTATTACCCACATGTAGTGACATCATCAGTGAAGTCATTATTTGAGACAACAGAGGTCTCAAAATAGTAGAATTTTTTTCATGCATGTAAACCTGTTCTGTGTGAGTATATATACATAAGACATACCTATTTATCAGCTCTGAGTAATTTCAACCTGCTTTTCTGTAGCTCCATCACAACCCAGAGAAGGTGGATGGGAATCAGGGGTGAATGAGGTCTGCAGGAATTCTGGAAGAGGCTGCTGAGGTGACCCCAGTGAGACCAGAAAGGCACTCGCCTTCCACTTGCTTCTTCCTCTTTAATATTTAAAATTTCAAATATTTTTACTGAGCCATTTGTCAGTCCACTACTAATAATTACAATGGTAATCACAAGATCACTGTAAGTATTAAAGTGTGTTTTTGTGATGGTCTAAGACACTCAGTTGGATGGTATTATATAATAAGAAATTAAAACTATTTTTCCTGTGCGTTATTTTTTTTTTATTTTACATCTCTATTTAAAAAGTAAAGATAGTATGCCTTGAATCTGTAATATAAAAAAGCAGCTGCCTTCACATTCCAGCAATACAAATACAGCATGACAAACTCTATACTATATATATAAACACACACACACACACCCCTCAGCCTGCACAGCTGTTAATAAATATGTATTTTACATTTAGCCAGTAACTGCTGTTCAAGGTTTCTTTCCAGATGCTCAGGGACGAGTTAAACATCACTTTGATTACAGGGTGATGCACTCCCCATATCAAAAGCTAGCAAAAAGAGCTCCTTTGATAGCAAAAGAGACCGCCAGTGGTGATTAAAACAAGCAAATGTCCTGGGGAAGTGTTTGAAGCGAACTGCAGACCCTGATTAAAGCACAGGTAATGGAAGCAACACAAGGCTAATAGGAAGAAATCCTGTCTTTTATTAGACCAGCACACACTATTGGAGAAAATGAGCAACTTTTGATACAAAGGCCTTTTTCAGGTCTATCATTTGGTCTAATAAAAAGTGTGTCTCCCTACCTATATGTTGCTTCTCTTGTGTTCGCAGACCGCTGCTGAGCCCATACTCCTGCTGCTACAGCAGAGGTAAGTCTTGCTGACAGACATGATTGATGCCACACTGTCTAACAGTTTAGGGGAATAATCTCAGATCTTAATTATTCCAGTACAGAAATGCAGCTCCCAAGGAGAATTTCTTTGAATTATTGAAAGAGAGCTCTGTCAGAGGAAGAAGAAACAAGCAGTTGAAAGACGTGTTTGTCAAAGCCCAGCACTTCTATTACAACAACAGCAAAAAACTATTTTCCAACATGGTGAAGGTTACCGTAGAGGGAAGCTGTCTGAAGTGTCTGTCTCTCACAATCACTCTCTGGCTTTGTGCAACTTTATTCCAGCGACTTCAGATATTTATTTGTTTCTTAATCTGTAGCTACGCACCCCTCTGCCCTACCTGACTGGTTGCCTGCCAAAYTGGGACAAAAAAAGCCCTTCTGCCCGTTTCTCCCACAAGCTGCCAGACTCACAAGAAGCACACCAGAGAGCGAGCAGAGAGCTGAGAAGAGCCCTCTCCAGCTCACATTTGCAARGGGTTCACTGTTTCTCTCAGCAGCAGCTTCCTCCACCCTGGGGACCTGTGACCTCCGCGGGGAAGGAGGCTGAGCCACGTGTGGTGCGGCAGAGAGACAACAGCGGGACAGGGAGGGAGAGGGAAGAGGTGATTAATTGGGGTGAGAATTTCTGCAAAGGCAGCATTTGACATAGAGATGGGCAACAACTTGGAGAAGAGTGAGCCTCGAGTTTCTGTTTGGGCTATATAAGGACATAAAACAGATTTKGGGATTGGAATTTATTTATCCTGAACATCAGTTGGGAGCCTTGGAGAACTGTGGGATGGGACTGAACTGGGGTAGGCAGGTACAAGTCCTGGGAGGGGAGTGTGGCTCTTTTTTGAGAAACTTGTTTGAAACTGCCTCCYCTTCACTGGGGTGGGCGCGAGGTTCCTCCGGGGGAAGGAGCAAGACAATGAGAAGAGGGACAAAACATTAAGCCAAGCCTTTATTTTTTGTGCTACTAAAGTAATCCTTTAGTGAAGCATTTTGATTGAAGGTAATGCTGACACATGCTCCAGCTGTAGATCTGCCAGTTTGCTTCCAAACCGTCTGTGATAAGAGGAACATTTTCAGCAGCCTGCTCCATTGCCAAACAGGCAGGCAAGCAGGATTGAGACAGGGTGGCTGACTAATTTCCAAATGTCAAGGTTTGCTTTTAACTCTCTCTCCCCCCCCAGTTTTACAGAGGCAGGCTGCCTTGGGCAAGAGGACTGTTACTGCTCTTGGGATGCTGGCTACTGATGCTGCACACTGCTCCTGAAGTCTCATCGCACAGTAATCCCTGAGAAACGCGTCTTCATCTGTTTCTTCAGGGGCTGTTTTTTCTCAGTCTGTGTAATACTGTGTGAGAAGCTGCTGCAAAGTCCTGCACAAATGTCACTTGCACTTTCCTTGTCATTGAAGAGYTGAGCTCTTGTTATAGATCCTGGCTTTGTACCAGCATGTACCTATTTATTCCTCTTACAGACAGATAGGGYACATTGTCTACA
Organism: Oceanodroma leucorhoa; assembly: GCA_030449065.1. Lineage (NCBI taxonomy): Eukaryota > Metazoa > Chordata > Aves > Procellariiformes > Oceanodroma > Oceanodroma leucorhoa. The sequence continues at coordinate 9,785,421 of JASVER010000016.1, forward strand.
AGACTCTCCAGAGAGCATGTTTATAGTTTAACAATAACACATCGCCAAACGTATTCCCTCTCAGAGACGGAAGAAGAGACAATATTTCCCGAAATAAACACATCCCCCATCTATCCAATCCTTCCATATTCCTGCAGACAAAGACCTGGGGAAAGAGATGAAATTGTAACCTTTCCCTGAAAGCCACTCACAGTCCTTGCCTGACTAGGACATGGCACAACAGAGGTCTTCACTGGGAATGTTGCATAGCTGTGGCGCATTAGACCTATGCACGTGGTTTGTAAACCCCCAACAGCTCTTAATGAAAGAATTGACTCTGTAGCAGTCAAAAATCAAATGCTGAGGTGTACTCAGAAGTAAACAAGAAAGCCTTCCAACTGTTGAGAATCAGGGTGTCAGAAATGTCCATCAGTTACTGTCCATCAGATTGCTCACACTGCAACACATCAGATGGTTTTGACAGCTGTGTTCTGCTGAGGCTGTAACTTCTCTGAAAACTCTCAAGGATGATGCAAAACGGGGTAACCCCATCCGTAAGTCATATATATATGGGTAAACATAGAAAAGCTACATGTAAGGGTGCAAACAGAGAGATGCGAATGAAAARATGAGAGCTCTTCGCTATGTACATTAACAGAAATTTGAGAAGAAAGGGGGGAAATCAGAACCTCCTCTCCCCTGCATGCATTTCAGCGTAGCTGTTCTTGTTTTTCTCTTCTCCCTTCTTTTGGCTTCTCCTTTCTGCCTTCCTGATGATTTTAAGAACTATTTTAAGGCTGCTATTTTCTCTGTGCTGTTTCCAGCAAACATTTCTTTCCTTTTGCCACATCTTTCTTTTTATTTCTTTCTTTATTGTCTCACTGGTTACACACCTCACCCTACTGCTGGGACGATATCCCCCAAACACGCACTTCAAATTTCCTTATTCTTCCCCATTATCTTTGCTCCAGCCAAAGCCCCAATGATCTCTGAACTCAGCTCCTTCTTCCCTGCAGAGGTCTTAACCTCAAAAGAGGCTTTTCTTCTCTCTTTACCTTTTTCTTATTTCATTGCGTCTTTTTCAATGTCATTATCTCTCTTTTCCACCACCAACACAACCACCTCAAAGCTGCCCCCGATGTTTCTCGTCTTCCAACCTCTCCCGAGACTATTCTCATTGAATTTCCCATAAGGATCCCTGCAAAGATCACAAGACCCATAGAAACCCCTGCCAAAGTGATGAAATATGCATCGGCTCTACCTGCAATGACAGCGATAGCCCTTTCGAGCCTCCCATGTCAATCATGAACTCTGCTGTTCACATGGTATCCTGCAAAGATGCTAAACTAAGCACGGACTCCTGCAGAGAAAATAAAAGCTGGAAGAGCTCCCCTGGTGCTTCACATTACACTGAAGCTTCAAAAAGGTAGGAATAAATATATTCCACCTTTGCAAGACAAGGAAGTGCAGCAAAATGTTGCAGAATGACTCATTTAAAGGAGTTTCAGAAATGTGAAGGAAATACATAGCGCTGGGTTAAGATACAAGGGTGATACAGAGCAGAGTGGTATAAAACTTAGGAAACTTCATAGGAAAAAAAGGAGATCAGGAGGAATTAGTGCCTGGAAATTCAAAGTTAAGTTAACCCAACTGTTGCATATATAGGCAATCATGACCAAGTTGTCTTAGAAAGGCACCTGGCTGCCCCAGGCTCTCTAATAGTCAATGTTTGTCCCTAGACTATAAAGTATTTGACACCCTAAACCCTCTGTGGCTTTATCAGTTCTTTGGCCCATATTGCCGTCATCCTAAACTAGGTCTAGCACAATTTAAGTTGCAGAGGACACACATAAGGGAATATCCTTGCACACAGGGCTGTAGTCTTTTTGAAAATCATAAAAGCTTAAAGTAGTTCGCAATCTCCCAACCACTGACATCAAGAAATTATATGAGGAAAGCAGGTTGGAAATGAACTGAATCTTTGGATGAAGTACGAGAAGAAAAAGAGGGCAGGCACTGCTGCAGTCTTACCAGAGCAAGGACAGGAGAAAAGTCTGTGATCTTCTCATAGCCCTTCGGGCAGGTTCTTAGGTAYAGCCATGGCTTGCTCTGGGGCAAGGGTGCTAAACAAACAGACTTGAGCTCTTCCTCCTTTTAGCACAAGGCAGCCTGAACAAGCAGCACCTCCAGCCAGATCACRGCTATGTCCCTCCTTCGCTGACTGGCTGACCCAGCACTTTAAAACCCATGACACCACCACTGACATTCATGTATGCAATTCACTTTCCATTAACAAATTCTGCAGGTGAAGCTTTTGCTCAAAACCAATGGAGTCTGTTTCAACTGTCTTAAAAAGTAKCTTGTTTTCTCTGAAGGTCCATTGCAACAGGCAGCTTTAACTTGATTTTTCCACTGTTTTTATATAACCRTTTGCTTCTACACCAGAGAACAGATGAAGGCAGCTAAACACAAATTTATGCCAGTATGACTTTAATGACTTCAGTGGAGCTGAATTAAGTGATGTGTTTAGCCTGGCTTGGTAGTGTTCCCTTCCTTCTGTTTTTGATAAATTAACCAGTTGTGGTCATGGGTTTTTAATAAACTGACAAGGTCTAATTTCTTCTYACGGCTGTGGGCTCCCTACCTGATGAGCATAAAACAACACTTACTAATACCACTATTTTTAGTCATCTTTTAACCTACGTTGTTCTTGTTTATATTTCACTTGAGTGTTTAATTTTTTATTTATGCATTATTTTATTTTTTGCCTAAATACCAGTAAAATGAAGCAATGCATGATGATGGATGAAAAATTACCATACAAGCAATGTTTAAAAGTATGTAGTCGAACAGTTCTGTAAACTGGGAGGAGAGAAAGAGGGGAATAATCCTTTGTTCAGGCTGGGCTGCCTCCGTCACTCGAGAGGACAAAACTAAGACAGTAGGACATTGCCAGGCTGCACTTCCACTGCCATCTGAGAAGTGCCCAAGGGGAGTTGCGCTTTGCTAGATGAAGCTATTTACCTTCCCATCTGCTCAAGTTGATTTAGAGAAGTGCATTATGCAACCTAACTGCTCTGCTGTAGTCCTGCTATGTTGAGGTTTAAATGGATGTGGCAGCGCACTTAGCACTTCTAGGAGAATTTTTGAGGAAAAGGAGTGATTATATCAAACCAGGCTTTTCAGTCTGCAATGGTAAAGGTATTGCTATATGGCTATCAAAAAAAAAAAGGGGAAAAAAGAAGAAAATAAAATAAAGAAAATACCTGAGGAAAGCTGAAGATTAAAACTGAGAAAGGCTAAAAGTACACTCAACTGTATCAGCAAGGAGTAATAGCATGAAAAAAAATCAGGACAAGACTAAGGACACATTACCTGCACAGCTTGGGTGTTTGGCAGCGAAACAGTGGTGTTATTGCCCACCAACAATCCAGGGCACAGGATTGTTGCAGTCCTTCAGGTCGTCTCATGTCACTGCCAGTATGGGAAGTAGCATTTGTAAATCACACATGTTAAGTGCTTGCCCTCAGCTAAAAAAAAATAAAMATTTCAGTGGCTATTTGTGAAATGTGATAAAACATTTCCATTTAGTTTAATGAAATCCTTCTTCAAATTCCCTACATTTTCTATTATAAAACTATCTGATGGTGTCCTTTACGCAGGCTAGTATTACAAATGACACTGTCTTTCTTGATCCTTGTTTATATGACTAATACGCACCTCCCAGCTCTATTTGGTAAATCAGCATTGCTATAAGTACCTAGCTCCCCTGGGTAAAATGGTGACAGCAAGTTTGTCAGTCAGCTCTTCTCTGAAACATTCAACATTCAGACACCACAGACATCCAGTCGCTTTTTAAGAGCAGGGAGAAGTGGTTGGTCACAATGACCTGTGTGACCAACCGTTTCCAGCTCAATCTACCCTTGTTTCTTCCAGAGGTGAACAAGAAACCCCAAACACCATCACTGCACTGATTCAGCAAGGCTATATGAACCTATCTCAGGCTGCTATGTCACAGGTTTGCACTAGTCCCCAAAAGCCCATTTTCCCCAAGGACAGTCCAAGTTGTAGTTCAGGAAGGTGTGGATGTAYGGGATGAAAAGCTAACGAGGCCATATCTCCCTTGATAATACAGTTGCATTTGGTGCTGGCTTCAAAAATCCCGCATAGGCATTGATTTCGCTCTACGCTGTGCTGTGTTTTTGTGTTACGAACCGCTGTAAGAGTCATCGCTGCTGCTGGGATGCATTTGACAACCAGGCTGCTGCCTCCACTCAAAAGTGACATACGCTCATCTTTGAGGTTGAGTATCACTCATTGAGCAGGACATGCACAGGCCTTCGATACGGAGCTTATTTCAGTCCTAGGACCTAACCTAGTTCCCTCTATGGCTGAAGTCAGTGGACAGACTGTCACTGACTTCCGTGAGATTTGGATCAGGCTTTGTGGGGCTTGTATTAGGAATGCCARAGGTCTCCAGGACATATTAGGAAGCATCTTCCTAGGAAAATCTTGGAAACTATCTTAAATTGCACGCTTCTTGCAGTTTTAACTAGCTAGGGCTTTGCTGATATTTCATTAAATGAATGAGAATTAAAAGTAATTCATATTCAGAATCAAGTTTAGAGCAGAGACAGCGAAGTATTTAAGTTCTGAAATGATTAAAAAATCAAGGTATTTATAAGTTATTACTTGTTTATCTTCTGATCTATGACAGTTCACCAAAGTGACGTAAAATTATCATCTTAACTCTCTCTCTCTCTGCCTCAAGGCAATATCAGAGCAAAGAATGACTTGACAAGAATAAAGTTGGTAAATATAAATGGCTTCATCAAAAGAGCGAGTGCGACAGGACGCAAGTAACCTGTTTTCAGAGCACTGACAGAATTATGTCGATTCTATTCTAAAAATTTTCAGAATCATTGAAACATGAAAGAGCTGGTTCTTCTTATTTTTTGCTTACAGTTGAAAATTGACAAGAATTGTGAGATGTCTGAAAGTTATTTCAGGTCACTGATATTCCAAAAAGTTCTGAAAACCTCATAATTAATTAAAAAGCAATTGCACTCTGAAAAGTGACCATATGAAAATGGTAAGTTGAACTCAAAGCATGTATACCTTGCACTTCAAATCTTATTTCTCAAACTGTAGGGGTTTGTGGCCTTGTATAGATTACATTTGGCTTACCCTGTTACAGTTTCTAAAGAAGAAGCTGAGAGAGTAAGGAGAGTGAGAAGGAACAAGTTCCTTYTGCCTGTCAGACCTGTGAACTCGAGAGCTGCAAAAGATCTCCACCACTTTTGTCTCATTGTCACTCTTTAGGGATGCAAGTGGAAACGAAGTTACTGACGGGCCTTAAAACTGACTTTTAGGATGTATTTTTTGCTATTACCTACATTTATACATCAGTACAAAGTTGCTAGTTACTGATGCAGTAAGCATACAGAAATAAAGAAACAGGAGTCTATGAAACAATAAGCTTGTACAATGTCACGTTATCAAAAGTTAGTTTTCACGGCAAGTGTTGGACTTGTTAGCAATCGTATTTCTCATGGCTCCTATTCAGGCAGTCTTTGTAGGCTTCCATCCTCCTTGGCCAATTCAGCAAAGAAAGACAAAGAATCCTTTAGTTTGCATTTGCCCAGGCAGAATGACTCATATTGTTCCAGACCTGCCAAAAATACTTCAGAAATCCCTGTTCTTTCCTTCTAACTCGTTTGTATACCTGTTTGTTCCTGTCAGAGACTGATTACRGCTGCAGTGATTGGCTTGATCTGACCTCATTTCCAGCACAGATGTTTGGTTTTTCTCGCTTCCCCTCTTTGTGGAGAACTGTTGTCGCATTTCCCCCTGCAGGGGTTTTAGTCTTTTGTTTTGTTTTAYTTTAGTTTTTTGTTTCCTTTTGCAACCTTAACAGATACTGCAGATTGCTTTTGGGTTTAGGCTCTGTCTGTGCCATGCTCCAGACGGCACCAAGTTGTAAAATGGCAAAGAAATGACTGGATTATCACACGGTGTGATCCTGCCACATGYGTGAGTTGTCTCCAACGATACAGCAGGTGCCTAAGGTGTGCGCAGGAATCGCTGCACTCCAGCACAATTCCCACCTGGCAGTGACGGCTGTTGGCATTAGAGCTCTTCCCCAATGGCTCTGCCAGGGAAGAACAACTCTGAAAAGCTGGAGGGGCTTCAGGGAGGGAAGGTGATCCCSCAGTGCTCCAGGTGTGTTTCTCTCAGCCTACGCGTCTGTCTGGGACAATGGTGTCTGGCTGCCCTAARTTGAGAAGAGCGATTGTGTTGTGAAGCACACAAGAGCTCAGCATGTGATGAGGGAGCATCCTCCCCCTGGGCAGGCACAGCTACCGTTCTTGGGTAGCAAGAGAAGCAACCATGCAGTCTGCAGGGCCTGAGAGGGGCATTTCTGATAGAAAAGGAGGGAAAAGAAGAGGGGTGGATCGCTTTTGCACTATTTGAAATGTGAACTGCTGTGATAGTATTTCTCTGACAGGTTCACATCAAGTAAAAATCTGATATCATAAGTACTTATACCAAGAAGTTATTTTCAAGCGTTGCGTTTGCTGCATAGAATATATTTTATTTTTAAATAAAGCTATTCCTTTGCCTACACCATTATAGAAGTTGATTGCCCATACTAAATAAGGCTCAGTCTTGTTGCTGTTTGGGTGCCACATACTAAAATGCTGCAAGAAGCAATGATCATAGTTCAGCTAGTAGAACACCTGCCTCTGAGTCAGTAATTACTGAGTGCCCCTGCATTGAATTTAGGGGTCACTGGGCTGCTGAATGTGCTGTTCTTATATGAAATATGAAACAAAAATTCTAATCACTTGTTGGCCATTAAATAACTGATGACAGCTTTCATCAGTGACTCACAATAGCTTTGCTCCTCTAACTGTGCCAGGTAATTACATTCTCTCTACCTAAATGAACTTTCAATTACAGAGCATACCTTTCTCCTCTAAATTGTTTAGAAATAATGTTGTGCACTGTTAAATTATTGCCCTTGTCCCACCTCAGAGGTGGCTCAATTTCAGCACAAGACAAAGAGATCCAGGTCCATACAGGGATGCTGCACACAATCCACATCTGGATTTGGCTTCCTGATGCTGTGCTCTCAGGATGCATCGCTGTAGCCTCATCTGTCCCGTGCAACCCCAGCTGCTGGAAGGAAGAGAGAGGACCTACTGAAATCTGCTCATCGCTCTCCCCTTCTGAGAGCTTGCACAGGGGCACAGGCTGTTTGCACCACCAGGTAGTACTGCAGYGCAGGCGGAGGGCAGTATGGGATARTGGCATTTGGCCCAGCTGAACTGAAGGGTACGAATCGGGTTTTTTTTATGGCCTCAGTTTTGCATTTGATTATTCAGCAATTCCRTTCAGGCACAAATCTGTCTCCGTGCATTGTGGGAGAGGAAGGTCATTTTTCCAAGAACACAGGTACATCTGAATATAAAATTATGCCCCCCTCTCCAGCAAGCATTATAGCCATTCACAGCTGAAGAGAAGTGTTTATCTCCTGAGCAGTGTAATCTACATCTACCTTGTGGAAATGTTATCTAACAGATTTCCATATTCAGCCTGGAAAAAATCTCATATATACACTTACTAAGGGAGAACACAGAAGAAAGAAGCGAGAAATATGATCTCTTTATTAACATTAGTTGAACATAATAGCATATAGAAACTTCCATGTTTGCTTACAACTGACCATTTTGCAGAGAAATAAATAATTACTTTTAAAAAAATTATTGACTGCTACTCCTCACTCAAAAATGTTTCAAGGCAGATATCAAATTGCTACAGAATCTGCAATATTCTGCACTCTGCAAGCACAAATCCTTCTTACTTCTTCTGCACACCCRCAGCCATCCCTGTTCAGCAGCGCTTTCTTTCTGCCGTGCAGTTTTGCCTGCAGATTTAGAAGTCCCATCATTTTTACCTCAAACGACCTCTGCCCAGCTTAGACAGCATCCTCCAGATTTGACCCCRATGCAGATGTCACTAAAGGAAAGGGTCTGCTCAGTGTCACTAGGATAATAAGACAAATACCCTTAAAGCCTGTAGCTCTGATCCCCCGGCTATCTGCTTTCAGTAATCAGATTCTGGAAAGCTGTTACTGCAAGTCAAGTCGGTACTGTTAAGAGTACGAAGCACTTTGTTGTGAGGCTAACAAACTGAACTAACAGCAGAGCAGTGGCAATAAATGCCCCCTCAAGCCGTCTTTTTAAAGAGGCAAATGCTTATCAGAACTATATTGAACTCACAGGAAAGGGGGAAAAAATATCAAAAGGCACTTTGAACTCCTTCTTTTCTTTTGTTTTTTTGACACAGTAAAAGGAGACGAAGGGAAGATGTTCAGAGCCATTAAGAGCTGTGGACATGAGGCTAGTTTATTACATAATTATCTTACAAAACTCTGCTGGGTTCTTTCATGGCTATGAATTTTCACGTCATACTGAAATTATTAATTCCTACAGCCTACCATTGTTTCTCGTTTCATTTGGGGGGATTTGCTTTTACCGGCTGATACGAAATACTAAAATGGCTCGCTTCCTTAATTACAACAGAAACCCTGAAGACAAGGACACATCGCAGGAATATGAATTTGCTGTGGTGTAAATGACAACTCTTTTTTCTGCTAGAGTTCACATAATGGGGAAGAATCTATGAGACTGGAGAGATAGGAAAAAGACGACTGATACCACTACATCTAATTTAATAAAGTGAGAGGACAGAGTGAGGGGTTTTTAAAACCAACGTTGCAGAGCACTGAGTGATGTACTGTGSAGAATATGTATAGTTTGATCTACGGTTAAACAGAGATGTGAACAAGCCAGATTTTGGCATCATCAGGAAAATAAATGGTTGGTTACCTTAACTGTAAGTCCCGCCAACTTTAGCATCAGATCAAGTTCTTGTTTCTCCTGGGCATGATCCTTCCTATARTCTTGAACCAGAATTTCTGATATGAAAGTACAGACTTTGATTCTTTTTTTCCCCTTCACAACACAAACCAGCAGCACTTAGTAACTGATTGCAATGTAAAAAAAACAGCAAGAGAGAGGAATTAGACCCCTCATCATTGCAGAAATGTAACTGCCTATTTGCCACATGCACATGCTCTTCGGATTTCCATACTGCTTCTCACAGCCACTGAGGCGAGGGGCTCCGAAGCGGAGGATCGCGGCGGGGGACCCTTCCTAAAACGGCAAAAGCGCGAAAGCAAATG